>CM053574.1:18578381-18602380 GCA_028646485.1 Cryptoprocta ferox
GGCACAGCGCGCTCTCCCTGTATTGGGCTCGGGGGCTCCTTCCCCTGCACCACCGGGACCGCCCGTCCCCTAATTTCCCAGATCACAGTCACTCACTCAGGCATCTTTGAGGTTGTCTTCTTTCTGGCGTCTGTTTCTTCTTTCCCCCACTTGCAAATCCAAGTTCTTTCCCTTCAGTCCTTCTCAGTTCAATCTATATGGGCGTGCGCGGATTACAGAGCTCCCTGCTGTTCCGCCATCTTGTCCTCCTCTAAATGGGTTTTAAATTTTATGAAAGTTTTTTCTGCATCTTTTGAGATAGCATGTGTCTTATTATCTCCTTTAATCTGGTAGTTGTATTATCAGAAATTTTTAGGAAACTAGGTTTAGTCTTCCCTGTTGGCTCTTGCTTTTTGTTCGATTAGTTGTTCGTGTGTTTGTACCTTTGGATTGTGAGCTTATCTTCAATAAGGCTTTATCTATGGGACTCTTATATGGCCCAGATTGGGGTATGTCTCAGAGATGTTTTGCATTTACTTCTAGCTGACTAGTGTGTGTCACTTGCTTGAGACTTGCTTTGATTAATTTCTTGGACTGTGTAGATTGTATACTTTTTTCCCCTCCTCCAAATTAGGTTGACACAAGATTTTATGTTGTCTTCCGTGTTTTTGGTTATCTTCTATACCGTTCTTTCCTGGGAGTATATCTCTTCAAGTTCTGTCTTTATGTAGAGGTTGCAGTCTTTCCTTGTTAGCTTCTTTGAATCTGAAGGCATTGTTTCTTATCTTACTTCCATCCATTCCCAAGACTGGCACCCTCCTCTTCTTCTTGGACTGCCATAGTATCAGCTCTCAAGAGTATTTGTGTTTTCAGTTTGCTTTTCATTCTTGGCCCTTGATCCATTCTATTACTTTGTTTGACGAAAACAGCTGTGCATTTAAAATGGATGCATATTTGGGTGCCTGGGTGGCTCAGTCGGCTTAGCATCCGACTTCGGCTCAGGTCATGATCTTGCAGTCCGTGGATTCAAGCCCCGAGTCAGGCTCTGTGCTGGCAGCTCAGAGCCTGGAGCCTGTTTCGGATTCTATGTCTCCCTCTCTCTCTGCCTCTCCCTTGCTCGTGCTCTCTGTCTCTCTGTCTCTCTCTCTCTCTCTCTCACAAAAACAAACATTAAAAAAATTAAAAAGATAAAATGGATACATTCACATAGAATTTTACCCATATGTTTAGGTGTTTTGCAGTGGGAGAATTTGCAAGATCTCCTGTCTGCCAAGGTGCCAAGCAGAAAGCCCTTGTCCAAATTATTAGATGGATCTTGTTCATGTGGCACTGTCTTGTTGGTTTCTACTAGATAGCTTCTAGAGCTGTTAACCTGGCATCTTCTGGTGCTGTCCCACCTTCATAACTCTCGTATATCCAGTATTCAAGTACTCACTATCAGTTGATAATTCTTTTATGGATAATAATTTTAGAGACTTGGGAGCAAAACTATAATCCATAGAGAAGCTATAAAATAGCACACTTAATCTTGGGTTTTACTAATTCTGAAATTTGAAATGGAATGTATTTCATAGTACTTGATCAAGGTAACAGCAGCACTAAAGCAGCATTTGTAAAATGGCACAAGTTCTTTCCATACTTTTTTGTTAGTGGCATTTTTTAGAAGCCCATCCGAGCTCAAAATATGTAATTATTCTTATAATTTCAATACTTTATTTATTGCAAAGAATAAACTACAGTTTGTATAGTACTGATATCAACTCAAAAATATACATAGAAATCTGCCTAGTATGTCATATCCAAACTAGTGTAAAAATAACTTAATGTTATGAACTTCATTAAAAGCCAGGCACATTTGGAATGTGAAGAGGCTCATTTGTCAGAATTGTTTGTTATGGAAGCTACTTTTTATCTTTAGTTAATGGGAGAGATGATCAGGAGATTTTGGAACTCCTTGTGATGTGGACTGTTCAGTAGTTTCTTGATTAGCTTAGCTGAATGGCAGCTCTAGCCCTGCATTTGTAACTATGCCAGTGCCACCACTGAGTTAGTTCACCTTCCCTGTGATGTGACAGTGAGTTGCACTCCTTCTTGTATGCTGTGGTGAGCAGGAGGGAGGATTAGCTCCTCATCCTGTCCTTTTTCTATCACTCACTACCTTTTTGTTTTTTGTGCCTTTTTTTTTGGCCCACGGTGCTGGGGCAATGTCCACTTGAGAACAAGCCACAAGAATGAGTAATAACTACTTGTTGAGTAAAAGACCAGAATATTGGAACTTCCTTAACCTTGCCTGAATGCAGGCCTGGAGAGTGTCCTTGAGATTTGGGAGTTGTCTCTAGGTGTTCCACTTTTATTCTTCACTCTCAATCAACTATATTATTCTTGGATGGTGGATGCCAACTGTTGTAGGTTGGCGTTGTGAGTGCTGATGAGGCAGAGGCTTGGTTTAATTCAAGGGCAGCCTCACCCTGGTTAGAGAGAAACCATGCAGGCCTAGACTGTACCCTAAACTGCACTAGGATAAATGAGTATCTTGGGCACCAGGGATCAAGTAAGAGAGTGTGAATGTGTTTGGGGCAAATGTTTAGTGTGATTAGGGAAGAAAATGCCTTGTAAATTTCCTAGTGGGACAGAAATTTCATTTTTTTAATGAGGGATATCATTTTAAATTATGATTAGATTTGATTTGGTATTTGTTATTTACTCAAAAGCTACAGACTGCTTTGGTGTCCCAAAATGACATTATCATTGATTCTTTCTGTTTTGGAGTCAGATAGTCTTAAGGCTTCTTGCTCTGCATCATTCCTTGAGGTGTGTATATCGTATTGCTCCCACAGGCCCTGGCGGAATATCTTTATTATGTCATATGTAGGCTTTGGGCTGAATTGATTGCTAGCCTTTTTTCCTTTGACTATTCTTACTACGAAATAACTATCAGCCACTTTTTTCTTTGAAGTATTTCCTCAAGCTTTTTGTTCATCTCAGTCTGTGACCTTTATCCCCTCTACCATTACAATATCTTGTGGCCATAAGATTCCTGTGTGGATTATTTTGATCTCTGTACCTCTCATGTGGTATAATGATGTTGTGGTCTTGCCTCCATGGAATAAGTATCTTTTTCTGAAGAGTGATGAGAGGTACATGGTTTGGTGTGTGTACCCACACAAGCCATGTTCCAGTCTTTGAGAGATGGCCTTTCTTCTCAAGGGTTCATACCCATTTTTACCTCATTTCTGTTTACAGAGATGAGGTTTCCCTGCAGGTCCTCTTCTTACTTGCAAAATCTATAGCCTGAGTTTTCTCCAGACTCTATATGCTTTTCCTCAAAGAAACTATAGGAATATTAGTTTGAAAGAAGCTTTTTTTCTTCTTCACTGTATTGGCTTTAGGTCAAGTACACACTCTTTTTCCCCATTTGTTTTAGCTAATGTTCAGATGTCACTGATTTCGTCAATATTCATGTCCAATGTTAGACCAGAGAGAGACTTATAGGGCATGTTTATTTAAGTAACTGTTTCAGTGGTATGAATCTTAAGCTACTTATTTCTTTAATGCTGAAGTGTGTGTGTGTGTGTGTGTGTGTGTCTGTGTGTGTGTGTGTGTGTGTAAGAGCCTAAGAAACTGGGCACAGGTTGAATATCCTTGCCCATAAAGTAACAGTGAAACATGTAATCTAGATAGATTACATAAGTCTCCTTAGAAGACTGTTAAGAATTGGGCCACATCTACACAAAGAGGGAGGGTGAGCTGGTGAGTCCAATTTCTACCTGCTGGTGGGGTGCTATCTGTTTGACATTGACCAGACCTAGAGCCTTCCAGAGGGACTCCAGGTGAGACTTGCCTCAGAGATGATTCCAGTTCCTGCTGGGCTCAAGGAAAGAGGGTAGAGGGCTACCCCCTGCCAAGAGGACATCCTGTCTGTGCGTGGTGATGCTGGGAGGCTTAATTAGCCTTTTTAACCCTATGTTTTTTGTGTCTTAAAGGAAAGGAAGTTTCATACTAATTTGTTACTAAATAACTATAGAGAATAGCTACGTAATCCTTCAAATCTGTACTTTGAAATAAGGTATTTTTGTACTCGGTAAGTGTTTAAATCTTTGGAGAACTAGGAATAGATAATTTTATTCTCTTGTTAACTGTCTTTCAGAATGTTATTTATTTATTTTTACCACCAAACTCTTCATTGTGTATTTCCTAAAGACATTTTCTTACATAATCACAAAACAATTCTCAAAATCAGGAAATATGATATTGATACAATACTATTGTCTAAACCATAGTCCATATTCAATTGCTTCAACTATTCTCCTCAGTTCTGGCTTTTATAGCTATTTTCTTCCCCAGGTCCAGGATCTCATCCAGGATCCCACGTTGCAGTTAGTCTCCTCTAATCTGAAACTATTCTTCAAGAATTATTTTACCTATATGGTGGGGTATACACGGTTAGCACCTGGATTTTTCTAGTTCATATTCCAATCCTGGCTTTCTCATGGCATTCTAGAGAAAGGTGCTACCACTTTGAGAAAAAAGGGATTGTATTTGAATGGAACTCATTTTGATTCTTCTATGTTTTGGTAGCTACTAATAGACTTGGCAGTCTAAGAGGGTGTGTTGGCCAAGGGAGGTATCTAATAGACAGGTGATGGTTAGACTCTATACGTAATTTGAACTGCTTGCATTACTAATGATCCTCTAAATAAACATTAAAAAAATAAGCATTACTAATGATCCTCGTTGGTTCTGCTAGTTTTCTCCTAATTCTCATAATCAGTTTTTACTATCCATTGGAAATATAGAAAATAATGCATCTGAAACAGATTTGACTGATCTGTGGTTCTCCTTTTTTTGTGATTTGAGAGGCAAATGCAGTATGGATTGCCATTTACAAATAAATCCCTGTACCACTTAATAATTTAAGTACACTGGAAATGTGACATTTAGTAGTTTAAAGGTGCAGGTTACCTCTTCCATTGACATAAATACCACTGTTTATTTTTGCACATGGGAAGTCAAGAAATAATAGATTTTCAAACTTTCTTTTGCACTTTGCAGATAAAAACTTTTTACTGTGATTTATCACTTAAATCCTTATGGCACCGGGATATTTCCCAGTACCAGTAACCAAGTCTCTGATTCTCCAGATACCAAATGGGTGTCCAACAATTCATTTCTGACACTAAGTTAGCAGAGACCTAAGGCTAAGGACTCAGTCCCACGAGACTGCCCCCTACTTGAGATGCCAGTTGCAAGTCCTTGACTATCCATACTTCTGACTGACTGACCATAAATCAGGGGCTCCCATGACCTCCTCGTTAGGTTCAATAATTTGCAAGAATGACTCACAGAACTCAGGAATATACTTATGTTTATTGGTTTTTTTGAAAGGACACAGCTCAGAACAGCCAAATAGGAGAGATGCATAGGGCAAGGTATGGGGGAGGGGTGGCATGGAGTTCAATGCCTTTTTCAGTTGTGCCATTCTCCTAGCATCTCAATGTATTCACTGACCCAGAAGCTCTCTGAATCTCCGTGTTCAAGAGTTTTTATAGAACTTACTCTCCAGTTCCCCATTTCCCATCTTGGGAGGTTGGTGGGCAGGGCTGAATGTGCCAATCTTTTTAGTCACTTAATCTTTCTGGTGACCAGTGCCATTATGAGGCTGTCTAGGGGCTCCACCCTAAGTCACTTCATTGGCACAGATTCAGCTGTGATCCGAAGAGGGCTCAGTGTAAACAGCAGAAGATACTCCTGTCACTTAGAAAATTCTAAGGGTTTTGGGAGCTCTACCAGGAACCAGGGAAAAAGACCAAATATATTTTCGTTTTGTACCAAAAGCACCATAGGAGTCTGCACCTGACTAGTCTTACCATTCACTTTAGAACTGTGAGAAGTAGAGCCAGAAGAGTTTACCTATGCTGGTGTGCCTGGCTGGCTCAATTGGTAGAGCATGTAACTTTTTAAAAAAATTCTTTTTTAATGTTTATTTATTTTTGAGAGACAGAGAGCGACAGTGTGAGTAGGGGAGGGGCAGAGAGAGAGGGAGACACAGAATCTGAAGCAGGCTTCAGGCTCTTAGCTGTCAGCACAGAGCCCGATGCGGGGCTTGAACTCATGGACTGTGAGATCATGACTTGAGCTGAAGCCGGATGCTCAAACGGACTGAGCCACCCAGGTGCCTGGAGCATGACTCTTGATCTCAGGGTTGTGAGTTCAAGCCCCACGTTGGGTGTGGAGCCTATATATATATGTATATATACACATATACATACATGTATATATGTGTGTGTGTCTGTGTGTGGGTATGTAGATATATAGAAGAGTTTATGTCTTTAAGGAGCTTAGCACACAGAGTGCCCAAGTTACTGGCAAAGCTAAAGTAAAAAAACTTGAGTAACCATGTACATACAGTGATATTAATATGTTATATTTTTCCTATAGAATATTTTGAAAAAATGAGTGTATATCACAAAATAATAGTTATCCATTAAAACTTTTAGTTAATTGGTAATAGATACCAATTTAGGAAAAACATAGTATGCAACCTGTATACCATGTAACAGTTATAGCTATTTAAAAATGAATGACAACTGAAAATCTAAAGTGATCAACATCAACTTAGCAAATTAGTGGTTATTTGTATTATAGAAGGATTCATGTAGAGTTCCTGCTATAGTCTTATTTTTAAAAGTTTGATTTATTGAAATGCTACTGGCACAGAGCTTTTCAGGACTGTATCTGGTAGATAAGTTGACTAGATATGGAGAGGTCTTCCCCAAAGTTGGTGCTGAATGTTTGCAGGACTATGAAGGGCAAACCATCCCTTCTGTGCTCAGCTTGTGTTTGTCTGAGTTTGAAGGCATCCAGCCTTGAGCTCCATGGTTCTGTGATAGTTGGAAACTCCTAGGAGAAAGGAAGAGCCTCAGAGCGCTGGGGCTTTGGGAATGGACTGGTCAGGGAGAGAGGAGGTGGTTGTAGAGGGAGCTGGAGGGATGGGACACTGACCATGATTTGGCTTCTCTCCAAGCTGCTTCAGTCTTACCATCTAGTAGATAAACCCGACCTGCTTTTAGGCTGATCTGGACTCAGGGCTGGTTTGGGCCTCAGCAAGCCTAGGGAAAGTAGGCCAAACATGCCCCCGCCATGTAGAACCTTATCTCTGTCATCCCCACTTTAAGAATGAGAGCTGTGTGGAAAGAGATACAGGGGTCACAAGTTGAATGGTAACATATGTAGCCAGAATTGCTTTTACTCTTGCCTCATATGAGCTCTGTATTCAGAGATCCAGGGACCTTACTTTTGTTGATGTTTTTTTTCTTTGTTACCACCCTTAGATTATACTGATGGTTTAAAATGTACATGTGGCATGCTTGTGTGTGTGTGTGTGTGTGTGAGAGAGAGAGAGAGAGAGAGGGAGAGAGGGAGAGAGAGAGAAGAGAGGGAGAGAATTTTTCAGAGCCCAGGTTCCTCTGGGGAGCAGTGGCTATGTCACATAGCCTTCTCACAGCTAAAGCTGTCACCCCTGCTTTAGCTCATATCTTACCAATTCAATTGTTTGTTGCCCTCCCTCCCCCCTTTTTTTCTAGCTGACTCCATGGATAATGAAATGAGCCTTTAGTTTGCTTCCCTCAGCAGTGTCTTTCTAGAGTTTTACTCCTACTTATTCAGAATGCCTGGGACGGACCCTGCAGGGATGTGCTGCTCAGTGACCTCTTGGATGAAGGACCTGAGTCAGGGGAGCAAACACAGGAAACCTCACCCCTTGGCCATTTTAAAGGAGTTGTGGATAGTAGTAAAAGTAAAAATTTGACTTTTCAAATGTGGTATTAACTTTAGTCACTGAGAAAGTTTACCCTTAATGGTTAATTACATTTATAAAATAATCTGTATACCATTAATATATCAGATTAATCTTGTAATTTTTTATGTGAATACAGTGTGGAACGGTTCAAATATTTTTTGTTGTTCATGTAATGTGATTCTGTTTGTTACATTTTTAAATGCTAATTTTTCTTTATGATACCTGAAAATATGGATTCTAAGACCATAGATCTCAAACTATTTGGTCTCAGGATCCTTTTATACTCTTAAAAATTATTGAAGATCCCAAAAAGCTTTTGTTTATGTGGGTTATAATGGTTAATCTTCACTGTATTAGAAATTAAAACAGAAATAAAAAATATCAATTTCTTTAAAATGTAATAAACTTGGAGCACCTGGGCAGCTCAGTCAGTTAAACGTCCAACTCTTGATTTCAGCTCAGGTCATGATCTCATGGTTTGTGAGATTGAGCTCTGTGCTGACAGTGAGGAGCATGCTTGGGATTCTTTCTCCCTCTCTCTCTGCCCCTTTCTCTTGCTTGCTCTCAAAATAAATAAATAAACATTAAAAAAATTAAAATAATAAAGTCAATATGTATTAAATAATTTTTAATGAAAAACTGTTTTCCAAAACAAAAAAATTAGAAGAGGTGACTTGTTTTACACATTTGAAAATTTGAAAATGTCTGATTGAATAGAGACAGCTAGATCCTCAGGTCTGCTTCTGCATGTAATTTGTTGTGACTTGTTGATTTACTGTATTGTTGAAGTAGATGAAGAATGTAGTTGGAAAATGGATGACTGTTTTAATAGCCTTTTCAGGTAATTGTGGGTATTCTTTAATACTATATCCTATCTCTGACAAGTGGTAGTTTCTTCAAGGTTAATTGTAATATGGAATTTGAAACCACATCAAGGAACTTTTTGTATTCTATTAAAATCCATTGGTCTGTCTTGCACTTGGAATGATTCTTTAACCCATGGATGATTTTGACTTTGTGTCTCCCTTGAAAGTGCCTTCAGGACCCCAGGGGTCCCTGGACCAGCCTTTGAGAACCACTGTCCTAGAATCTGGAAGGGATCTTAAAGATGAAGTAGGGTCCATCTTTCTCCTGGCTAGTATAAGAGGGGTAATGGAAGCTGAGGGAGAAGTGCTTTGACCAAGGTCATGCAGCTAGTTTCCCATAGAGCTGTGGCTAGAATTTAGGTTTTTTTTCTTTTGAGAGAGACAGAAACAGCACGAGAGTGGGAGGGGCAGAGGGAGAGAGAATCTCAAGCAGGCTCTGCACTGTCAGCGCAGAGCCCAATGTGGGGCTTGAACCCACAAACCATGAGATCATGACTTGAGCCGAAACCAAGAGTCAGACGCTTAACCACTGAGCCACCCATGCGTCCCTGGAATTGAGGTTTCTTGACTGATTCTGTAAACATGGCTCCAGTGCCTCTGTTGGTGCTTCATGCTGAGTCCCTGGGCCTGGCCCCACTGCATTGCCTTTTGGAGAGAGTGGTCTCCTGTGGCCTTGCTCCTAGGAGCCCTGAATGTTTTGATCACCTTCTTTTCCTTATTTTGTCTTAATTAAGCTCCATATTGCCAAAAGTCTCATTAGATTTCCAAATAAAATATTTTGAGCTGTGTCAGTTTCTAGCTCTGTAGCTGCTTTGTGTGTATTAAATGTGTTCTTAAGTGACTGAAAGATTATCAAAAGGCATTTGGGCTACATGTATGTGTTGGGCTTTTGTCTTGCCCAGGAAAGGTGTTTTGAAATAACTTCAGAGATCCACAGTTGATCTCTCAGCAGACTGGAAGAATCCTGTTGATACCCTGTGAGTACTTGAAATGGACTGAACTCTTCTTTTTTAAAGTCTTTGAATTATATAAATAGCTTGACTAATGTGTTTCTTTGAAGAAGTGTTGCCCAAAGTTTAGACTGAATGTTTTCATGCTCTTAAGACTTCCCCCCCCTTGTGAATTTGCATAAATGCATGGGTTTATTTATACTCTTAATGGAAAAGGAAATGTGTATGGCACTGGCTGTGGAATTGCTTTAAGATAATTTGAGGAAATTTAATACAACTCAAGGTCACCAAAATTAATGAGGACGTGGCAGTTTGGAATTGTTTCTTTTATATCAAACAGAGCATCAGGGTACTGCTGAGGACCACAAAGACATCTCTGAGATTGCATGGGCTGCCCCACAGTGGTGAGGCAGTATGTGCCCACAGTTCTATGATTTTAGTGTGGACTTTCCAAGCATGGTCTGCTTTGTGAACAAAGGCTTTGCTAGGATGTGTGTGCGTCTTTGTGTTTTTCTCTCCTGTGTATTCTCCTCCCCAGGGGTGTGTCCTAGGGCTGTGCCTGGATGATTAATTTCACTGCTTCTTTGCCAGGCACCACTCTATAGACAGGTGACATTGTTTTTGAACTTAGCAGGGCAGAGGAACCTTTTCCTTCACTCTCAAGGTTGCTGTAAGGAGCTGGCTTGGGATTCGCTGTGGGTTTCTTCATAACTATAGCCTCCTTTAGTAAACTCAATATATTAAACTATAGACATTAACATATTACTTAGGGGTTGAGTATTTACTTTTCAGAGTGATTCTTTTTAGAGTTTCTTTAAATAGCTAGTTCTCTAGTTTCATTAAAATAGAATTTGATTCCCGGAGTTTGCTTTGTAGGAATACAGGTCCTCATTAAGGTGCAGCACACCCATAATCACTCTCCTAGGGCTCCTCTTCCCTGGAGGTTGAGGCAGTGTTTCACATGGGCTGAGGAGCAAATGAGGGTGATGCATTTTTTTCCTTATCAACATTTTTCCTCACCTCTAAGAGTCCTACTGAGAGCTAATTTCTTGAATCAGGCTGTGTCCACATGGAAGTGTTTGTATGTGTGGGTACCCTTAGAGACAGAATGTAATTGACTGTGCTGCTGCCCCCCAAGGTTAACTTTTCCTCTGACATTTTCCCTTTGTTGCTTTTGCTTTTGTTTTTGTTTTTTAGTGTTTATTTATTTTGAGAGAGACAGCACACGCGGGTGCACAAGCAGGGGAGGGGCAGAGAGAAAGGGAGAGAGAATCCTAAGCAGGCTCCTTGCTGTCTGCGCAGAGGCTGAACTGAGATCGTGACCTGAGCTGAGATCAAGAGTCAAACACTTAACTAACTGAGCCACCCAGGCGCCCCTGTTGGCTTTTTGAAGGAGATCAGTAACAGCAAAATCTGCCCTTTGAATAGCTGATATGATTCTGAAGAGTGGAGAAAAGAATTCATCGTATTATCTCTGTAAAAAACTTAATGGCTCTTGGAAGGTAGGGAAAGAGAATAACCAAATTTGGTGATATTTAAGAAATCCATCACTCTCCAATTTATTCTCTGTTATGGACATCTGATGGCCTGGGTACTATTTTAAAGTATCCTGTACTTAAAACGTTTTGATTAGGGGCCTGGACCAAAGTCTCAAATTCTAGCAGTGTGTGTGTGTGTGTGTGTGTGTGTGTGGTGTTTATTTTTGAGAGAGAGACAGACAGACAGACAGACAAACAGCATGAGTGGGGTAGGGACAGAGAGAGACACACAGAATCTGAAGCTTTTGAGCTGTCAGCACAGAGCCCAACACAGGGCTCGAACTCACAAACCATGAGATTATGGCCTGATCCAAAGTTGGATCCTTAACCAACTGAGCCACCCAGGTGCCCCTGGTTGTTGATGTTTAATTGATGTTTGCTTCTATCTATCGGGGGCTTGGGACTGAGGTTGTTTTGAAGATGTTTGTTAACTAGGTTTACAGGAGGCTTCTCCTTATTATTGTTTACCTCTAGGTGATTGTCATTCTTCCACAACCATACAATTTCTTCTCTGAAATGACAAACATTCAGATTATGTTAAGGTACTTGCTAATTAAAAATTGTCCTCTAAAAGCCACTCCATAATCAGCCAAACACATTGTAAGCAAAACACTTCAAGCAGTCTAGGATGAACCAGAGGGGTTATGCTGATTATAAACATTGGCTTCCACACACAGAGTAGCTGATGTTGAATTATCATCATTACTCATCTTCAGAATAAGTTTCATTTCCAAAGCTGCTGACATCTAATTGATTTCATACTTCCTTTCAAAACCTTATGAACTTAAAGACATAGGATAGTTATTCCCTCAGAAATTTGGAATTTGCTTTGTCACTCAGTGAATGGTAGCTCAGCATTAGTTATATTAATTTGTATTTGTGGAACACCTTTCTTCCCTGTGCCTTACCACACTTTGTACTTGTTTTGGAAGTGTGTTATTGCAAAAATTTTAATTTTATTAATTTTCAAAGCTTTTTTTTTTTTTGCTTTCATTGTCTTGAGAAGCTAAGTACATGACCCACCAGGACACATACACACTCATAATTCCTGTGTTTTTTAACTAACCAGTCTTAAACTTAAATTCTAGCTTTCTAGAACTCTAAAGGATCCAGTTTGCTTCATTTTATTTCTGTTTCTGTTCAGGAAAACATAAAAATTCTGTATCAAATTGTGTCTGGACATTAATAAGAGACTTCAGTTCTGGAATAGTTTTTGTGTTGAATAATTAGAGACTTGTCTTTTAGTTCTTATTTTGGGAGATGGGAGAAATGAATTTAAGGATAACCTGATTGTGGATGTGGTTGTCCATAGCAGTTTGTCTTATAAAAGATTTTTTATTTTGTGTTTTTTCCACATTTTATTATGAAAAATTTGAAATGTACAGAAAAATGGAAAGAATTGGCCAGTGAATCTTATGTTAACATTTTGCTATATTTGCTTTATCTCAGAGCAGTCTATCTAGATTTCTCTTTACCTTGTTTTTTCCTCCCTCAAAAAGAAATGACCTTTATAGCTAATAGTAGAGCAAGTGTAGAGAAAAAGAGACAGATAGACATGCATAGTGCCTGGCACATAGTAGATATAATAGAGCAAGTTGGCAAATGAGGGAGTGAATGTGAATGAATGAATTGATCTGAATAGGACATGCTTCCAGCTTCAGGCCACAAAGAAACAGTTCTCAGCTAAACCCCTGCCCTTAAGGATTAATCATCCAGTCTGGAGGTGAGAAACCACAGAATGCAAACCACTTTGCCAGGTAGCCCATGTGAAGGCTTCAGTGAAGGTCAGCATAGTCAAGCATGGCTACTGGAGTTCATAAGCAGGAATATGATCCCAGAAGACTGGGGCAGTTGACCAAGACTTTTTGGAAGAAATGGAGCTGGAATTGGGCTAAGAGGTAGAACAGAGCCTGGGAGCAGAGATGGGTACAGGGGCATTCTGGCCCATGGGAGCTTGAGGCTCCCCACATACTTGGGAGGAGTGGGAGTGTAGTGAACAGACAGCTGCCTGATGGAAGACTTCCATTCAGGTGGTTGGAGAGTGGACTGCCTTCTAGGTAGTGCTCCAACGTGGGGCCTGGCCCTGCTCCAGGCAGGAGCTACTCCCTGTTTCCTGAGTACTCCCAGTTACTCTCACTCCAGGGCTCTGCCCTTGCTGCTCACTCTGCCTAGAACACACTCCCCCCAGATGTCTGTGTGGGTCCCTCTGTCTTCTGGCCTCTGTTCAATGAGAACTTCCCCTTGATCTCCTTCTGGCATGCACCAGCCTCTTAGCACTCCCCAACATGCTTTGTTGAGCTTCCTACTATGTCCCCAAAGCCTAGTATAGTGCCTGTGATTTTATATCAATAATGTGTATATGTATATGTATGGATATATGGAGATATAGAGAGTTGGTGCTCAGGAAGTTGAAGGCATGAATAAATGGAAATTCTGAGGCATAGAGTGTGTTTGGTCACTTTAAGATATTTTCACGTCCAAGCAGCTAAGAGAAGCTTAGCTTCAAGGGTTAGTACACTTGTGAGGAAGTTGGAGATTTGGGTATGGTTAGCTTGCCCTTCTAGGGCATTCATCCTTGGTATTTTCTCTTTGAAAGAGTCATGTTTCTAAGTGAAGCCCTTGGTGATTCTGATGCCTCTTTTCCTCCTTCCAGGACCCCTGCAGTGGACCATGAGTCGGTAATGCCCACTGAGGACCTCTGGGAGCCATGTCAGACGAATCCGCCTCAGGGAGCGATCCAGACCTGGACCCGGACGTGGAGCTGGAGGATGCGGAAGAGGAGGAGGAGGAGGAGGAAGTGGCAGTGGAGGAGCATGGCAGGGATGACGCGGAAGACCTACTGGATGGTGAGTGGCTCTAGTGAGTGACATGGGTTGTCTTCTCTTTTCTTGTAGGGGATTTTTTGCTGGAAGAGCTTGGTATTTCGAGTTGGATTTCTTAGATCATCTATTGTGAGAAGGCAGATACTGGTTGCACAGCAACAATGAACTCATATGCTCTTTTTCAGGAAGTGAATTGTTCCTCTATATAGGCCTCACTTTAGTGCTGGAAGAAGATTTAGCTTTAACTTGTCTTTGACAGATGTGCATATTCAGATTCAGAGATTTGAGAATGGAGCATACTTGCCCAAGTCATGGAGAAATCAGTGGCAGAGTCCTTGTGGCAAGACTTTGTGGTCTGGGAGTCATGGATTCATCAGGTGGCTACAGGCAGGTTTGGGGGTAACTATGAGTTTCCTGAAATTATATGCACAATTCTGCTTGTATGGACATGGGGGGATTATCTGCGGAGAGATTCTCAGATGATAGGTATACAACTTCAGAAAGCTTATTGCATCTCCTGTGGTGCCGCTCTGCCTCCCAGCCATTTCTAGCAACTATAAATTGCTCCTGATAGGAGAGAACTGCACCTTCATAGCTGGTAGACCCCCTCTGGACTCCTACTTGGCTCAACCCTTCCTTTGCCCCCAACTTGTTGAAGTGGCATTAACTTTTTCTTCTCCAGTCCAATGTGAGATCATTGGCCAGCCATAGGGCTTCTCAATTCATTCCAGCCTTACATGGCATAGGGTGTAGTTGTTTGCAAGCTTCCTATTAACGGAGGAATAAAATTTTTGTCTATTTATAACAAACTACACTAGTAGAACTGAACATTGCATTTGATTATTGCTGCTTATATCTGAAGGAGCCTAGGAAAATGTGCTACTACTCTTCTCCAGATTCTAGAAGAATGAACATCAATCTTCTTTCTTTGCTGCTGGTACTGTCTTCAGTTCTCATTCATCCTGACAGTTGTCATGTGGTTCAGGGATCAGTTTTCTCTCATTTATACTGTCTAGGAGTCTCTGCCCTATTTCCACTTGACTTCTGGCAGGAAAATTACCATTTTATTTATTTTCCTGATATCAATTGTTGTCCACTGTTACCAGTTGGAGTCTCCCAAGATAGTTCTTTAGTTCCTTTTTATATAAAATAGAATAAGTAGAAATAATGGAAGATAGTGCTGTCATGGTACACCATCAGACTGTCTTGCTTTGGTCTCATGGTTTTTAAGATGACGTTAGAATCCCCTGGAATCTGCATCACTTTTTGCTTTTTATCATTTGCGTTCTCAGAATTATATTTCAGGTACCTCCTAAACTTGTGTCAGGTTTAGATTGGATTTTAGATGTTGCTGGTGGGTATAATTGATATATACACATAGTCTTTCCTCTTGGCTTCTTGGAATTCTGTTTCCTTGTTAGGTTCTTAATTATTAAAAACAAACATATCCTTCTGTGCACTTTATTATTTATTTAGAAGTGGCAAGATTTTTTAAAATTATTTTTTAATGTTTATTAAAAACAGTTTTTTAATGTTTATTTTTGAGAGAGAGAGAGAGAGCGTGAGCAGGGGAGGGGCAGAGAGAGAGAAAGACACAATCCAAAGCAGCCTCCAGGCTCTGAGCAGACAGCACAGAGCCTGATGCGGGGCTCAAAGTCACAGTGAGATCATGAGCTGAGTCGAAGTCGGACACTTAACTGACTGAGCCACCCAGGTGCCCCAATGTTTATTTATTTTTGAGAGAGAGAGCAAGAGGGGGGGAGGGCAGAGGAAGGGAGACCGAGATTCCCAAGCAGGCTCTGCAGTGTCAGCACAGAGCTGAACTCAGGGCTCGAACTCGCAAACTGTGAGATAATAACCTGAGCTGAAATCAAGATGCTTAACCGACTGAGCCACCCAGGTGCCCCTAGAAGTGGCGAGAATTTAATTGTGATTTGTCACAGCTGTGTAACTGGAGTTTTTTTTTTTTTTTTTTTACTATTTATACAATTCTCAGATGAAATAATTTTTTAAAAATTTGAAATGAGTTATTTTTATTGCTTATAAAGTTCAGAGTGTTAAAAAAGTGTTCCATAGGTACTTTCTCTTTCTCTTGCCTTACTGGGGTTATCTAACTTCTTGGAATTTGATCAAATATCCTTTTGATATTTCACTGTAGTGTTAGAGCTATGCTCACCCAGTCACTCCCAAATGGAAGTGATACTTCTTTTACTTGTGGCATTTCTGCCACTGTTTTGGAGCTCACAGTTTTCCTGGTTCTCTCATTTTGAACACTATGCAATTTTGTTGAAACATCTGAGACCTGCCTGTTTCTTCAGCCTTGCCCTTCCTGCCTTGGCTTGTTGGTCATCTCACAGCCTTAATGGGTAGAGCAGCCAGCTATTCTAAAATTAGGAATAGCTATGAATAGTCTTAGCTGGTATAGTGTGATGTGGCCTTTTGTTGTCTTAGAGCAGTGCTTCTCAGCCTGGGATGATTTTACCTCCCAGGGGACAATTTACAACATCTGAAAACAGCTTTGATAATCACGACTTCTGGGAGGTGGGGGAGGAATGCTACTGGCATCTTGTGGGCAAAGACCAGGGATGCTGCTAAACATCCTACATTGCACAGGACAGCTCCGTCCTACACAGTTACTGGCCCCAAATATCAACAGTGCTGAGGTTGAGAAACACTTTCAAAAAAGAGACTATTACTTCAGCTTTTTTTATTTGAAGTTTCATCTGTACTGGAGAACAATAACTCACTTTTATAGTGCTTCTTCATCATTTGCACAAACATTGAAACAATCATACTAACCTTTTCAAAGAACTGTCTTTTGGCTTTGGTGATTCCCTCTATTTGTGTTTGTTTTCTTTGTAATTTCTGCCTTATAATAGTCTTCCTTCTACTTCTAGCAGTCTTTCAAACTTAAGAATGTGTTTACCTTTTTTTCCCTAATAAAAACAAAACTCTAAATTTCCCTCTAAGTACTGCTTTAGTCCATCCTCTCACAAACATTTTGACATACTTTATCCTACTTTATCTTGATAATCCTATCTGTTAGGCAAAGCAAATACATTTCAGTGATGAGGAAACTGAGGCTCAGAAAGGCAAATGGCTTACTCAGTATAACTTAACAAGAAAGCGGCAAAGCTGGGCCTTTGGTTTCCAAAGTGGTGCTCCTTTTTCAAACCCATGTTGCTTCTGAGACCATAGATTCATATCATTCCCTACCTGTGATGGGTTGCTTTCTCTCTTAGTTTGTGCTTTGAGGAAAGAAGTTGATTGGTAATACTGTTGACCAGAGATGAGGGGACAATTAGAATAGCATGAGTAATGGCAAAGTAGAAGGGCAAGTATGGAATACTTTAGAGAATGGTGAGCTATCTTATTTGGTGTAAAATTGGACGAATTAGGGGGATGACCAGAATGAGACTGGAGTGATGGCCTGGGATCAGGTTAGGAAGGAGTTTAGAATTTGTTTTATAGGCAGCATGGAATTGACAGAAGGTTTTACTGGGGAGCATTAATTAAACCTTTGATTTTTAGGAATGGTTTTTTTGCAGCATGCAGAAAAGATGGCCTGTAGATAGTGAAGACCAGTTAGGTCTGTGTTAGAACTTTATGGAAAGGATTAATGAGGATTTGAACTGTTTGGGTCAGATTTGTTGCAATGGAGGAATAAATGGTCAGATTTGTTGCAATGGAATTTATAGGACTTGGTGACTTACTGGATGTGTGAGGCATGTTGAAGATGGAATAGGTAAAGCCTGGGATAATAATGAAATCTTTACAAAGGTGGAAGGATGGTATAGGGAATGGATGGGGGAATTAGAGATAGTTTAGCTTTGCTACATTAAGTTGGGGCATTATCTCCCCTTGATACTGACCTTTGAATGTTGACTTGTGGAATAGTAGTCTGAGAACATGGAGGCTTTTGCTCTTGGAGGGGAGTAGTACCATGATTTTGTCTTCAAAAAGGTAGGGAGAAGACAGTGCTTTCCATTTCTAACACATTAGGGGGCTCATGGCATGTTGTGAGACATTTTGGCTTGGTTTTTCATTCCCCTGTTTTGTTTTGTTTTGTTTTTCTTTTGGAGAGCGAGAGAGTGAGCGAGAACGTGTGCATGGGGGGGCGGGAGGGGAGAGAGGGGCAGATGGGGAGGGAGGGAGGGAGAGGGAGAGAGAGGGAGAGAATGAATCTCAAGCAGGCTCCATGCTCAGCGTTGAACCTGATGTGGGACTTAATTCCCTGACCCTGGGATCATGACCTGAACTGAAATCAAGAGTCAGACACTCAACTGAGCCAACCCAGGTGTCTTTCATTCCCCTGTTTTTCTTTTCTCCAGATGTCTGTGTTAAGTTTTCTTTATTCTCTTGGAATGGTGGGAGAAGTTGGATGTCAGCACCATTGGGGGGGGGTGGTCTATGATTATCAAAGGTAGAGGTTCAAAACCTAGTGCCTCTGGAATTGGCTTTCCTCATGCAAAGTGGCTTTTCTAGTTCAGTATTTTCTTCTAGCTCAGCTTCAGGTCCAATATCTTGCCCCAGATAAGGTACTTAGAAATATTTAGATGAAGGGAACTCCTAGAATAATCTAGCCTTTACAAAAAAGGTTTTTCTGTTGCTACTTAATGTGTATTCCAGTGGATGTGAAAGTGTGGCATGGCTGGTGTGTGTCACAGAGTCCTATGTTTACATGGCTTTGTAAAAGATTTTCCTTGGCCTTGGTGGTTCATTGGCACACTTGTTTTCCTCAGCATCACTGCACTCTAAGCCTTCAGTAGGTTCTTCCTTTCATGACTTTGGCAACCGTAAGTGATAAACTTTAGACCAAGAGATATTTTCAAGGGTTTTCCTGTCTATACAAATGGCAAAAATCTTAACATCTGTTTCCCTAAGGTAGCTTCTTGTCCCCTATGAGCAGGGAGACAAGGGAAAAAACAATAGCAAGAAACCTGGGCCTAATATGCACTAATGGGTGGGTGGGTGGGTGGAGGGGATGCTTAAAATTTAAACTATTAATTAACCAGGGACTTCGTGTGTTTCTTATTAACGTTCATCTGGCTTAATGGATCCAATTCCTGATTTTACTTGTTCTCCAAATGAATAATGAATTTTAGTTGTTTTTTTTTAACTTTTTAAGTTTATTTATTTTGAGAGACTGAGCATGAGTGGCAGAAAGGCAGCTAGCTAGACAGGGAGAGAGAGAATCCGAAGCAGGCTCCAGGCTGCCAGCACAGAGCCTAATGTGGGACTCGAACCCACAAAGCCGTGAAATCATGACCTGAGCTGAAACCAAGAGTTGGACACTTAACCAACTGAGCCACCCAGGCACCCCTGAATCTTAGTTAATAATACGATTCCCCTTTCCATTACCACTTGCACTTCTTTTAGGCTACCTTTATTCTTGTGTAATATTTGCAAGGAAAAGCCAGATGACCCATTTATTTCCTGCAGTATTTTTACTCTATTACCTGTGCCAGTTTCTCTGGTCTTTGCCTGGTTCCTGAAGATTCTAGGGCCACCACCACCCTTTTCTTCTGAGAGCATTCTGCTCATCCAAGCCATTTGGCCCATGTTGTGAACAGTCTCATTAACCTAAGATAAGAGTAGGATTTTTCTAAAGGAATATTACTAGAAAACAAACCAAAGCCCCAACCAGAAACTGCAGACTTAAAGAACTTATTTGTTATTCTAAGAATGATTGCTTGCCAAAGGGTTTCATTTCCAAACTCAGTTCCTCAGGTTGTGGTAGGCATACTGGGAGTTTAGGAAGCTTCAGGGGATGAACATGACAAACCTTGTTGGAGTGCCAATTTTATTGGGAGATTGGTGGAGTGGGGTTGGGGGTTAGTACTTTGGTAAGGAATTTTAAAAAATTGTAATAAAAATTAGGCATAGAAAACAATTCATGTGCATTTTTAAGGTAAAATAGGATTTTTTTCAAATAAATTTAGAGTTTAGAGTTTTGGATGGTGCCCTGAGAGCCCCAAAGGGATAAGAACATTTTCTGCAACATTCAGGATCCCTCAGTGGAAAAGTTTGAGAGGTCCTGGTTTAAGTTAATCAAGATCTAGACACAGACTGTCTTGATGGGCACAACTTTTTAGAACATGAAGGCCTTCTTTCTTTGTTGTTTTATTCTTGTCTGTTTTACATGGCATGTCAGGATACTGAGGTCTTGGAATTGCAGCTAGATATTTTCCTCCTGGAACCTGCTTCATAGCCATCTTGTTGACAGAAAACTAACCTCCTAGACCTTAGGCCACTGGGTTGGGCCTAAGGCTGATCTCCTTTTCAAACTCAGGATCTCTGCCTTTCCTGCAGGGAGTTTGCTTTTTGCTTTTTCTCTGACCCCTTTCTATTTGTCCTCTTTGCTTACAATGTAAAGAATTAGGGGTAAAGTGTTCTAGGCAGAGGGCCAAAGCAAAGGCCCTGGTGTGGGAACAAATTTGCTATTTAAGAATCAGGAACATAGAGGCCATGGTGGCTGGAGCATAGAGAATAGAGGCCAGAGTGGTCTGGGATGAGATAGGCAGGGCCTGAGCATGTAGGGCCACTGGTGGCAGTTTGAGATATACCCGAACCCTGGCTTTATTCGTTTGGGTTCTAACATGCTTTTTCAGATTCTTACTGTGAATTCTGGACATATTATTAAATAGTAGCAGTCTGCAGGAAAAGTCATGCTCTCTGAGCAGCTGGAAGTGGAAGAAGTATAGGAGAGCTTCCAGAAATTTGAACTAAGATCAGAGTGGGTGATTTTACAACGGAGTGGGGTGATTTTAGCCAATGTTTTCTCCCTCCTATGGAAACCCCCTGGGCCCTTCACAAGGCCGCATAGTCTATAGAGTTGTAGTTTTCACCATTTTTATGACCTTACTGTTGCATTAGACATCCTTATTTTAAGTCTAGATTTCTTCCTTTTCTAAGAATAGTTCTTTTTTAAGAAAATATTTATTTTGAGAGACAGAGCGTGCACATGTGCACTCCCATGTGAACCGGGGAGGGGCAAAGAGAGAGGGAGAGAGAGAATCCTAAGAAGGCTTGGTGCTGTCAGTGCAGAGCCTGACACAGGGCTCAATTACATGAACTGTGAGGCCATGACCTGAGCCGAAATCAAGAGACGATGCTTAACTGACTGAGCCACCCAGGCATTCCTCAGATCCTTTTTAAAAAAATTCCATGTGATAGAATCCATTCTTGTTGTTCATTTTGATACTCAAATTGTCCTGGATTTGGCTAGTGGGAGCCCCTTCCAGCCAACTTCAGTGTTCCTTTGACATGTTCCCTATAATTTGTGAGCACTTCCTTTTCTTTTTGGTACAATGGTATTCCAGGCCTAGCTTGTATTTTCTGTGTTCCAACCTGGGAATTGGCTTTTTCTCCAAACTCCTGGTTTCTTTTAGAGGGAAATGGTACTTAGAAACCAAGATCTGGGCTATACATGTGCTCATTACTACTAGGATATCATTGATCATTGGCTCTTTTGGTCTCTAGAGCTAGGAAATACATTTATTTAAAAAATTGTGTTCAGGGACATCTGGGTGGCAGTTAAGTGTCTGACTTCGACTCTGGTCATGATCTCATGGCTCATGGGTTCGAGCCCTGCATTGGGCTGTGTGCTGTCATGGGGAAGCCTCCTTCAGATCCTCTGACTCCCTCTCTCTCTGCCCCTCTTCCGCTCATTCTCCCATTCTCTCTCTCTCAAAAATAAAAAAAGATACTTAAAAAAATAAATTAAAAATTGTGTTCATAATAGTGCTCTTAATTTTACTCCTTCTCCCATTCCATATTTGTATCTCCCTTTTCCCACAGTGAGAACCTGGTTCCCACTAGCATCACTGTGTTTATTCATTTGTTCAGTTGTATAGTGCACTCAAAATAGTTTCAGATAGTTCCACTACAAACAATAAATCTAAAGTTCAAGATTATTTCTGCAATTTTTTTTCCTTTTAATATATCTCACTTAAGCTGCATAGGGAGAGTACTATATTGTCAGAAAGTTTACTTGGATTTTTGTTTGTTTTTCCAGCTCATCAAGGTTTAATTATAAGCTGTGTATATACCCTTAAAACTATCATCAAAATCAAGTTAGTGAGCATATTCGTCACTCCTGAAAGTTTCCTTATCCCCTTTTGAAGTCCTTCCTTCCCCTCCCTGCCCTCCAACCCTGTCCCTAGTGATCCATTGGTCTGCTTTCTGCCCTTACTGATTAGTTTATATTTTCTAGAATTTTGGTATAAATGAAACCACATAGTGGTTTTGTTAACAAAGCAGATCGTGCGAAAGAAAGAAAGAAGATAAGGATCAATTCCAAAGTTTTTGAACAATTTGAAGATGTCATTTTCTGAGCTTGGAAAGACTGGGGGAGAGGCACAGAATGGGGATAGACAGAAGTGTAGTTTTAGAGACATGTTAAGTTTGATGTCTTATGCTTCCAAGCTGAGATGTCGACAAGGCAGTTAGACTACTGAGTTGAAGTTCAGAAGAGAAGTCTAAGTCTACATTGAAGATAAAAACATGGGTTATATCTGTCTGTAAATGGTACTTATGACAGGGACAGGATGAGATCATTCCAGGAATAAGAGAATTTAAGAGAAGTAGTCTGAGTGACTAGGCACTGGACACTCAGCAGTGGGGAGGGCAATGAAGAGGGTCTAGGAAAGAAGACTGAGAAGAAATGGCCACTGAGGTAGTAGGAGACCCAAGAGAAAAGTGCTGTGGTCGCTTAAAAAACAACAACAACAACAACGACAACAACAACAGTTTCAAGGAGGAAGTGATCAACTGTGTTACTTAAAGGCTAGCAATAACCAGAGTAGTATGAGGAGTAAGAATTGTTGGATATTTTCAATATTTGCAAATCAATCAACGTGATACATCACATCAATAAGAGAAAGGATAAAAACCTTATCATTTCAATAGATGCAGAAAATGCATTTGACGAAGTATGATACCCATTCATGATAGAAACCCGCAAGAAAGTAGGTTTAGAGGGAACATACTCAACATAATAAAGGCCTTATGTGTAAAACCTACAGTTAACATTATCGTCAATGGGGAAAAACTGAGAGCTTTTTCCCTAAGGTCAGGAACAAGACAAGGATGTCCACACTCACCATTTTTATTCAACATAGTACTGGAAGTCCTAGCCATAGCAGACAACAAAAATAAAAGGGATCCACATCAGTAAGGAAGAAATAAAACTTCCGTTATTTGCAGATGACATGATACTATATATAGAAAACTATATATATACTATATATATTCTATATATAAACTATATATAGAAAACCCTAAATGCTTCACCAAAAAACTACTAAAACTGATAAATGAATTCAGTAAGGTCACAGGATTCAAAATCAATATACAGAAATCTGTTGCATTTTTATATACTAATAATGAAGCAGCAGAAAGAGGAATTAGGAAAACAATCCCATTTACAATTGCACCAAAAAAAAAATTAAAATGCCTAGGAATAAACTTAACCAAAGAGGTGAAAGACCTTTACTCTGAAAACTATAAAATATTGATGAAAGAAATTTAAGATGACAAAAAGAAATGGAAAGGCATTCTGTGCTCATGGATCAGAAGAACAAATATTGTTAAAATGTCTATACTGCCCCAAACAATTTACAGATTTCATTCAATCCCTATCAAAATACCAACAGCATTTTTCACAGGACTAGAACAAATAATCCTAAAATTTGTATGGAACCAAGAAAGACCTCAAACAGCCAAAGCACTCTTGAAAAAGAAAATACTTGGAGTAATCAGAATTTCAGACCTCAAGTTATATTACAAAGCTATAGTAATCAAAACAGTATGGTACTGGAACAAAAAATAGACACACATATCAACGGAACAGACTAGAAAGCCCAGAAATAAATGCACAATTATATGGTCAATTTTGTTTTAACTTTATAGTTTATTGTCAGGTTGGTTTCCATATAATACCCAGTGCTCTTCCCCACAAGTGACCTCCACCATGACCATCACCCCCCTTTACCTTTCCCCCTTCCCCTTCCGCCCTCAGTTTGTTTTCAGTATTTAAGAGTCTC
>CM053574.1:18602880-18710297 GCA_028646485.1 Cryptoprocta ferox
TACCAGTTTACATTCCCACCAACAGTGTAGGAGGGTACCTGTTTCTCCACATCCTCGCCAGCATCTATAGTCTCTTGAGTTGTTCATTTTAGCCACTCTGACTGGCGTGAGGTGGTATCTCAGTGTGGTTTTGATTTGTATTTCCCTGATGATGAGTGATGCTGAGCATCGTTTCATGTGTTTGTTGGCCATCTGGATGGTCAATTTTTGACAAAGGAGGAAAGAATATACAATGGGAAAAAGTCTCTTCAACAAATGGTGTTGGGAAAACTGGACAGCTACATGCAAAAGAATGAAACTGGACCACTTTCTTATATCATACACAAAAACAAATTCTAAACGGATTAAAGACCTAAATGTGAAACCTGAAACCATAAAAATCCAAGACGAGAACACAGGCAGTAATTTCTCTGACACGAGTTGTAGCAAAATCTTTCTAGATATGTCTCCTGAGGCAAGGGAAACATGAGCTAAAATAAATTATTGGGACTACATCAAAATAAAAATCTTCTGCACAGCAGGGGCACCTGGTGGCTCAGTCAGTTAAGCGTCTGACTCTTGGTTTTGGCTCAGGTCATGATCTCGTGGTTTGTGAGTTCAAGCCCTGCGTTGGGTTCTGTGCTGGCAGTGCAGAGCCTGCTTGGAATTTTCTCTCTCTCTCTCTCTCTCTCTCTCAGCCCCTCCTCTGCTCGCTCGCTCACGCTCTCTCCCCCCCCTCAAAATAAATAAATAAACTTAAAAAAATTAATAAAATCATCTGCACAACAAAGGAACCAACCAACAAAACTGAAAGACAATCTAACTGAATGGGAGAAGATATTCGCAAATGATATATCTGATAATGGGTTAGTACTCAATGTATATGAAGAACTTATCCAACTCAACACCAAAATAATAATAATAATAATAATAATAATAATTTAAAAATGGGCAGAAGAGATGAATAGACATTTCTTCAAAGAAGATGTCCAGATGGCCAGGATGCTTAATATCACTCATCATCAGGGAAATGCAAATTAAAAGCACAGTGAGATATCACCTCACACCTGTCAGAATGGGTAAAATGAAAAACACAAGAAACAGGTGTTGGTGAGGATTTGGAGAAAAAGGAACCCTCGTGCACTGTTGGTGGGAATGCAAACTGGTACAACCACTGTGGAAGACAGTATGGCAGTTCCTCAAAAAATCAGAAATAGAACTACACTATGATCTAATTGAACTACTGGGTATTTAACCCAAAAAAATAGAAAAGCACTGGTTCAAAAAGATACGTGGACCCTTTGTTTATTGCAGCATCATTTACAATGGCAGCAGCCCAAGCATCCATCAGTAGATGAATGGATAAAGAGGATGTGGTGTGTATATACACACACACATACAATGGAATATTATTTAGCCACAAAAAGAACAAAATCTTGCCATTTGTACCAACATGGATGGATCTAGAAAATATAATGCTAAGCAAAATAAGCCATTCAGAGAAAGACAAATATTATATGATTTCACTCATATGTAGAATTTAAGAAACAAACAAGCAAGGAAAAAAAGAGACACAAACAAAAAAAACAGACCCTTAACTATAGAGAACAAACTGATGGTTGCTAGAGGGGAGGTGGGTGGGGGCATGGGTGGACTAAGTGAAGGGGACTAAGAATATACTTGATGAGCACAGAGTAACATGGAATTGTTGAATCACTGTAATGTACACCTAAAACTAACATAACACTGTTAATTACACTGGAATTAAAATAAAATTAAACTTAAAACAGAATTGGCTGTCGGATTTAGCAGTGTGGGAGTCCTTGATGACCTTGATGAGCATTTTAGTGCCATGATAGGGGCTATAACAAGAACAGGTGGAGAGGAATTGGAGACCCCAAGAATAGACCACTTTTTGGAGGAGTTTTGCTATACGAGGAAACAAACAACAACAAAAAAGAAACAGTAAATGAGGGGGTATTTGAGGTCAAGGAAAGGCTTTTTTAGGGGCACTTGAGTGGCTCAGTTGGTTGAGCATCTGATTCCTGATTTCAGCTTAGGTCATGATCTCACGGTTCATGGCATCAAGCCCCATGTTAGGCTCTGTGCTGACAGTGTGGAGCCTGCTTGGGATGCTCTATCTCTCCCTCTCTCTCTGCCGCTCTCTCTCTCAGATAAATTTAAAAAACATTAAAAAAAAAAAAAAGAAAGGCTTTTTTAAAAGTTAAAAGGTTTTATCCTTCTAACATTTTGCCAGTGGGGCTTATCATGTAGGAAAGGAGAAACGGATGACCCAGTATAGTTTGGGGCAGTCCATATTGCCTCAAGCCAAGGCCTGGGAAAAAGCCTTTACCTCAGCATGTTAGTGTGTGATAGAAAGGAACACCCCTCAGGGCAAGGTAATCATCTTCATCTAAATTTTTGTGATCTTGGGCAAGACCTTGCTGAGCCTTCAGGTTCACTTCCGCAAGGTGAAGTTCTGCAACCTGAACTCTAGATCTGTTGTTTTCTCATTCTGGATGAAGATGTGGAAGTATGGGCAAGTTTTTGGGAATAAAGAAGAATCACCAAAGCAAAGCAAAGGGCTATGAATCAGCATGGAAGGTCAGTTTAGCCATGTGACTTGAATGCAAGACAGTGTAAATAGTTCTCTTTTGCATTTTAGCATTTTTTTCTCAATTTAGATGACCAGCAATCATTCCTTAAATTACAGATTCAAGACAGATTTTTTTTATTCTGTATTTGTTCTATCCTTTTTCTTCCCTTCCCCAGAAAGTTGTATCACCTTTTCCTGAGACGACTTGAATATCTGTTGTTAGACTGATTTTTTAGAGTAGCCTAAATCAAGAGTTTAGGGGGACTTCTTACTAGAAATGAAGTAGTGCCAATTTTGAAACCATTTCCTGCCCTTTTCTGTGTGCCAGGCTTAAAGACACAAAGGGGCAGAGTTTGGGTGCACTGGAGGCAGAAGATTGTTTTGTAAATCTGCGGCAGAAAAGCGTATCAGATGTTGACCCAGTTGTTCAGAGTGACTTGGTAGGACCTTCAACCCTCTTTCCCAATAATCCAAGGGGTGGGAGCTTCTGTTTGTGAGTTTAATTTGCATTTCCCTGATTATTTAAGATGTTAGCCTTTTTTCCATATGCTTATGACCATTTTCAGTCTTGTGAAGTGTCTGAACACCTTTTTTGGACCATTTTTCTTTCCTTTTATTTATTTCTTATTGATTAATTGGAATTCTTCATATCTGGTTATGAGTCTTATTGGGTACACATACACACACATCTTTTCCCTTTATATTGCTTGATTTTTCACACTTTTAATTGTGTTTTGTGGGATTTTTTTTGCAGTTTTATGCTCCTTTTTAAATTGTATTTTTGATGAATAGATGTTTTAATTATAATGAAATCAAATTTATTTTTATCCTTTATGTTTAGTGCTTTAGTGCTACCCCAAGGTCATGAAGCTATTGTTATTTTCTAGAAGTTTTAAATGTTTTACCTTCACATTTAGGTCAGTGATCCATTGTGAATTGATTTTTGTATGGTGTGAGGTAAGTGTCAAGGTTCATCCTTCTCTTTCCCAAATATGATTGTCTAATTGATCCAGCGTTCTACATTGCATTTTCCTGTACCTTTTGTTGTAAACCGAGGCACAGTACATACATAGCTCTGTCTCTGAACTCTATTTTTTTTTCCACATAACTTTTAGGGAAATGGGAGTAGAGGGAAAATTATGCAGTGTGGTGGCTAAGAGCATGAACTCTGGAGACAGATCACCTGGGTTCAAATCCTTATTAGTTATGGCTTTTTGAGCACATTTCCTTATCTGTAAAATGGGAATAATTGTAGCATCATCTACTTATAGGGCTGTTTTGAGGACTGAGTGAGTTAATGTTCATAGTATTTGTAATGGCCTTGGGCATGAGTGGGGATGCAGTGCATGGGATCCATATCTAGCAGGGTTCACTGCAGACCTGGTGCTGGGCCTGTAGCTATTCACCAGCTACTTTGTCTGCCTTGACTTCATAGTTCCCAGCAATCCTCCTGAAGGGAATGTCTTTAAGTATTTTGTAAATTGTCTTCTGAAGTCTTATAGTAGTCTTTGGTCCAATTTAGAGTACATATGCAGGATGTGCCAGGTTTGAATAAAATTCCCCAAACAGCATACCAAGAGAGAAAGCATCAATTACTAACCTTGTCTCCCTAGATATATTGACAGGCACTGCAGCCTAGCAATGTTGGGCACATGCTGAAATAAAAATAAAAAGGAAGAAACATAGAGATGGCTTCCCAGAGGTTTTTAGGCAGAGACCTGAAAGAGAGTGTGGGTTACAATTAAATTAGAATCTAACACATACCTGTTAGATGAGGAAATGGGAAAAGAGGGACACAGCATCAGCAAAGGTCCAGAGCCTCTGAGAGCACCATGCTTTTGAGGCCAGAGTGTGTGGGTGGAGGGAGGTTGTTGGTAGTCAGGTAGTCAGCTAGCAATCAGGAAAGGCCTGAAGGATTTCAGATTTTATCCTAAGGGCAGAAGGGATAGTTTTAAAGTGTTTAAAAGATCCTGGGTGGGTGGAGACTGTGACTAGAGCAGATTCACAAAGCTTACTCTTTCTGCAGTGTGGATTGCAGGGGGAGCAGTCAGGAGGCAGGGAGACTCTGAGGCCAGAGCAAGAATCTAGACCAGATAGTACAGTGGTGTGGAGAGAAGATGACAGGGATATTTAGGTAACTTCTTCAGACACAGAATTCATGACAATATGAGGAGAGGAGAGAAGGCAAGGATGAATGAGGCCTTCTCCCCTTGATGGTCACTGAGTGTGGTGGAGGTCTAGAGAGTTGCTATTCTGTGGGGTACAGGGTACAGGGTACAGGAGAGCTGCTACGGAATGCCTTCCACTATAGAGACTTTGTACTTATGTTCTTAGCCACTCTTCTTTTAATTGTCCCCTTTACCTATTAGGAAGCAAGGCTGTAGTATAGTGTACTCCTGGATAAGTACATATTTTTTTTGCATTTTCTACGGCCCCAAGGTAAAGGTTTGTTGTTTTATTTTAATTTTATTTTTTAAGTTAAATTAAATTAAATTATTTTTAAGTAATCCCTGCACCCAACATGGGGCTCAGACTCATGACCCCAAGATCGAGAGTCTCATGGCTCTCCTGACTGAACCAGCCAGGCATTGTTGTTGTTTTATTTTTAATATGATCAGCCAGAAAGGGCCTTACCTGTCTTTCTCTGATCAGAGTAACTCTCTAGCCTTTTGCATTCATGGAGTTAACGTTTAAAATTCCAGCCAATGAGACTGTTCCAAAGGTCCGTAATCTGCACTAGTTTATTATTTTGCCAAGGCATGGCTTTTAATGATGTTCTCTTCTGGTTGGAGCATAGAGAGTGACCACTGAGCCCTGTCTTAAAGAGCATCTGCTCCTCAACCTACACTGTTCTCTGTTCTCAGATCAGAAATTCTGATCATTAAGAGTCTGACGGGCTTGTTTAAATGTTTCAGTTGTACATGAATGCATTTTGTGGAGGAAATTATGTGCTGTAGCAGTATTCTCTAATTTGGGCATTTTGCAAAGGTTTCTTCTGTCTTGCCTCCTGTGCTTCCCCACCATGATGTCTATTGTGAAGTCTGATTGATGCTTTGCTTGTGAAACCCTACTCTTTGTTCACAGCCTTTTGTCAACTAATGAATCCTTCTGGGAATTTGGTTTTATTTTGTGTGGTTGGTAGCCTCAATACTTCAAAATGTTCATCAGTAGAATGAAAAAGTAAAGGAAGTTCTGTTGATTGACCTTACCCCTCCTCCCTCTGCAATACAGACTCCTAGCATGCTTTTGTTTGTCCATTGGACCAGTCTTAGTGTCTTCTAGGTTCATACAAGTAACAAATTTTGAAGGATTATCACCTTAGTGTGTGTTCCCAAGTCCTCTCTCAAAAGAAACAGAGAGCTTTAGCTATTTCTCTTTGCTCATTCCCACTTAAAAGAGGCAGCACTTAACGCCATCCAAGTTTTCTCTTGCTTGTTGTGGATACTCTTACATGGGACCCTAGTGGAGTTTACATGTTACGGAAAGATTTGTATGTTATTCTGTGCTTCTGCTATCATTTAAAGTGGATTTCCAGGCAGGAGAATGGGTGTGGGTGGGTTTTGCCAGCCTGAGCTCCAGAGGGGCAACAGTTCCCCAAGGCCACAAACGGGCTTTTTGTCTTCATTCTTCTTTTAAAATCCCCACTTTGGTGATGCAGAGATCCTGTTTGCCCTTCTTACTCTCAGCTCTCAGGCTCAGTGGGATGCCTGGAGATTGCTTTCTAGCCTCCTTGAGAGAGGCTGCCAACTGGAGTCCTCACAGAAGAGCAGGAAGCCCAGCATGGACTGACATAGCCCTTGAACCGGCTCTAGTCTTGACACTTCTCTCTGGTTATATAACATCAAGCAGCTGCAGCTTACAGAACTACTTTATTCCTTGTAGTGCTGAATGGCAGGTGGAGGAAGCACTGTCCCTTTAGTGATTCTGAAGTTTCCAGGAATAATTTGCTTGAGTATTTAATTCTATTTTTATTTCTCCCATGTTTGCATCTCTTGTACTTTGGGAAACAATCAAGGAAATATTCCATTGCTTCGGTCTTCCCATTAAGATCCCTAGCCTAGTCCCTATTTATTTATTTATTTAGGGTGAAGTTGTTTATTTTTCTTTATTTTTAAAATTATTATTTATTTATTTTAATGTTTATTTATTTATTTTGTGGGAGAGAGAGCACAAGCAGGGAAAGGGCAGAGAGAAGGAGAAGGAGAATCCCAAGCAGGCTCTGCGCTGTCAGTGGAGAGCCCAATGTGAGGCTGGATCTCACAAACCATGAGATCATGACCTGAGCCGAAATCAAGATTTGGTCGCTCAACCAAGTGGGCCACTCAGGTGCCCTGAAGTTGTTTTTTTTTTTTTTTTTAATGTTTTATTTATTTTTGAGAGAGATACTGCAAGCGGGGGAGGGTCAGTTTGGAAATAAAATTACAAAGGAAAATTTTGAGGAAAGAGTGGCCAGTCTATTATCACTTGAGACCTTTAGCAGATCTGCAAGGAAGGGCTTTCCCCCCAGGCAGCTGGTTGAAGATCGCTAGGTGCCACAGTCACCAGGTGCCTTGGGTCATGTGTTGCTCTTAGATGGGCTGCAGCTGTTTACAGATAGGAATCAGCTCTTTCTCCAACTTTGCACCCTGGGCAGTGGGGTTTCCCTTCCTTAATGTGTTATGATGGCTAGATGTGGTGTTGCTTCTGGAATTCTGGGGGATGGAATGACAGGGTAAATCAGGCTAAGTATGTGATCAGCATTAATGTTTAGCATGGAGACTTCAGTTAAGGAGAGAAAAAATTGGTGGGAGTTTTCTTATGGCGGATGGAATAATAAAGTTGAGTGATTGGAGTAAGTGTGCGAATACTTCAAGAACCAGCCTAAATTTCTGAAATAATGATTTCAGTTTTGACTACTACAGGTGATGAAGTTTTTCAGATTTGTAAGTGTTCTTTATTACACTTACTAATCCTTTGCTATTTATGTTATAAATAGCATCCAGTCTGTGGCTTATCACTTAACATCGTTCATAGTGTTCTTTGTTGTAAAAAAAAAAAAAAAAATCTGTAATTTCATTGTAGTCACTTTAAGCTTTTCCGTTGTTCAGTAGTCATTTATTTCATGGGTGAAAAAGAGGCATATTTTAAAGATTGGAATGTGGTTTTCATCAGCATCTTTTTTTTAATGTTTATTTTGAGAGAGAGAGAAAGAGTGATCGAGCATGAGCAGGGGAAGGGCAGAGAGAGAGGGAGAGAGAGAATCCAAAGCAGGCTCCTTGCCATCAGCACAGAGCCCAGTGTGGGGCTTGAACCCACAAATTGTGAAATCATGACCTGAGCCAAAAATCAAGAGTCAGATGCTCAACCAACTGAGCCACCCAGGCGCCCCTTATTATTTTTATTTTTTTAAGGATGCCCTGTGAAGAGCAGAAGGTTTTAATTTTGATGAAGCACTTTATCATTTTTTCCCCTTGTGGTTCAAGCTTTTTGTATCCTGCTTAAGAAATCTTTATTTACCCTAGGGGCACCTGGGTGGCTAAATTGGTTGAGTGTCCGACTTCAGATCAGGTCATGATATCACACACAGTTCATGGGTTTGAGCCCCACATCAGGCTCTGTGCTGACCACTCCAAGCCTGGAGCCTGCTTCGGATTCCGTGTCTCCCTCTCTCTCTGTCCCTCCCCTACTCTTGCTCTTTCTCTCTCTCAAAAATAAACATTAAAAATTTAAAAAAAAACTTTACTTACCCTAAAGTTGCAAATATTTTCTACTATATTTTCTGCTAGAAGTTTTATAGTTTAAGCTTTTATATTTAGGCCTTGATCCATTTTGAATTATTGTTTATGTATGATACGGAATGAGGTGAGGATTGTGTCTATTGCAAATGGTGTGTTGGAAAGGTTACCTTTCTCCATTGAATTACTTTTAATTACCTTTGCAATGAATCAATTGACTATAAATGTATGGTCTAATTCTGGACTGTATTAATAACTATGTCTATCCCTAGGCAAAATCAAAATTACTGTAGTTTGAATCATATAGTACAAGAATTCCAACTTTGTTGTTGTCTTAAAAAATTATTTTAGACTATAAGAATTTTAGATTCCTATCAATTTCAATTGCAGATAGTGGCCACAGTTAAAATAATGAAACAAAGTGGAAGCTATGTTGCCTCTTATGCTAGCCTTGAAAGTCATCTGTCACTTCCGTCTTATTCTTTTGGTTATAAGCAAGTCATAAGCCCACCCAGATTCAAGAGAAAAAGATTAGAACCTATTTCTCAGTACAGTAGGAGGAGGATCAGGGTCAAACTGCTGTAGGAAAGCATTGGGATGAACGATATTGTTGCATTCATCTTTGGAAAAAACAGTCTGCCACATTCCACCCTCTGGCCACAGTAATTCACATCATCCCACATGCAAAATACAGTGCCCATTTCCTCAAGACCCTCAAAGTTTCATCCCATTTCAGCATCAGTTTATGGTTCAAGATCTTGTCATCTAACTCAGATCCGTGTGTGAATGTGGCTTTTAGTTGTAGTTTCTTGTATTCACTCCCTAAGTATAGTTTCTTTTATATGAGGACTTTTTTCTAAGTCTTTTGTTTAACAGAGAAGGTCTGTTTCACATGCCTGCAAAATCTTTAGGAGGTCTTTTATCTGTTTGAAAAGGTCTATGAGGCACTACTTTAAATATTTCTGAAATCATAGCAAAAGATCTTACAGGTCTACCCTGGATTTGATCTCAATTTTCCATGTTACTGCTCACGATAGAGTTGCTAAACTTTCTGAAACAATATTTCTTTTCCTTTAGCTTCCTATAACATTTTCCTTTAAGCCTTCATCAATAATCTCCTTGAGACCCTTAGGGCTTTTATGACCAGTCTGCTTATGACCCTTCTAGCTTCTACTCACCACTTGACTCCAAATGCAAAGCCATACTTTAATTTTTTATTGAATTCTTTATTCTTATATACCCCAAGTACCAAGTTTCTGTTTCAATTACTAATACTATGTCATAAATTTCCCCAAAACTTAAGTGATTTAAAACAATAACATTTATTATTTCTCATTGTTACTGCTTGGCTGACAGTCTAACATCTAGGTCATCTAGATTTCCCTCCCTCCCTTCCTTTCTTTTAATTTTTTTTAAAGTAAGCTCTACCCTCAGTGTGGGGCTCAAACTCACCACTCCAAGATCAAAAGTTGCAAGCTCTACTGACTAAGCCAGACAGGTGCCCCTAGATTTCTCTTGATTGAATTTTTCTTGACTATGGATATTTTCCTGTTTTTTTTTTTTTTTGCATATCTGGTGATTTTTGAGTAAATAAAAATGGCCTTTGTGTATATCGTAGAGGCTCTCCATTCTTGTTCATTCTAATCTTAGCAGATAGTTCAGTTACTGATTGATCACCTTGAACTTATGAAGCCTTGGTTTTATGCCATTTTAGTACCAATCTGTTTCCCAATTGGTAGGACTCAATCTCTAAATTCTCTCTTCCTGCAGACCTTGTCAGGGCTCTGTTTTAGGCTTTGTTAGGGAGGATCCATTATAGGTCTCACTTTAGAGTGTAGTTCTTACTCTGAGGGACAGCCTTTCTTTTGTTGCAGCAGGATGGTAGGGGTGTTATATAAGATGTTAATGATATCTTTCAACTCTGGCAAGTCTGGAACTCCCCAATTCCCCTGGCAGTGCTCTTCCCCTAGCACTGCTAGGTTTCTAGTGTCTCTATGCTGTTCTCACTGTGGCCAGATACATACTCTGAATGATTTCACTTGTTTGAAATTTGTTGAGGTTTGCTTTATGGTACAGTATATGGGCAATTTTGATAAATGATACATGAGCTGTTTAAAACAATGTGTGTTTTGTCATTGTTGAGTGAAATGTTCTAAATATGTTTGTTAATTCAGGTTTGTTAATTGTTTCATTCAGTTCTTGTGTAGCCTTACTGGTGTTTTTGTTTGTTGGCTCATATTCTTGAAAGAGACTTGTTAGTCTCTCATTATGATTGTAGATTTCTGTATTTCTTCTTTCAATTTTGTCAGTTTTAATGTATTTTGAAGCTAAGGTATTGTGTGCATACAGATTTGATATTGTTACATTTTCTTTGTACAATGATCTTCTGTCATTATAAAAACATCTTTTTATTTTTAGTAATGCTTCTAATCCTAATGTCTCTTTTACCTGGTATTAGTATAGTTAGATGTGTCAGCTTTTGGTTAGTGTTTATTAGAGTTTATTAGTGTTTATTCTTTTACCTTTTTTTCTATTCTTTTACTTTCAACTTTTTCTCTGTTCTTACTTGTTTTTCAGGCTTGCACCAGTTAGTTGAGTTTTGTTTTTTTAATTCAGTCTAACAGTTTTAATCTTTTAATTGGAATATTTAGTCCATTTATAGTTAACGTAATTATTGATAGAGTTGTGTTAAAATTTATCATCTTGCTGTTTATTTTCTATCTCCTATCTTGTTCTTTTTCTTCCTTTGAATTAATCAAGTTGTTGGAGTTATTTTTGTTTTTGTTTTTTAATGATTTAATTTTCTCCCTATTGGCTTGTTAGTTATACAATCTTTTACTAAGCTTTTAGTGGTTATCTTAGATTACAGTATGCATCCTTGTCTAATATAAATCATTGCTTTTATTACTTCCCCAACTGTATTAGAAACTTAGAACATTTTAAATCCATTTACTTCTTTCATGCCTTTTAGGTTATATGTTCTTATTTCATTTAATTCTACACATTTTATTTTATTTTAAAAAATTTTTCAATGTTTATTTTTGAGAGAGAGAGAGAGCATGCGAGCGAGTGAGCGTGAGTAGGTGGGGGCAGAGAGAGAGGGAGACACAGAATCTGAAACAGGCCCCAGGCTCTCAGCTGTCAGTGCAGAGCCTGACGTGGGGCTCGAACCCACGAACTGGGAGATTATGATGACCTGAGCTGAAGTCAGATGCTTAACTGACTGAGGCACCCAGGTGCCCCTGATTTCTACACATTTTAAATGCCATAACATGTTGTTGTTTTTCTATAGTCAGTATTCATTATATTTTCCACATGTATACCCTTCTCTCTCTATTTTTTATTTATATATTTTTTATTTTTAGGAGTTTATTTGAGCAAACATCAACTAGGGCAGTGCCAACTAGGAGAGGTTTGGAGCATTGCCCTTTGTGGTGTTTTTCATTGTTTCATTTTTTGTTTGTTTGTTTGTTTGAGATCATTTTCTTTCTTTCTCAAGGACTCCTTTAGATATTTATGTTTGAAAATGTTTCTTGGCAACAAATTTAATCTGCGTTTTTGTTTGTCTGGAAATTACTTTTTGACTGATGTATTAGCTGATACAAAATTCTAGGTTGCTAGTTACTTTCTTTCAACACTTCAAAGATTTTCCACTATCTTCTAGCATCTTTCATGTCTGAAAAGTCCATTGTCATTCTTATTGTTGCTCCTTTGAAGGTAGTGTATTCTCCCCCACTCATGACTGCTTGTTCAGTTTTTTTCTTTGATATTAGTTTTCAACAGGTTTGCTATAAGCTCCCCAGGAATGGTTTTTGGTTTTGTTTGTTTTTTTCTGTTTATCATATCTGTCATCCACAGTGCTTCTTGATTCCAGTTATTATATATGTTATTGCTAGAATTTCCCTTTGATTGTCTTTTTTTAATAGATTCTGATTATTTGGTGACATTATCCCTCTTTTCATTTTCTCCATTTCTTTCTTTGTTTTCTTGCACATTTTATCAGTTATTATTATTATTTTATTTATTTATTTATTTATTTTAGTATCTAGATCACCAGTGATTCTGATTCTGTTGTCTGCTTATCCCTCTTGGTTTTTGATCATTTGGTCTTGTCTCCTGGCATAGCTGGTAATTTTTCATTAAATGCTGGGTGGTGTACATAAAAAGTTATAGAGACTATGGACAATATCTTTAGAGAAGTTTCCCTTTTCTTCTTCTAGGCACATATAGTGAGGCTGATCACCTTAATCCAGGACAAAGCTGAATAAATGTTGGATCGTAGTTGATAAGCCTTTGTTTACTCCTGGCACACCCCTGTTTCTAGAGTGATGCCATCCCAAAGGTTCCACCTGAGAGCCAAGCTGTTCCCTGGAACCATCTGCTCTGCTGGTTCCTAAATTTCTAATCCTTCTCTGCACCTCAGGATTGCAGAATCATATGCTCTGCTTTTCAGTGGCTTTCAGCGTATCTTCTTAATTTCCCATCTCACCATTAGAGTGAAGCAAATGACTTGAATGAAAATGAACTGAGTTTTTGGCTCAGTTCTGCTTTTCCCATGTCACCAGGGTCTTGGGTCCCTCATGTCTTCAATTTTTGTTTTTTTAGCCTCTGAAATGGTCAAAAGTTCTGGTTTCTTTGCTTTTTATTAACACCCTCTGGGTGACTCTGAGCTTGCCCCAGCACTCAGACTTGGCAAAAGAGGGGAATAAATGGCAGGAGAATGCTAGCTCACCTCTTCTTAATTTCGCTTTCTCTGTAGTCTTGTCCCTTCTACTTCTGGTTTTCTCAGCATCTCTTCAATGCCTTCAAAAGGTTTTGTTGTTTTTAAATTCGATAACATATTTCTAGCTATTCTTAGTGCAAGCATTGGTTTGCCTCAAGCTATTCCATCTTAGCTGGAAGCAGAAGCACCAAGCCAACATTTAAAAATATGTATATATTCTCATTGAGGCACATTTTAAAGTGTATAATTCAATGATTTTTAGTATATTCCCAAGGTTGTTTAACAATCACCACTAATTTCAGAACATTTTCATTACTCCAAAAAGAAACTCTGTTATCTATAGGCAGTCACTCCCATTACCCTCTCTCCCAGCCCCTGGCAAGCACTATCCTGCTTGCTGTCTATGTAGATTTACTTGTTCTGGGCATTTCTGTAAGTGGGATTGTACAATATGAGGCCTTTTGTGTCAGACTTCTTTCTAAGCCAACTGTGTGTATGTGTATGTTAAAATATATGTAACATAAAATTTACCATTTTAGCCATTTTAAAGTGTAGAATTCTGTGTCATTAAGTATACTTACACTGTTTTGCAACCATCACCACTATCCATTACCAAAACTTTTTCATCATCCCATATTGAAACTCTGTACCCTTTAAACCATCACTCTCCATTACTGTCTGTCTTTATGATTTTAACTGTGCTAAACACTTCATATAAATAGAATCATACAGTATATTTGTCCTTTTATGACTGAATTATTTCACTTAACATAATGTCCTCAAGAATCATGTAACCCAGCAATTGCACTACTAGGTATTTATCCAAGGGATACAGGTGTGCTGTTTTGAAGGGGCGCATGCACCCCAGTGTTTACAGCAGTACTATTGGCAATAGCCAAAGTATGGAAAGAGCCCAGATTGTCCATCGACAGATGAATGGATAAAGAAGATGTGGTATATATATACAATGCAGTATTACTCAGCAATCAAAAAAATGAAATCTTGCCATTTGCAGCTATGTGGATGAAACTAGAGGTACTATGCTAAGGGAAATAAGTCAGAGAAAGACAAATATCATATGACTTCACTCATATGTGGAATTTAAGATAGAAAACAGATGAACAAGGGAAGGGAAGCAAAAATAATATAAAAACAAGGAGGAGGACAAAACATAAGAGACTCTTAAATACAGAGAACAAACGGAGGGTTGCTGGAGAGGTTGTGGGTGGAAGGATGGGCTAAATGGGTAAGGGCCATTAAGAAAGACACTTGTTTTTCTTAATGAAGCACTGGGTGTTATACATAGGGGATGAATCATGGAATCCACTCCTGAAATCATTATTGCACTAGATGCTAACTAACTTGGATGTAAATTTAAAAATAAGTAAGTAAATAAAACAAATACAAAAAAAAGAATCACGTTCCTTTTAAGGGCTGAATAATATTCTATTGTATGTATATCACATTTTGTTTATCCTTTTATCCATCAGTGGATACCTAGGTTGTTTCCATGTTTTAGCTATTATGAATAGTGATCCTATGAACACGACTGTATGTCATGTCAAGACTCTGCTTTCAGTTATTTTGAGTAGATGTCCAGAAGTAGAATGGCTGGATCATATGGCCATCCAGTGTGTTAACTTATTGAGGGGTAGCCATACTGTGTTCCATAGCAGCTGTGTCATTGTGCTTCCTTGCCAATAGTGCAAAAGGGTTCTAGTTTCTCCACATCCTTGCTAATACTTTTATTTATTTTGTTTTGATAGTAGCCACTCTAAATGGGTGTAAAGTGATAAGTTATTATAGTTGTCAATTTACATTCCCTAATGATTAGTAATTTTAAGCATCTTTTACTTATTGGCCATTTGTGTATCTTCTTTGGAGAAATATCTATCTTTTGCCATTTTTTAATCTGTTTTTGTTGTTGCGTTTTAGGAGTTCTCTCTATATTCTGGATATTAATCCCAGATCAGATATATGGTTTGCAAATATTTACCCTCATTCCATGGGTTGTCTTTTCATTCTGTTGATAGTGTCTTTTCATGCACAAAAACTTTTAAAGTTTTCATGAAGCCCAGTTTGTCTTCTTTTTTTCTTTTGCCTGTGCCTTTGGTTTCATATCTAAGAAATCATTGCCAAACACAGTGTCATGAAGATTTTTCCTTATGTTTTTTTCTAAGTTTTATAGTTTTGGGTTTCACATTTAGGTCTTCGATCTGTTTTAGGTTAATTTTTGTATATGGTATAAGGTAAGGATCTAGTTTCATTCTTCAGCATGTGAATATTTTGTTTTCCCAGCACCGCTTGCTGAAGACTATCCTTTTCCTATGAATGGTATTGGCACTCTTGTTGTAAATACTTTGATCATGTATGTGAGGACTTATTTCTGGGCTGTCCATCCTATTTCATTTGTTTGAAATCAGGAAGTATGTATTCTCCTTTGTTCTTTTTCAAAATTGTTTTTGCCTATTTTTGTAAACAAGATTTTACTGGAACAGAGTTATGCTTGTTCACTTGTATGCTTATGTGTGGCTGCTTTTGAGCTGCTCTGGTGAAGTTGGGTCCTTACAACACACAGATTCTATGACCCACAAAACCTAAAGTATTTACTATAAGGCATTTTATAGAAAAAGTTTGCCAATATCTGAACATTTAAACTCTTAGCCACTATAGATGCAAATAAAAACTAAGAAACAGTTTGAATGACAAAGCATTCTGTGATATAGCCTGCCATTAGTCTGTCAACGAAATATTTATATGTATGTAACAAGTGACCAAAGCAGAGCACGAAATGATGTGTGTTCATTTGTTACCAGTATAGAATATGCAAACGTTTATTAACAAACAGGGAAAAGTTGAGCTCTAAATAGTTTAGAGATTAGTGCTTGTTATATCTTATATTCCATTAAGACTTCTGAAACAGTCGTGAAGTTTTTATTCTGCAAAATCTCAAGCGAAATAAAAAAAAGAGAGACAAGAGTAAAATGAACCCTGTATTCCCAGTATTCTCTGCCATAGTTGTGAATGCAAAGCTAGTCTTGTTTCATCTGTTTCCCCCAACCTTGGATTACTTGCAAGTAGATCCTTTTTTTTTTAAAGACCTTGCCAGCAATTTTTAAAAATATTTTTATTTATTATTTTTGAGAGAGATTGAGAGAGACAGAGTGTGAGTGGGAGAGAGAGAGGGAGACACAGAATCCGAAGCAGGCTCCAGGCTCTGAGCTGTCAGCACAGAGCCTGATGCAGGGCTTAAATCCACGAATTGTGAGACTGTGCCCTGAGCTGACATTGGAAGCTTAACTGACTGGGCCATCCGGGCGCCCCTGGAAGTAGATCCTTAATGTTGTAACATTTTATCTGTAAACTTCAGAGTGTGTTTACTCTGTCTTCCAACATATAAAGTCCTAGAAACAAAAACACAATATCATTATCAAACCTAAATATTTTAAATAAACAGTTCCTTATATCATAAAATACCCAGATAATTTCTGATTATCTTTTAAAACTTATTTTTACTGTTAATTCCACATTTCCACATTTGGTTCATTTGTTTTTCAAATCTCTTAATCTGAGCTTTCCCTTCCTCTTTTTCATTTTCTTTTTTTCCTTGCGTCTTATTTTCGGAAGAAAAGGATTCACTTGTCACTGTAGTTTCATGCATTTCTAGATTTTGCTGATTGCATCCTTGTGGTCTTGCTTAACAAATTTAACATGGTTCTTTTGTTTTCTAAAAATCATGGATATTATCTTTATTACATTGTCAGCTGATTCAAACATCAATACATTGTCAGCTGGTTTTCTGCTTGGAAATCAGCTACCTGGATGTTCTAATACTGCTTTAACCACCTCTTGGTGTCTCAGCGAAGAATGCCTCAGTTCGCCTGGAAATCCACCACAGGTACTGGCTGCTGCTGAAATCGCTTTGGGTACAGATGACAATCTTGGTTGCTCAGTGAGGCTGTCCTTCTGCGTTTGATTTGGACTTCCACCTCTGGTGCGTGCTGTCCTGTAATCTCTCTCAGGCGTAAGCGGTCCCTGGCCTGCTCCGTCACACCGCTGTTTGCTCCTCAGAACAGTGTCAGGCATCTCCAGTGGCCACTCCCCTCTGCCAACATAGTCCTTTTTCCCTGTGTTTTTGCAAACTAGGAGATCTCAAGGTGTGTTGAGATTCAGGTAATGTTCTGACACATATATAACAGTTGTGGTGTATACATCCTATCGGATCACATCAGGAGGAATATGATAAGGCTTGGAATTCACTGATCTTTGTTTATACAGATAGGATTGATTGAGAGGAAGAGATGGAACAGCTGGAGAAAGGGCCCTGGAAGTGTTTGTACCTTATACCTCCAATGAGTGAAACACAGATTTTTCTTTCAAAGCTCCTCATTTGCCTAGTCATACTCGTTGTGGTGGTGTTCATAACTCATTCCTGAGAAGCTTATGTAAGTGTTCGTTGATGTTTATATAACTCTGGTGATTGCTGCTCACAGCTGGCTCATGTGAAGGAGAAAGTTCAGAGGTATTTGCGACCAGATCTGATTCTACGATTCTGAATTTGGGTGGTAATAGTCAATGACTTTTAAACCACATGTCTCTTTACCTCCTTGTTGAACCTTTTCTCTTTTTCCTCAGTGACTTTTGGTGGAGTATATTCCATAATTTTAGGGAGGGTTATTTTTTGAAAGTTAAATTAATTATTTTGATTAGGTTGTAAATTTACAAGGTCCAATATTCAGAAGATAAAAAAGAGCATGCCGTGAAAAGTTACATTCTGACTTAGAGGAAAATTAATTATAGAGATTTTGAAATAATAGTTTATTGTTAAGAATAGTTTAAGATGTGGTATATATTATGATATTACATAAAAACCAGAAACTTCATAATCATCTTGAAGCAGCAATGAAGCACTTGTAAAACATTGACTTACATGACAACAAACTTTTTAAATATTAGTACATCTGTAAACTAAAGCTCTTTAACAAACAAACAGTAGTTGTTGAACCCAGAAGCTGAAGATTCATTCAAAGAATACTTGTTGGTAAGGAGCTGGTTTATACCTGTATCCTCTAAGAATACAGGGAAAACCTGTGTCTGAACTAAGTGTGCACGAAAATTTTATATACCATGATCATTTTATTTTTTTATTTTTATATATTTTTTTAATTTTTAATTTTTATTTTTGAGAGGCAGGGAGAGACAGTGCGAGCAGGGGAGGGTTAGAGAGAGAGGGGGAGATACAGAATCTGAAGACAGGCTCCAGGCTCTGAGCTAGCTGTCAGCACAGAGCCCGATGCGGGGCTTGAACCCACGAACTGCGAGATCATGACCTGAGCCGAAGCCAGACGCTTAACCGACTGAGCCACCCAGGCGCCCCTTGTTTTTATATTTTTTAAGTGTTTGTTTATTTTGAAAAAGAGTGAGTGTGAGCAGGGGAGGGGCAGAGAGAGAGACTGAATCTTACGCAGTCTCTGAGCTGTCAGTTCACAGCTTGATGCAGGGCTTGATCTCACAAACTGTGAGATCATGACCCGAGCTGAAATCAAGAGTCAAATGCTTAACTGGTTGAGCCACCCAGGAACCCCTACTGTGATCATTTAAAATTGCTACTGTATTTGGCCACATTCAAGCCTGGGTCAGATAGGAATTCATAGCTAGGCCTCACAAGTTGGAATGTTTGATTCTGAATTTGTCTGTGATATTGAAAGGTTATCAGATTCTGTTCTTCCTCCTTCCAGAAACAGCCCACTCTGCAAGGCAGAAACCAGAAGAAAGAAATACAACAAATTCCCACTCCCTGATAGATCAAGTTCAGACCCCTTGGCTTGGCATTCAAGGCCTGCCCTCTATACTTTGACTCTGTACTATCTGCCTACTCTCTAACCTTGCTTCCAAATGTTCCTCCAAGTGGTTACTCAATACATTTGCTTGTGAAATAGAAACAAAAGGCCTTAAGGCCAGGAGAACATCAAATTTCATTATCAGAACCAGGTCAGAGGACCTAGCAAAGCACTAAGTTGAAGTGTACCAACCCAGCCTCAAGTGTAATTGTGTAGGGCAAGCTGCAGTGCTAGTAGCAGTAGCTATTTAGCAATAGTTATCCCCTCTTAGGGACTCTCCTGTCCAGCCATCTGTACCTTTGGGAGGAGGAATATTATGGCCTCCCCTTTTAGGAGGGAAGAATTCAGGACTGTGAGTTAGGAAGAAGGTGACAGTAATATTATGTGACAATGCCATGGAAGTATTAGCTCTTTGGAAGGGTGGGCGGCCTGAAGGAATGATAGTTCTTCTTAAGGAAAACAGAATTGCTAAGCTTTCCTCTGGCAGTGCTTCAGGTGGAAATAGGAGGGGACTGTTTGAGGGGAGGGTAGTGGATTTGGGAGGGCAGCCAGTCAGACTTGCATCTCCTTTGGAGTTTCTCTTTTAGTTTTCATGTCCGGCTGGAGACAAAGCAGTAGCACCTTACTTTCTCAGTAGGTGGAAGTAGTCCATGAGCCAAGGCTCGTGTTGTATTCCTAATGCTTATTGTCACACTGATTCTGTCTTTGGGAGGCCTTTTGTAAAAGGCCTGCTCTGGATCCTATGGTAACAGAGAGGGAACTATGATGTTTTAACCTCTTGCTCATGTTAATGGTATTGCAGTGCCCCATCATGAACATTCCTTATCTGGTGCCTCCCTTGCGCATTTCTCTTTGTCTTCAAAAAGCAAAGGTTATCTGCGTTAAACCCTCTTGGTCTCTCAGTGTGAGGGCCAAAGAAGATGCTTCCACCGCTGCTTCAGGGGAGTGAATCACTCTGGGTATTCACATGTGTACTGTGTGTGCACATATGTCCACATCCACTACCCATTTCTACCCCCAACTCTTACATTGGCCACATTAGCTTCCCCTCCCCACCCACACAGCCAGCAGTAGAATGTAGAATGCTAGGAAGAAAAGGCCTTGGCGGTAGTCCTCCCTGGGACAGGGGTTGACTTCTGTGCCAGCATTCAGGAGGGATCTGGGTCTACATCTCAGTCTACCTTGGGCAAAGGGCTCTTGGGGAGAGACAGGGAAGTGGTTGTTGGGTTGGAAGGTCCCTCCTGCTTCTGTATTGCTTACTTCATTTTAGCCAGTATTGAACTACCTGTATTTTTCCAACTACTCCATCTTGTTTTAAGTCTCTATTCCTGGGGCTCCTGGGTGACTCCGTTGGTTGAGTATCAGTTCAGGTCATAATCTCACAGTTTGTGAGTTCGAGCCCCACATTGGGCTCTGTGCTGACAGGTTGGAGCCTGCTTGGGATTCTGTGTTTCTTGCTCTTTGCCCCTTCCTCACTTGTTCTCTCTGTCTCTCTGAAAATAAAAACAAATAAACTTTAAAAAGGGTAATTTTAAAGTCTCTTCTTTTTGCGTATGCTCCTATATCTACCTAGAATGTTCTTTCTTTTCTTTTACTATCTGGTACCTACTTATTGTATTTGGTTAAACCCAGGTTTCGCCTTTCCCAAGGAAGCGCTTCGCCCTCCATGACTAGATTGGGTATCTTTTCCCAAAGTGTTGTTGCTATTAGGCACTCACCACATGTGTTTCCCCATGTGGACCATTCCATTATGCCTTGGCACAGGGCCTGGTACTCAAATGCTCATGTGTGTGTTAGGCTAAACTAAAAGAGGGGGCAGAAGAAGCAACAGTGGCTAGTCTGTGGCAGTCTCATGTGGAGAGATTTGGAATGAAGATGTGTACGGTCTTATGTGGCAGGTGTGTGTGTGTGCGCACGTGTGTATTTGTAAGAAACACTCGTTTTGTGAGAACAAAATGCAGTTTGTATCATTTCTGCTTCTCCTTTTGCTTTCTTATTTTTTATTTTTGATTAGGATATATAAAGTTTGAGTTTTCCAAACAAATAAACACTGCTACCCAGCATGGCTAACTAAGCCCCATAGCTTTGTTTGCTGCCAGACTGTTCAATGTGATTGGGAGTATGGAGTTCCATGGAGTTTGGCAGACCTGGATTTAAAGAAGAGTATTTTCCCTGAGAGAGCTGTTGACATCCTCATTTTACAAATGTGGCTCAGAGAAGTTGAACCCATGAACATAGAACTAACTACCAAGTGACAGAGCCCAGATTCAACTAGTACTGCCTAACGATGAAGTTCATTCTCTTAACTGTCTGCTCCTGGTTTCCTGCTTTTTTCCTATATACTCATAGGCAAGCTATTTCTTTTCTTAACTTTTTAGGGCGTCAGTTTCTCAAATTTGGAATGAGGGGAGCAAAATTCACCTTGCAGTTATCATAAGAAAGAAAGGAGATAAGAACCAAACTCATTCTTTATACGTGGAATGATAGTAGTCCTAGGAAAAGTAGCAGCTGTTTTATATGGTTTTCGCTGTGTGCCAAGCTTGTTTTAGTGTTTTGTCTAGGCTGTGTCACGTAATCATCACCTCAGCTGTCAGCCTGAGGAATAAAATGACCGTTGTTATTCTCTTTTTATAATTGAGGAACAAATAAGGGACAAAGCTCGTATTCACACCCCAGAAGTCTGGCTTCAGTGTCTGCATTGAACCCCTATACTCAGTTATCTCTTAGGAAACATTCGTTTCCAACTCCATGCTATTCTAGAACCTGGGATCAATATGAAAGAGATCGTAAGGAACCCACAGTAGTAATAGGGGCTATACCAAGCGACAAAAGGTAAGCAGTAATGGAATGTCTGGGACATTCATAATTCTATGACTTGGCCACTGGTTGGTGAGATGGTCCATTTGTTATTTTTTGTTGATTAAGTGCATAGGATGATGACCCATGATACATTTTTCTTTTGGTTTGGGACATCAGATTACTGGTTCACTCATTGAGGTCTATGGCAACCCTGTCTCCCTTTATCAAAGCCTACAGGATTCAGTGTTTTTTACCGCGTTGGCACTTGAGTCCATACTGATATAAAAAAAAATGTTGAATATATAAATGAGGGAGAAGGGACAAATCTTCCTTATAGAAGAATTCCAAATAATAAATGTAGAAGTACAGAGGGAAAGAGAAAACCACCATTAGAACACCATAATAATAATTACTCCAGGTAAGATCCACTGATGAATGTTAAAATCAGTGGGTAAATTTTAAGAAACAGGATGTTTGCATCCTCAAAGCTTCAGAGTCCCCTACCACTCCAAATATTTGTTTGTACATAGTTTTAACATATGTCCAGAAATTTTCTGATGTCCCTCTCTCCAGGAAATTGAGCTTAATTCTCTTTCCCTTGAATGTGGGCTGGGCTTAGTGATTTGCTTCTTTTTTTCGTTCTTTTTCTTTTTTTATGTTTATTTATTTTTGAGAGAAAAAGAGAGAGCGAGGGTGTGAGTGGGGGAGGGGCAGAGAATGAAGGAAACAGAGAATTCAAAGCAGGCTCCAGGCCCTGAGCTGTCAGCACAGAGCCCAACATGGGGCTCAAACTCACAAACCATGGGATCATGACTTAAGCCAAAGTCTGATGCTTAACTGACTGAGCCACTCAGGCGCCCTGTGATTTGCTTCTAATGAATAAAATATGGAAAGGTAAAAATAGTAATTTTACAGTGGAGAAATCTGGCAAATACCACTTTAAACAAGTGATCAAGGTTAATGTCACCAGTAATAAGTGACACTGATATCATGTACCCTGATAAGATGTGATGAGAAGGGCACTTTATTTCTGTGGTATTCTCCCCTCACCCCCCGCCCCCCCACTATTACCCCAGTCTAATCATGAGAATACATCAGATGCTCAGATTAGGGGACAGGCCACAAAACACCTGACCAGTACTTTTCAAAAAATTATTGAGGTCATAAAAGACAAGAATAGACTGAGAAACTGCCACAGTTGAAAGAGACTGAGACATGAGAGCTAAATGCAATATGATATCCTGGATAGGATCCTATAACAGAAAAAGGACATTAGTGAAAAACTGGTGAAATCCAAATAAACTTTAAAGTTCAGTTAAAAACAAACAAAAATCATCCCACCAAACCCCCAAACTTCCTGAGTGCTTCCTGCCTGAGAGCCAAGTGGCATTGACTAGCACACCTCAGTTATAGCATTCATGTTCTAGTTTTAAATTGCTCTTACTTTTGGGAAAGACCTTTTGGTTGTATAGTGCTTGTATCTGGGAGGCTCTGGTGGATTTGGGGATAGGCTTATGGTCTGTGTGACTGTCAAAGCCTGTCCATCCAGTAATCAGAATGCTGCTCAGCAGACTGAGGAAGAGGAGTTGCATACAGACCTTCCTACCCCAGCCCCAGTCCTTGCGGGTGTTTGATGTCACAAATGACGTTCCCTTTGCCAGGAGTTTCCTCCCCTTTTCCCCTCCTCAGGGCAGTACCTTTAGATATTCTGCTCACCTTTCAAGGTTTCACTCACATTTTACCTCCCCTATAATTTCTTGTGCGATCATACCACAAAGTAGTGTCTTTCATATTCCTGTGACCCTAAGGCAATATTCTTGGCTTAGCTACTTACCTCTGGCTAGAAAAATTACATGTTAAAATTTTAAGTTCTCTAGGTCAGTTAGCCTGCCCTTCCTGTGGTGTTTAGCACACCTTGCCTTACTATGTCTAGAAAACAAACTCCTTGAAAGGAAGGAGTCTTATAAATATCCCTTGAAGCATCTTGGACAGTGTTTTCCATGTTGTAGGCCCTCATTGAATGGTCAGTGAATTAAATGGATGAACACTTTAAGACACTGAAAGGAGGAATATTCCTCTTGTCAGATGAGACTTGCTTAGTGTCACACAGGTGAGTATGTGCTTTATTTGGAAAGTACTGTCCCTTTCAGAGCATTCTGAGGCCATGAAACTTCCTTACTCTGATCATAGTGGTAAATTATAGCAAGAGTGAGTGCTATCATTTATTATGAGCCTAAAGCAGTCTTTGGTTCTAGACACACATACTATTTAGGCCTCACAACAGCTCTGAAATGTAGGCATCACTGTTTATAGATAAATCCATTGAGATTCAGAGAGATATAAGTCACTTGCCTTAGATCACCAGCTAGTAAGTTGCTGAGATGAGATTTGAACGCAGGTGTGCCTGGCATCAAAACCTGTTTTTCTCCCAGTAAATGTCAGTCCCTGACACCTCTCTCCCTTTGTCTTTTCAGACCCATCCCTGGAAGACATGTGTGGCACTGAGTGTGCCCAACTGGAGGAAGATGGGCAGCGGCCACCGCGGTGCACTTCAACTACCTCATCTCAGTCTGAGCCTTCAGAGCAGCTTAGGCACCACCAAGGCAAGAGCCTCACCTCCGAGGACCCCAAAAAGAAGAGAGCTCAGAAGCCCTCCCACATGAGGAGAAACATACGGTGAGCTCTGCTCAGGGTAAGAGGAGAAGGGAAGGAGTAAAGAGAGATATTGCCTTCATTTGAAGGCTGTCAGTAGCAGGACTGGTTTGAGCAGGAGAGTCCCCTTTCAAAGAAGAAAAGTGTATGCTGTGTGCCCCAATTAATCGTGGAGATATGGTTCAGGACCACCTCCAGACTGTCTGAGGTTGTGAGGCAGACACGGATGTTGCTCAAGCTGTGCTGGGGAGTATCCCACTCTCTGGAGGCCCTGGGAGGCAGCCCAGGGATGACAGGGTGCTCTGGTTGGACTCTGTTTTTTCCTTTATTTTTCCCTTATGTTTCAAAACAAGGGAAGATAAAAGAAGTTGGGTTCTCATTTTCTAGAGTTCAACTTCAATTGGCAAGGGACTGTCTGGTCCAAAGAGGGCTTCTTCCTTGAGCTAAGATATTGGCAGATGTGAACTTCCTTAACTGTCTAAATTCCCTACAGTCCTTGCATCACATAACCATTTTGCTATCGAAAGGAGATAAATGATATCCTATTCTCCTCCTATTCTCATTTTTTTCACATAGTGATAGCTTGGAAATATTATTCAAAGTTTGCAAAATAAGGATGTAGAATAAATAAGGATCTATAATTCTACCGTTCCATATAACAACTCTATATATTAATATTGCTTTTCAACTTTATGAATCATGTTTTACTCTTTTACTCTTGATCTGTTATGTGCAAAGATGAGTTTTCAAGAGCATCTCTCAGGAAGTTAAATAATATGGAAAAATGTTAGCCCAGAATCACCTGAACCTTGAAGCCCCCTCTGCCCCGTTGCATGGGTGTGTGGGACTGACATGGCTTCTCCTCCTCTGCCTCAGCTCTCTGAGCTCAGCAATGAGCTCTTTAGCTTGACATTACATTGTCCAAATCTCAAGTGAACCAACCCAAGTGCTCACTCTTATTGTAATGTTTAGAAAGCTGCTCCGGGAGGATCAGTTGGAGCCCGTTACCAAAGCAGCACAACAGGAAGAGCTGGAAAGAAGGAAACGCCTGGAGCAGCAGAGGAAGGATTACGCAGCCCCCATTCCTACCGTTCCCCTGGAGTTCCTTCCTGGTAAGCAGCAGAGTTGGTGGGAAAGACCCTGCCTGAAGTGCAGGGAGAAGAGACCTTCAGCACACACAGTGGTTAAAGGCAGATCTGAAATAAGATTGTGACCTCTCAGGAATATTTTTGAATCCTTCAGTTTCTTAAGTTAAGATGGGGACACCTGGGTGGCTCAGTCAATTAAGAGTCTGACTCTTAATTTAGCTCAGGTCATGATCTCACAGTTTGTGAGTTCAAGCCCCACGATGGGCTTTGCACTGACAGTGTGTAGCCTGCTCGGGATTTTCTGTCTCCCTCTCTCTGGCCCTCCCCTGCTCCCGATCTCTCTCTCTCTCTGAAAAATAAACATTTAAAAATGTTTAAAAACAAAATGAAAAGTTAAGATGGATAAAAGTGTACCCCTCATGGGGACCCAGCTGGCTCAGTGGGTAGAGCACGTGATTCTTGATAGTGGGGTCGTGAGTTCGAGCCCAACATTGGACGTAGTTTACTTTAAAAAAAAACCACCAGTTATTATATTTTTATTTGTATATATTATATATCTTATATATATATTATACATAATTTGCATATTTTAGTAATATATATTTAATAATAATAACCAGGAGATAAGAACCAATAAAGACAAGGGGAGTTAGAAAGGGGACTGAGGTGTTTGAGATACCCTCAACTTCTCTCATCAGGGGATAGTCTCCTTCAGAGTGACAAAGATGAAGGACTGATGAATCATTTGGGGAAATAAGTTTGAGCTAAAGGTGGTTTTGGCATTCCCTTCCATCTTTCTTTCCCTAGAGGAAATTGTCTTAAGAGCAAGCGATGGTCCCCAACTGCCTCCTCGTGTCCTGGCCCAGGAAGTCATTTGTTTGGACAGCAGCAGTGGCAGTGAGGATGAAAAAAGCAGTCGAGATGGTAAGGTCGAGCCAGAGGTGTCTCTGCTTCCTCCTGACTCTGCATTCACCCCGATTGATTGGCTGTACATCTGAATAGAAATTAGTCCTTCCCCATTTGGTTTTGGGTCTGACTGTGACAAATATCCTTGAGTCTTTTTGTAAATGTAAGGTTTTCCCTTGTCTTAACTTGAAGCCAGAAGAGAGAAATAATAAAACTCAAAATTTTACAAGTGATGACAAGTTTTAACTTTGTTTCCATGCTATAAGCTTTGATAATGGGCAGTAAATTGTCTCTGCTCCCTGGGTTTTGGTTTTTGTTTTGTTTTGTTGGCTATCTCAGAAGTGATTGAACTGAGCTCTGGAGAGGAGGACACCCTGCACATTGTGGACAGCAGTGAATCTGTCAGTGAGGAGGATGAGGAAGAGGAGAAGGGTGGTACCCATGTGAATGACGTCTTAAACCAGCGCGATGCTCTGGGGCGGGTCCTTGTCAATCTGAACCACCCTCCAGAGGAGGAGAATGTTTTCCTGGCCCCACAGTTGGCACGGGCAGTGAAACCTCATCAGGTACGGCAAGTCTTGACTCTCCTCTTTGTTTCCTTTCAGCTTCTTTGCTGAGGGATTACCTGCTGGTGGTTGTTAGTATCAGAGCCTGTGAAGTACTTGTTTGGTACCATGAGCAGTTATTGTAAAGACCTGATCCTTCCTCCTAGCACTTGATGCTTCAGAATTTTATTTAATTAGAATATGGATATATTTCTTTATTAGGATGCTCACAAGAATGGCACACTAGTATTCTCCTTCTGATGTGAAAGAGAATCTGACCCACACTGTGGCAGGGATAAGGGGTAAGGACTCTCAGAGCTGGTACCAAGTATCCACTGAAGACATCTCCATTCACCAGAGAGGATGTTTCTTTGACTCCAACATCTTTACTGTAGCTTGCAGTCAGATCTCCATGCCTTGGGCCCAGACTTCTTCATTCCAGCATCAGTTGACCCTCTTTTTTCTTGCCACTGTGGACTTCTTCAAGACCTAGGTCAACTGCCCCATGTCTAACTTGCCCAGACAGCCTCTGGAATTCTGCAGCACATCTTTGGTATGCTGCTGCCCTGCCACCCTCAGGGGCATGGTTAGGAGTTGGGGGAAAGGGAGAACAATATCACATTACCAAAGCAAATGGCAGGGGCATATTAGCACATGACACTTGGACATATACCTAATAACCTCATAGGATACATGCTTTCTCCCCAAATGCTACATAATCCACATAGAAAGCAAACACTTATAGAATGATTTTGTATGCTAGACATACATTCACCAAAAGTGAATGGTGTTTACATCCATCATGTCCTACACACAATGGGAAGTTAGCACCTGAAAGCTGGAACCAGATCTCTATCCTGGCTCTTCCCTGCCTTTGAATGGTGTCACTGTTCTGTTTCTGCCTGTTCTCGGCATTAGATCATTTTTCCAAAGGGAGGATAAGATGGCAGAGAGAGTAGAATGGGAGATTGGACTGAGGTGGGGGATTAATATATGGATAACAACCTGTAAAACAAAAATAATACAAAAATGCAAAACCCAGATTTAGTAGTATAATATAACAAGAGAAGATAGCTGGAGGTACTACATGCTAACACAGTATGATACACAACCCCAGGGGGACGACTCGGTGAGGAGTGGGGCTAAGGCCACTTCTTTAGATTAAGAGCCTTTCAGTTGGACTGCTGAATGAACTAGATCTGCTGCTTCATCTGGAGCTTTCTTCAATGGTGATAGAACAGGTAAAGACTGGCCTGGACACCCCACAGGCCCACTCCAGGGCCTTCTTGGAGCACACAAACACATAAGGCACATTCTTATCCTTGTATAGCAGCAGAAGGTGAAGGATGATCTCCAGGGGCTCAGCATCTGCAGCCATCATGATGAACTCAGAGATGGCCCTGTTGAGGGTTTTGGTGGCTTCATTAGCTCCTGAAGCTGCTTGTAGTTTCATGACTGCTGAACAAGGTCCAGTAGTTTCTTGGTGAGGTGGGTGTCTGTGAAGGGGTAGGTCTTTGGATTTACATCAGCCTCAATCATATCTGCAGTTCTGTGGTCTTGCTACCCCTTGGAGCACAGCCGATGTCAGTGCGTGAGTGCACACCTCGGCCAGAAAGGGGGAGTCAATGCTTCGGGATTTCTGATGAATGGGAAGGGCAAACCTCAGGTTTGCCATATCATGTAGAGTTGTTGGATCTCTTGGCTTAATAATCTTGAGCTTCCTTCTGTGAGATCTGCAAGACTGATTGAGATGCTCTCTGGAAGACAGTGCCTTGATTAGGAAGTTGATTTGATTCTGGAAGTGGTTCCAGAAGAGATGTAAGAGTCAGAAGTCTGAGGAACTTTCTGATAGGAGGAAGCAGAATAGTTTATGTTGACCCAGAACCGTGAACCAAAACCAGTGAGTGGAGTTTCCGTGAAGGCAGAGGTTGACTCAATGTAAGAACTCTTCACAGTAAGAACTCCTCATGGAATGGGTTATCTTGAGGTGAGCAGCTAAGGGCTGAGTGACAGACCTTGTCAAGAATTTGGTACTGCAGATTTTTGCCTCAAATGGGCCATTGTACCAGGTGAATGATTTTCCATGTTTTCTCTAAGAAGACTGTCACCAGCCAATAGACCAGTCAGGGTACAGGGAAACTTCTGTAGCCATCTGCACCAACTGACTGGTATAGTGTCTGCTCATTTACTTAATTCTAATTCCAAGATGAATAAAATGAGAACCTTGGTCTTTGCCAGCTCCTTTAACTGTTGCCTCTGTTTGTCCTTTGTCAGATTGGTGGGATCCGGTTCCTGTATGATAACCTGGTTGAATCCCTGGAGAGGTTTAAGACCAGTAGTGGTTTTGGCTGTATCCTGGCCCATAGCATGGGTCTGGGAAAAACTTTGCAAGTGATCTCCTTCATCGACGTCCTCTTCCGCCACACGCCAGCCAAAACTGTCCTTGCCATTGTGCCGGTAAGAGTTCAGTCGCCCCTCTGAGGAGTTCTGGGTTAATGCCTTGCCGGGTACTAAACAGCTTATTGAACTCAGCTTTGAGCTTGTTTCTTAAAACCCTCTTTCTGGACTTGACTTTCTGACAGGTTAATACTCTTCAGAATTGGCTGGCAGAGTTCAACATGTGGCTTCCAGCTCCTGAAGCCCTTCCAGCTGACAACAAGCCTGAAGAAGTCCAGCCTCGGTTCTTTAAAGTTCACATCTTGAATGATGAGCACAAGTATGTGGCCTACCCTCTCCTCTTCTCCCTTTCCTTTTAGACTTCTTTCCAGGATCTGGATATCAGGGCACGAACCCTGTCTTCCCAGATTCCTTTTGGTTTCTTGATGTGTTCCTCCCCACCCCCACTGACCATTCCTGATACTCATTTTTTCTCTACCTAGCTTTTCAATAAAGTCAGAGTCAGGTAGCTTTGGAAATGTCTTATGTTCTGTTTGAAGGTGCTTTATATCCTGAAAAATATGTATACATCATCCTATTTGCCCGTGTGGATAGTAATAAAATTCAACATGGTGAAATGAAACTATCCATCTTCTAACTTTTCACCTTTTACATTTCTCTTTCTTAGAAGCCTAATCAGCGTTTTAAGCCCTTATTTGCAGTTGACCTTTACTGGTACAACTTCCAAGTTTTGAAAAGGGTAAACTTTTGTTTTAGATTTGAATAAAATTATTTGTATTTCCATTCCATAAATTCAATTTGATTTCCAAAATTCTAAAGCTATTTCTTGGTCCAAGCCAGCCAGCCGTGCTACCCTGTCCCCTTGTTGGCATGGATAATTGAGAAGATAGACTTTCTCTTCTGCAGAGGCTGCCTTTTGTGATGTTTGGTCACACACATCAAAATGAGGAGACTGTGAGTGGCCCCCTAGATGGTTGATCACCTCCTTTTCTTTCTTGGATTTCAGGACTGTTAGTCCACATGCAGTTAATGAATTAGAATCAGGAGTTGTTTAGGAGTGGAGGGACTGTGGTCTGTGTGTCTCTGGGCTCTGCTACTCTATCTCCTTTACTGCTTGTCCTTGGCTCTTTACTCACCGGGGCCTGGGAAGGTAAAATGCAGGATATTGCCCTTGCTTTTACTATCTTGTGTTTATTATGGGAATAACTTGCAATTCTCCCTCAAATGTAGAATTGTAGTCAGGCATGTACATCCAAGGGAGTTGTTACTTTTGCTTGCCTCGTGCCATTGCATTTCTATTTTTCTGCTCTTTAACTGTCATTGGTGACCCCATCCATTCTCAGTGTGGTTAGCATCTCTGGGATACTAGGAAGGGGAGCAGCCAGCAAGCCCTGTGATGCTGCTACTGAAGTCGCTGGCAATAAGGACTTCTGAATGTACATCAGTGTGGCTCTAATTGTGAACAATTTTTTCTGGGGAACAGTGGAAGCAGTAATTTTTTTTTCTGTTCTCTCTTGCAGGACAATGGCAGCTCGTGCTAAAGTGATGGCTGATTGGGTATCAGAGGGTGGGGTGCTGCTGATGGGGTACGAAATGTACAGACTCCTCACCCTGAAGAAATCCTTTGCCACAGGTAGATCAAAAAAAACCAAGAAACGCTCTCACCCGGTCATCATTGATCTGGATGAGGAAGATCGACAGCAGGAGTTTCGGAGAGGTGGGCAGCCTTTCCTGGGGATACTCTTAGGGTTAGTGTTTCAGGAAAAAAGCAATAGTGTCTGCAGTAGCACCAAGTCAGATGTGAAGATTATTGATGTGAGTTGTATTGTCATGAACCAGAAATCCAGGTCCCTAGGATAGGTGGGATGACCTCCACTGGCTCTCAGAATGTACTGCTTTCCTTGCCTGACGTGGAATTCTGAGTGGGCCACTCACAGACTGGCTTAGGGAGATTCCCCTGCCCATCTGGCCATTTCTCTCACAGAGTCGTTGGGAGAGTGGCTTTTCTTCTCACCACGTCCTAGAGGTGTTCTGGGGTAGCATTAAAAGAATATTTGTGAAGTATTTAAATCACTGATATACAGAGTAGTAATGATATTGTGAGTTTATAAAAGGGAGAATTTATCCCAGTTTTTTGTTTTGTTTTGTTTTGTTTTAGTGAAAGTCCTTCCTCTCATAGTTTTAGTTCTGCTCCATCTTCTAAGGGGCTTTTGTCTGTTTGGGGAAGAAAGTTTTTTTAGGTTCAGAGGCTGTTTGATTTTATAGGTCTCTTCATCTGTAGATTATGTTTATCCTAGGTTTGCTTCTGTGGTAGAGCTGGGATGAACTTGCCATTTAGCAATGACTGGCAGGTAACTCCAGAAACATTTTGTCCTTTAGCTAGCTCCCCACCAGCCAGCCCGCAGATGGTTCAGAGACATTGGCAATGGTGAAAGTCGACTGAAATTATCTAGATGATTCCTGTTAGTCTCACTTAGACCCATTAAAAAAGTTTTTTTTAATTGTTTATTTATTTTTGAAAGAGAGAGACAGAGCAAGCAGGGGAGGGGAACACAGAATCTGAAGCAGGCCTCGAACTCACAAATGGTGAGATCATGCCCTAAGCCAAAGTCGGATGCTTAACCTGAGCCACCCAGGCGCCCCTCACTCAGACCCATTTTTAATCCTAGGCTGGTAGTCTGTTAAGTCACGTGCTCTGCCACCCAGTTGGTATAAGCCCTAGGTAGGAATGCAAGGTGTTTTACTTTGAACGTAAAGGAAAAAAAGAAAAAAGATAAGGAAAGAGGGAAAAGAGATATTTACTGCAAGAGTCAAAAGTCCAGGTTAATGTGTCACACCAAATGCGCAGGAGCCTGGATGGCTGGCTCCCTTTCACTAATGGGGGCTGACTCTTGCTTTCCTGCTTCCTTCATTTCTTCTGTCTCCTCCAGGGTGCACCCCTACTTCTCATATTGTTGACTAAGAACAGGCCCTCTCACCCTCTGACTCCGGATCCTCTTCCCTCCCTAGAGTTTGAGAAGGCCTTATGCCGCCCTGGCCCTGATGTGGTGATTTGTGACGAGGGACACCGCATCAAAAACTGCCAGGCCAGCACCTCACAGGCCCTGAAGAACATTCGCTCTCGCCGCCGGGTGGTGCTGACTGGGTACCCCCTGCAGAACAACCTCATTGAGTACTGGTGCATGGTTGACTTTGTGCGCCCAGACTTCCTCGGCACCCGGCAGGAGTTCAGCAACATGTTTGAACGCCCTATCCTGAACGGGCAGTGTATTGACAGCACGCCTCAGGATGTCCGCCTCATGCGATACCGGAGCCATGTCTTGCACAGCCTCCTGGAGGGCTTTGTGCAGAGGTGAGCCATCCTCAGGGCCCTGTGTTTTGAACCATCAGAGAGCTGTTTGTGTAACGGGCATGGAAAGCTGTCCCAAAGGGGAACTGTTACAGCAGGAAGGTCCCTCCCTAGTGGGTGATAGTAAAACTTTCCTTTTACTGAGTAGCTTTTCCTGAATTGCACACAAATGATGGATATGGTTTAGTCCTCTGAAAGTTTGGCCTAGAAGTGCTTCTCTCAGAAGTTAATCTTTGAAGTTTCTAGGGATACCTACCTTACTTGCTGAGAAGAAAAGACAGCTAGCCTTCTGCCAACTCAATGAAAGCATAGAAGGGCTGGTTTTCAGGGGCATGGCCTCCCCAGGTTCAGCATCTCAGTAGGTGTAGTTAGGCTGATCTAAAGCAATTCCCTTGTTTTTCCTTGATAAGATGGCATGTGTGCAGAAAGTTTAGAGAAACAGCCTTGATCTGGGTATGAACCTGGAGTTCCCAGTCTCTGCCACCCAATCTTCTTTACTTTAGTTCTTATCCTTAAAATGAGTTTCTTCTAATGGTCACTAAACCAATCCTCATTGTAAGTCTGCTGTGAATGTTGAGATCCTCAAAAGGAGGTGTGGCAGAAATGCAGGATTCTCTTGTTATCCTGCACTGACCCCTCCTGGCCACACTGGCTTGACAATTCTGATCTCTGCTTTTGTAGGAGGGGCCACACTGTGCTGAAGATTCATCTACCTGCCAAGGAAGAGAATGTGATCCTGGTACGGCTCTCAAAGATCCAGCGAGATTTGTACACACAGTTCATGGACCGCTTCCGAGACTGTGGTAGCAGTGGCTGGCTGGGGCTGAATCCCCTCAAGGCTTTCTGTGTGTGCTGCAAGGTGTGTTGAGGCCTCAGGGAATATTGAGATATGAATGAAGAATGTACATGGTCCCAAGGGAGTTATTCCTGCTGGGAGTCCTTGATAAAAGAAGAATAAAGTGAGAGGGGCTCCCCTCGGTTTGCAGCATTGGAGAACTGTGCTGGTTGTGTGCTGCACAGTTCCTGGGGGTGCCACTCAGCCTGTGATATAAATAGTGCTCCTTGCAGTTGTGCAATTCATCTGGTCAACTTGTGGTACCAAACTTGAGAAATCACTTCCTTCCTTTCTCACTGATTTTTTTTCACTTGGGAAAAAGGGGTAATGGAAAAGCATTTATGTGGCAGTTTTTGACTGCTAGCATAATCAAGATTCAAGAAATACATAGCTTAGACAAGTTATTGGGGTACTTTGTGTTTGATTCTGTGTTTAATCTTTCATCCTGATAATGCTTGAGATGATTCAGGGATAGCAAGGCCCAGGTATCTTTAGCACTAAGCTTCATGAATAGGTTGATGAACCACCCTGACTTGTCTTTAGTATGTGCTTCCTGTTGCCTAATGAGGGACCTGCTTCTTTGACAGCTCTCAGCTGACCTGTTGGATATTATTCCCAATTGACCATTGCTTTAATAAGTCAGCTGAAGATGTGTGTCAGGGGACAGATGGGGTTTCAAAATGTTTCTTTTGTAGCCACAGTCCTAGACCAGGGCCAGAAAGCTATGGCAGATATGGTCTGTGAGGATGCTACAGTGCCAACACACCCTTCCTATCCCTTCCTCCCCTCTCCCCAGGAATTCTCAACTCCTGCTAGGAATAGTCCCTGAAATGACTTCTGGTTGGTCATCTATAAGTTAGATACATTTGTCCATAGGAAGAGATTGGTCTTATTTCATAGTTTCATACAGTAGTTGGCTGTAGCCACACAGTGAAACAGAAACATTCTTATCCTTATTTAAATAAGAATGCAAGGCTTGTGATACAGCCTTTTTGATTATGCATATGGGCATATGGGCATGCCCAGTCGTATGAACTCTTCCACTCGTGTTATGGTGATCACAGTCAGTTAAAATGAATGTGTAGGTTCTTTGGCTACGAGGGAGTTGGAGATACTGTAATTTTTGGTGTGACAGTGTATGCTGTGGGAAGTGTGTGTTTGAGCAAGTGCATGTTTCCAGACTCCCTGGGATACTCTTAGATTGTTCTCTACGCTGTGTCACTTCCCCTTTAACTTGAACTTCAGATCTGGAATCACCCGGATGTGCTGTATGAAGCCCTTCAGAAGGAGAGTCTGGCCAATGAGCAGGACCTAGATGTGGAAGAACTTGGCTCAGCTGGGACTAGTGCCCGCTGCCCATCACAGGGAACAAAAGGCAAGGGGGAGGACAGCACCTTGGCCTCCTCAATGGGAGAGGCAACCAACAGCAAATTCCTACAAGGGGTTGGCTTCAACCCTTTCCAGGAGCGAGGCAACAACATTGTCACATATGAATGGGTGAGTCAAGCAAATACTTCTGTGGTCATAAACCACTGCTGAGAAGGGATGGTACAAAGCAAAACCTATGTGGGAAGAGGGTGGGGGTTGCACAATGCATTGTGCTGCTAAGGTCTCTGTAGAGTACTATAAAGGTTGCCCATGAGCATCTGCCTTGGAAGGAGTAAATTTTATTTCTAGTAATCTGGCTATGGACCTTCTCTAAGCTGCCTCCTTTCTCTATTGAAGGCCAAGGACCTTTTGACTAATTACCAGACTGGGGTCTTAGAGAACTCTCCCAAGATGGTATTGCTTTTCCACCTGATTGAGGAAAGTGTGAAGCTTGGAGACAAGATTCTCGTGTTCAGGTATGAAGAGAAATTCCCCAGTGACACTGTGTATCTATAGTAGAGTAACATAACCCCTACAGAGTGATACTGTCTGGGGTAACCCCAGCTCCTTTTTTTTGTTTTGTTTTGTTTTGTTTTGTTTTCCTCTTCATGCCTCTCCAAACCAGTGCTTCTTGTGAGGACCTTCTTGCATTTCATCTCATTCTTGGAGTTTCTTATTTTGCCCAATGTGATTTTTCTGCAGAAAACAGTTTAAAACCCTAGGCTGACATTGGAGGTCATACTCTAATCCTTCATATTGTGGCTCATGTCAGATCTGGCCTGTGACCTGCCTGAAAGCTAGTTTTTACATTTTTAAAGTGTTTTAAAAGAAGAAGAAGGCTATTCAACAGACTGAATGTGGTCTGCAAAGCGTAAAAATATTTACTCTCTGGCCCTTTCCAGGAAACATTTGCTGACCTCTAGTCTAATCTGCTCTCCTCTCAATGTGTGCCACACACATTCAGTCCTTCCCCAGCCTTTATTTTTTTTAATTCAGTCCTTCCCCAGCCTTTATTTTTTTTAATTAAAAGCAATTGAAGGGGGCACCTGGCTGGCTCACTCAGTAGAGCATGGCGACTCTTACTCTCAGGGTTGTGAGTTCAAACCCCATGTTGGGTGTGGAGCCTGCTTAAAAAAAAATTTTTTTTTGATGCTTTATATGTAAGGCCAAATAAGTAATATGGTTTGTTCCAGAGTCGCATTCTCTGGCCAGAGCTTTGAGTTCCATCAAGGCCTGACTCTTCAGGGAAACAGACATAAAGTTGATTGCTTTCTTTTTGCTCTGGCTAGGCATCTTGGGAGCCTCAGAGTAAAGGTTTCCGTTTGTGGCACACATTGAGAGGAGAGCAGTGATTCTAACCGGGGGAGAGTTTAGTGTTCCACTGGTTTTATATATCACTTCTGAGGAGACTGCTTCTCTTTATAACTTGAAAGCCCTAGTAAGACCCATAATATTGATTGTGGCCTATAGTTAGATCTAATGTATGCAATGTTGGTTTTTAATGCTGATGTTATTCGTTACTATGTACTGAGCTAAACCCCAGAATTTAGGGGAAGTCATTGAGGAAGAATTGAGAAAGTAGAAGTAATAGGGTAGCAAATTTAGTGGGGTGGTGATAATAAGTGTATGGATGACTCTGCTCCCATTATGAGCTAGGGAGAATACCCCTAGTGGTTCTTTGTGGGCTTACCTCTTATGGGGAGCAGGTTCTGGGAGCTCCCATTGTCAGAAGGCTATACATGATTGTGAGTCCACTGGGAAGCAAGATTCCCTTGGGTCTGGGAGCCTTCTGAACCAAATGTTATCCCTTCCAGCCAGAGCCTTTCCACTTTGGCTCTCATCGAGGAATTCCTAGGGAAACGAGAAGTGCCCTGTCTACCTGGTGCTGATGGGCAAGGAGTACAGAAGTGGGTTCGAAACGTCAGCTACTTCCGTGAGTTCACTGCTGCTTTGTTTCTGGAGCCTTGGCAGGGGCTGCTTAAGGCTTTCCTTTCCTTCTCTGCCTTTTTGTCTTCTACTCCATTCTCCACCAAATGTTTAGCTAGGAGTATCTGGAGTAGCCAAGGAGCAGGGAGGTATTGAGAGCAAGCCGCTGTGTGTGAGGCACTGTATTAGGGTCTGGGGAGCTTGGGCAAGATACGGGGAGAGCAGAGAAGTAGAAGACATAAACCTTGTCTTCATCTGAGATACAGTAACTCCAAGACAAATACAAAGCAGCACTGATTGAGTGCCCTAACAGGTTCTAAGGAGAACAGAATCATTGTGGGAAGGATGATTGGAGAAGGATTCCTGGAGGAGGCAGAACTTGCAGTAGACTGGTAAAGATGGGGAAAATTTGAATATACAGAGTTAGTGTGACCCAAAGATTATTCTAGGAAGAAGCAACAGAGTGAATATAGGCCCAGATGATGCATTCTTCTCTATAGGGGAGATAGTAGCCCTAAGAGGGGGAAAATTAGTTCTTGAGGGGATTAAAAAAAAAAAAAAAAAGCTTAGCTTTTCAAAAGTATAAAGCTCAAATAGGCATGCAGTAAATAAACATCTACAGTATATCTGTGGTGTTTAAATTTTTATGAAGGACATGTTGATTGGGGGGGGGGACATGCATAAAAAGGGTCTTAATGGGGTGGTAATAAAAAACAAAAGTTGAGAAATATTAGCCTCAGATACTTACTGTCCCAACTATTGACATTTGGGATAGATAATTCTTTTTGTAGGTTGTGGGGGGGGGGGATTTTTAGCAGTGTCCCTGGTCTCTACTCATTAGATGACAGTAGCATCCATCTAGTTATAACAACCAAATAGGTCTCCAGACACTGCCAACTGTCTCCTGTAGGGTGGGAGGGCAAGGAAATCACCCTTCTTGAGAAACACTGGCCTAAAGGAAGTATTTAGAGAATAGAGGTTCGTGGGGTGGTAGGAAGACCCCCAGCACAGGGTTGTATTGACTGTAGGCTTGCCCAGTGAGTCAATGCTGAGCTGTGCTTGGGAACTGTGAGAACTCAGGTTGGAAAGGTAGGTTGGGGTGCCAGTTGAAAAAGCCTCTAATACCAGCCAATTAAACTGATACTTCCTATAACAGTAATCATCCAGCCCTCCATGTGGTATTTCATCTCCTTAGCTTTGTCCTTTTCTCTCTTTTCCCCAGGGTGACAAATGTAGCCTCTCTTTTATTCATGCTTTTTTTTTCTTCCAAGATTTTATTTAAATTCAAGTTAGTTAACATATAGTGTAGTATTGGTTTCAGGAGTGATTTAGTGATTCATCACGTGTATACAACACCCAGTGCTCATCACAAGTGCCCTCCTTAATACTCATCACCCATTTAGCCCATCCCCCACCCACCTCCCTGCCAGCAACCCTCAGTTTGTTCTCTATAGTTAGGAGTTTCTTAGGTTTGCCTCCTTCTCTGTTTTTATCTTATTTTATTTTTCCTTCCCTATGTTCATCTGTTTTCTTCTTAAATTCCACATATAAATGAAATCATATGGTATTTGTCTTTCTCTGACTGACTTATTTCACTTAGCATAATACCCTCCAGTTCCATCCATGTTGTTGCAAATGGCAGGATTTCATTCTTTTTCATTGCCTAGTAGTATTCCGGTGTGTGTGTGTGTGTGTGTGTGTGTGTGTGTGTGTGTGTGTGTGTGTGTGTACGTGTGTGTGTACACACCATATCTTCCTTATCCATTCATCTGTCAATGGACATTTGGGCTTTTTCCATATTTTGGCTATTGTTGATAATGCTGCTATAAACATTGGGGTGCATATCCCCCGACCCCCCCCCTTTTTTTTTTTTTGCATGTGCCCCTTTGAATCAATATATTTGCATCCTTTGGATAAATACCTAGTAGTGCAGTTGTTGGGTTGTAGGGTAGCTATATCTTTAACTTTCTGAGGAACCTCCACACTCTTTTCCAGAGTGGCTGCTCTAGTTTGCATTCCCACCAACACTGTAAGAGGGTGATAAGTTCTTTATAGAGTTTGGATACTAGCCCTTTCTCTAATATATCATTTGCAAATATCTTCTCCCATTCTGTAGGTTGCCTTTTAGTTTTGTTGATTGTTTTCTTTGCTGTTATTCGTGCTGCTTCTTAATTGAAGGTTACTTTTTCCCCTTCCTTTGAGCTTCCTTCTTTTCATCCATATGCCCCATCCCACTGCCCCAGATCTATTCTTTTTAATGTCTCCTTATAGTAAGTTCTTAATCATAGAAGCTTGTTAACAATGCCAATTCCTGGTGGAGGAACAACATCCATATCAAAACACAGAACTCTTAGTCCTTCTGCAACTCACCAAGATTTACAGGACTGAGGCAGAGAGGTCACCCTGAGCCAGCTTTTACCAAGCTTCCGTATTTAGGGTGGTTCTTAGGCATTCTAAAGCCTAGGAACCTTGACCTTAGAATTATTTGTCTACTAAAGAGAGAAACATAGTTTATAATCCTTGTTGAACCTAGAGATATTTTTAAACTATAGGTTCCTGGGACTCACTGTAGCCCCATGGAATGTCCATGGGGGTGGAATCCGAGTACTATAGTGTATTTGTTTTGTTTTAAAAACACATTTGCCCAGTGATTTTGCTGTGTACCCCAGCCCTCATATGTCCATTTCTTGTGGTTTTCCTTCTGTCCTAGGGCTAGATGGTAGCACCCCTGCCTTTGAGAGGGAGCGGCTTATTAATCAGTTCAATGATCCCAGCAACCTCACCACCTGGCTGTTCCTTCTGTCCACAAGGTAAGTGGATCCTCAGAGGGGAGGTCAGAGGGCTGTGTTCAGGGCAGCTGGCCACGTGGGCAGGTATCCAAAGGTTCATCCAAGTTCCGTCACAAGAAATCTGCTCAGGTTTGTGACTTGTTTTTGAAGTCAGAGAGGGGACCCCAAAAGGAAATTGTGTTAGAAGGGTAGTCATCATGATAGTGCCATGAAGTTCTTTGAGCCCTTCATTAACAATGGTCATACTTAGCTTTTCTCTCAGGAGTATTCTGAATCTTAGATGATGGGATTAATGTGAAAGTGCTTTAAAAAGTGGAAAGTGTAATGTAACTGTAAAAGGCGATGGCATTGTTTGTTTCATGCCAAGCAGCTTGAAGGCTGTGCTGCGTTCTGCCATCAGAATGTCCTTGATGGGTCTGAACTAGTCATTTTCCTAAGCTGTGAGACTAAACACACCAGAAACATCTATATGCAGATGTTTTCCTTCACCAAGTGACATCACTCTGGGGCCAGGATGCAGGGGCCTTACTCATTACAGAGGAATGGAGAGTGGGTTTTTCTTTCAGAGCTGGTCAACACTTCTGTTTTGGATTTTCAGGGCAAACTTTTCAGTGCATGAGCAATGTACTGTTCATCAGCAGGACAGTACAATCCTCCAGTATGTGTTTTGCTTAGGACAAAGGAGGTGACACGGGGCTAGCAGTCACAGAGGAAAACCGATTTGAAAACTGTCTTTAAAACAAAAGATTCTGTGATTGTTGGCTTTTGTTTTACAGGGCTGGATGCTTGGGTGTGAATCTGATCGGTGCCAACCGAGTAGTGGTATTTGATGCTTCCTGGAACCCTTGCCACGATGCCCAGGCAGTGTGTCGGGTATACCGTTATGGCCAGAAAAAGCCCTGTCACATTTATCGCCTTGTGGCTGATTTCACTCTTGAAAAAAAGATCTATGACCGACAGATTTCCAAGCAGGGCATGTCAGGTAGGGCATCTTTCAGGCTCAATATTAACCTTATTGTATCAGTGGTGGGGGTGGAGGGGCAGGTTGTGGGAACACAGGTAGGCTTTGAATCACAGAAAGTCAGCAGTTCCTCCCATCTTATTCTGATTCAAATAATTGCTTAAGAGGTGATTGACCTCAACTCGTCCTGGGCAGGTTTAATGATAAGAGCTGAGCATAGGTATGCAGGTTTCTCTTATGATATTCCATTTCACCAGGACCTCAGACCTGGTCTCTGACTTTCAAATATGGGATGGCCTGAGGTAGTTTAGATATTAGTGACAATTATGCCAGCCACAACCTCTCTTTTGTCTGCCAACCTTTGTAGCTGTGCTTTTGTGGTCTTCTCTGTCACGTACTGACTTTCTCGCTTCTAGATCGGGTGGTGGATGATCTCAATCCAATGCTGAACTTTACCCGGAAGGAGGTGGAGAACCTACTGCACTTTGTTGAGAAGGAGCCAGCTCCCCAAGCATCCTTGAACATAAAGGGGATCAAGGAGCCAGTCCTCCAGCTTGCCTGTCTGAAGTACCCTCACCTCATCACCAAGGTGAGAGCCTGGGATGCACGCAGTTCCCTGTATAGCAGTCTCCACTCAGGGAAACTTCTGGCAAAGTACTTTCCTTCATCTGAAGTTTTGTTTCCTACAGAAGACTTTAACTCACCTGGTCTTCTCCTTGCCCGTGCAGTTTCCCACCCCAATCTTATCCATGCTCAGCTCAGCCATGTGGAATAATTTGGCCAGTGTGAGTTTTTCCTAGCAGAAAGAAGGGGTAAAGTTCTAGAAATGTAGTGTGATAATTCTCTGAACTCTCCCATCCTTTTATTTTTTAAGTGTTTGTTTTGGGAGGGCGAGAGAGTGAACATGCATGCACGTACACGTGCAAACTGAGGAGAGAGGGAGAGAGAGAAAATATCAAGCAGGCTCCACACTGTCAGCGCAATGCCCGACGTGGGGCTCTATCCCATGAACCATGAGATCATGACCTGAGCCTAGATTAAGAGTTGGATGCTTAATGGACTGAGCTACCCAGGTACCCCTCTCCCATCCTTTTGATATAGAAGGCAGATTTGGGTTGTCTAAAGGTGGGGCTGGGTTAAAGTTGTGAGTTATACTGTTGACAAAAAGACAGTTAAACCTGCTTATGTGTCTGTGAGCAGGCTCTCTGCGAGTGCTGGAGATATCCAGCCCTTTCTCAGTTTCAGAGTAAGCCTCAAATCAATGTCCTCCTGTGTCCCCAGGAGCCTTTTGAGCATGAGTCACTGCTCCTTAACCGAAAGGATCACAAGCTGACCAAGGCTGAGAAAAAGGCAGCAAAGAAAAGCTATGAGGAAGACAAACGCACATCCGTCCCCTACACCCGCCCATCATATGCGCAGTATTACCCCGCAAGCGACCAGAGCCTGACCAGCATCCCTGCTTTCAGTCAGAGAAACTGGTGAGTCACTGAAAGGGGAGGAAGGTCTGCTGCTGGGCCAGGCCCAAACCTTTTGACTGGTTCTGTTTTTAAACAAAGGAAGAGCCTACAATTTGCTTGTTGGCTGTTGTGAACTGACAGGTTCTGCTCTTGGATGAGGCTCCAAAGCAGTTCAGCAGCCCTGGTGTTTCAAGTGGCTCTGGCTGGAAGAGTGAGCTACTGGCCTTGTGACTCAGAAGAGTCCTTCTAGACTCCTGGAGAGCTGTAGCTTCCCAAGACAGAGAGGCCCAACCCTCCCACACAGCTGCATTCATATCTGTAGCGCCTTGGTTTTAGATCTTGCTTTAAGCAGTGAAGTTCAAGGGTGAAGGCCAGGTCTTTTGTGGGTCTTGAATTGCAGTCAAGGAATTCTGCTGCTCTTAATGGGATTTCATTTTGTGGCTGTGCCACGATCCCTGCCCCCCCCAAAAAAAGTCTTTTTCTTGAGCACAGCTTCCAGAGTATGAACACGATAGAAGCCAATTGCTAAGCAAAGAGACTCTTTGTAAGAAATTACAAAACATTATCTGTGTTTAATTTTTTTTCATTTTAAGGCAAAGTACCTCATAGGGCTTACAAGATTGGCTGCCTGATTGAGTGGTTTGCATTAAAATTTTTTTGTTTTATTATCTTTAATTAAAGATAATTAGGGGCACCTGGGTGTCTCAGTCGGTTGAGCGTCTGGCTTCGGCTCAGGGCATGATCTGGTGGTTCATGGGTTCAAGCCCCGTCGGGCTCTGTGCTGACAGCTAGCTCAGAGCCTGGAGCCTGCTTCGGATTCTGTGTCTCCCTCTCTCTCTGACCCTCCCCTGCTTGCTTTCTCTCTCTGTCTCTTTCAAAAATAAAGAAAACATTAGAAAAAAAAGATAATTATTTTATTTGAGGGGGATAGATTTAAAACTTTTTTTTTCTTTATGTTTATTTTTTGAGAGAGAGACAGAGCACAAGTCGGGGAGGTGCAGAGAGCAAGGGAGACACAGAATCCGAAGCAGGCTCCAGGCTCTGAGCTGTCAGCACAGAGCCCAATGCGGGGCTCGAACTCATGAACCTTGAGATTATGACCTGAGCCGAAGTTGGATGCTTAACCGACTGAGCCACCCAGGTGCCCCTAAAACATTTTTCTTATGAAGATTCCATGTTAAAAAAAAACTTGACAAATGAGGTTCTAAGGGAACTAAAACCATGTAAATTTTACATTAAGACTAATTTTTGGTGAGTAAATCTGCTACTTTTTTTTTTTTTAATGTTTATTTTTGAGAGAGACAGGGCATGAGCAGGGGAGGGGCAGAGAGAGGAAGACACAGAAGCTAAAGCAGGCTCTAGGTTCTGAGCTATCAGCACAGAACCCAACACGGAGCTCAAACTCATGAACAGTAAGATCATGACCTGAGCCAAAGAGACACCTAACTGACTGAGCCACCCAGGCACCCCAAATTTGCTACTTTTTATGTATAAGATGCTTTCAAGAAAAATGTTATTCTCTTTCAAAACCTTCAGACTTTATTTCTGTGTCATTTTCCATATACTATTATCTGGGAATGTTCTTCCTTCTTGTCCTCCATCCCTTTTTTTCTCTTTTCTGGGCTTTCCCATGCAACAACAGGAATGGACTAAGCCTGAACCCAGGTAGAGAAAAGCCATGATGGGGGAAGATGTGACAAATGAGCTAGGGTCTGGGGCTTTTGTGGCCCATCTCTGGCTCTGTGGGAGCCATACCATGACCCTGCTGATTCTTCCTCCTATCTGGGTATATGTGAGGAGGGCTTTCTGTCCAATTCCCTTGCTTCAACCCCTCAGAATAGGAGGCTTAGGCTAGGTTCCTGTTACCCTGATTTTTACCCTGATCTGACTTTGGATCCTGGGAAGACTCCCACTGACATCTGACCAGGGCCCCTAGCTCCTGCAAAGCCACCATGGGCAGACTGAGGAAATGAGACTCAGACCTGGTGAGCTTACTGTGCTCTATGGTCTATCTGGGAATACGGGAGTCCACAGGGCCCAGAGGGCTACCCAATGGTGCCTGTAGCAACCTCAGATCAATGTTCTTCGGTCAGGTAAGAAAAAATATACCAGTCCAAGGAGGTCTCCCCCAAGACTGAAGACCAATGGCACAAATCTCAGAAAACTTAGAGACAGGGTCTTAATTTCAAAAATCTTAAATCAGGAGTAGTTTTCTCAAGGTACCAACATTCATTTGAAAGGAAGGTGAAGAATGAGGAGTGTGTCACTGGCCATCAGGTAACATTTTGGCATGCTGGCATAAGACCTGATCAGCAGTGTTCAGGCTGGCCATGGCTGTGTGCCATTCAGAGACCAGGGCTATGTGAACAGTGTTTTGGCTACCGCTGCTTTTGTGGTGGTCATTACTAGAGAGGCACTTTGGACACTGGTCCCAGGAGGAGCCCAATGAAAGGTTATGTGGAAGAGAGAGGTGTCTGCATTACTTACTGAAACTAGAGGTTCCAGAGAATAAAGATAGTTGATGTTGAATAGGTGCTCTCTCAAGATCACCTGAACATGTGGCATCACGTGGCCTTTTCCTTGGGTGAGTGAGAAAATTCCACCCCTTTGTCTTCAACTTGGTATGCACTGTGTTCTGAAGAACTTTTCCTCTCTTATTGCATCTTTATCTTTTCCTAACTTCCCTCCAAGGACTAATCCCTAATGTATGTAGACAGTCCAAATTCTAGAGGAGCAGATGTCACCTCAGATCTCCAGAAAGGTATTATTCTGCTGACATCTGACTTTTGACTCTGAGAGGCTGTGTGTCTCACTGCCACTCTGTCTCCATCCTGCCTCTAGTCTCCTTTTCAATTAGCCATATTCTGCAGATTCTTCTGATCCTTCTCAGTAGCAACTGAGGCTGTAGAATGGGGGAATCTGGAGAAACTCTGCAGCCTTTGCAGAAAGGTAAGGGCTGTTCTGCTGAAATCTCTCAGTGCATTTGTCTTTCTCTCACAGGCAGCCAACACTGAAGAGTGATGAGAAGCCTGTGGCCAGTGTTCGTCCTGTGCAGTCCACTCCCATCCCCATGATGCCCCGGCATGTCCCACTGGGAGGCAGTGTAAGCTCTGCCTCCAGCACAAATCCAGCCATGAACTTCCCGATCAACTACCTACAACGCGCGGGGGTCCTTGTGCAGAAGGTGGTCACCACAACAGGTTGGGAATTCCTAGGTCCTCTTCTAGGGCTTCCTGTCCCTTTTAAACTTACTTTGTTCATTGAGGAAGTATTTATTAAACACCTTTTATATTCTAGGCCTTACTACATTGGCACTGCGGATAAAAATAGAAAGATAGTCCCTGATCTTGAGGAATTTGCGTTTTAATGAAATATCTTAAGAATTCTAACATGGGACTGGGTTTTCTTAAATGTGATACGTAGTATAGACTCTGAGCACTGTAGAGAGTGTGGAAATTTCATGGTAACACAGAGTTGGTCTGAGAGAGATATGAATGTGTTGAGTCCTACCTGACTGTAGGGTCAGCTGGGTATGAAGGACAACTGTCAACCTCCCTAATTAATTGGAATACCTGAATGTCACTTGCTTCTTTCTTTGTGAGTTTGATGTGGAGTGATCATGGTGGGCCAGTGGTAGGAGCCTGGCAGCCTGTCTGTCTCTGCAGTTGGTTCTGTGATTGGGAAGGAAAGCATTTCATGGAGCTGTTTTTCATCTTATGATCTAGAAATATTCATCGTACATAAATTTTAATAAAAATATCTTAGTTGGTTTTTTTGAGTATGAAAATAATATGTGTCCATTGTAAAAAATTGTGAAATGACTAAAAACAAGGGAGCCCCTTGTAATCCTATTTCTGCTGATTCTCGAACATACTTTTTATTCTTTAGTTAGGCATAGAGTAATGCCAGCAAGGAAGAGGATGAGGCCACTTTTGGAGCCTAAAGTGATGTTGTGGAGCAGATGGATGCAGACGGCTTAGGGAGGAGGAAAACAAACACAGAAATAATCATTTGAATTAGAATTTTTTTCCAAACTAAAACTATGAATGTTTAATTATATCAAGGGAAATTGATCAGAAAGATGATCAGATTTTTTTTTAATAAAGTTTCTCATTCTCACAGTTTTCTTTGCTAGACAACTGTGAGAGGAGGCCCTGCTTGCTTCTTCTCCCTTGGTTCAGACCTCTGCTCCACTGAGAGGCTTTAAGGAAGCCATTGAGGAACAGGGGTGGACGCGGACTTTGCATCTTCTTCCCTTCTCAGTCAGGTAATCTAAATCTGAGGTCTGTATCTTCACTAGATATTGTTATTCCTGGACTCAACAGCTCCACAGATGTACAGGCAAGAATTAATGCTGGTGAAAGCATCCACATCATCCGTGGGACAAAAGGTAAGAGCCTGACCAAGGGGCCCATCTTCTATCTTTGGTTCAGAGTGTGGGAATGGGAAGCAGAATAAATACATATGGCCTGAGCTAGAGGGAGGATAGGAATCGTCCTATGTTAGAGTAGGGGAAGCATGAGAAGAAGCATTTCTAGGAGCTTAGCAGAGTTGGGTGGGCCCAAAAGAGATCTGTCAGTGAGTTAAAAGAAAAGAGTTAGGGTCCCTCCATTCCTGTATTTTGCCCTTGTTCTTATGGAGTATCTTGAGGTGGGTTTGGATAAACACCATGTTTTGTATCAGTCACAGCCTACCGATAGTGATGCTATCAGCTAGAAGTGCCTGGGCACTACCTGGTGAGGTACTAATCATGGCAAGCCCCCACAGACATTTCCCAGAGCCGGTGTGGTGGCTGGACTGGCCCTGTGGTTCTTACTGTGATTGCATGATGCACCTCAGCACCAACCATCAGTGGACTTTGAAAAAACAAAGTTTATGACATTGTGTGGCACCCCAAGACCACAAAATGAGTTCATGGGTAGAGAGAGGAGGAGAGAAGACCTGGGTTTCTATTAGGGTACAGGAGTTGGGGTGGTTAGAGTACTGTGGGTTTACTCTTACTGGTAAATTTAAAGCATAAGAGCAGGAATTAGGGCATGGCAAGGTCACTCAGGGTGCAGTTTTCAGGGTTACTCTGGGATTTTCTAAAAGGGGAACTTCATGGGTGGGCACAGCCTGGTTCCTTATCTACTTGTTTAGCCAGTAGCTGTCATACAGGTGCAATTTGTTTATTCGAGATGGATGCCCTTGGAATGTCTTGTTAATCAACAGCTTAATGCCTGGCACTTACATTGCATACAGGGAGACCGAAAGTGGAGGGAAAGAGCTGTGGAATGGGTTACTAGCTAACATGTATATTATTGTGTTGTCTTACCCACTTGTTCAGAGTCGGGGTGGAGGTCTCAATTAGGAAATGCATTGGGTAGATGAATTAGTATCTGTGGGTTGCATGACAGACATTTTGAGTGTGGTAATTTAAAAGGTCCACTGCCTCTGGCCTGCTTATAGAGGGAGATGAGATTACTAGAGTGAGAAGTTTGGACTGGACATTGTCAGAATGCAATCTGAACCTATCATTCATATCAGCCTTTACTATGAGGCTCCCGGAGGCTATTTAGCAAGGAGATTTTGCCCTAGCCTCTGTTGGATCAAAGTAACTTTTAGGCTCAGGAAAAGATGCCATGAAATATATGAAATATATGACCCAAAGAGAAGATATTACCAGCCTCCTCACCAGGTTCTTCCTAGCCTAAAGCACAGGTCAGCGAACTATGGCCCAATGGGCCAAATCCAGCCTGCTTCCTGTTTCTGTACCTGTGAACTAAGCATAGGTTTTACATTTTTAATTGGCTGGAAAAAAAAAAAATTTTGTGACACCTAAAAAGTATATGAAATTCACATTTGTGTCCATAAATAAAACTGGAGCACAGCCATGCCCAGCTGTTTTCATTCTATAGTAGCAGAGTTGAGTGGTTGTAACAGAGACTTTTTGGCCCACAAAGGCAAAAATATTTACCAACTAGCCCTTTAAGAAAAAGTTTGCTGACCTCTAGCCGAGAGGCAGCCCTGACCTTCCAGGAGATTGATCAAAAGACAGAGAAGGTAGGGTAGTGCCCTATGGGAATAGAATGCTGGTCTTGAATTATTCCTGTCAAGGTAGAAGAGGGTGTTGAGGCAACGAGGCTCCTTCCTCCCAGATAAAGAGGACTCCTGTCAGAGTACTTCATCCAGAGCCAAGGCAGCCGACTTACTCTCTTCCACAGCATCCTGTTTATTTTCTCCATTGCATTTAATCTGTCCTGGTATTTTCTGGTATCTTTTTCTTGGAGTAAATGAGTAATATTGGGTCCACAGCTCAGTCAGTCCACTTGTCATTTCAGGGGTCTCAAGAAAGCGCATGAGGCCTAATTTTATAGCTGTTTCCCAGCCCATGATGCCTAGGCCTGGAGTTTCCCCAGGGTTGGCTCATTGTGTATCTGCTCCTAGCAGTCTTCCTTCTGCTTTTCGTTAGGGACGTACATTCGCACCAGTGATGGGCGGATCTTTGCTGTCCGAGCAACTGGCAAACCGAAGGTCCCAGAAGATGGTCGGATGGCTGCCTCAGGTATAAGTGGCTTCTACTGTCTATTGACCTACACAACATTTGTTTGTTTGTTTTGGCTTATAATTAATTTATTTTTTGAATAACGTGTATATGGTTCATAATTCAAAAGGTTTAAGAGGGGTAAAGTGAAAAGTAAGTTTTTCTCCCCCCATACTCCCAGCCATCTATTGCTCCTTTCTGAAGGTGCTACTCTCATTTGCTTTTTTCAGAGATATATTATACATATACTTGGTACAGGAAAATGTGTGTGTGCACTTTGTGTGTGTGTGTGTGTTGGTCTACATGTTAAATATACGTACGTAGGTTTTCTCTGTATTTTTATTTCTTTTTTAATTTATTTATTATTTTAAAGTTTATTTGTTTTGAGAGAGAGGGAGAGTGCAAGCTTGAGCAGGGGAGGAACAGAAAGAGAAAAATCCCAAGCAGGCTCCATGCCGACAAACCCACAAACCATGAGATCATGACCTAAGCTGACATCAGGAGTCAGACGCCTAACCAACTGAGCCACCCAGACCTCCCCCTCTGTATTTTTAAAACAGATGCTAACTTACTATACTATACTGTTTATTTTTTCACTCACTAGTGTATCTCAGTACTTGTTCCTTACCATTTCTTTAGATGTGCCTTACTGAAAGTTTGCATAGGATGCTGTTAGATGGGTACAAGACAGCGTGTTACTGAGTTCTCTGTCCTTGGACATTTAAATTGTTTCACTCCCCTCTTATAGTACTGGTTCATAGTCATGTGGGTATGTCTATAGGATGAATTCCTCCTAGAAGTGGGATTGCCAGGTCAAAGAGTGTGTATGTGGCACATTAACAGTGTTAGGAACTCTGGGCAAGTTCCCCTCTACATGAGTGACTCTCATCTATCCTTCCCCTGTGGAGTATGAGCACTAGACTGCTCTTGCTTCCAGCTGTTATTATGGAAATTTCCATACCTCCAGACAAGTTGAAAGAACAGCACGATGAGCACCCATTACCTTGCACCTAGATTCAATGACTGTTACTGTTCTCATAAACTTTCTTCTGTCTCTCTCCCTTCCGATTATTGGAACTATTTGCAAGTTGAAGGTGTCGTGTCATTTTACCTTTAAGTACTTCAGCACACATCTCTTAAGAGTAGGACATTCTCCTAGCCATGACACCATTATGACACTAAAACAAAAGCTTAAAACTCCATAATATTACCTACTGTCTAGGCTGTATCCCCACTTGTCCCTGTTGTCCTTCATGGCCATGGATTGGGTTTTGTTTTTAAACCAGGATGGACCTTTTTTTAAACTTCATTTTCCTTTTTCCTCCCATCTTAGTCACTGGCTGTCTCTACTCCCAGGAAGAGTCCAACTTGTTACAGAAATGATCTCTTAGCTTTTCATACTCATTATCTCCTAGGATTCACCTTTGTCGAGTTTCACAGATTGGGGACCTGGGGTGTAGAGAAGTTATGTGTCTTATCATAGACATGTTTCCTAGATCAAAGGATTTCTTTCTTTGTGACTGGGAAAAGTTGACTGGGTGATGTTGTTTGGATATCAAACTCTTTGAATTTGGGGGCCCACAGGACAAGGTTTTTTTTTTTTTAATACCCTCCTTCTCTCCCTGGCCATTCTGGTTCTCAGTTACCTACATTTTATCCCCAGGTTCCCAGGGGCCTTCTCTCGAATCCACAAGCAACGGCAGACACAGTGCCTCATCACCCAAAGCCCCCGACCCTGAGGGGCTGGCCAGGCCCGTCTCTCCAGACAGCCCGGAGATCATCAGTGAGCTCCAGCAGTATGCAGATGTGGCTGCCGCCAGGGAATCCCAACAGAGCTCCCCAAGCTCCAATGCCGCCCTGCCTGGCCCCCCAGCTCAACTCGTGGACAGCAGCGCTGTTCCTGGGACAGCTCTCGGGACTGAGCCTCGGCATGGGGGTCATTGCCTCAATAGTTCCCTCTTGGTGACCGGCCAGCCCTGTGGTGACAGGAACCCAGTGTTGGACTTACGGGGCCATAAGCGAAAGATGGCCACTCCACCTGCTGCCCAGGAGTCAGCCCGCCGGCGGTCCAGGAAGGGCCACCTGCCAGCCCCCGTGCAGCCATATGAACACGGGTATCCAGTTTCTGGCGGGTTTGCCATGCCACCCGTCTCCTTAAACCATAACCTCACCACTCCCTTCACCTCCCAAGCTGGGGAGAACTCCTTGTTTATGGGCAGTACTCCCTCCTACTACCAGCTGTCCAATTTGCTGGCAGATGCCCGCCTGGTGTTTCCAGTGACTACTGACCCTCTGGTGCCAGCAGGCCCCGTCAGTTCCTCCTCCACGGCTACCTCAGTCACTGCCAGCAACCCCACCTTCATGCTCAACCCTTCTGTTCCAGGGATACTACCCAGCTACTCACTCCCATTCTCACAGCCACTCCTGTCCGAGCCGAGGATGTTTGCGCCTTTTCCTTCCCCTGTCTTACCCAGCAACCTTTCAAGGGGCATGTCTGTCTACCCAGGCTACATGTCCCCACATGCAGGCTACCCCGCTGGCGGCCTTCTCCGGTCCCAGGTGCCTCCATTTGACTCTCATGAGGTTGCTGAGGTGGGCTTCAGCTCCAATGACGATGAGGATAAGGACGATGATGTGATAGAGGTCACTGGGAAATAGCTGGGGAGTCCCTCTCCACCTCACTCGGGGCCCCCCAGCAGGTTGCCTACCAAGCTGAAAGGCAGCAATCTGGGCTTTCTGAGAATAGGGCACTTGGCAGGAGGGAAAAGGAAGAGGGCAAAGAAAGGTGGTTGACTATAGTGGCGGGCTCTGTAGCTATGTAACAAAAGAGGCAAAATAATCCAACAGAGCAGCAATAGCGGGAAATCAGGGACCCAAAACAGGAATGGAGAGGTAGGGCAGCCTGCCTCTCTTCCTGCCTGCCTTGCTTATGCTGTGTGCTTGCTTGCTTGCCATCTGAGTGTAGAAGCTCACATCCCATTTCTGTCTTTGGGAACATTCTCTCCCAAGAGAGCTGCCTTACTGGGTGACTTAGCTTGACCTGGAGAGGGGAGGGGAGGGAAGGAGGGTAAGTGAAGGAGGGCGGGCAGGGAGAACAGAATGAGATTTCATGTGAAGTGGAGTCTTTCTAGGGGTGAGAAAGAAGCAGACCAGGTGTGTGTGTGTGTGTGTGTGTGTGTGTGTGTGTGTGTGTGTGTTTATGTATGTACTTGTATGTTACAGAGCAGGGGTGGAGGTGGGAGGGGAGGGTAGGAGGGACTAAGGGGGAAACTAAAAAATGAATTTATCTTTTTTAGAATGGAAGTCAGAGTGTGTTGGTTCATGGCAACTATTAGTATCAATATCGGGATGAACCCAGGAAAAGAGCCATGGAACCCACAAGTTTCCTTCTGGTTGGGTGAAGAGAAGGCCCAGCCAACCCAAGTCCCTGGTTTTCAGAGCCACATTTATTTTAGAATTTGGGGGAAATTGTGAGAGAAAATGGGCATCACCAATCTCTGTCTCTTTCCCCAGTCGCTGTCTCTGAGCAGATCTCCCTTCAAAGGGTGTGAGATTGTGTGCAGAGACAGGGAGAGGGGGAACACTTTGGTGTGTGAGCAAGAGGTCATGCAGTTGTGGCCAGAAAAGACCTTCTTCACAAGGATGGAACTGAGCCCCCAACCTTCCTATCCTTGTGGCCTTTCCTTTCTTTCCCCGTTAGAAAGCTCCATGTTAATTTATTTCTTATGGGCAATTATTTATTATTTGGACTTTCCATGTGTCTTGTTTTTCTTGGGGGGGGGGCGGTTGGATTTTAGGAGGGTAGGAGATAGGAAGGGAAATGTTAATATCTCCCAGATCCCATAGCTGCTGGTAAATAATTCCCAGGTAGATGGTGAATTGACCAAGGAAAGAGAGTTACGCTTGACCAAGGTCTACACTAAACAACTATGTTTTTGGGAAATGGCCTCTCAGGAAGATCAGAGAATCTTGTGACTGGATAGTTAGTGCGGGTGAGACTCATTCTACAGAGATTGAAACTTGGGATCATGGAGTTTTCTATTGGGAAGTCAGTGACCCCAAATTTGGAGCTATGTCCTCCTGGGATGACCTTAGAGGTAGGCTCTCTATGCTGAATAGTGAAGTTCTGCATAGGTGCTGGGTTGAGAGAATAGACTGCTGATTTCCTATTAGGAAATGTCTTGGCCTCCCTAGCCTGACAGATGATCATTGTGGCCTAGTGTCTGTTATCTCCATCCTCTTTGAAGGAACACAGAGCAGCCCTTCCTCGGTAGGAGCCTTAAGTCTGGCTTTTGTCTTAAAAGAATACATCAGTCATTCTGGGTCTCCTCTTTCTTGTTGCCAGTGGCAAGGGAGGGGGCATCTAGTCTTTAAGCATAAACACTGGCCATCTTCCTATTGGCTTTTCTCCCCCACCCAGACTTTGCTAGGCAGTTTTTTATGATGAACAAACCTGTCTGGCTTTAGAGTTTTGCCACCTACTCATAAGTCCCTCCTCACTGGGCAGCTGCTGCACCTGCCTCTTCCCAGGCTTGAAGGCAGCTTACAGCCAGGTCTCCCATAGTAGTAGCTGCTTCTTCAACTCTTCTGACCAGCTTGTTTCCATTGCTGGAGGGTTTTCGCACATTCTGGGGTATTGTCCCCAGAGGAGAGACTAGGAGATGGCTAATGGAGGTGCATGCATGCGTGTGTGTGTGCATTTGTGTGCTGTCCAGTTGTACCAAAAGTGGAACTTAAGGAGCTTTCCCTCTCTGTTTTTGTAGGTACCCTGTCAGACACTTAACTCTCCTACTCATAGAAGCCTTAGATCTACAATTTAGCTATGCAAATTATTTTAATAATTTTAAAACAGCAGTTTCAACCAGTGCTTTCTCTTTCAGAGGTATCCTAAGAATGGATGGTGAAGGGACTCCGTTGCAGTGGGCTCTCAGGATTGAGGCTGGTCCAGTAGGAGCGAGCTAGCCTGGATCTCTGATTTGAAGAGCACACTCACAGCCTGGGCTACAACTGATGCCTCTAAGGCCCCCAGAGCACTGGGATCCCAGAGATGTGTGTGTGTGGGTGTGTGGGTGTGTGGGTGTGTGTGTGTGTAGTGTTAGGGAAGGAGGAATGTGTCTGTGTTCACCTCTAGAAAATCATAGCAGCAGCAGGCTCTGAGAATCTGCAAACTATCAGCAAAGAATTGAAACCAGTCACTGGAGGGATGGGCCTTTGAAGGTACCAGGAAGCGAATGGGTATTCTGAGAGGCAGTACATATCTGCTCTCTACCCACTGATTCCAGGGGCTGAGTCTTACTTCAGGTCAGAAGAGGTGATAGTTTTAGGAGGCTGACCTGGCTAGAGAAGGCTTTCTTTGATATGTGCAGCTTACATTGTATAAAGGCTATGGGGTGGGATCATGGGAAATTGGAATGCTACCAGTTTCATGTTTTGGGTTTTTTTCTGTTTTTGTTTTTTAATATGAAAAAACACTTTTCTGCTATCTCTTTATGTGTGCTGGTAGGCAAGTGTGCATGCACATCAAACATGAGCATGTGTGTGAGGGAAGCAGGAAATGTCTCAGAGCCTAAGAACCATGTTTTACAGCCTCTTTGATGAGAAACACTTGGTGGCGGCTTCCTACCACCATTCAGGCCTGAGTGCGGGAAGGGTGGTGATAATGGGTGGCAAGGGAGGGGTACAGTGGATCAGGCCCCTCAGCATTTTCCCCTCACCATTGTCTTCCAAAGGATGTTTTCAAGGACCTATCAAACTTGATCCATCTGGCTTAGCCTGAATCCTCAGCATAGGGAATACAGTACTACTTAATGATTCAGGATTACCATTTGTAATGATGCTCAATTTCCTTTTCTTAATATGTTTGTGGATAAAAATTGAACCAGAGACAAAGTAGGCATTTCAGTAAGAAAGTGAACCATGTTGGATCAGATCATTGGATATCTGCCAAGTCCTCACCCCTTGAGTTGTGCTTCTTGAGCATCTATCTCTTCATCTCCTGACTTAAGGATAACTCTTTCTGACCCTTGGAACTCTCTTCCCTAGGAATTAGTGTGTGGTATCTCTATATATACTTGTGATTCACAACTAAATATGAAATTCCCCTCTCCAGGGCATGAAGCAGTTAGCTGAGGTAAAGTTTTGCTGATAGGTTGAAACAACCAAAGTTTAGTGGTCTGGGTGGGACTATCATTCCCAAAGCTGTCAGCAGAGCAAGGCTGTCTGTCTCGGGCCATTTGAGCCTGGCATTGCTCTGGCATTGCTCTGGAACTGAGTCCTCATCCCATGGGAAAGGAAGGTCTGGGGGTTATACATTCCTTTTTCCTAGTGTTCCTGGCCATGACCCCCTTCCTCCTGCTTCCCAGTTTCCTGTGAGTCCTCAGAAGACCAGTCTCCGTTCTGAGCCATGGCCTCCTGTGCACCGAGCTAAATCATTCTTTTTCCCAAAAAAAAACTCTTGAGAAAAGAGCTCTTTCCCCCAACAGACCCCCACGAGACTTTCTAGCCCTCCTCTGACTTGTTCCCAGGAGATCTGCACCTCAAGGCCTGAGAATGCTGCGCTTTCCATCAGCCACTGTCAGACTCTGTCCCCTCCTACTGACTCTTCTGCCCTATGAGTTCTGATGTGACCCCTTAATGTCTCTTCTGTGCCACTAGCTTGGCCCTAGGCCTTTTATGAATACCAAGTCTTAACGATGAACTTGCTGAGCAGGCAGTGGCCAACTTCTTCACTCTTCAGGGACCTGAGTCTGCCCCTTTCCTCTCACAGGTCGGTTGGATATAGTAATCAAGTGCATTGGGAAGAGGTAGCCAGGCAGTCTGCAGAGTCTGTAGTGCAGAGGGCTGGAGGAGATTTGGGTACTCTGTTACCACTACTGGGATGATATTCAGAAGAGGGGACCTCATACTGTGACCTGACCCCAGGACCCTCCTCTGGAGAAGAGCTCAGCCCAGGTGTGTGTGTGTGTGTGTGTGTGTGTGTGTGTGTGTGTGTGTGTGAGAGAGAGAGAGAGAGAGAGAGAAAGTGCACTCGTGCACATGGGTGTAAACTGACTGTTATCTGGTTGTGTTACTCAGGGTGGGCTGGGGACTCACGGGAAAAATCCCCCTCAGTCTGCCCAAGACTGGTTTTTTTTCCTGTACCCTCTCCAGAAGGGTCAGGGGAAGGGGGGGTCCAGGTGGGTTGAGGGGGTCGCAATGGATAACCACTAAGGCCACACTGCTGCCAGGAGGAGTGGGGAGGGGGATATGAAGTGGCCCCAGGGACCTGGCACCTGGCTTTGGTTTTCCGTCTTCTTTCCTCAGGACGCCCCCTGAGGCCTGGGACCTGCTGCGCCTGGCTTTGAGGAGCATCTGTGTCTGGGTGCTCCAGCTGCTGGTGTGATCATGGGCTTCCCTCCTCTCTCAGCAGGGCAGGTGCTCCTGCCCCAGAGACTGGGCAACTGGCTGTTTCTATGACGTATTTATTTTTACTTGTGTTTCATGTCACTTTTTTAAAAAAAAGCAAACAGAACAATTGTAAGTCAGTATAACTGCCTATCAGTTTTCTTTATTTCTCTTTTTGTAAAATAAAATTTAAACTCCAGAAGGCAGTGTTGTTTGATCAAGGAATTGTCTGAACAGCTGTTTGACTGACTGGGTGGTGAAAGGGATATAAACTTAGAGTATAGTGGGCACTGGGATGGCACTTGGTGTGGGTGGGGTGGGGGAGAAAGGTGGAAATAGAGGGCAGACTGCTGGCAGGCTCTTTGTTGCAATGGGGTTCACTAGGCTTTTTCTGCCTTTGCTCACCTGAAGAGGACCACATTTCCAGGCTCTAGAGGAAACACCGAAACTGACTCAGAGTAGCTTGAAGCTAGATGGTCCTGCTGGGGCAGCCCTAACCAGACTGTGGGGGGTGGGGGATTGGGGATTGGGTGCAGGATCAGTGCCTTGAGAGGATGGGAGATATCTGGTGGCAGGGTGTGCAAACTATCTTATACTGCATATGCCTTCTCCATTTGTCATCTGGGTTAGTGGATCTAACTATTGCCTCACAGAGAATTATCCGGGGCTTTGGAATATGAGAGGTAAGGGAAGGTGAGGGCAGTCCACACTTTGTCTCCAAGTTTGGTCCCTGTACGGGGAGGAGCCCTATGGAAAGAGTCTCTGAAGTTTACAGAGGGAGAATTAAAGTGGCTCTATGGGGGTTTCTTGGACAGAGAAAGGCAGGAGGAGACAAAGGCCAAGTCTGGGTTTATGAGAGAATATGTACTATTGCGGGGGGAAGACTGGGAGTGGCGTGCTGGTGGGGCAGATGGCTAAGGTGAACAGATCTGCTTACACTTATTTCTAGAGGGAAGAGGATGGCGTCTTGGCTGCTGCCTCCTGGTGGCCAGCAGAGGTCTTGCAGAGATCCCTACTAAAGGTTGGGCTTGCTCTGTTGGGAGCAGCCTGAGATGAAGGGGAGGAGTGGGGCTTGTGGCCGGCAGCCTCAGTCACAGGCAGACTCTCCATTGACAACAGAAGCAGTGAAGCTCCTAAGGCACACCCTGAACTCTGACATGGGCATCTGGAATTCCCCAGCCAGCCTGAAGGAAGTAAGCAGAGAAGTCAAGATGAGGAAAGAGCAGCTCCAGACAACGGTGTCCTGGGAGAAGCTCATCAGATTCTGAGAAACAGGAAAAATGGCCATGCGAACACAGTGGGCAGAAGCTGTCTAGTCTCTGAACCATGAACTGGCCCTTATCTCACAGGAAATGCTTCCAAGTGTATAGCCCACTTGCATGGAACATCATCATGTGTTTGATGTTCATTAGTAAAACAGAACTGTCATGACCCTGGTAGCCCAGCCCTGAGTGCCTGTGAGGGGCCAGCTGCTTTTTCTACCAGTGTTTGCTGGTAGAGAGAGAGCTTGGCCCTGTGGGATGAGAGTCATACTTTCCTGCCTGTGGAAGGAAACAGTGTGAAGTAGTGGGAAAGGAAGCCAAGATTATGAGTGCCTCTGTGTGTTCAGTCTGCCCTTTGCTAGTGCAGTAGTGGAATCCACAGTAAGATGATTCCCCTCCCAAATATGAATCCTCTGTCAGGAGCACCAAGGTAGCTCTTGGCCCAGCCTGTCATGTAGCCAAGCTTGGGAGCATAGTTGTTCCCTCTCCTACCCCTTACGCCAAGACTGGGCCTCTCAGGAGGGCAAAGTTTTATCTTTAGGGCTCTAGAAGAGTGCTTTGTAGTTTGTACGTGCTCAGAAATATGAGCTGAAGATTCAACCTATGTTCAAGGAGCTTACACTTGATCTGGGAGTTACCTAGCAAGAATACCTTAAGTAGAAGGGCAGCCCAGCCTCCCTCAGGCACTTCCCGGGCTCTGGAGAGGAGACTGGGAGGGGGCGGTTCCTGCTTAGCTCCAAGAGGGCGGGGCCTTGGTTCTGTTTCTTAAGTATCCCCAGCCCCTAGAACTGTCCAGGCAAGGAGTGTTACTCAGTAAATATTGGGTGGATGAATGACCACTCCTGTGGTTGGAGGTGGGGTGGGTGGAGTGTTGGAGGCATGACTAATTAAGCTGTTACAGAGGTTGGATCCACTAGCTTCTTCCCTGAGTCCAAGGTGGGCGTCAGTTTCCTCAGTTGTAAAACGGGGGCAAGTAGCCATGACTTGCTGGGTTCCCAGGTCCATCGGGAAGCTACAATGAGAGGAAGTGGCAGGACGAAGGGTAGTACAAATAAATGCCAGAGGCTGATACTGCTGTGCTGAAATTCCCAAGCCTCTTCAAACGCTCCACTCTGGTGCGGGCTTCCTTAGACCCAGTCTAGCTATCTACTGTGGGCCACCAGGCTGACTTCCACCCTCCTTCCCTACCTGCCTGGGGCCGGGTAAGTTTGTAGGAGGCTGGAAAGTGCTGTGGGCTCCGCCCCTGACAGCTCCGGGGGATGGGCGCCGCTCGTTGCTATGGAGACGGGGCAGGGCCGGCCTCCGTCCTCCGGGTCCCGCGCGCACGCGCCCACGGCCACGGCCACGTCCCGCCGCGAGAGGGGGCGGAGCGAGCGTGCGCGGCGGGCGCGCGCAGGCTCCGCGACCTAGCCTGAAGCCGCCTGCGCGGATCGGCGTCCGCGGCGGGCGGCCGCTGAGGTGAGGGCCGGGTCGGAGGAGAGGCGTCCCCACCAGGGCGGCCTCACGAGCGCTGAGGGCTTGGAACCTCCGTCCGCCCTGGCGCGACCTCAGGGGTTCCCGCGTCTCCTTCGTGACTCCCGCAGCCCAGGCCGCTCTTTGCATCTCTTCTCGCCCACCGCTGGCCCCGGCTGGGTCCAAGGGCCCAAACGTGACCTTGGACCAGCCTACCACCCCGCGTCGCCCCGGCTTCGGCCACGGGTGCAGGGCACGCCCGGAGCCCGAAGAGCCGGAGCGGGGGGTGGGGGTGGGGAACTGAGGCAAAAACCGCACTTTAACTCCGCCCCTATCTCTGGAGGCCGCGCCTCACAGCCGGGGCTGCAAACTTCAGAGTCTCTTAAGTTACGGAGGTGTGTGAGGCCCTGTGAGGTCGTGGTTGAAAAGAAAGAGGCTGGGGAAATAAGCGAGGCGCGGGTGAGCAGGGCTGGAAGCCCAGAGTGGGAGGCGACGCACCTCAGTCCCGCGCAGGCCTGGGTCTTGCCGCTGTCCGCTGGCACCGAAGTTTAAGGGCCCGGCCCACTGCAGTGGCACAAGTGAGCAGCTTCAGGAAGCCATTGCGGGACCGCCCGCCCAGACCCTCGCCAGCCCAGGTCAGAGGCGACCACCCCCGGCCTCTGACCCGAAGAGAAACCGATGTCAGCGACAGGGCTGTTCACAGCCAGGTACAGTGGCTGGAACCCTCCAGGAAGAGGGTTCTCCAAGAACAGGGGCATAAGCACGGCCCCAGTGAAGAGTTGACATTATGAGGCCGAGTTTGACTTCTGATTTCCGTAAGCGGTAGGAGGACGAGGCAGAGGTGCAGCCTTGTGGTGAGGGAGTTCCTGTAGAGGCCCTAGTGGGCTTTCCCAGAAAGGAGAACAGTCAGGGCATGGTGCCCGGCTTAGTAGTGATTTTCTCTCTGCCCCCAGCACTGGAGCACTTGGAGCATTTGGTTCCTGCGGCGCTGGATGCCATGAGTTGCTAAAAGTGAGCCTGGCTTTTCAGGTGAGCTTCCTCAGCCCTTCTCCTGCCCTTTCTCTTGAGTATGGGGAAATACACTCTGCCCTGCCTCCCTCCTGTGCAGACCTAAGCGCTGAGGTGCACTTTCCCTCTCTGCTGAGTACTTTAGGAGGTGAGAGGAAGAGGGAGGTGGGAACTAAGTTTCTTGGAGGTGGACAGGGAGTGTGCAGCTGAGAGGGTAGGTCAAAGTGAGGGATGGTCACTCTCAAGGCAACTGGGAGACCTAGCTGCTGACTGAGAGCTTCCAGCTGAGATCCTTGGGTTCAGAGATGTCCCAACATGGATTATTGCTTAAGGTCTTCTGGAAATCTTGTCACCCGGGAGGGCAAAGTGGAAATGGCAGCCTGAAGTCAGACTGCCTGGGTTCCTAGTGCCTGCATTTTGGTCCAGGTGGTTCTATTGAGTACCTCTGTGACCTTGGGCAAGTCTCTTAACTTCCTGATCCATACCTACCTTGTTCTGAGGGTTAATAAAGTAGCTGTGTTTCAACATTTGGATAGCGCCTGGTGTATAATAAGTACTGTAGATTAGTACTACACTATAGTAAGTGAAAGATTTACCATCATCATCATTATCACCAAAGAAAATAGGAATGAAACTAACTGGAGGCAAGACGAGTCGGACAGTGAATTCATCCAAAAAAAAAGCACAACTGTGGGGCAGGAACAGGGATGGCTAAGACCAGTGAGATGCACCTCCATGCTATGACATCAAAGGTTTAGGAGTTTAGTTTGCCTCTTTGTAAGTCAAACACTATGTGTACATTGACTCCACAAAGACCATTTTTCAGCAAAAAATTTTGACACCCAGAACCCACAGAAAACAAATTATTCCATAGAGCTAAATTTTCCATAGGGCTGAATCCTTGATTTCCACCTCCCAAATCTTTTAAATATTTGTTTATATTTTAGAGAGAGCAAGAGTGCGGGAATGGGGAGAGGGACAGAGGGAGTGACGGAGCGGGGGGGGGGGGGGCGGGCGTGGAGAAAATCTCAAGAAGCCTCTATGCTCAGCGTGGACATGGGTCTTGATTCCATAACCCCACGATCATGACCTGAGCTGAAATCAAGAGTCAGACACTCAACCTACTGAGCCATCCTGGTGCCCCAAATATTTTAAATGTTAAATGTTAATTTTAAATACTTGGAGTGAGAATGTTCCTCCAGTGGGTTACAGTTTCCCTTCCTCTTTAAACTGCTGTGATTTTTTTCCCCCTTGGGGGACTCAAATCAAGCCCTTTGTATAAGAGGGTTGGGCTTCTGGCCCCAAGCTTAGTGGAGGGCTGGACGGTCTGCCTTGAATGGCTCACATACCAGCCTCTGTGTTGGCTTCCTGGCCCTGCTTTTGGATAGCTTCTCTGTTTCTTTGTTGTTGTTTTCCTTGAAATGAGTGTCTTTATTGCTTGTACCATACAAAAAGGAGGAATGAGGAACGGCCAATGGAGAGGAGGGACAATTGTCATATAAGTGACATAAACACAAAAAGGAAAAAAAAAGACACCCTCACCTCACCCCCAGGATGCCTTTCCATGAACTACCTAGTAGAGGAGGTGGGGTGGCAAGATTAAAACCACAAAAAATAATTCTAAACACCTGGAGGTGCTGATGGGGAGAGAGACAGGGCAGCAAGTGGACCCAGCTGTGGCTCCCTTTAGGCTGGCACCCCTTGTCCATGGGATGAACTGCTTGGGCCAGGGATAAGGAATTGTTCTCCCTGGTGTGTTTCCATTTCTAACAAACTTGTCTTCCTCCTCTTTGTTGTTTCTAATCTATGGGCTGGAAAAGTGGGATGAAGCTTGTTAGCAACAGTGGTTCAAGTCTGGGAATCACAGTGCTGGACTTTGTTCTGGCTGCTTTGGCTGATTTGATCTGATCTTTCCTTGGTTCTGGATGGGTGAGCTTGCTGGATAGCAAGATTCTGAGGGCCAGAGGTGCTTAGCAAAGGAGAGTTTCCTATGAAAGTCTCTTCCTGTGGTACATTTTCCTCCTGGGGTTTTGTTCCTTATGGTTTCCCTATTTGTTAATAAGTGATTGGATCCTGGCACTTGCCCATCCTCCCCCTGGCAGTGGTCCATGAGGCTTGGGGAGGCCGGGCAGGCAGTGTGGCTCTGCTGTGGGAAGGAAGAGGTAATGTAGGGAAAAGGCAAGCTGGTGGTCTTGCCCATCTTGAGGGAGGCTGGTCAGGGCTCAGAGTATGTCCATGGCTGACTCACTCCTGTTCTCTTCTATGACTCAGTTTCCCCAGGTGTGACCAAGGCTGCCAGCTGACAGGCAGAGCTGTTCTGAGAGCCTCAACAATTGTGATTAAGAAATAAAGAGGCTTGCGGCTTCAGTCATTCTTTGTACCTCTCTTCTAGGTCACTTCGTGTGTAAACACCCTGGTCCCTCCTCCTCCTGGGTCAGAGCACCCAAGGCAGGGCTGAGGTTGGGCCAGAAGTGGCTGGCGGGCAGGTGGGCACATTGGTCAGAGCAGGCTACCAGCCTCCTCTCCCTCCTGTCTCTTTTGCAGCTGTCTTGAGGGCACAGTGTCGGGGGCACAGAGCCATGTCTGACCTGCTCCTCCTAGGCCTGATTGGGGGCCTGACTCTGCTGCTGCTGCTGACACTGCTGGCCTTTGCTGGGTACTCAGGGCTGCTCTCTGGGGTGGTGGTGAGGGCCGGCTCACCCCCCATCCGCAATGTCACTGTGGCCTACAAGTTCCACGTGGGGCCCTACAGCGAGACTGGGCGGCTTTTCACCGAGAGCTGCAGCGTCTCCCCCAAGCTCCGCTCCATCGCCATCTACTACGACAACCCCCACATGGTAAGGAGCCTCCTGTGCCCTGGCTGGGGTTCTGCCCCATGGATGGACATGGGGTGGGATGGGACGGTGGGGAGGGTTGTAGTTTCTGAGGAAGGGATGGGAAAATCTGTGATCTGTCCTGCAGTCAACCTCCTCTCTGAGCTTGAAGCTCCTTCCAGATTTAGCTTGGACTTCTGTGCCAAGCATCCATATGCTCCTTTCTACTTGCCCAGGTCTGTTTCTTGGCTCATAGCTACACATGGACTTCTGACTGCAGGGGCCCACACCATTGTGTGTCCCTAGTTTCTGCCAGGGCTTTCATCCCCTGCCTTCTCTTGCTGTCCCTCCCTCTTCCATCCCCATTTGAGGCCAGTGCTCTAAGTCCAGGCTGTTCAGATTCTGCCTCTCTTTGGGGTCCTATCTTGTTGTTTCTGTGCCTTCCCTCTTTTAGCTTTCCTGCTGTGGCTGAAGCTCCTTGTGGGCTTGAGAGGGCAGGCTCTGGGCATGGCACTTAGAATCTACCTCTTCAGCCATTTTGGTAACTCCTGCCTCAGTTATATGACATCTCTTTGGATGCCAAGCTACCTGGTTGCAGGAGGGCCTGGGGGGCTGGGGCGCGGGGCGGGGGGCAGGTGGAACCAGGTGAGCTTCCCAGAATGTCTAGGATGCTGGGCTCAGACGAGCCAGCATCACTGGCACCCTGTGGGCGTCTGGCTGTACTTACAGCCTGTGGTGAGTCAGGGCTCACCAATGTGGCCTCCTGCCATGCCATGGGGCGGTACTGCCCACAGCTGCATGGGCTGGCAGCTCTGCCAAGAGTTTTTTAGCCTTCAGCTTGGAGCCTTGGCAAATAGGCCATTGGGAATCCCCAGCTCTGGTTTCCTTGCCTGAAGAGCTCAAGAAGGCAAGGCCTATAGCCTACCCACTGTCTGCTGACCAAGGCTTACTGGGGTACTTAGTTGAAATGAGGGTGTGCTGACTGTGCCAGGTTCTGCTTGACACCTGCACTCTGGAAATGAACAGACCTGGCCCTTCCCTCAAAAAGTTACATGTGATTGGCAAGTCAGCCCCATACAAATGAATCTCTAATAGGCACTATACTTGATGCCCACAGAGCTTTGAGCTGTGGGTTTGGGGAAGGTACCTCAGGTCTGCCCGAGAGGCTCAGAAAGGAGGTAGACTTTAGCTGGGACTTCTCCCGTGAGTAGAACTTTGCTCTGCCATGAAGGGCCTCCTGACTGAGGGAAGTACAGCAGTAAAGGCAAATAGACATGGGATGACAGGGGAAGTGTGGCCAGTGGACATGTGGTGGGTGAAGAAAGTGGTAGAAGGGTTCACTGGGACAGGCAGTGGGAGGAACAGCAGGTTGGGAGGCAAGGTGCAGCACAGTTTGCCCCCTGTGACTTAGGAAGCTAACTGGATGGCAGGTGGAGGAGGGGAGGAGATGAGACGGGGAGGCCATCGAGATTGGGCTGGGCCCAGGTGAGAGGTGACGTGGCCTGGTTGAAGGATGAGTAGACGATGAGGATTTGAGGTCACATGGTCGGAGATGGCACTAAGTGGGAGTCTAGAGCACTGGAACCTAAATGGCATGGGGCAGGTGCTAGGCTTCGGGAAGCTCCTGGACCAGATGCCTGACCCCCACCCCTGCAGGGCTCTGTTATGTAAGTCCCTGCCCCTCATATATGCCCACCGCTGGTCTCTGCCCCTCTTTCCTCACCTGGTCCATTTAGAGACTCTGCAAGGCCTCAGTGGTGGGAAGGAGGAGAGTCCTTGTAGTTGCCTCTTTCCTCATCAACATGTCCTGTTCCTAAAGTAGCACGTTCTTCTTGGGTTGGAAATGCTAATTCCAGGATGGGAAAGAGCCAAGGCAGCAGTATACCTCGAGGTCAGTGCTGGAGGCTGGTCCAGGGAAGAGTGAGGTAGAAGAACCCTGGCATGGAGTGTGCTTCCCATGGCCTCCTAGCCCAGCCACTGACTCCAGGCCGCCCTCCATACAATTGTCCTTGAGGTGGGGTGGCCTTGGGTGTCCAGGGTGCCAGTCTTGGGGGGGCCACGGTCTGCGAGTATTATAGCCTCAAGGCTGGCAGCCCTGGGTTTTGATTCTGTCTCATCACTGTCATGCTGTTTGATCTCGATCATATCACATAATCTCTCTGGGGCTCTGTTCCTTCGTCTATATAGCTATGTTAAGATATCTGCTTCACAGGTTGTCTGGCAAGAATTAAATTAAGTGACACAGGTGAGGCATTCATCCTACCACCTGACCCTCAATAGCTGTTTAACAACAACAAAAAGGGTGGACAAAATATTCATTGCACTGAGACATTATGCTGAGCTCTCTAGGCCTAGACCCTTGGCCTGGCTATGGACATCTGGCTGACTCAGGACAAACGTATAGGTCAAAGTGGCCCCTCTGATCCTGTCCCTCTCAGTCCTGGGTCACTCTAGAAGATACCTGTGTCCTCATTCATAGATGGGTCATACCCTGACACCTGGGATGGCTCAGGGATGCTCAGTCTCCACCTACTCTAGGAGCTGAGCAGTATGTTCTCTGCCTAGAAGAGATTCTCACAGAAGCTTCAGGGAACCATGGACCCCCAGACTTCAAGTGCTCATGACTATCACAGACTATCTGGTCTCTAAGGACCTGAGGCCTCAGGGTCCACACTGCTTATATTGTAGAGGAAGAGACTGAGGATCATATATCAAGAGTTGTATCGATCTCACACAGTTCACTCATATGGTATTTGAGCACTTGATCTATGCCATGCTGCTGGGCAGTGGGGCACCTCGAGGACCAAGGGGCCTAACCTTCAGGACCTCTCAGTGTGGGTATATCAGGGGAGCCTGGGGGAGAAACCCCATCCAGTCCTGGGGAAGGCTAAGAACCCAAGCCTTCTCCCTCGGCTGCCTCCCTAAGCAGTGTCCAGCATGGGGCCCTGTGTCTTTGTGGTTCACAGAAGGAAGAGACAGGATGTAGGTTGCACTGTTGTGTGGCCCATCCCCACACCCTCTCCCTCTCCAGGCTGAGCACAATGGGAGCCAGAACCTGCTTCTGTGTGAATGTAGGGAGGAATGAGGCTATTCCAGGCTCTGTGAGTGGGGCAGGGAGTGACCAGGTGAGAGGTGGCCACCTGCTGTCATTGCTGCCCTCCTCCATAAGGAGTGGACTGACAGCTCTCTAGCCACTCCCCTTCTAGGCCTCAGCTCCTGGCCTCAGCTGGGCAGGGGGAGGCTGGTTTCTGAGAAAGGCCTGGTGGGGCCTCACTTGGTCTGGCTGTGGGCCCAGGAATGACACAGGAAAGGGCACCACTGAGGCAGAGTCATGGCAATTGCTGTGGACTCTTTCATGTCAAATATTGTTTGAGCATATATATCTCATCAGCTCTGTCTCCTGGATTTGTGAGCATATATATGTCATTCAACTCCAGATCCTGGAGTTCTGTATGGGAGGAAGTTGCAGGGTCTGGGGAAGTGGTTCTTGTTGGGCAAGAGAAAGGATTCCATTCTCTATCCCTGAGGGCCTTTGGAGAGGTAGGATGAGGAATGAGGGAGCATGTGACAGGAAGTGGACAGACCCTGGCAGTGACTCGTAGGTGTTCCTTTCCTCTCCAGGGCCCAACATTCTTGGAGTGCAGCCATTTCCTCTTTCAAGCACCAAGGGAAGGGGGTTCATTTCAGAGTCAGTCACTGATCTGTGCCTGCTCCCTCCCCTCAATGCATAAGCATGTGAACACACACACACACACACACACACACAGATCCAGTTCTGCCCTTGTAAAGCTAGAGAAGGGTCAAAACTGCTCTGCTCTCAGCCCTGCTTCTGAGGTGCAGTGTGGGAGTCTGGACAATGACTTTAGCCTCCCCCTGCCCCCCTTGGCCTGGTCCCTCTGGGAGCCTTGGGTGTTGGTGGGGAGGGAAGGAGCTGGGAAGAAGACCCCTGGCGGCTCACTTGATCCTGGCCAGCTCTGGCCTGTGGATAGGCCCTACTGGCTCAGCTGCTGTCACTGTGCCCATGGATCTTTCCTGTGTGCCAGCCTGGCCCTCCACCTCTTGCCCCACCCTCTGCTGTTGCCACCTCCACTGCTGTTTGGGCCTTAAGCAACCTGTCTGCCTGCCCTTGTGTGGAGTCTGGCTAAGGCAAATGGGGCGTGGTAGCCGGTTCAGTTTACCTGGCTGAGGCCTAGGAGAGGGTGCTTGTCCCAGACATGGGGCAGATAGGGGAACCGGTGGTGCTTGGGTTCTGCCTTTAGTAAACTAGACTGTATTGAAGCTCCTTTTTTCTCCAAGTCCACTGAGAGCCAGCTTGGGACCACCAAGTCTGCAGGGGCTAAGGCTGGTAAGAGTGTTGATTTAGGCCTGTGCTGCACTTCCCCTTCCCCTTTAGTGTGTGTGGGGATGGGACCCCTTACACTCCCTGGAGGCACTGAGACCACATGGAACCTGAGAAGGAATGAGGGAGGAGGATTTCCCAGAGTTGACCCTTGACAAGGGCAGTAAGAATGTGGGCTAGCTGATGTTTCCCAAAGGCCCAGGCCATTCCCTACCTCAGTTACCTGCGATGATTTTCTGCCAGATGGAGTCCAGGCTTTTGCTCTACAAGCAGTTTAACTGTGTGGGGCAGCCCTGGAAAGGCACAGCCCCCCTCTTCCCAGCAGAGCTGCCTTTGGTAGGGAGGAGGACTGAGGTGTGGGACGAGAGGGCTTTGGACTCTTTCTCGGTTTGAATCAAGGCCCCACTGCTTACTAGACTGTGATTCTGAGTGAGTCACTTGGCCTTTCTGAGAATCTCTACCTCAGGGGTTTTATTTCTCTAGGGACTAAATAATAAGGGTAAGGCCCAATACCTGGCCCCCAGTAGATACTTAGCACTCTTGCCTACTCTCACCCCCGTGCCTCATGACACTAGGACTTTGTACTTTTGGGAACCCTGTTTGCCTGCCTCTGGCCTAGCAGGTGGCCTAGGCCATGTGAGGAGGTGCAGCATAGAGAGTCCATTGTGCAGCCCATATCTAGCCAGGGCCTATTCCTTGGGCTTCCAGGTACTGTGAGTTGTGTGGCACAGCTCTGGAGTGGATCTACCTGGGTTCACATCCAGACTCCAACACTACCTTGCTGTGTGGCCCTTGATAAATAGCTTTGCTGTCTGGGTCTTAGAAACAGAATTGATAGCAGTACCTATTGCACAGTGCTGTTTGGATTGAATGGGCTGATGTACAGAAGGCAGCAACCGGGGCAGATGGTGAGCACCTTGTCAGGTACCAGCTGTTGTTAGGATATGCTTTGGGGTGAAAAAAGGAAGGCCCTGAAAGATTTCTAGATGAGAGTTCCCGTAAAGCCCATGGACCCCCCTTTGGAGGTTGGCATCCTGCTGACTCTCTTCCCCTCCAGCCTGAAATATGGGTCCTGCCCTCTGACCCTGCTGTCTGTGTCACTCTCGTCCTGACTAGTGCTAGCCCAGCTTTTGCCTTTGGGTGCCATCTGCTTGGGGAAGTTGGTGTGTTGACCTGCAGCACCCCGGAGATTAAATGAACCCACTATTCACCCTCCAGCAATGAACAGCTGTGGCTGCTCTGTTCCCCTGAGGGGTACCTGTGCAAGTGAAGGGCACTGTCACTATTTCTCCCCTTACTGTGGGCAGCTCTGAGCTGGGTACACTGACCAGGGAGGAGTCAAAGCAGCCCTCCAGGCCTGAGATTGGCATGCTTTGCAACTCTCCTTGTCAGATGTTGCAGGTTATGGATCTAGGGCTGGCCATTTCTGCTGAACCCAAGATCTGGGTGTGGTCTGGGCCAGCTGACACCATTTTTCTTTCCTGGATCCTGGAAGATTATCAGTCTTGTCCTGTTTCTAGATCAGTGAAGTCTTGGCCAGACAGGAACCCTCTTTTCTTCTTCTTTTTTAAATGTGTATTTATTTATTTTGAGAGAGAGTGCACATGTGCGTGTGGGGGAGGGGCATAGAGAGAAGGGTGGGGAGAGAATCCCAAGCAGGGTCTGTACTCTCAGCACAGAGCCTGGCACAGGGCTCAGTGTCACAAACTGTGAGATGATGACCTGAGCCAAAATCAAGAGTCAGATGCTTAACTGACTGAGCCACCCAGGCACCTTGGGACCCTCTTTTCTCTATGGGGACAGGACCTCTCTGGAAGGGGCCATGGGGGCCATTTTGTACCCACAAGCTTTAGGTTGCAAGCAGTCCACCGTCTTCTCCCATGCCAGGACTCAAGAGGCCTCACAGCTCTTGTTCTAGCCACAAGTACCCTGAGAAATGACTGATACAGGGAGGAAAGGGAACAAGCAGATGGAATCAAGGTGGGTGGAGTTTCTAGCTATCAGGATATTCCTCTATCTTCTAGGCTCCTGACAACCTCAGTGGGCCATTCTCTTGGAGGTGGGCATAGGCTCTCCAGGGAGCCCAGGGAAGCCTTCCCCTGTTCCTAGGCCAGCCTTGCCATTCTCCAGCTAGTCTTAGGGCCTGTTCCTTCTCCTTGCTGGTGCCCGGTTCAGCTGTCTCCCGGCTCCAGCTTGGTTCAGAGCTGCTTAGTAGGTGGTAGACTTGCTGAGTAAAGGCTTAGTCTGCCCCTCAGCCCCTGGCCAGGGCAGAATGGGGAGGGACAGGAAATGTCCTCCCTTGTGGAAATGAGGGGTTGATTAGACAGAAAGGAAGAACCTGTAGCTAACACACTTCCAGGATCTCAGAAGTCCTCTTAATTAACTGCTTCCCTTTCCTGTGATGAGCGTTACTCTTTTCAAGTTGGAGGAAGAAAAGTTTTGCTCATGTGCAGGGCCTGTGTGTGCAGGCCTGTTGCTGAGAACAGCCCAAGAACTTAATGTGTGGTACAGGATCCTGGGCCTTTTTGTCTAGAAGCCTAGAGTGGTGGGGAGACACAGAGAGGCTGTCAGTTATCATGCAGCACAAGGCCTGCTCCTTTGGGTGAACATTTGGGATCAGAGAGGAAGAGCTGCTTGACAAGGAGCATCAGAAGGCTTTGAGGAGGAGGGTTGAGCTGAGTCTTGAAGGATGAGCAGGAGTTGCCCAAGCAGAAGGGACTCTGGAGTAGGGTGAAGAAGGACACTCCAGGCAGAGGAAGTAGCTTATGCAAAGGCAGGAAGCATCGGAGGACATGGCTTGTCTGGGGAGCTGCAAATAGTTCTTTGTGGGCGTGTGCGGGGTTGTGGTGGGAGAGGAGGCTGGCAAGGTGGGCTGGGCCAGAACCTGGATTTGTCCTTCCCTCTGCCACTCAGATGCTCATGGGCACCTGCCCACCAGGGTTCTGGCCCCTGTTGGGACCTTGGGGATGCAAAAAAGGAGTGCTAGGTGAGTGTGTGGACAAATCCAGGCAGTATTGTGTGGACCACTTAAGACAGTGGATGAAACTAGGGAGTTTCATCCTACAGCTGAATTGGGAGTCATTGAAAGGTTCTAAGCAGGATGTTAATGGGTGTTGTGGTGCTTTGGGGGGATTGAGGAGGATGTTGAGCTGGGAGCTCCATGAGGGCTGCTGAAGTGATCCCAGAAAAGATCCTGGGACCCAGTCCCCAGTGGGCCAGAGGGGATCAGGTGACCTTCCATCCATTTCTCCATCTAATCTATGTTGAATATTTCTTTTGTATATCATAAGTTGCTGGGGTCTGGATCATGGTGATTGGCATTACATCAGGCACTGTCCCTTGGTCTGTCAGCAGGCCTTGCCAGTGTGTCCAGTCTCAAGCCTTTGGTGTGAATAGAGCTGTTGCACCATCTGTAGGCAAAAGGTGGTACTGCACTTGCCTGGGCGGGGTGGGAGGAGTGGTTGGCCAGCGGCTGTATTAGTGATTGCTTCTAGGTAGAGTTGATGGAGGCAAGAGTTTACAGCAAAATGTCAGGGTGGGATGCGGTGGGGGTGCCACTGAGCTACCTTGAAAGATTCCTCAGGAGGGTGCTTAAACCTGAAGGATGGGCAAGGAGGAGTTACATGTTCAGAAGTTTGGCAAATGGGCATTCTCCAGGCCAAGGATCACTTGTTTGTCATGTGTCATAGCTACTAATAACCAACAACATTTACAGAGCACTTGCTGACTTCTGTACCAGGCTGAGCTTTCATATGAAGTATCTCATTTAATATGTCAATTCAGAAAGGAACCGAGGGACTTATCCAGAGTCACACAACTCAAGATTCACACCCAGTCCTGCCTCTCTCCAGAAGTTTTGGCCCTGACCACGGGACCATATTGTCTGCCAGTAAAGCCCTGAGCTAGGCTTAATGATATAGCATTCAAGGGGGCAGCAGGAGGGCCCTAGCTGTAGAGAGCTGTGAGGTTGCACAGAAGTGAGAGGCTGGAGTTGGTGCGTGAGTCCCAGGCAAAGTGAGACTGTAAGAACAGAGCTAGGTTGCTCAAAGAGAGGCAGAGCAGGGCTGAGAAAACCCCAGGGGATTGTTTACAGGGCTTGGAAAGGGAGGGCAGAGGCAAGAACAGGTCAAAATGGCTTCATGGTGCTGGAAAGGTAGGCTGGGAAGAGAAGCAACTGAGGTAGAAGGAGTTTGAATTTAGGGGTCATTGGGCCCCAGGTCATGGGAGAAAGGGACCTTCGGGTCAAGAGAAATCTAGGATTGACAGCACAAGGTCTGTAATGAGTGTCTTAGATTCCAGATCAGATACCCCTGGGGTTCGGTATAGACTCAGGTGGCAGGAAATGAGACAAATTGGGACCCCTTGATGCCAGGAAGAGAGGTGAGTGGTAGGCCTTGCAGGCCTGGGGTCAGGCATAGGAAGTGTTGGAAACTCACATGGGGCCTCATCTACCTTGGGTTTATGGGAGCCAGGAGAAGAGAGCAGCTAGGGAGGGGAGGAGAATACAGCAATGTGCAGGTACTGGGGGCCCAGGGAGACTTGGAGGGGAAGCAGCAGTCTCCAGCTGAGCCAGGAAGGGACTTGGCAAGTGTGGCCTGGGATGGGGGCATGGGTTGGAGAGGAGGTCCGGAGGCTCTGGTGATGGTGGCTGGCCCTGCCTGAGGAACCGGGGAAAAGGGTCTCACAGTTTCATCAGCAACCCAGAGGCCATTGTGGTCCCGCTTCCTAACCAGCGCTTCCTGCAGCCTCTCCACAACCAGCACCGGGTCTGGCATGCTTGTTGGAGGCATAAACGAAGGGATGGTTGGATGAGTCCTGCAGCAGGATGCCATAGGCTGGGGACACGGATAGGTTCCACCTGGAAAATACTCCTCTCCGTCCTGGGGCTGTGGCCTGTTGGAGCTGGTGGTTCTGCCAGGCCTGAGCTGTCACAGAACCCACATGGCAAGAGTTCCGAGAGCCTCCTTCCTTCGCCCAACCCTGACACCCCTGTTATTCCTCCCCAGGTACCCCCTGAGAAGTGCCGCTGTGCAGTGGGCAGCATTCTGAGTGAAGGTGAGGAGTCGCCCTCCTCTGAGCTCATCCAGCTCTACCAGAAATTTGGCTTCAAGGTGTTCTCCTTCCCGGCACCCAGCCATGTGGTGACAGCCACCTTCCCCTATACCTCCACCCTGTCCATCTGGCTGGCTACTCGCCGTGTCCATCCTGCCCTGGATGCCTACATCAAGGTGAGAGACAGGCCTGGGGTATGCGCGTATTGGGGGACAGCCAATCCTTTCGGTGAGAGCCAGGGAGGACTGCTCAGGCCAGGAGGAAAAGCTGGTTTTGGGAGGGCAGCACCATGGGACCCCCATGGAGTAGGTGCTTGTGGAGCTAGGAATTTGGGCAGAAGCTACTGGTATCTGTCCCAAATGCCCAAGACCTTGTGGGTGCCAGAGCATCTACTAGGAGCTTATTCAGAAACTTAGCCTGGTCAGTTCAGCTCTGGCTTGGACCAGAGACATTTTTTAGTTCTCAGCCCCCACGCCAGGCTCAGATGGATGGACAGGTCTACCCTGACCCCTTCCTGATGGAGGCCCACAGAGCAAGAGCCCTGAGGCTCTGGTGGCTGGCAGGCCCCAGGTGTTCCTGTGTTGCCCCTGGCCCAGCCCCTGCATGGGCTTATGCACCTGCTGCCTGAGCGCAGGGCTGGGGCAGTGGTGGACCTTGTCTCCTTCAGTTCCTGACCTGGTCATTAGTAATGCTGGCGGACTGGCCTGCCTGAAGGAAGAAAGAGAGCCAGACACCAGGAGGATCTGATGAGGGGTGTCTGTGTCCACAGAGATTTTTTTAAAACTTTCACTGTTGCACATCCCTCCTTCTCCAAAACATTTTGTAAACTTGGATACTAGGGAAATGGCCCAGTTGAGCTTGAAAGCAATTGTTTATTCATCTATTTAGTTTGAATTTGCTGAATGTCTATGTGCCACATACTGTGCTGGATACAATGTGAGATGCTGGACACAGTGGTAGATAGGTATTTACAGCAAGTGGTAGAGACAGGTAATAAATATCAGACAAGGGGCACCCAGCTGACTCAGTTGGTGGAACATGCGACTCTTGATCTCAGGGTTGTGAGTTTGAGCCCCACGATAGGTGTAGAGATTACTTAAAAATAAAATATTCTTTAAAAAGATAAATGTCAGACAAAAATGGGATATGTGCTAGAAAAGAATGGTGAGAAAAAGCAGATGTCCAGCTTGGATAGAGTAGGTTAGGGAGGCCTCTTGGAGGAGGTTACCTCCCAAGTAGAATCCTGAAAGAGCCCTTGGAGAAGGGATTAAGAAGATTCCAGGCAGAGCAGAGTGGGAGCATGGGTTTAATCTAAAGGTGGTGGGAAGTCACTGTAGTGTTGTATCCAGGAAAATAACACATCATCTCTAGCCACATGTGTACAGAATAAGCTCTCTCATCCTGTGCAGTAGGTACTGGATCCCAGATCATAGCAGCCAGTGGAGGTACTTAGGAAGCTGTCAGGATTTCTAGTGTGAGTGGTGGTGGCTTGGACTTGGCCAGTAGCTGTAGAGATATGGAAAAAGTGGAGATTTACAGTCTATTTTGGAGGTAGAACTAATGGACTTGTGCATGGATTGGATGTAGTGGAGAGGCCGGGGAAGGAGGAGTCACAGCAGGCTCCAGTCCCATTCAGCCTGGGCAGATGGACAGGTGTGTAGTGGTGCTTTTAACTGAGATATGGAGACCTGGTTTGGGAGGGGCAGCCAGCTCTGTGGGCTATATCGGGGGGAGCTGCCTGGGAGACATCTAGGTGTAGGCATGGGATCCCCAGTGCCATGTGCAGTTTGGACTTCAGAGAGGATTGGGGTGGTAGATATGTTTAGGGACCTGAGCCTATGGACAGTATGCCCTGGGGACAGCTCCTGGCAGCAAGGGCTGTACACGGGGTGCAGCCAGTGTGGCGAGGGTCAAGAAACAGGAGAAGGAAGTCAGCAGGAATTTGAATTTGGTGGATTTGAAGGAATCCAATGACTTTGTTCTCTAGAGTAGCCTGGGTGAAGGGACAAGGCCTTGGTGATGGATAATGAGAGGTCAGACAGGTCTTGGCTAGGGAGGTGTAAAGAGTCTGGGGCCAGGGCTGGGGAATGAATAAAAATGGGTCACCAGCAGTGGCCTTGGTGGTCAAGGATGGGAAGAGAAGAAACAGGAGGGCTGTTGCTGTGGTAGGGCAGGGGCATGGGGAAGACAGAGGTGGATTTCCTTTGTGAGCTGGCAGTGGCAGCCGGTAAGGTGCTGGGATGGGGCGGTGGGGGGTGGGGGGGGATGTGCTTGCCTGGGGGTAAGTTGGGCTGGAGGCTGAGGGGCAGGGTGAGGCAAGAAACTGGGTAGCTGGCTGGTGGTAAGGGCAGGAGAGCAGACATTGGTCCACTCAGCATGCTTCATGAAGAAGGGCTGCTGTGCAGTGTCTTCAGGTCTGTCAGTGCCCATCCTCAGCCTCAGGATTGGAGGAGCACCCCCGAGAAGAGACTTTGTGGGTTCCAGACCTCAGAACAGGACGTGTGGCATGTGGTGTGGTGGCGAGCAGCTCAGCCACCAAAGCCTTTTCCTGGCTTCAGGGGTTTATTTTTAGATACCTTTGTCCAAATTTCCCGGCCCCTGACAGCTTCACAAGTTGCCTGGTTTTGACGTCACCTCTTTGATGAAAGCCCTTCCTCCTTTCTCCTCCTGTGGGAGCCTGTTAGCTATGCTCTGGGCTTGATTCTCCTGGGGTGGGGGTTGAAGCGTTGGGCTACCATTCTCTTTCCTGCCTTGGATGAGGAAGCCAGGGGTATAGGAGAGAGCAAGCGGCTTCTCCAGGGATGTCTGTGAGGCACGGTGCTATGGGAGAAGAGAGATGCCAGGCTACCCACAGTGGAGGCATGGCCCAAGGTGCTCTGATGTTTTCTGGAGGCAGGGGTCAGACCTCTGCCCCTGTGTTTAGCCTGATCTTGTGTCCCGGGGAGCACATCACATGAAATGAGGAAGGGGCTCAGCCTGCAGTGGACAGGGGGGTGGCCCTGAGCCTCTCAGCCTAGGAAACAGAAGATAATATAAAGTTCCCTCCCACACCTGCCGTCTTCCCCACTGTCCTGGGACCAGAGAAAGAAGGCTGCTAATGAGACTATGGGCTTTTCTGACTCTCCCAGCTCTGACAGCTAGCTGCCTTTGTATGTGTGTGTACGTGTATGCGTGCCCTTCTTTTTCTCCGCCTCTCTGGCTTTCTGCATCTGAGGCTGGGTCTGCTGTGGAGGTGTTTCAAATGGAGTGACAGCAGCCGTCGGCTTTCTGTTTCAGGAGGGATGAGGGAGGCCAGTAGTTGTTCTGCCAGAAGGGTGGAAGGGAGGGCTTGGCATGCTGGGGAAGGGGGCAGGGGTGAATGGTCTCAGGGTTTTGGGTGAGGAAGGTGGAGATAAGGTGCTGTCCTGGCAGTTGCAGATGTGCCTGAGGCTGGGGCAGGATTGACCTCATGGGATAGAAAGGTCCTGGGGGGGTCACTGTAAGGAACCCAAAGATGAAGTATTTGTCAGGTTTCTATGGGGATTCTGGGAGGATGGATAGATCCCAGCTTTGTGGTCTGTGTGGCAGCCTGTGTCTCTCTGGCCAATCCTTTCCAGCTTGGCAGCCCGGCAAGCTGAGCTGTAAGGGCTAGAACTCTGCCTTTCTTCACATAAACCACCGGCAGGGGGGGGGGGCCTAGGCAGAGCAATCTGGGACAGCGTCTGGGCGAGGGATGCCTGGGTACCACGTGACTATTATTTTATGTGGAAGATGCCCCAGCTTTGTCAGGCTGCTCCACCAGAGTCCAAGGAGGTGGCCTCAGGACAGGAGGAGACCTGTCCCAGGAAGTGGAGTCTTCTGGCAGCTGCAGGAGGGAACTGAGCTTCCCTGAAATTGCAGGGCCACAGAGGAGATGGGGCCCAGGTGTCTGCCCAGAGCAATAGACAAAGGCTCCCAAATCCACCACAGGGTAGAACCAGTCTTAGTGTTCAGGGAAGGCTTGGGGCACATGGAGCAGACCAGGACCGAATGAGAGGCCTGGGGATCCCGTTTGTGAGATTGTGAGAGGCCCCTGAGTTCAGTACGTGGCTCACAGCTGTCTGTAGCAGTTGGTGGGGAGGTCACTGAGAGTGTTAGACTCCCAGCCCAGCCCCCTGTGCCTGACTGCCTCTCAACAGCATCCCTAATCTTCATAAACCCCCTTCCCCAAGGTCTCTACTTTCCAGGAGTTTTCAGGGAGGGTCCTTGTGATGTTTGGACATCTTCTCCTGAGTTTAGGGAGACACAGGGCATCATCAATGTGGAAGCTGGTTGGCTGGGTAGTACAGGCAGGCCTTGGGGGTCAGACATTGGCTCTTTCTCCATAGAATTGTGGAGAAGCTGGGGCAGTGGGGGTGGGGTGGATATAATAAGCTGGTTGGTTGAGGGGAGTCTTGGTGGTAAAGATCTGGGACAGCTGGGTTGATGTGATTGTCTTACTAGGGGTGTAAAGTGACAGGGACCCCAGACCATAGTTCTCTTTGGGGCAGGAGCCTAAGGCTATGCTAAGGTGCCCCTGTGGCTTGGCAGCCAGGGTTGGGGGGCTACACTTGGACCCTTACTTGCTTCAACTGGTGTAGCTCTTCTTCTGGGTTTTAATGAACCAGATGATCTCGTGAGCTTTTGTTTGGAGGAGGGCATCTGAGACTTAAGTGGTTTGAAAACCTCTGTCCTCAGAGAGGGGCACAGCTGGGCAAATTTTCCCTCCACCCCTGGCCAACTGTGTGTCTGTTGCAGATCCTGAAGACACTGTGGCAGCTGCAGTGTGAGTGGAGCTGGGAGGCAACAGGGCTCATCCCAATTGCAAGCCAAGGGCAGCACCCCCAGAAGAAGCAGTTGTTTCTGGGGAGCATGACTGGGAGTTGGAGCTGAGGGGAGCCCTGCGGCTCTCCCTGGGGTGGTGGTGGCTGAACTCTTGAGTGGCCGATGATTGGATGGTGTCACAGGGCAGCCAGCTGGAGACTGAGGAACAGGGGCCTCAGCAAGTTGCCTGTTGAGTTGGCCTGTTGAGCTGTGGGAGTCTGTTGCTTCCTCCCAGTAGCATGTTCAGCCTGGGGTCCTGTCCAGTGGCTCAGAATCTTCTGTATGTGTTTCCCCTTCTCCTACCTGGGTAACTTTGAGGGAGTCAGTGCTGGGGGTGGGCAGGATTTGAGTCCACTCTGGTGCTAGAACACCAGTGGGGAGTAACATGGCCCAGGCAGTGGGAATCTAGGTGAGGACACCCCAGTGGGATGTGAAATTTAGGGTTATCTCTCTCTTTGTGCCCATCACCTTTGCTGAGCAAATGTGCAAGGGTTCCTAGCTTTATTTTTTTTTTCTCAGAGTTTATTTACTTTGAAAGAGAGCTGAGGAGGAGCGGGGGGGGGGGGGAGAGAGAGAGAGAGAGAGAGAGAGAGAGAGAACGAACCCTAAGCAGGCTCTATTCTGCCAGTGTGGAGCTCAATGCGGGGCTCAAACCCACAAATTGTGAAATCACAACCTGAGCCAAAATTGAGAGTCAGATGCTTAACCGACTGAGCCACCCAGGTGGCCCCCAAACTTTATTTTTAATAAGGGAGGCCCTCTTGGCACCTCAGCTCAGTTGCTTACTCAGCAGTTATTTACTGAGCCCTCTTTTATGCAGCATTGTTCAGGGGATGGGGAACCAGCTGGGAGGCAATCAAAAGGTCGCAGTCAAAGCTGACATTCCCAACATTTTACAAATGAGGCCTAGAGAAGGGAGGTTACCCAAGGTCAATGGATGAAGCAGTGGCTGGGTCCAGACTGGGTGCCCTGGGCTGAGGATCATTCTGATGTCTATGTGCCTTTTGCCACTTTGCCTCATCCATGAACGGGGCTGGGCCCAAGAGGTTCAGGACTTGTCATGAACTTGGGATACACTTGGGATGGTCCCCAGAGTGGGCATGGGTTGGCAGCACTATGGGCCAACATCTAATTGACTCTCTGTCTGTACTAGGTGGACAGAGTCAGGGCTGAAGCTACTGGTCTGGGAGTCAGCTTGGGGAGCCAGAGGCAAAGGGCAGGAAGAGCCTGGCTGCCCATTTGCCCAGCAGGCACCCATTAAAGGAGACCTTGGCAGTTATTCTGGGCACAGGAAGCAGCTGCTGCAGGTGCCTTACTGGGCCTCATATCCTCACCCCCAGTGAGGTGGAGATGGTTCCATTCCCAGGCTTTCCTTACTGAGGCTCACTTGGCGGCGCTGCCACCTGCACTCTCAGCAGCTCCAGGACCTGGGGCTGAGTGACAGACCCCAAGAATTCTTTCTTTGCCCATTTCCCCCAGCCACAGGGTTCAGGAGTGCCTAGGGAGAGGGGGTGGGAAGGGGAGGGATGGATTCACCAGGAAAGGCAAAACAACCTTTGAAAGGTGGTGGCATTTGGGCTTAGCCTTGAAAGAAAGGTAGCATTCTTCAAGGTGAAAAAGCAGGTCAGGCAGAGTCACTGATTTGGGCATGGCTTATATGTACATTGTGGCTAGAGTGCAGGGGAGGAGCAAGAGTTCGGGCCCGAGATGAAGCTGGGTCCTAAATGCTCCAGGGGAGCCGCTGATAGTGTCTGAGCAGATGAGTGACTGCATCCAAGCTGGGCTTTGTAACAGGACTTCAGCACAGAGAGATGGGGAAGGAGAGCTGGAAGCCACATAGCTGAGCTGCCAATGACACTCTATTCCCAGATGCCCTCAAACCAAGAGAAGCCCCCTATCTTACCAGGGCTTGGCTTCCCTCACTCCCCTTAGTGAATTGCCCCTGGATGCTGGTACCCTCAGGAGGCCAGGTGTCTCCCCTCTGCTGCCCTACGCCCTGGAACCTGTTCCTCAGTCTCTCTGGCTTCACCTCGCCCCACTCCACCACCCCAGGGCTGAAAGCACAAAGCCAGCCTTTGCTGGGGCGGGCGTGGGAGCCACTACTCTCGAAATACCAGCTCAGATGTGGTAGCTTGGCAGTCCTGCAGGACCCTGGGGGCTGAGGCTTGTCTGGATGGTGCTGTGGGGTTGGGCCGTCACCAGTGCAGAGGGAGTCTTCTTCCCCAGGCAGATGGGATTTACCAAGGAAGAATTCTGTTGCTTTTCTCCACAAAGCTTGGGACTCCAGGAATGAGGGATGGGGGAGAGATTTTGAGGAGGGGGCTTGTCATCCAGAGCAGAAAACTCTGCCCTTTAGCAGAGCCCTCAGGATAAGGAAGGTTATCTGTCTGGTTACACAGACAGGAAAACCTAAGGCTCCAGAGAAGGGGTTTTCCTTGCAGCGGGGGAAATGGGGGGGAAGGGCAGAAGTCAGAGGTACCAGCTGAAGATGAGAAATTCAGGACCACCTTCTCCTCACCTACCTCCTCTCCTTCCCCCTCTCCTCTTCATCCTTACTTGCCCACCTGTCCTTCCCCTCTGGCACTTCCTGATGCCTCTGGCTCCCAGGTGCTTGGCTTCATGGTTCCATCTGCACCGAGCAGCCTTCCTGCTGCTGGATAATCAATCAGGAACATATTCATCAGCTTGTGAACCTTACAGGGCTCAAGGTCCTTGACTGCACAGATGCTGTGGAGAATGCCTGGATCTTGAAGAAGGTGGGCTGTGGAGCCTGCCATGGTAGCAGCAGCATCTGGGAGGCCATGGCTCCCCTCCCATATTTGGAAGGGAGAGTGGAGGGGATCCCAGTGGAAGTCTCTCATAGGGTCCTCACCCTCAGGCTCCCTGCCCCCTGGTCCTGCTCCACAAGGACCTAAGAAGGCCAGATTGGGACTGAGCTGGGGTTGGAAATTGGTTTTCTGGGCCCTGGGGAAAGGAAAGGCTGGGTTTGGCTGCAGGGTCAGAGGCTTCCTGGTCTAAATAGGAACTAGGGTGCTTACGGGCCTGGGTTCCCTGTGCCTGCTTAGAGGGAATCACTCTCCCCTGCTCCTCAGTGCCCCAGCCTGCCCTCGTCTGATGGCTGCCGAGGGCCCCTCTTGAGCTGCCCAGGAAGCCTCAGTACGCAGGAATGTGAGCAGAGGTGTAAATTGCATGGCAAGCTGTCAGCTCTGAGGTGAAAATGAAAAGTCTTGAGGCAGTGGCGCCAGCAGGCACAGCAGGCTGGGGTGCCAGGCACAGCGCCCTCCTTCCCCACCCCACTCTCCCTCACACCTTCCCCTTTTTGCAGTCTTTCCCAGCCTCCCACCCAAGCCTGGCTCCTCTGCCATCCCTTCCATTGCCATCTGGGGGGCTTCCAGACAGACCCAGCCCCACAAGGCCTTCATCTGTTGCTTCTGTTATGTTTTCTAACTAGCTGACTGGTGCACAGAAAACTGGGCTTGGGTTTTTTGTTAATTTTGTGATCTTAACATTTGTGGTAGTTTCTCCAATTGATTCCTTTTGGGTTTTTCAAGTATGTCATATTTTTCAGTGATGGTGTTTTTATTCACCTTTTCCAGTTTCTCACTTCTTTTAGGATCATCTGTTCCAGTCTCTTTATTTTACAGTTGGGGATATTGAGACCCACAGAGAAGCCACCTATTCATCAATAGCTAGGCTCTGGGCTCTTGCCTGCAGCTCTCTCTGTCACTTCTGTCCCCTCACTCCCCTCTCTGGAAGCCCCATCTCACTCCTTATTTCCTTTGCCCATCATTTTCATAGCTTTGGGCCCTCTTGCTATAAGGGGGGAAGGGTGCTCATCCACCCTTCTGCAGGCTCTCCCTGCTGGCACTGCAGGGACCCCAGAGCTATCTCCTGCTGTCACCTCCCACCCCCCAGACAGGTTTAGGTTCTGGGCCAGAGGCTGTTGGGGAGCCCCAGTGGGGATGAGAGACAGCCAGGGAAAGGGAAGTTGACGGAAGTTTATGGGCAGAATAATAACAATGTGCCACGTTCTAGCTGTAGCAGTGCCTGCTGTGCCTCCCCCATCACTTTGCACGTGCGATGCAGACCAGTTGCCTAAGGGGCCTCCAGGGTCTGAGCCCCCATTTGCAGGGAGTGCTGTGTGCAGGCGGGTGCACGTTGGTGTCTATGTAATTAAAAATGAGCATGCCTCACTTCACCCAGTGAGGAGATGCCACCACCTCGGGTGGGATGCAACAGCTGTTCGCTGGCATTGTAGCTGCCCAGCTGTCCAGCCTGGAATGGAGGGATGGGTAGGACTGGGCAGCTCAGGGTGAACAGGGAGGCCCAGAGCCCCTCACCCTAGTGAGGCAAAGGGCTGTGATTGGGTAGAGACAACGGAGCAGAGCTCCTCTTTTTCTGTGGCTCAAGTGCAGGTGGGAGATGTGTGACCCAATCCTTGGCCTGTACCCATTGCCTCATCCTTTTGGGGATTTGAAGCCACCTAGCTCTGAGAAGACCCAGAGTCCAGGCAGGTTGGGAGTGGGATCCAACCTCAGTCTTCACCTGGACCTGACCTTTTCTGTCCCACACCCCCTTCCCACATCTAGCCAAAGCCAAGGCTTGGTTGGTGCCCAAATGAGAGTAGTTTAGGTCCTCTCTCTTACCCTCCTCCTCCTCCCCTCTCCTGATGCAGTATGAACTACCAGGGGAAGCACTGTGGGTGGCATGGGAAAACCTTGGCCCACCATGCCCATCTAAGCCTCTGGAGGAGTCCTGAGCTGCATGGGCCAAAATCCTTGTCTCTCCTCCGCCCCTAGTAATGAGCTCAGCCTGAGGTGAGAAGGGAATATATGGTGTGTTCCCAAGGTGGCTGAGGCAGTGGCACCATGGCAGCCTGTGTACACTGTTCCTTTCCTTGTCTCCCAGCACCCCTGGGGGGTAGAGCCCATGTCAGTGCAGCAGTGGTATTGGAGGAAGTGCTGATGAGTGAGGTCTCCTGGAAATCTCTGCATTGTGCGTGGTGTTCCAGGTCCCCCTCTTATTTCTGCTGTGGAAAGCCCAGGTGGGAGGTAAGCCTTGAAGATGTGTCTGAGTGACTAAAAGTCCTGAATCCAGTTTCTAGCAGTTCCTGGTGGCACCTTGGCATAGTGACTTTTTCCTATTAGGTGGGAAGGATTGTGGATGAATGCATCTCTCCCTCCAAGGAGAGAGACCTTGTAGTCCCCTTGATTCTGTGTGGGAGTGAGTTGCTCTGGGTTGTGGCTTCATCAAATGGCCAGTGGCTTAAGTGGCCAGAGCAGGTTCCCCTGTCCTGCTTGTGCTTCCTGGAGCCTCTGGCTATCCGGGCTGTGGGAGGGGGTGTGCCCAGGGCTGGAAGGACACCAGGCCCATCCAGGCCCCTTTCCCCACCAGTACCAGTCAGCGTGGCATTGACTTGGTGTCCTTGGCCTTGGAAGTCTATTCTCCAAGGGCTCCCTGGGGCTAGCTGAGGGAGAGGCAGCTGGTCTTGCCTTTCTCCAATGATTTTCCAATATTTATCAGCTCATCGACATGCAGACCAGGCCACAGCTCCTGCTGTGTAGCAAGGACCTGAGAGCTGGCCCATGGTTTACCCTCTCTTCCTTCAGAGACTCTACCTGGAGGGGGGTGGGGAGGTGGGTGGGGAAGGGCTTGTCCTTTGCCTGATCAGTTAGGGACAGGGCTTATGGCTAGTCCTGTCCCTCATCCCCCAGCCCCATTTGGGCTCATTATTGCTCTCGGGGCAGAACATGGAGGGGTCTTGAGGAGAGGCTGCAGGGACAACTACAAACCCTTCCCTTGCCTATGGGCCTGAGTTGGAAGTTTGCACCTCTGCCTTCTTCCTGCTCCTCTCCTTTGCCCCGAGTCTGAATTTTGACAGGACTTGGCATGTGTTAAAATGATTTGAGGCTGAGCCGTCAATGAGATTTTTAATTAGCTCCCTGCCTCCTTCCACCAGGGAGGACCAGGGGCCCCCAGGTGGTGGGGGAAGGACCAGGCTGGGCTTGGGTGGGAGGCTTTCCCTCCAGGGGCCTGGGGGCAGGCTTGAGCAGCTGGCACTCCTTGTGTGGGATGCTATAAGGAGGGAGAGCTGGGCAGGGAAGTAAGGGCTGTGTAGTCAGGCCAGTTCTGTCTCTCCCCTCTGTCTCCCCTGTTCCTCTATTCTCCCCAATGGCTTTGAGATGAAGGCGACGGCAAGGATGGAGGATGCAGTTTCCATGGCAACGGGGCTGTCCACAGCCAGGCAACTTCAGAGCCGGGCTCTCTGGAGGAGGCAGATGCGCAGAGCAGCCGCAGAGCTGCTTCCCGCCTGCCAATGAGGGGGCTGGCAAAGCAGGTGGTAAGGGTGGCTGCCTAGTACTGCCCACCCTGATGCCCAGTCTTGAGGGGAGACTGAAAAAAGGACTACTCATTTTTATCATCCCTATTACTTCCAGAAGGGAATCCAGGCAGGTGGCTTGAGTGTTGACAAAGGTTAGTGTAGGGTTCCACTGTCCCTGGAATTTCTTGGTGGAAATTCCTGACACATCAGTGGCTAATGACCACTCGGCAGATTTCCTCTGCATCTTTTGAATGCCCAGAGCGTGGGCATGTTTGTGAAAGCTATGCCATGATTGGTTTTGGGGGCCTTTTTCCTCCCTCTAGCTGCCAGGGAAGGACTTGGACCTTCTTCAGGGAGCCCCCTGACCCTGGGCTTGGTGATATGGTGTAGTTCACTGAGGGGGGCTCAGGTTTGGCAGATGCTTGCTCCCCAGTGCTGGCATTAAGAGTAACCCCCAGAGCCTAGTTGCTCCTGCTTCCTGAAGTTGTGTTCTTGTTCATGCTCCTGAGGACTAGGGCTGAGTGAGTGTGTGGGCAGCTGGAGAAACAGAGGTAGCCATGGGTGTGTGCAGAGATGGGAGGAGCTGGGCATGTGAACTCATGAGGCATGAAGAGCACCCAGATTGGCAAAAAAAACACTGGACTCAAACTACTGAAAATAATGACTTCCTTCAACGACCCTGAGGTGTTTGAGCTCATGGAGACTTAGGGTGCAGGGCCTTGTCTGCATTACCCATGGAGTCAGGCTAGCTGAGCTGCAGGTAGACCTTAGTCAGGCCAACTACCTCGCCTGCGGGCTCCTAGACATACCCTGTCCCCTGCTGGTTGCTGGACGCCCTGGCTGATAAACCTTCCAGGCTCACTTTTCCTCTTCTCTTTTCCGGGGATTGGGGGGATGTTCATTTTTACCCCTCTTCACTGCTTTAATCGGAAGGGTTCCTCAACCCTAATGTTGGCCAGGCCGGTGGACAAGTGGAGTCCTAGAGTGGCTTCTCCCTATCAGGCAATAAGTCTTTCATTACCGCTAAGTGGAAGGCTCATTTCAGAGCTCATGGTGAGAGCCGGGCGGGTGCTATAAATAGTCGTGTTGTGAAGGTTGACGGGTGAGCAGTGATAGGGCAGGGGCCTCACAGTCATCTTAGTGGGTAATTGCACTCCATGGTGGGAAAGGGGGGCAGGCTGGGGAGCAATATGTGCTTGACCCCTGTTCTCAGTGTTTCTGCCTGCCTCAGCGTAGCTCTGGCATGTGTCTTTGCCCCCTTCCACACACTGGGGGTGGGGAGAGCTTTGGGTTTTGTGTCCAGGCAGAGGGAAGTAGAGTGCCTATCTCAGAACTTGGGGCCCTATAAACTGACACTTCGGCCCCCTGGGGAGTTGGGGTGATGTTCAGTGCTAGTTCTACTTGTCCTGCCTGCCCCTCCAGCCTAGGGTCTGCCTCTTTCCCCTTGGTTGAAACTCTGGGCAGGTGCTAGAAGAGGTGGGAACCAACCATATCTGGTAGCCTTGAAGGTTGGCATAGACCTGATCTGGTAGGGGAATGGGAGTGCAAGAAGGGTTTAGTTGGCCAGGAGCCCCTGTCCAGGGTTTGTCAGTAACATGTCTGCAAGAGCAAGAGCTGGAAGGGTCAGGGGCACTGGCCTTTCCTTCCTGATATCTCTGGGTCAGTCAACATTGTCCGGGGTGGAGGGGAGGTTAGGGCCTGGGGATCCTGGGATGGGAAATCTAGCAGGTTAGAACTTGGCTTGCCTTGGGTACCTGGGGCCACAGTTCGTGGTGTCTCTGTCCCCGGGATAGTCTTAAGCCTCATGGCTCTTTGGGACTAGTACTTTCTGGAACAGTATTTTGGTTGCAGACATACAGATAAGACCAGTGGTGCCAGGCCCCTGGATTCTTTTAGCAGGGGTGTTTTCCCAAGGACTCCTGTGTCCTTAGACCACTGCCTCCTGGAGTATGGGGCCCTGCCCTTAGCGTGCTCAGCTGGGGTTTTGCACTTGGGGGAGATTGAGGCAGGAGACGGAGCCAGCCCCCTGGAAGGGAGTGCACAATAGAAGTTCCTAAGGCCTCTGAGGGACAAGTGGGTCAGAAGCCCTGTAGGGCTCATTCCACCTTTTGCCACTTTCCAACAAGGGGCGGAAGCTGTGTGCCCACCCCCGGTTAGAGATCTACCAGCAAGACCAGATCTATTTCATGTGCCCGCTGGCACGGCAGGGAGACTTCTATGTGCCTGAGGTGAAGGAGACAGAGCGGAAAAACCGAGGGCCTGGAGAGGCCAGTGACGCCCAGATGGATGGCACAGGTATGGATGGTGGGGCCGTGTGTGGAGCCTCTCCCTGGACATGTGGGGCATAGTTGAGGAGGCTCCTCCATGGCTGGGTTGTCACTGTGGGTGTCCAGGCTAAGCTTGGCAGAAGTGGAGGAAGGAGATCTGCCTACCCCAGGACTCACATGCAGAATTGCCTGTTTCCAGATACATGGATCCATGTAGATGTGGATTCACACATGTTACCCCTGGCAACAGAGATAAAAAGACCCTGCCCAGATTCCCTTCAGATGCAACAGGGAGTGCCCTTGGAAACTGAGATCACAGACAGCTGGATGCTCATGGGAGGGGGATGAGGCTGTTCAGGGAAAATCATCACTTGGGTGGGGCTCATCAGGAAGTAAGATTAGGACTGTATCTAGGAGGTACAGAGGGGAACAGGGTGTTCTGTCCCCCAGTATGGGGCCCAACTAAGAGAAGGATGCTTTCTCCCTGCTGAAGAGCAACCAGAGAGCATGCAGAGGGCAGCCAGGAGATCAGTGCCCTGTCCTTTCCACCAGAGCCAGCCTTCATATTCCAGGTCCAGGCCAGCTGGTGGTTTGCCTGCTCTCAACCCTCCTCCCTTCCATCACCTCTGCAACCCTGAGCTGTCCCCAGGAGCAAGGGGGCCTGCCCTTGTCCATGCTGGTGGAGCCTTGTGTGATTCTGGAGGCCTGTGACCTGTGGGAGTGGTACAGGGCTGGGAGAAGAGCAGCTGTCCCTCTTTCTTTAGATTTCCTCTGCCCAGCCAGTCTTCCATAGCCAAGGTCACCCTAGAGAGGCGTATGTTGTAGCAGGGGGTGGGGGTATTGAGAGGCAGTCTCCACTCCCTAGAGGCCGTGTCCAACACAGTTAACTTCATCTGCCACTTAATTACCTCCATGGGGCACTGCATGGGGCACTGCTCCACCCGCCTGGTGGAGCCCGGCAGACATTCTTCAGTGCCCCTACTGTGGACACAAGACATGGCACAAGGTCAGCAGGCCCAGGCAGTCCCCAGGGAAGGAAGGGGGAGTGCCTTGACCTTCCTTCAACCTCCCTCTGCTGCTTGCACCCCCCGTCCTTGGCCCACCCACCCAGCTTCTCTCCCAAACACTGCCTGCCAGGGGTGTTGAAGGACTGCTTGGCACCCGCTACAGCTGGCTATAGCCGTGGCTCCCACGCCCCCAGTGCCTTAGCCTGTCCTCCCCGCTAGCCTGCCCGCCCGCCCACTCCCTGGTGGGGGCGCTGAGGGGTCTGCCCACCTCTGACAGGGTCTGCCCTGACACCCAGGGCAGACTCTGAGCATGTGCCTGCCAGGTGCATGTCATTTGCGTGGCAGTGTGTGCTGGGTGCCTGGCTGCCCAAGGCTTGGCCTGCCCCTGCCTGCCTCCCCACTGGGACCTCCACTTGGGCTAGGAGGTGAAAGGGGGTGATTAGCTGCCTTATGCCTGTTATTACATTGATGTATTATTTAGCTCCAGAGAGGCAATGAATATTTGATCTCCCTGCTCTGGCTGTGGGCAGTGGAGGAGGGAGGGACTGGGGTGAAGGTGGCAGCTTCATTCCCTGCCCGAGCAGCCCTAGAGATTTAGGTGCTATCCTTCCTTGCCAGGCCTCCTCTGCCCTGGGACACAGGCCCAAGACTCTGGAACTTCCTCTGGTACAGACCTTGATGGGGCTAGAGGGATGCCACTTCCCTGCCTTGGACTCATTTTCTAGAAGTGTCCACATGTCCCCAGGGGCTGTCTTTATCCCAGCATACTGGGCCCCAGCCTGAAAGGGCCTCCCTGGGCTCCTTCCTCTGATCACCCCTAGCCTAGGAGCTGGGAGAGGGAAGAGGAGGCAGCTGGCAGCTAAACAGGCAGGTTCCCATATCCAGATCCCAAGAGAGCCATTGGGTAGGTGGGCTGGTGGAACATGACAGTTTAATGGGGCCTGGGAGCCCCATTTCATTTGCTTCTTTCAAGCCTACAGCCCCTGGGGCACTGATAATCATTTAAGGAGTGAATAGGGGGCTGGAGTCCTGCCCCAGAGTCAGAAGGAACCTTCTATAACTCAGGATGTAAACCAGGCTCACTTTTGGATTTCTGTATTCTGGGAGCCATGACTGGAGCCCCTGCTAGCAAGAAGAGGGCCCTGGACCAGTAGCCTGGAACTTCCAGGGCCCACCTCTGCCAGTTGGCCCAAAGGGCATCTTCTCAGGGCCAAGGGGACTGGAGAGCAGACCCCAAATCCCCCATCCTTACATTAGTCTCCATCTGACGCATAATATAAGTTCTAGGCCAAGTCCAAATGCCAAGCATTCCCCAGCTGCTCCTGGCTCAGGGCTCCATCACCATGGAGACAGGATCTGGGGAAGTTGGCCCACCCTTCACCTCTGTGATGTTTGACAGCTGCCCCTCTCCCTCTCACATAGGAAGGGAGGCATATCAGCCTTCTCTCAGTCTGGATTCTTACACAGCAGGCCTGAGCTCTTGGTCTCTCCTTGCCCCCCCGCCAACTGTTGTCAGTGCCTCTGATCTGGGGAGATGAATTGAAGGGTTGCTCCCGAACAGGGCAGATGAAGTGTCTGTTTGCCTGGAGGACATGTTAGGGGTGAGAGGACCAGATTGGGAGGGATCTGGACCCTCAGCCCTGTCTCAGGGCTCTCCAGCTGCCTGCAGAGTGCTCTCATGGTCCCCTTCTGCTGCTTTGTGGCTCAGGAACCACCAGTCATTGAGGATAGTTAAGGGCTCCTCTGGAGTGACCCATGCATATGGGAAGAAAGGCCTTAAAATGCTTTATCCCAGTACCCTCCTTCCTTTCACCTGGTTTCCTAGGACTTCTCCATCCCACTCCTGCCCTAGCTGCTTCCTCAAATAACTGCTCTGTGGGCCAGAGGCTGAGGCCAGCTGCCTTCCTGGATACGGCTGCTCCTTGGGGAGCCCTGCATGGGGGAGGAGTCAAGAGATTAGGCCTCCTGGTCCATTCTCCCGTCCTCATGCCTTATGGGCACTGTCTGTAGCTGGCCTTGAACAAACCTCTCTCCAAGCCTGAAATGGGTGGGGGGGGAGGTGGCGGGGTGGAGGAGGGGACATTACTTGAGTCTCTTTGTTATACTCTCAGCTCCTCACCTCAGGGCTGAGTGGTCCTTAATGGACTGTTGGGGGGTGGGGGTGGAGCAGCAGGCTTTGTGGGAGCGCAGGGAGCTGTGAGGCTCCTTCAGGGGAGGGAGAGGAGTGCACAGCAGACTGCCCTCCCCCGCCCTCTCTTCCTTTGCCCTGTGATTGCAGCCCCGCTCAGGGCAGAGGCCAGAAGCCAGCTGCAATGAGTCTCCTTAGCCAGCCCCTGCTTTATTATTGATGAGCACACTATGTATGCTGGGTTGCTGAACAAGTGATAGGGCCTCTGTCCTTTCCCTGGAGGGGAGGGCATGGGGGTCCTAGCTAATGTGTATTCCCTCTTCCTGGTCCAGGAGCTGATACCATGAGTGACACGAGTTCTGTAAGCCTGGAGGTTGGTCCTGGCAGCCGGGAGACTTCAGCTGCCACACTGTCCCCTGGGGTGAGCAGCCGTGGCTGGGATGATGGTGACACCCGCAGTGAGCACAGCTATAGCGAGTCAGGCGCCAGTGGCTCATCCTTTGAGGAGCTGGACCTGGAAGGCGAGGGACCCCTGGGAGAGCCAAGGCTGAGCCCTGAGGCCGAACCCCTAGGGGCTGCCAAGTGGCCCCGGGAACCTAGTACCCCCGAGAAGGGTGAGGAGTAACCCTATGCTTGCACCCTCCTGGGGTGCAATCGCTAAGGAACTGAGCAAACTCTCCAGCCCTCTTCCTCCTTCAACTCTCAGGCCCAGACTGGGGGCTGGGGCCTCAGGGGGACCTGATTTCCACTGCCCCGGGCTCTAGTTAAGCCTTCTTACCACACTTTTGGCTCCCTGGGCCAAAGGAGCCAGGGACTGTATTCCACACCCAGACCCCGGGGCTACTGCCCCTCTGACATCTTTTTTCAGATTCACATTGGAGCTTCCAGGACCAAAATAAAACAAATGATTTTCTTGTTTTACCTGGATTTGGGCTGTGCATTTGTGTTTCTTTCACCCCAAGGAGCCCTATGCCGATAGGCTTAGAGAGGGCAGAAGTACCCCTAGCCTGAGGAGAGGAGGGAATATGGCAAGGTACTCTGGGGTGGGAGGAGGAGGGGGGTATTGAAGGCCCTCCACTCCCTGCTCTGTGGCTCCAGCTGACAGCTGCTCCTCCTTTGCAGCAGCCCCAAAGGCTCCCCCAGGCTGCTGGGAAACAGGCAGAGCAGGTCAAGGGGAGTGAGAGCCAAGCATGCGGTGCCCTTCGGGGCTCAGGAGTGGGGAGCTCACAGCCTGCCTTTGCTTCCAAGGGATGCCTTTGTGTCTGTAGCTCAAGTGTGCCTGTGCTCATGCTGGTATCTAGTCAGCAGGCAAGGGCATCCCTGCTGTGCCTGCCAGTGTCTAAGTACCTGTGTGTGTACCTGCACACGCATGCACATATGCCTTTGGCTCTGTGTGTGTAACCATGGATGGGTCTGCTCAGGTGGTCCCAGGTGAAGCTGTGCCTAAGCAGGCATTAGGATGTGATTGTGGCTCTATTTCTGTGGATGGTTATGTGGTTATGTGCACATGGTGCTGTGCTTTATGTGTCTTAACTATATGTGATGGTACTGACTGAGATGTGAGACTGCCTATCTAGGAGCATCACTGTGGGGGCTTTGTCCATATACATCTGTCTGTGTGTAGCTGTGTGTCTGTATTGTGTGTTCACGTGTAAAGCTGTGTGCTTTTCTGTGTCACGTGTAAAGCTATAGGTCAGTGGAGCTGTGTCTGTGAGGTTAGCCATATATGTGTAGATATGTCCCTGTGTATGGCTATATGTATGTGACAGTGTGTCCATGTATATAGCTGTTTGTCTGCATGTAAAGTTATGTATTATGGCTGTGTGTACATCTGTGCGTGTAGTTGCATGTACTTCTATGTGTGTGGCCGTGTCCATATATACAGTTCTGTAAGGCTGAGTGTCTTTGTGTACACAGCTAGGAGTGGCGGCTGCATAGCTGGGTACATACATGTGGACATACACACATGTCCATGTGCTGCAGCAGACCGTGTCGGGCACTTCTGTGGGCCACGTAATGGGCCTTGGGGACTAGTGCTGTGTTTAAAGCCCTGTATCTTTTGTGAGGCTGTCTTAGTGAGGGGGCTGAGATTGCTGTGTGGTCCTCTCACCTCAGCACCCTGCTGCTATCAACCTCTGTGCTCCAAGGGCCCAGCTCATCACTCACCTACCCCAGTCAGCAGGTGCTTTGAACCAGCCAGAGAGAATGAGAACAGCCAGAGCTCAAAGACAACATATCTGTCTCTCCAGCCTTGTCTGACAGCTCTGAACCCTCATTCTGCCGTCACCTCACCTCCCATTAGCAATGGAGTTTGTGTTTGTTTAGGCTTGATGTGTGTTTCACAGCTGTGCTTTTTCCAGCGCAGTGGGGTACCAGGTTTCTGCGTCCTGGGATAAAGTCTGTCCTTGGTAACACCCGTCCCCACTGACTGCCAAACACACATGTAGGTGCATGTGCCGGAGGGACCTGGGCTTGGCATGTTCTCATTAGCATGTGTCTGAGCTAGCTTTGCCTTGTTGACACCTGTGGAAGAAAGGGCAGTGCCAGGGGAGCAGATGTAGGGATGCTGTGTGCCTTAGCACCTAGTGTGTGTCCATGCTTCATGCAGGCTCCAGGGCTAACTAAATCTGGGTGTGGGCCCCCTCCCCAAACCCTTCAGCACAATCAGGGGCTTCAGTTTATCCACCACCTTCTACCCATGGGGGCGTCCTTCTCCATTATGCTTCAGGAGGGAAGAAGAGTCAAGAGCATCTTCTCAGAGCTGTCCTCCCTCTGCTCGGGCTCCAGCTCCTGTTCCCTCCTACGCAGCAGCCAGTTTCAGGAGCCTCCTCCCCACCTTTCCTCCCCTCCCAGATCCCCTGCCAGCCCCAACATGTCCCTTAGGGTTGACCCTAGTCACTGGCCATGTAGCACCCCCTGCACACCCCAGGTTGATATATCTTTGCTATAAATACTCTTTGTACGTGAGGGTGGGGATTAATGGGGGGGGGAGGTCAGGGCTGGGTGTGTGTGTAGGGTAGATACAGCTTTAAACGTCACCTGCAGGAAGAGGAGGCCCCATTCTCCTATGACCCCCCCCCCATCTCTTCCTCCTAGTGACTCAGACCCCAGCTCTCACATAGGGCCAAAGACACATGCCCCTACCCCAGGCCTGGCATGTGGACTGAGCTGCAGTCTGTGGATGCAGAGAATGGATGTGAGGACAGGGACAGACTCATCTCAGCAGGCTAAGCTCTCTACCTTTCTCCCACATGCCCCCTTACCTGTCTCCCAACGGTACGTTTGGACCCTAAGGCTAGCCCCTCCGCTCTCAAAGATGGAACCCCGTAATACTGTGCGCACCTCCTGGGGCTCAGTGACCTTCCCGGCCCCGTGTCCCGTGCCCGCTGCTCTGTGGGATGCAGTCTGACTGCGGGGGTTGAGGGGGCAGATAGGCACCTGCTCCTGCGCAGAGCGGGAACGCCCGAGGATTCAGCACCACGCGGTGGACAGCTCCGGGACGGAAGCCCCGCGAAGAACAGAAGCCGGAGGCGCAGGGCAACGAACGGTGCAGGAGTCTGGAGGGAGGCGGAGGCCGGTTGGGAGCTGGAGATCCGGAGTGGGGAGGAACGGAGGAGGGGCTGGGGGCGGGCCGGGGCCAGGGGCGGGGCGGACCGCTATTGAAAGCTGCCGGGAGAGCCGGCGGACGGAGAGCGCAGAGCTGCCGAGAGAGCGAGCCAGTGAGCCAGAGCTGGAACCCCGCGCCCCCGGCTCCTCTCCGTTTCTCTCCGCGCCGGAGTCGGGCGCGCCAGGTAGGGTAAGCCCGTGCCGCGGCCGCCGCCGACCTTATAGATCCTGACCCCATGTCCCGGAGACCCGTGGGCCTTCGAGTTCTGGGGCGCCCGGGCCGGGGCGTCCAGACAGAGCTCGCCAGGAGCTCTGGGAAGCGGGAAGACAGCCCCAGGCATCCCGCCTTTCTTCCCCAGAGAACGCACACCCTGCATCACGCTCCTTCGTTCCTCCTCTCCTTCCATCCTTTGGTCTGTCTTTCTGTCTGTGCCCCTATCTTTGTGTCAGCCTATCGGACTCAATCACTCCTTGCCCAGATTTTGTGGCCCAGGCCCCCTGGCTGCCCACCTCTGGGATTGTGTCTCCCTTCAGGGTATTGTCCCTGTCTGAATTTTGGTCCTGGCCGCCCCTTTGGGAGGCTTGTGGTCTTGACTGGTTTGGACCTCAGTCCCCATCTGGGCCCCTTCCCCATCTGTGTTGGTCTTCATGCTTGCCTCTCTCTGCTGGTTGCCTGGTTGAGCTGCTGCTTTTCCGGTACCCACAGGATCCCAGTCTCCCTGCCGTGGCACCAGTGGAAGATTAACCCTGGGGAGCTGAGGGGCAAAGTGAAGAACCCCAGTCTCTGTGGCCAGGACATGGGGTCCTTGAACTAGTGGCTGCCCTTATTCAGCCTCAGTTTCCTTCTCCTAACCTTCCCAAGCCTGCGTGATTGTAAGAGGCTGTGTGGGGTGGGCATCTGGGAGGGTAGCTGGGGCACAAATGATGAAGTGCAGAGTGGAAGAGGGAAGGAGGGATCCCTGAGGGTCCGGGCCAGGGTGGACAGGATGGGGAAAAGATGAGGATAGGGAGATTAGAGATGGTGACACTTCTTGGTCTGAGCTGAAGAAAACACAGGGGCATAAAGTCTCAAACGGCATTCTATGCAGGGCTAAGGTGTCCAAAAGTCTCACCTTGAGCACAATTTTGAGATTTTGACCAGAGGAACTGCCCCTGGCCCTGGACACACACATATGCTTACATTGACTTTTCCTGTTGACTTAAGACCTGTGGCCACATCAGTGTCCCTCCCTGGGGCCAATCCCTCCACCTTGCTGTCAAACTCCCAGGGCTTAGAAGTCTCTATTACTTCCTCAGTCAGGGCTCTGGGGATGGCTTTTTAAGAACTAGAGGCTAGGACCTTGGGTGCTCACCCTGGGTTCCAGGCTTTCTAGGAGTTGGAGACTACCCTTTGGAGATTTTTCCTTTCCTCTTCCATGGTGGTTTCTCAGGCATAATGGCTCATCTCTAGAAATACAAGGTTCAAGATAGGGATTGGGCCCCTAAGTTTATACTCTAACCTGGCCCCTGCTGCAAAGGGGTCTTGGGAGGTTTGTGCAAGGTCTTGGACACTCTTTGATTCACAGCAGGATTGGTGTTAGCTGGGTTCTCCTGACTTATGTCTGGGCCTCTACTCTCAGCCTCCCTCCCTCTCTGCTGAGTATGGAATGGGCACAGAGGCCATCTACAGACCCAGATGAGGGCAAGGCTGAGAAACAGGCCAAGGGGTGTCTCGGGAGCTTCTCAGCTTAGTCAGTGATACCACTTCTCTCCCTGGCTCCCTGGGAAAGTCCCTATGTGAGGGAATTGGGGACGGCAGAGTCAGAAGGGGTAGCCACTCTCAGGTTCCACTTCTCCCTGTTTGTCTGTCTGTCTCTTTCTCTGCAGGAGCTGGGTCCCTTCTTATCTCTCTTCCTGCCTGTCCTTTCCTGGCCCCTGTTTTCTCCTTTCTTTGCCTTTGCTGCTTCTACCCTCATCCCCTGGAGGCCCAGGTCTGCTGGACCCATCCATCCCCTTTGGGACAATGGGATCACTGCTTGGGCTCCTGGCACTGCTTCTGCTATGGGGCGCTGTGGCTGAGGGCCCCGCCAAGAAGGTGCTGACCCTGGAGGGAGACCTGGTCCTGGGTGGGCTGTTCCCGGTACACCAGAAGGGCGGCCCGGCAGAAGAGTGCGGGCCTGTCAATGAGCATCGTGGCATCCAGCGCCTGGAGGCCATGCTTTTTGCACTGGACCGCATCAACCGTGACCCACACCTGCTGCCGGGTGTGCGCCTGGGCGCGCACATACTCGACAGCTGCTCCAAGGACACACATGCCCTGGAGCAGGCACTCGACTTCGTGCGTGCCTCACTTAGCCGTGGCGCTGATGGCTCGCGCCACATCTGCCCCGACGGCTCTTATGCCACCCATGGTGATGCTCCCACTGCCATCACTGGTGTCATTGGCGGCTCCTACAGCGACGTCTCCATCCAGGTACGTGGGGGCTTCCCAAATGGGGTCTGGGGTGGGAGGCCAGAGGCAGGGGCCCAGAATTCCCTTTGAGCAGGGGCTCTAGGCTGCCGCACATTAGAAGGGGAGCAAGGAGCTTCCTTTAAGTAGCTTTTTACAGAGTACCAAGAAAGTGCCCCATCACATAATGGGGGTTGACTTTTAGAGACTGTGTAAGGAAAACATCCCACTTGCATCACACACACACACACACACACACACACACACACACACACACACACACACACACACAGCTGATGTTAAACAGCCCTGAGAAGCTTAATAGCCAGGCCTCTTAAATCAGAACTCCAGGTTTGAATCCTGGCTTCCCAATGTACTATGTGACTCTGGGCATTATTTCACTCTTCTGTGCCTCTGTTTCCTTCTTACAGAACAGGACTCATAACACTTGCCACTCTTAGGGTTGCAGTGGAAATTTAATGAGATAATACATGCATAGCTTGTATCAGAGGCATAATCAATATTAGCTGCTATTATTATTAACCCATTTTATAGAAGAGAAAACAGGCTTGAAGAGTGGCAGCCACTGGCAAAGTAGAGACATTCACCTAGAGCTCACAGCCAAGGGCTTCCAGCTCTGTCAGATCATCTCTCCATGGACAGGAAAGGGGTGAAAGGTGGAAGCCAGGAGCAGCCAAGAGAAGGGAAACAGGGATGGGGACCCTGGAGGAAGAGAAGCAGAATGTGTGCGATGGGGGGAGGGTCCCCTAAGGTCTTCAGGGGGACAGGATTTGCAGGAGTGGGAAGGTGAGGGAACCAGACCCTCCCTCCTGCTTTCTCACAGACTGGCCCAGCTGATATCCCTGGGCATGTCTGGCTGCTTTAGCCCATGTGGAACCCTCCCCCTCCGTGACTGGGTCCCACCTCTTGCCTGGACCCTACCTGCCTGGTGCCCGGAATAGGCTGCAAGAAGATGAGGCCAGAACTGGGATCAGGGTTAGGATTTGCACAGAGGGCCTTGGCTGGGGCTTCAGTTTCCTTTACGAGGCCTGCTGAGGGCACTGCAGTCAGAGGCAGGGCCAGGACCCCTGACCTGGCACGCTTAGGGGAAATGAAGCAGGAGTCTGAACTATGGAGGCAGCTTCTGGCTTGGGATGGGAGAGGCCTGCTCATCCCCCTACTGCAGGAAGTGACTTACCCGTTCTGCTAGTCCCAGCTGCTGGAGGTGGCCAGTAGCAGCTTTGCCAGGTGTGGCTGTGGTGGCACCTACATCTGCCACCTCCCACCTGCTGATGCCTTCAGGAGCCTCCAGGATGCTTTCCCAGCACCTACCCTCTCCACAGTTCTCTTAGGGAGCACAGGGCTCCATGCATTCATCTCCAGGAGTCCAGTTACTTTCCTCCCACCCCAAGCTGCCTGCCTCCTGTACCAGGGCCCACACTTCAACATCGGTCTGCTTTTTCCCTGTCTGAGTCAAAACAAGTCTCAGCCCTCCATCCTTAGGCTGCACCTGCCTGTTAATAATTCCTCCTCATTTCGGCCCCATCTCTCCTGCCCAAACCCCTATCATCTTCCTTATGCCTGGCACTGTGGCCTCACGTGCATTCTCATTTTTCCCTGCTCAGCAGCCTCACCAGGCAGAAATGAGAAACTGAGGCTCAGAGAGGTTTGCTAACTTGCCCAGGGACACAGAGGCAGAAAGTGTGAGACGAGAGGGCATTGAGACTGTCAGAGTTAGAGCCTGTGTCCCAAGTGCAAAGGCAGGACCTAGCTCCCACCTGTGGAACCTGGGCCTTGTCCTGCTCTCACCTACCCATCCCACCAGGTCCTTGTCTGTCCCCCACTCTAGGGGGCAGGTCCTAGGGACCCAAGGGTGGGAGACAGGCTGCCAGGCAGTCAGTGGTAAGCAGGAAGCCTTGTTTATTTCAAGTTCAGCCATCCGATGGCGACCAACAAGATCTGGGTCTCCTTTCCTGAGGAAGCCTTTTCCTTCTTTCTCCATCATTCCATCAGGATAGACTCTGGGGAAGGGTTACCTGCCCCAAATAGGTAGAGAGCCGAAGAGTCCTGAGCATCCCAGCTAGTGCCCCACCCCCTGCTCTGTGCAGCCAAGTGCCAGCCACTCCCCAGCCCAGGATTTGGACCTTCCCTTGCCTCCCTACTTTTGCTATTGCTCTGCATCTGAAGAGGGACAGTAGAAGGGTTCTGGTGTGGCTCGGGAGCCAGGTGCCTCAGCCCTAGATTTCTCTCTCCCAGCCCTTGGGAAGGTGTGGGACACTCTCTACCCCCAGAGGGAAGACACATCAAAACAGGGTATGGATCTTTGGGGAGAAACAGACCTCAGGGCTGACTACACAGACGCTTGATCCCAGGGTTGAGTAGCTGAGAAGAACACATCTGTCTTTCGAGTTTGACCTGATCTCTGATCTTGGCCCTCTCTACCGGTCCCCCAGGTGGCCAACCTCCTGCGGCTATTTCAGATCCCACAGATAAGCTATGCCTCCACCAGTGCCAAGCTGAGTGACAAGTCCCGCTATGACTACTTTGCCCGCACCGTGCCCCCCGACTTCTTCCAAGCCAAGGCCATGGCCGAGATTCTCCGCTTCTTCAACTGGACCTACGTGTCCACTGTGGCATCTGAGGGTGACTATGGTGAGACAGGCATCGAAGCCTTTGAGCTGGAGGCCCGTGCCCGCAACATCTGCGTGGCCACCTCAGAGAAGGTGGGCCGTGCCATGAGCCGCGCAGCTTTCGAGGGCGTGGTGCGAGCCCTGCTGCAGAAGCCCAGCGCCCGTGTGGCTGTCCTGTTCACTCGCTCCGAGGACGCACGCGAGCTCCTCGCAGCCACCCGGCGCCTCAATGCCAGCTTCACCTGGGTGGCCAGTGATGGCTGGGGGGCCCTGGAGAGTGTGGTGGCAGGCAGTGAGGGGGCCGCTGAGGGTGCCATCACTATTGAGCTGGCCTCCTATCCCATCAGCGACTTTGCCTCCTACTTCCAGAGCCTGGACCCTTGGAACAACAGCCGGAACCCCTGGTTCCGTGAGTTCTGGGAGCAGAGGTTCGGCTGTAGCTTCCGGCGGCGAGATTGTGCAGCCCACTCACTGCGGGCAGTGCCTTTTGAGCAAGAGTCCAAGATCATGTTTGTGGTCAATGCAGTGTATGCCATGGCCCATGCACTGCACAACATGCACCGAGCCCTCTGCCCCAACACCACACACCTCTGTGATGCAATGCGGCCTGTCAACGGGCGCCGCCTCTACAAGGACTTCGTGCTCAATGTCAAGTTTGATGGTAATGGGGCCAGCCAGTGTCCAGCAGTCTGCTGGACAAGAGGGAGCAGGTCTTCAGGTTCCATTACCTGGCTAGGAGAATGTAGCCTACAGCAAGTGAGGGAGTCACCCCGGGGCGGGGGGCTGGGATGTGAGCCGGGTCAAGGATGGCTAGACAGAGGGGACTCCAACTGGAGCCAGGGCTGAGGTTTCACTTTCTGGCCTGGTCCTGCACTGAGGGTCTCTAGTTCCTGCTTGAGCCTTGCTTGCTCGCTGTCTCCTGCCTCATTATCATGCGGAGAGTAGGGACTGGAGGCCCTCGAGCGCATTCTCAGGCAGCAAGACATCAGTGAGAGTCAGAATAAGGGTAGGTTGAGAGTGAGCATCAGGTGACACTCTATTTTCTGGGAAAATTCTATTCCTCATCTTGATTTTCCATTCAACGTGGCCACAGTCTCTTCATACCAAAATTTATTTTAATAAACGTTCCAGCTTTACAAAGAAATGAATGCCTCAGAATCATCACTGTGCTTCAGGAAGCATCACTATAGAAGCAGTCGGAGAGTGCCAGGGCCCCCAAAGCCTACTGGCCCAGGGTTAAGATGAATAATAATTCCAATAAGATTGACATTCAGAGTTGTGGGAGAATCAGGGGAGGGGTTAACTGGAATCGGGTGCATGAGGTTGCCATCACAGCAAGGTTCAATTCAGCCCACTGGGCTAGGTGGGATTTATTGGAGGGCTTGAGTTCGAGTCTGAGGACTTTGAGGCTGGCTGGAAGGAGCAGGGGTTGTGGGGATCCTACAAGGGACTCCAGGCTGCACCATTCACCATGGAGCCTTACACACATCATCTGCTAGTATGAACCCCAACTTCTCACTGGGACCTGGGATGACAGGGGTCTTGCTTCCTCCTGAGCATGGCTGGGAGATGTGAGGTTCCTGGGTGAGGGGAGATGGGGAGAAGTCCCTTGTGAGCTGCATGATGAGCACATCTGAAGTTGGGGTTCAGTTAGCACTGATGTCAGTATTAGGACTGGAGGGGAGAGAATTGACTTGTTAAGTCGGACTAGGACTGGGCCTGAGGCTGAGTTTAGGTGTGAGGATGTCCATGTTAGTCTGGGGAGAGGGCTGCAGTGTATGTTGTGATAAGGTTGGGGTCTAGGCTCTGAGGTCTGGGTTGGAAGGTACTGGAGACTAGGTGTAAAGCTAGGTTTTGGGGAGTTATGGTTGGGGGTTGGTGTGGACATTAGGTTTGTGGAAATGCCTGGGCTTTGAGGTTGGGGTTTTATTTGGGGTTTAGAGTTGAGATTTGTTGTAGCCTCTCATTTAGAACAATGGCTGGGGGTAAGTCCAGCTTTAGTGTTGGGATGAGGCTCAGAAGGACAAGGAGTGGCCTCAGGTCTGGGGCTTGGATTCCATGTTAGGGTGAGGGTTGAGGTCACATCAAGACTACCCACAAATCCAACCTTCTCTTCCCTCCCCAACCCCAGCCCCCTTCCGCCCAGCTGACACGCACAATGAGGTCCGCTTCGACCGCTTTGGTGATGGTATCGGTCGCTACAACATCTTCACCTACCTGCGGGCAGGCAGTGGGCGCTATCGCTACCAGAAGGTGGGCTACTGGGCAGAAGGCCTGACGCTGGACACCAGCCTCATCCCATGGGCCTCACCCTTGACCAGCCCCCTGCCCACGTCTCGCTGCAGTGAGCCCTGTCTCCAGAACGAGGTGAAGAGCGTGCAGCCAGGGGAGGTCTGCTGCTGGCTCTGCATCCCCTGCCAGCCTTACGAGTACAGGCTGGACGAATTCACCTGTGCTGACTGTGGCCTGGGCTACTGGCCCAACGCCAGCCTGACCGGCTGCTTCGAACTACCCCAGGAGTACATCCGCTGGGGCGATGCTTGGGCTGTGGGGCCGGTCACCATCGCCTGCCTCGGCGCCCTGGCCACCCTCTTCGTGCTGGGTGTCTTTGTGCGGCACAATGCCACCCCAGTGGTTAAGGCCTCCGGCCGAGAGCTCTGCTACATCCTGCTGGGTGGCGTCTTCCTCTGCTACTGCATGACCTTCGTCTTCATTGCCAAGCCGTCCACGGTGGTGTGCACCCTACGACGCCTTGGTTTGGGCACCGCCTTCTCTGTCTGCTACTCGGCTCTGCTCACCAAGACCAACCGCATTGCGCGCATCTTCGGTGGGGCCCGGGAGGGAGCCCAGCGACCACGCTTCATCAGTCCGGCCTCACAGGTGGCCATCTGCCTGGCGCTTATCTCGGGCCAGCTGCTCATTGTGGCTGCCTGGCTGGTGGTGGAGGCACCAGGCACAGGCAAGGAGACAGCCCCAGAGCGGCGGGAGGTGGTGACATTGCGCTGCAACCATCGAGATGCAAGCATGCTCGGCTCACTGGCCTACAACGTGCTCCTCATTGCCCTCTGCACGCTCTATGCCTTCAAGACCCGCAAGTGCCCCGAGAACTTCAATGAGGCCAAATTCATAGGGTTCACCATGTATACCACCTGCATCATCTGGCTGGCCTTCCTGCCTATCTTCTATGTCACTTCCAGTGACTACCGGGTGAGTGACCTGCCACAGAGTGGCAGTGGGGGTGGGGGTTGGTGGATACTGGACCTTCTGTTTCCCTGTATCTCATTTACTCTTCTGGTAACTCTGAGGCTCCAATAGGCTGAAAGCTCACCCAGCTTGCGGTTGAGTTGGGTCCCAGGGGAAGGTGGGAAGGTTGAGTGGGGCGTAAGACAATGACCAAGGAGGTGGAGGAGTTAGAGCTGAGATTTCAGGACTCAGATGTCACCCCCTAAGCTAGAGAGGCACAGGCTGAAATACGTCCAAATGGGCAGAGGCTCTGCCCTGCTCCACGGAGGGGTTGGCTGCAGAAGGGGACACTTGGTCTCTGCTCTTGGGTAGCTTCTGGGCTAGTGGGCGGGTGACCAGGGGATCAACGAAAGAACTAAGTCAGGAAATGTTGCTGACTTGTTTAGGTTGACAAAACATCCTTGTGAGAGCACAGAAGAGGGAAGTGTGTACGTGGTATGGTGTGTGTGTGTGTATATGTGTGTGTGTGTGTGTGTGTGTGTGTGTGTGTGTGTGTGGAGAGAGAGAGAGGGAGGGAGAGAGAGAGAGAGAGAGAGAGAGAGAGAATCGTGGAGGGCTTCTTGGAAGAGGAGTCCCTGAACTGGGCTCTGCAAGACAGGCAGGTTTGAATAAGTTGGATGGAGAAGGTAGGGGAGGTCAATCAATACAGAGGCTGATTGGAGCAGAGGGTGTGCATTGACCTCCCTTGTTGAGGAGGGGAGGCACAAATGGTGGAAGATAGGTAGAGGTAAGGGTGGAAAGCAGGAATGGGAATGGCAGGGCTATCAGGCCACATGGCCCCAGAGGGTACCATGCTCTGATTCCCCTTGGAGCCTTGCAGTGTGGCACAGTGCCCCTGGAACTGTGCAGCTCTGGGGTTGAGAGATGAAAGCAGGAAAGGCAGAGAAGGTGAAGCACAGAGCAGTAGGAGATCTGGGGGATAGGATAGAGGGAGTTTAAAGCAGGTGGAAACTGTACCCCAGTTGGTGGCTTCCAAGCAAAGTTCCAACTGGCACTGAGTGTCTCAGAAGGTCTCCTCAGCTTCTAGGGGGCCATAGCTGCTTCAGATGGGGTGGTCAGGGAAGGCCTCTCTGTGGAGGTGACAGATGAGCTGAGCTCTAAACAGGAAGAGGATCATGTTGGTGAATCCTCACAACTCTAGAGTAAACTCCATGGCTCTCCCCATTTTACAGACGAAGAAACGGAGACTCAGGGAGGTTCAATCCCTTGCCTAAGGTCACTCAGCTTGGGAGTGTAGAGCAGGGTCTGAACTGACAATCTTAACAATTAAAGGAGCAGGAAAATCGAGACAAGAGCCCCTGCAAAGGCCCTTTCCCCCAGGACAGAGGTATGGTGGGCAGTGCTGGGGGCCAGGGCGGCTGGGTTTGGCTGCTGTTGCACCTGCTGGGCCACCTGCCTGGTTGGTGGAGGGCAGGGCTGGGGAGGGAATCTGCTCTGACTCAGCCTGCATTTGCATATGATTTGCATTTGCATGCCAATCATAGGTGGTTAAGGACTAACCTGGACACATACACACAATACCCACACATGCACACATGTACACACACACACACACACACACATACCTGCATGCATATGCATGCAGATACACACACACACACTGGCACACACACTGGCACACACAGTCCAATGCACACATACACTCCCGCACCCCTGCATGTTCAACCCCTCAGCTGGAACTTTGATCTCCCTGGGAAGGTGGTCCACGAGCTGATGCTGGGACAGTGACCACCTTCCTAGAAACCCTTTGGGGCTTGGCAGATGGACCAAGGCTCAGTGTTGAATGCTTACCATCTCCCCTACTCCCTACCCCCGCAGCCTGGCAGGGGTCCTGGGACCAGACTCATCCTTGACTTCACCCATCCCAGGTGCAGACCACCACCATGTGCGTGTCGGTCAGCCTCAGCGGCTCTGTGGTGCTCGGCTGTCTCTTTGCGCCCAAGCTGCACATCATCCTTTTCCAGCCACAGAAGAACGTGGTTAGCCACCGTGCACCCACCAGCCGCTTCAGCAGCGCCGCCACCAGGGCCAGCTCCAGCCTTGGCCAAGGTCAGCATTCACCCTAAGCAGCCCGCTCTCTGCCTCAACTCCTCAACATGGGGACCACTCCTTGGGTTGCTGACATTCCTTGACTGGAGGTGGAGAGCTCCTTAGATGAGGCTGGACAGGAGAGGGAGGGGTGAAGGCGGGAAGCTTCCCCCTACACTCCTGCTTGCCCTGCTGCCTGCCTCTGTGAAGGATCTCAGGTTGGCCCCAATCTCTGCCTTCCTTTCCTAGGGTCTGGCTCCCAGTTTGTCCCCACCGTTTGCAACGGCCGTGAGGTGGTAGATTCAACAACATCGTCGCTTTGAGGACCCCAGATTCCTGCCCCCACACAGCTGCTCCCTGGAATCCAGTGCACCCCAGCATCCAGAGCCAGGAGGAAGTCAGCTGGAGCGTTGCAATAATGCCAACCCCATGCCCGCCCCCACAGCCACTTGCCTACCCACTTATTCCAACCCTTCCGAGTCAGAAGTCAGGGTCCTTGGCCCGGGAGCCTCTGGAGCAGCCACCAACTGTCCTTGCAGTGGGTCCCCTCTTTGCTAGGCCCAGGACTCAGAAGGGAGCAAGTCAGGGTCTACTCTGCCCTGGAACAGGATGGCTGAGGACCACCGCCCCAATCCCCAATCAGCAAAGGTGCTTCCAGCCCTATCCCTCCCTCCTTCTAGGGCCTTTTTAATTTTTTACATAAGTTATCCTGGGATGGGGAGGGGGGTTACTGTGGGGGCCATCCCTCCCCCTGCATAGTAGTTTGTCCTGTGGTTTATTTTGTATTACCTGTAAATAAAGTGTCTTTATTTAAAAAAAAAAAAGCAAATAAAACCACTCGTTGCCTTTGACCCCGGGAGACCCCCTCATGCCCTCCATAGCTTCCCAATCTTCTTTTCACTACTATTTATTGACTCTGTGCCTGCTCTGTGCCGGATGCTAGGATCTGGCAGCCAGCAAGACAGACCCAGTCCTGCTTGCTCAGGAGACCGAAGATGAGAGAGCCCTCCTCTCTGAAAAGGAGTCACTGCAGAGCAGCCCAGGAACTACTGGAGTGAGAGCAGGCTTCAATGGACACAGGCTCCTCTGACAGTGCAAGGGAGGACCTGGGTGGTGTGGGCGGTGGGGCATGAGGGGCGGCCCACTCTGACCAGTAACTGTGGGCTTTTCCACGGCTGGCCTGCCTGGCACTCAGAGGAGCCACTGGTTAGCACAGAACCAGGCTGAGCCCTGGTATGGAGGGAACCAAGAGGAGACACAGCTGAACATTGCCTGTTCATGTAGCATGTAAAAAGCCAGAAAGAGTTCATGTGGAGGGAGGAGATGAAGCAGGAAGGACAGAACCTGGGCAGTTGGAGAGCCCATCTGCTGTTGGACTTTGTGAGAGGTGGGAGAAAGGGCCTTCTTCAGCCTTGGAGGAGCTCTTCCCCCAACAGCCAGGGTTGTGGAGCCCAGAGCCCTAGGGCGCCCTCCCCAACCCCCCCACCCTGCACTTGCAGTCTGGGGCTCACCAGCAGAGGGCGCAGAGGCACGGTTTCAGGCACAGCGCTCAGCCAGGCAACCGCTGCCCTCCTGTGGCCTAGGGGGCAGTGGGCACAGAACCCAAACGGGCAGAGCCAGGCAGCTTCTGGGGAGTCTCGGCACTGCGGAGTCTCAGGGGGACAAGGTCCTGTGTTGGGAGATGGGCAGGCCAGGGGCATTGGTTGTTTTTAAGTTAATTCATTTGCAGTTACAGGCTAGCGAGGCTGTGGAAATTTGGGTTAACAATTTTAAAAGTGTAAACAGAAAACTGAGAAAAAAAAAATTGCATGAGTGGCTCTTCCTCTCTAGCCAATATCTGAAGTATAGGAGTGCCATATAACATACAAATGCCTAGTTACACTTGAATGGCATATAAACAATGAATAAATTTTTAGTATAAGTATGTCCCATGCTATATTTGAGACATACTTATACTGAACATTTTGTTTATCTGACATTCATATTTAACTGGGCATCCTGTATTTTCATTTGCTAATTTTGGCAAGCCTACTGGGGTGTCTCTTTTCAGGATCCCTGGTCTTGAATGACCCAGGCCTTGGAGCAGCCCCCAGTGGGTAGGCACCAGGGCACTGTGTCCCATGGGACCTGTGATATTGGTCTCTGCTTCCAGTGTGGCCTTTTCTGGGTCTTCCTGCCAAACCAGACCCAGGAAACATTTGCCCACCTTCCCAGCTTCTGGACAAGACAAGATGGGCTCCAATGTTTTGCACTGGGGGAAGCAACCCTCCTTTCCATGGCTTCAGCTATTTACCTTAATATGTAATAATAATAATAATAATAATAATAGTTTTTTAAAAGTAGTCATTAACATGGTTCAAAGCTAAAGAGGTACAAGGAATATTCGGTGAAGAATCGCCTTCTATTCCTGTCACCCATCACCTGGGGGCAGAAGGTAGATGAAGAGTTCCCGAAGGCCAGTCCTCACATCTGCTCGTCTGACCCCTTTCCTTCCACTACCACCTCTGCCTTGCCCTCCCACGCCCAGAGGGCATGGGCAGAGAATCTGCTGGATTTCACTCCTCAACTTACATGTTACTCAGACCAGGCCCTTCCAGCTGCCCCTGCCCCCGCTCTCCCCCTGGTCCTGACCAGCCTGGGCTTACATCTCTGCTGTCCCTTGGTTAGTACCACATCCATGTCCCACAAAGCCTTGACGCCTCTGCCGGGGAAACAGGTGGGGGCCCATGGGTCCCTGCTGGGCTGGCCCTGCTTATGTGAGACTTGGAGTCCTCCAAGGAGAGCCCAGGGCCCTTTCTGGGGCCTGACAGCTGAGAGGCCAAACATTTGGGGTTCTCGCCAACCATAGGGAACTGACTGTCCTTCAGTGTAACCAGCAGTCTGCTTTACTTGGGCAGCTGTGTTTACTGTGGGCCATTGTTGTCTCTTCTGTGGCTTTGCCCACAGCTCCACCCTGCCCCTCTGCCACCCTTTCACCTGTCCCTCCACTGGTCCTGGGCAAGCTACAGCAGCCTGTCTGGGTGGGCCTGACTCTCTCTCTCTCTCAACCAGGAGTCCTTGTGGCTTGGGTGAGGCCATTCTATTCACAGCTCCCCCAGTCCTGGCATGGGGTAAGGGAGAGTGAGCCCTTTCCAGAAGAGACCCTTGAGATTGACTATTGAAATCCAAGAAGTTGGTGATGTATTGAGCAAAGATGTTGGGGACAAAAAAATAGAGCTGAGGGGATGAAGCTGAGCCGGGGTAAAGATTCAAGCTCTTCCACATCCCCTGGGTCCTGTGGGGAGACTTGCCGCATGGCTACATTCGTGCAGAGTTCTTTCTCTATTACCCCCACCCTACGCTGGCTGCTCTTGCCTCCTCCCCTGGGGTCCGGGGTCAGGAGAGGTAGAGGGGAAAGGAGGGATCTCAAAACCCTCTGAAAATGTGCCCACCTCAACTTTCTGCAGAAAAGGAAAGGAGCCTGGCCTCCCTACCCATGGGCCAGTAGGCCATCAAGTACTAAAGATGGGGTGTCCTCAGTCTGGGGGGAGGGGCTAGATCTGGGGAAAACAGGGGGAGGAGACAGGTGGGGGGCTAAAGGGAGGTGAAAAACTGGGAGGGTGCAAAGGGAGGGAGGAAAGAAATGGAGGAAACTGGGAGGAAGATGGGGAGGGGCAGACAGTCAGAGGAGGAAGAAAGTAAAACATGGAAGCTCTAAATCCCAAGGGCTCTCATCAAGAAGGCAGGTTTGTTTGTTTGTTTGTTTGTTTGTTAAAGAAAAATCACTTTATTCTTTCCGTGGAAACAATATATGCTCCCTATAAACAGTTTAAGCATTGTGGAAAAGTTAAAAAAAAAAAGTATTAGTTCCAGTTGCATGATTCAAATATAACCATCATTAACATTTCTGGTGCAGCATCCTAGACATATTTCCATGCATTTTTACAGATAGAAGGAGGGATAGAAATACTTTCATAAAAATGGGATCATGCCATATGTCTATTTTCTTAGTGAAGATTTAATTTTACTTGATTCTAATTGAAGAAAATGAATCTGAAAGTAAAACTGAAGAAATTGTTGAACTTCACAGATATTTCTTCACCACACAAGATATGTTCCCCCCGAAAAATCTCAGTAGGTTGAAGAAAAGAGAGTGACCTTTAGAGGTAAACATTTGGCTAGTCTCAGGGAATCGAGGTGAGTCTGACCCGTGGTCAACCTCACCCTATGAAGTAAAGGAGGGTGGGCCCTCCCCCATGCACACCACACCTGTCCCAGGAATTGTTGTCTAAGTTGTCACTATGCACTGTCGCACCGAGGCAGACGCCCGGGTGCCAGGTGGCTCGCATGGTGTTTGTACTTCAGCCTGGCCCTCCCAACTCTGCGCTCACGTTGTTTCTCATCCTTCAGGTATGGTGGCTTGAGAAGCCATGTCTGGGCATCTGAGGGCCCTGGGATTCTGAGCTTCCTCTGATGGATCCTTTCTCTGGGCAAAATAAACTGGGTGCCGGGACAGCCTCTTGGTCACAACATCTGAAACTCACTCTGGCGGACTTTCAACATCATTATGTTTTTATTAACCACATTTTCCTTGTAGGCCATATTGACTGATCTCTTGTTGAGAAATGGAGAACATTAGCATTAGCTAGTAGTTTTACAGGGTCCAGTTCTCTCTCGTCTAAATTGTGTTTGGTAACAGTAATTTACTTAGTTATTTCGTATTCATTCTTTATCGAAGGCATCCACAGGTCACTGCCTTTCTCTTACTTCCGCTTCCTCATTCCTGAGCTCAAACTTTTTTAAAATTTATTTATTTTAAGAGAGAGAGAGAGAAAGGACAAGCAGGGGAGGGACAGAGAGAGAGAGGGAGAGAGGGAGGGAGAGAGAATTCCAAGTGGGCTCTGCACTGCCATTAAGAAGCCCCATGAAGGGCTGGATCTCACAAACCATGAGACCATGACCTGAGCAGAAATCAAGAGTCAAGTGCTTAACCAACTGAGCCACCCAGGTGCCCCCTTGAGTTCCAACTTTTGATTTCACTTTTAACTGTTCGAATTTTATTAAGCAGTTTTTCTTTCTCATGGAAGGCTCGTGGTCCCCATATTCCGAGTTCTTTTATATCTGACAGTGTCCTTTCCCCTCACTTTCCATGAATGTTATTACAAAGATTTTGTCTTATTAGCTTATTTTACCAAATTTTAA
>CM053574.1:18710797-18758372 GCA_028646485.1 Cryptoprocta ferox
TGAAAAGAAAAAGCAAAACAAGGAAAAAACCTTTTTCCCTTGTGATAAGAACTCTTGGGATCCACTCTCTTGACTTCCCTGTATAACCATACTGCAGCATAGTTTCAGGGACCACGCGGTAGGGGACATCCCTAGCACTCGCTTTGTCCCTGGAAGCCTGTACCTTTGACCACCTTCCTCGTGGTCCACACTCTCCCTCAGAACTTGGTGGGCATTTCTCTGTTGTCTTCTAGCCTTGAGTGGTTGCTATAGGGAAGTTTGAGGCTTGTCTGATTTTAAAACAAATATTGAGGGGCACCTGAGTGGCTTGGTTGATTGGGCGTCCAACTTCGGCTCAGGTCATGATTTCACTGTTCATGGGTTCGAGCTCCACATCCAGCTCTGTGCTGACAGCTCAGAGCCTGGAGCCTGCTTCGGATTCTGTGTCTCCCTCTCTCTCCGCTCCTCCCATGCTCACGCGCGCTCTCTCTCTCTCTCTCTCTCTCAAATAAATAAATATTTTTTAAAAAGAAATAAAACAAATATTGAACAGTATTCTACATACTATAAGATGCCCAGATTTTAGGGGTACGATTCTGTGAATTTTGACAAACATATACACTCTCATAAACATCACCCAAATCTAGATATAGAACTTTCTCATTCCTCCTGAAAGTTCCCCCTTGCCCCTTTCCCAGTAACTACCACATCCTCCCCGGAGATGACCATTGTTTGATTCTGATCACCATTAACTAGCTTTGCATAGAGTTTTATATAAATAGAATCATACCATATGTACCCTTTTGTGTCTGACTTTTTTTCTCTAAATCTGTTTATGTGATTCATCCATGTTGCTGTGATAATTGAATCTTTGTTTCTTTTTTATTGCTGAGTAGTATTCCATTGTACAAATACATTATAATTCCACTCCCCATTCTGTATATTGGATTGTTTACAATTTTTAAAGCTATCATAAATACATCTACTATGAACACTTCTGAGCAAGACTTTTTGTGGACATAAGTTTTCAACTTTCTCTATTAAATGCCTAAGAGTAGAATGGCTAAGTCATAGCATCGGGGATTTTTAATCTTTATTAGAAATTTCCAAATGGTTTTCTCAAGTGAGTGTGCCATTTAAAAAAACAGTTTTTAAACATTTATTCATTTTTGAAGGACAAAGTGTGGGGGGGGGGGCAGGCCGGAGAGAGAGGCAGACAACAGAATCTGAAGCAACTCCAGGCTCTTCACAGCTCAGCACAGAGCCCGATGCGGGGCTCGAATTCACAGACGGCGAGATCATGACCTGAGCTGAAGTCAGACACTTAACCGACTGAGCCGCCCAGGCACCCCTTGATTGTGCCATTTTACACCAATATCTCCCAGATACTCTTTGCCACTTGCCAGTTGTTTTAGCTGTAGTGGGTGTGTAGTGGCATCTTACTGTTGTTGTTGTTGTTTTTTATGTTTATTTTTAAGAGAGAGAGAGCATGAGCTGGGGAGGGGCAGAGAGAGGGGGACAGAGGATCTGACACGGGCTCTGGGATGACAGCAGTGAGCCCAATATGGGGCTCGAAATCACCAACCATGAGATCACGACCTTAGCAGAAGTCAGACGCTCAACTGACTGAGCCACCCAGGCGTCCCCTTATTGTGGTTTTAATTTGTATTTCTCTGGTGGTAAATTATACTGAGCAGTTTCTCATGTTCTTTTCGACTATTCTGTATCTTATTTTTTGAATTACTTCAAATCTTTTGCCCATTTTTATTGGGCTATTTATTTTTTAATATTGTTTGGTAAGAATTCTTTATATATGCAGGATGAGTTCTTTATTGGATAAATGTATTGTGAACCTTTTCCCTATTCTGTAGCTTTGCTTTTACTTATCTTACTCCGTTAATGAGCAAAGACTTTAATTTTGCCAAAGTACAATTTATCAATTTTTTATGGTTAGTGCCTTAAATTTTTTTTAGTATAGCTGACACACAATGTGACATTAATTTCAGGTGTATAGCATAGTGACTCAACTTCTCTATATGTTCTGCTGTGCGCACCACAGGTGTAGCTGCCATCTGTCACCAGACATGCTGTTACAGTACATTGACTATATTCCCTATGCTGTGCCTTTTATTCTCGTGACTTACTCTTTCCATGACGGGAAGCCTGTATCACCCACTCTTCTTCACCCATTTTACCCATTCCCCTGCCCCCCTTCCCTCTGGCATATGGTTAGTACCTTTATGATCTGTCCAAGAAATCTTTGCTTGCCCAAAGTTTGTGAACATTTTCTCTCTTTTTTTTTTTTTTTGGTCTATACATTTTTTTAAAGAGGCAAAACTAATGTAACATAAAACTAACCATTTTAAAATTAGCAGTTCAGTGGCATTTAGTACATTCACACTGTTATACAATCAACACCTCTCTATAGTTCTGAAACATTTTCATCATCTCAAATAAAACCCTGGACCCATTAAGCAGTTACTCCCCCTTCTTCCTTCCTTCAGCCTGTGGCAAATCACCAATCTACTTTCTATCTCTATTGATTTTCCTATTCTAGATATTGATGTAAATGGAATCATGCAATATGTGATCCTGTGTGTCTAGCTTCTTTTCCTTAGCTGATGGTTTGATACCAGACCATTATCAGATGTATGGTTTGTAAATATCCTCTCCTATTCTATAGGGTGTCTTTTTGCTTTCTTTATCCTTTGATGCACTCACGTTTTTAATTTTGGTGAAATAATTTATCTATATTCCCTTTTGTTGCTTATGCTTTTGGTGTAACCTAAAAATTCATTGCCAAATCCAAGGTCATGAAGATTTTTACCCCTTGCCTTCTTCTAACAGTTTTATGGTATTAGTGCTTATATTTAGTTCCTTGATCCATGGTGAGTGAATTTTTATATATAGTGGGAGGAGTCCAACTTCATTTTTTGCATATGGGTAGTCTCAGCACTACATCTGTCTGTATGCCAGTGCCACCCTGATATGGTTACTGTAGCTTTGTAATAAGTTTTAAAATTGGGAAATATGAGACCTCTAATTTTGTTCTTTTTTTCTCAAAATTGTTTTGACTATTCAATTCCATTTGCATTTGAAGATCTGCTTTTTTATATCTGTAGATAAGACCATTGGAATTATGATAGGAATTGCACTGGATTTGTAGCCCCCTTTGGGGATTATTGCCATCTTAACAAAATTATTAAGTCTTCCAACCCATGAACACGGGATGTTTTTCTGCTTACTTGGATCTTCTATACTTTCTTTCAGCAATGTTTTTTTCCCAGTTATTTTTAAAAGTTAATTTATTTTTTAAATTTACATCTAAGTTAGTTAGCATATAGCACATTTACATCTAAGTTAGTTAGCATATAGCACAACAATGATTTCAGGAGTAGATTCCTTAATGCCTCTTATCCATTTACCCCATCCCCCCTCCCACTACCCCTCCAGTAACCTTCTGTTTATTCTCCATATTTAAGAGTCTCTTATGTTTTGTCCCCCTCCCTGTTTTTATATTATTTTTGCTTCCCTTCCATTATGTTCATCTGTTTTGTATCTTAAAGTCCTCATATGAGTGAAGTCATATGATATTTGTCTTTCTCTGAATGACTAATTTCACTTAGCATAATACCCTCTAGTTCCATGCACGTAGTTGCAGATGGCAAGATTTCATTCTTTTTGATTGCCGAGTAATACTCCGTCATGTATATATACCACATCTTTTTTATCCACTCATCCATCGATGGACATATGGGCTGTTTCCATACTTTGGCTATTGTTGATAGTGCTGCTGTAAACATTGGGGAATAACAACTGATTTTTGTGTGTTGGTATTGTATCTGCCACTTTGCTGAATTCACTTCTTCTAGTAGTTTTTTAAAAAAAATTCTTCGGGGTGTATTATTTGTGCAGTTATGTCACCTGTGAGGAGAGATAGCTTTACTCTTTACTTTCCAGTTTGGATGCTGTTTTCCTTGCCTAATTTCTCTGGTTAAAACTTCTAGTACAGTGTTGAAGAACATTGGTAAAGGTGGGCATCCTTGTCTTATTTCTAATCTTAGGTAGAAAGCTGTCAGTCTTTTTACCATTGAGTATGATGTCAGCAGAGGACTTTTCCTAACTGCCCTTTATCATGTTCAGGATCTTCCATTCCTTGTTTTCTGAATGTTTTTTTTTTCATCATGAAAAGATGTTGGATTTTGCCAAAAGCTTTCATTGCGTCAATGGAGATGATCGTATGATTTTTACCCTTTGTTCTATTAATGTTTTATTACATTGGATAGCTTTTTTGTATGTTGAATCACCATAAATTCCAGGGATAAATCTCACTTGGTCATTGTGTACAGTCTTTAATATGCTTTTGGATCTGGTTTAGTAGTATATTGTTGAGGATTTTTGCATCTATATTCATAAGGGATATCGATCTGCAGTTTTCTTTCCTTCTGGCATCCTTGCCTGGTTTTGGCATGAGGGTAATATTGGCTTCATAGAATGAGTTAGGAAGTGTTCTCTCCTCTTCTGTTTTCTGGAAGAGTTTGAAAAAGATTGATGTTAATTTTTTAAATGTCTAGAAGAATTCACAAGTAAAGCCACCTGATCCTGAACTTTTCTTATTGAGAGGTTTTTGAGTAGTGATCCAATCTCTAATAGGTCTATTCAGATTTTATACTTTTCCTTGGGTCAATTTTTATAATTTGTGTGTTTCTATGAATGGGTCCAATTCATCTATGTTATCCAATTTGTTGGAGTATAATTGTTCGTGGTATTCTTATAATTCTTTTTATTAAAAATTTTTTTTAAGTTTACTTATTTATTTTGAGAGAGAGAAGGGGAGAGAATGAGTGAGTACGAGTGGGGGAAGGGCAGAGAGAGAGGGAGAGAGAGAATCCCAAGCAAGTTCTTTGCTGTCAGCATGGAGCCCGACGCAGGGCTCGAACTCACAAACCATGAGATCATGACCTGAGCCGAAACCAAGAGTCAGACGTTTAACCGAATGACCCACACAGGAGCCTCTCTTATAATTCTTTTTAAAGCCACCCTATCGAGGCATGATTGACATACAGAAAGCTGTACATATTTAATGTATACAGTACAGTTAGTTTGGAGATAAGTCTATACCCATGAGACCAGACCATCACCAAAATCAAGGCCATAAACTTATCCACCAGCTCCAAAAGATTCCTTCCTTTCTCTTTATTTACTAAATTAAATTTTTTTTCTTTTGTGGTAAGAGCCCTTGGCAAAGAAAAATCTACCTTCTTAACTAATTTTTAAGTATACAATACAGTATTCTTCATTATGGGCTCTATGCTATATGGCAGATCTCCAGAACTTACTCATCTTACATAACTGAAACTTTGTACCCTTTGGCTGCCACCTCTCCCAAGCATTATGGTAATGATTATTCTACTCTCTTTGAATTTGACTATTTTAGATTTCTCATAAAAGTGGGATCATGCAGTATTTGTCCTTCTGTGTCTGGCTTATTTCACTTAGCATAACATCCTCCAGGTTTATTCGTGTTGCAAATGACAGCATTTCCTTCCTTTTTATGGCCACTAATATTCCAATGTGAGTGTTCGATAGGATATATATCACGTTTTCTTTCTTTTTTTTTAATTGAAGTATAATTATCATACAGTGTTATATTACTTTCAAGTGCACAACATAATGATTCAACAATTCTGTTTTTTCTCACCCTCCATGATGATTCAACAACTCTATACATTACTCAGTGCTCATCATGATAAGTGTACTCTAGTCCTCTTTGTGTCACCCACCACCACCCCCCATTTCTCCTCTGGCAACCATCAGTTTGTTCTCTGTATTTAAGAGTCTGGTTTTTTGGGAACACTTAGTTGGCTCAGGCAGTTAAGCGTCCAACTCTTGATTTCGGCTCAGGTCATGATCTTGCGGTTCGTGGGATCAAGCCCCACAATAGACTCTGCACTGATGGCATGGAGCATGCTTGGGATTCTCTCTCTCTGTCTCTCTCTCCTCTCTCTCTTCCCCTCCTGTGCTCATTCTCTCTCTCTAAAAACCAATAAATAAACACTAAAAAGAGTCTGGTTTTTTGTTTGTCTCTTCTCTATTTTTTCATTTGTTTCTTAAATTCCACATGTGAGTAAAATCATATAGTACTTGTCTTTCTCTTTTTAATTTATTTCACTTAGCATTATATACTCTAAGTCTAATCATGTTGTTGCAAATGACAAGATCTCATGCTTTTTTATGGCTGAGTAATATTCCATTGTGCATATATACCACATCTTCTTTTTCTGTTCATCTACTGATAGACAACTTGGGTTGCTTCCATATCTTTGCTATTGGAAATAATGCTGCAATAAACATACAAGTGCATATATCTTTTAGAATTAGTGTTTTTATATTCTTTGGTAAATACCCAATAGGGGAATTATTCAATCATACGGTAATTCTATTTTTAATTTTTTTTTAGGAAACTCCATATTGTTTTCCACAGTGGCTGTACCAATTTACATTCCCACTACAAGTGTATGAGACTTCTTTTTTCTCCGCATCTTCACCAACTCTTGTTTCTTGTCTTTTTTTTTAAGTTTATTTATTTTGAGAGAGAGAGAGAGAGAGAATATCAATCCCAAGCAGGCTCCACGCTGTCAGCTCAGAGCCCTACAGGGTCCAATCCAAGGAACCATGGGATCATGACCTGAGCCAAAACTAAGAGTTAGGCGCTTAACCGACTGAGCCACCCAGGAGCCCCTTATCTATTTTTTTTAATGTCTGTGCTATTGTCATATCCAAGAAATCATACCAAGTCCAATGTCTAGAAGCTTTTCCCTATGTTTTCTTCTAAACGTTTTATTGTTTTAGCTTTTACATTGAGTCTTTAATCCATTTTGAGTTGATTTTTATATATGGTGTGAAATACAGGTACAATATCTTTCTTTTGCATGTGGATATCTAATTTTCCCATTACCACCTATTGAAGAGACTATCTTTTCCCCTTTGTGCATTCTTGGCACCCTTGTTGAAGACCCAGTTGATCACATACATGTAGGTTTACTTCTGGGCTCCCTATTCAGTTCCATTGACCTATATGTCTGTTATTATGCCAATATCATACTGTTTGATTACTGGAGCTTTGTAATATAGTCTGTAATCAGGGAATACGATACCTCCAGCTTTATCCTTTTTGCTCAAAATTGCTTTGGTTGTTTGGGGTCTTCTTTGGTTCCAAGTGAATTTTAGGATTGTATTTGCTATTTCTGTAAAAAAAAAAAATGCCATTGGGATTTTGATAGGGATTAAGTTAAATCTGTAGATTACTTTGGATCATATGGACATTTTGATGGCATTAATTTTTCTAATCCATTAACATGGGATATTCTTCCATTAATTTATGTCTCTAATGTCTCATCAATGTTTTATAGTTTAAAGTGTACAAGGCTTTCACCTCCTTGGTTAAGTTTATTCCCAGGTATTTTATTCTTTTTGATGCTATTGTAAATGGTATCGTCCTCCTAATTTTCTTTTCAGATAGGTCATTGTTAGTCTATAGAAATGCAACTGATTGGGGCACCTGCGTGGCTCCGGCGGTTAAGTGTCCGACTTTGGCTCTGGTATGATCTCACAGTTCATGGGTTCCAGCCCCGCGTCAGGCTCTATGCTGACAGCTCAGAGTCTAGAGCCTGATCTTGATTCTGTGTCTCCCTCTCTTTCTGCCCCTCCACCGCTCGCACTCTGTCTCTCTCTCTCTCTCTCTCAAAAAAAAACAAACATTTAAAAATTAAAAAAAAAAGAAATGCAACCTATTTTTGTTTGTTGATTATGTGTGTATGTGTGGAATCTTTAGGGTTTTTAATATATAAGATCATGACATCTGTAAACAGGTCATTTTCCTTTCTCCTTTTGGATTTAGAGCTTTTTAAATTTTTCTTGCTTAATTGCTCTGAGTAGGACTTCTGGTACTAAGTTGAATAGTAGAGATAAGAGCGGACATCCATTGCTTGCTCCAAATCTTAGAGGAAAAACTTTCACCTTTTCACCGCTGAGTATGATGTTAACTTTGGGCTTTTCATAAATGTCCTTTATTGTGTGGAGGTAAGTTCCTTCTGAATAAGCTTCTTTTTTTTAAATGTTTATTTACGTTTGAGAGAGAGAGAACGGAGGAGGGACAGAGAGACAGGGGGATAGAGATAGAGAATCCCAAGCAGGCCCCACATTGTCTGTACAGTGCCTGATGCAGGGCTTGAACTCATGAACCTGAGCCAAAATTGAGAGTAGGTTGTTTAACTGGCTGAGCCAACCAAATGCCCCTGAGGTAGGCTCCTTCTATAACTAATTTGTTGAGAGTTTTTTTTTTTTTAAGAAAGGGTGTTGAATTTTGTCAAGTGTTCTTCTGCATCTTGAGATGATCATGTGATATTTATCCTTCATTCTGTTAATGTGGTATCTCACACTGTTTGTGGGGATCTTTTTTTTTATTTGAGAGAGAGAGAGAGAGAGTGGGAGTGGGGAAGAAGGGCAGTGGAAAGAGAGTGTGTATCTTAAGCAGGCTTCACGTTCAGTGGGAGGCCTGACATGGGGCTCAATCCCATGACCCTGGGATCATGACTTGAGCCAAAATCAAGAGTAAGATGCTTAACCAGTTGAGCCACCCAGGTGCCCTGGGATCTTTGTATTCCAGGGATAAATCCTACGTGGTCACACTGTGTGATTCTTTTAATGAGGTAATAAATTTGGTTTGCTGGTATTTTCCTGAGGGATTTTGCATTATCAAGAATATTGGCCTGAAGTTTTCTTTTCTTGTGGTGTTTTTGACTTTTGTATCAGGGTAGTATTGACCTCATAAAACAAATTTGAAGTATTCTCTCTTCTTCTAATTTGTGAGAGTTTAAGGTACTGTTTTTAATTTTTCTTTAAATGTTTGGTAGAATTCACCCATGAAGCTATCTGATCCTGGACTTTTATTTGTTGGGTGTGGGTTGTTTTTTTTCCAAAATTTTATTTAAATTCTAGTTAATTAACATACAGTGCAATATTAGTTTTAGGAGTAGAATTCAGAGGTTCATCACTTACGTCTACGGCCATACCACCCTGAATGCGCCCGATCTCGTCTGATCTCGGAAGCTAAGCAGGGTCGGACCTCGTTAGTACTTGGATGGGAGAGGTTCATCACTTACATACAACACCCAGTGCTCATCAGAACAGGTGCCCTCCTTAATACCCATCACCCATCTAGCCCATCCCCCATCCTTCTCCCTCCATCCACCCTCTGTTTGTCCTCCATCCACAAGAGTCTCTTATAGTTTGTTTCCCTCTCTTTTGTCCCCCATTCTGTATGTTCATCCATTTTTTTTTCTTAAATTCCACATATGCGTGAAATCATATGGTATTGTCTTTCTCTGACTGACTTATTTCACTTAGCATAATACATTCAGGCTCCGTCCACATCATCGCAAATGGCAAGATTTCATTCTTTTTGATGGCCAAGTAATATTGCTTTGCATATATACCACTTATTCTTTATCCATTCATTAGTGGACATTTGGGCTCTTCCATAGTTTAGCTATTGTTAATAATACTGCTACAAACATCAGGGTGCATGTACCCCTTTGAATCTGTATTTTTGTGACCTTTGGGTAAATACCTAGCTAGTAGTGCAATTGCTGGATCTAAGATAATTCAATTTTTAACTTTTTGAGGAACCTCCATATTGTGTTCCAGAGTGGCTGCACCAGTTTGCATTCCTACCAACAGTGCAAGAGAGTTCCCTTTCTCCACATCCTTACCAACGCTTGTTTCCTGTGTTGCTAATTTTAGCCATTCTGACAGGTGTGAGGTGGTATCTCAGTGTGGTTTTGATTTATATTTCCCTGATGATGAGTGATGTTGAGCATCTTTTCATGTGTCTGTTAGCCATCTGGATGTCTTCTTTGGAAAAATGTATATTCATGTCTTCTGCTGTTGGGAGTGTTTTGATTGCTGCGTTAGCCCCCTTTGTGTTATTGATTATTGGATCAATATGGATTATTGTCCAGGCTTTCTGTTTCTTGATTCAGTCTTGATAGATTATGTGTTTCTAGGAATTTTTTTCATTTCTGCTACATTGCCCAGTTTGTTGGCACATAATTTTTCATAATAATCCCTTATGATTCTTTTTATTTCTGTAGCATCAGTTGTAAAGTCTCCTCTTTAACTCACAATTTATTTGAATGTTCTCTCTTTTTCTTAGTCAATCAACTCTTAATCTCATCAATGTTTAAATTGTTTTTCTATTCTGTTTCATTTATTTCTGCTTTATTTTTTTTCTTTCTACCAATGTTGGGTTTAGGTTGTTCTTTTTCTAGTTCTTTGTGGTATAAAGTTAGGTTGTTTGAAATCTTCTATTTTAGTTAATTAATTTATTTGTATTTTGAAATTAGGCTCCCTGCCCAGTGTGGGGCTTGAACTCACAACCCTGAGATCAAGAGTCAGATACTCTACCCACTCAGCCAACCACACACCCCTGAGATCTTCTCTTCTAGATAGACATTTATTGCTATAAATTTCCTTCATATAACTGCTTTTGCTACATCTTGTAAGTTTTGGTATAAGGTATTTTCACTTTTGTCTATGAATATATTTTATAATTTCCTTTTCTATTTCTTCTTTGGCTCAACAGATGACAGTTTGTTGTTTATTTCTATGTATTAATGAATTTTCCCCCTTTTCTTTCTGTTATTGATTTCTGTTTTCACTGCATTGTGATTGGAAAAGATACTTGGGATGACTTCACTCTTCTTTAAGTTTATTAAGATTTGTTTTGTGACCTAGCATACGATCTATCCTAGAGAAAAATGTGCCCTTGAAAAAAATGAATACACTGCTGCTGTTGGGGGAAATGTTTTGCATAGGCCTGTTAGAGCCATTTGGTCTATAGTATTGTTCAGTTCTGTTTCCTTATTGATTTTCTGTCTGGATGATTTATCCATTACTGAGAGTGGGGTATTAAAGTCTCCTACCATTTTATTGTATTTGGTGTATATTTCTCCATTTATATCTGCCAGCATTAGCTCTGTATACTTACGTGCTTTGATGTTGAGTATACACGTATTTCAAGCTGTTATATATTCTTGTTGAATTGACCCTTTAATCATTATATAATGACCTTCTTTGCCTCTTGTGACATTTTTTGACTTAAAGTCTTCTGCTCTCTTGGTTCCCATTTGCATGTAATACCTTTCTCTAGCCCTTCACATGTAGCCTATGTGTATCTTTAAATCTAAGGTGACTTGTAGACAGCATGTTGTTTGGTTTTGTTTTTATTCTTATCTTGGTTTTTACAGGATTTTCTTTTTTTAATTAATTAATTTATTTTGAGGGGGGGGGCAGAGAGAGAGGGAGAGAGAGAATCCTAAGCAGGCTCTGCTCTGTCAGCATGGAATCTGACATGAACTGAGCCTTCAGATAATGACCTGAGCCAAAATCAAGAGTCAGTATGCTCAGCCGATTGATTCACCCAGGTGCCCCTGGCCTTGTTTTTAAATCCATTCATCCACTATATGTCTTTTAATTGGATAGTTTAGTCCATTTACATTTAAAGTAATTATTGATAGATAAGGACTTACTCTTGACATTTTGTTAATTGTTTTATGTGTTTTTTGTAGTTCTCTTATTCCTATTTTATTTTCTTGTTGTTTTTATTGTGATTTGAAGGGATTTTTGTTGTGATATGCTTTGATTCTTTTCTCTTTATCTTTTGTGTACCTACTTGGGGTTATTTCCTTTGTGCTTACCATGAGGTTTACATCAAACAATTTATAGGTATGTCAGTTTATTTTAAGCTATAACAACTTAACTTTAGTCATATATAAAAACTCTACATGTTATTCCCACACACACACACACACATTTTGTTATTGATGTCAGATTTTACCTTTTTAAAAAATTTGTGCTTTCATTAACAACTTTGTTTATATTCTTTTTTTTTTTTTTATTCTTGAGAGAGAGAGAGACAGAGCATGAGAAGGGTAGGGACACAGAGAGGGAGACACAGAATTTGAAGCAGGCTCCAGGCTCTGAGCTGCCAGCACAGAACCAATGCGGAATTCAAACCTATTAACTGCAAGATCATGGTGTGAGCTGAAGTGGGACACCTACCTGGGGACTGAGTCACCCAGATGCCCCAGTTTATAGTTATTCTTAATACTTTGGTACTTTAACTTTTACAGCAGTGTTAAAAGTGATTTATATGCCCCCATTACAGTATGAAAGTATTCTTTAATTGTCTTTATAGTTACCTTTACTAGTAAGATTTATACTTTCATATGCTTTTATCTTCCTGTTTAATGTCTTTTCATTTCAACTTAAAGAACTCTTGTTGGTATGTCTCGTAAGGCATGTCTAATGGTGACAAACTCCCTCAGGTTTTGTTGGTCTGGGGCAGTCTTTAGTTCTACTTCATTCTTAAAGGACAGTTTTGGGGTGCCTGGGTGGCTCAGTCAGTTAAGCCTCCGACTTTGGCTCAGGTCATGATCTCACATTCGTGGGTTCGAGCCCCGCGTCAGGCTCTGTGCTGACAGCTCAGAGCCTGGAGCCTGCTTCGGATTCTGTGTCTCCCTCTCTCTCTGCCCCTCCCCCTCTCATGCTTTGTCTCTCTCTGTCTCAAAAATAAATAAAACATTAAAAAAAAATTAAAGGACAGTTTTGCTGGATATAGTATTGCTGGTTGACTTTTTTTTCCTTTTTCTGTGGCTGGTTGACTTTTTTTTCCTTTTTCTGTAATCTATCCTATCCTGCAAAGTTTCTGCTGATAAATCTGATACTTGTCTTATAGAATTCCCTTGTATGTGACAAATTCAGAGATTCTGTGCTGGTTGGCTGGCAGTGTCCATGGGTGAGCCTAGTGATGGAAAGTGTGAATAGGTCTGTTGTTCTAGTCTTTGGTGGGTCTGCTGCTGGGATCTATGGGTAGTTTTGGATGCTAGTCCGGAGGTGGATGGGGCTGTTTCTGGATGGATGGATGGATGGATGGGGCTGCTTCTGGGTCTGCAGTGGTGGGTCTACCACCAGGGGTGTGAGTAGAACTCCTGCCAGGTCCACAGGTGGGCCAGGACTGCTTTGGGTCTGTGTCAGCAAGCCCACCACTGGGGTGTAATTCTTTTATCTTTAGAGTCAGTAGTCATGGACTCATTTTCTTTTTTTATTTTAGTTATTTTTTATCTCTTTTTCTCTTGGTAAGTCTAGCTAACCTTTTGTCAATTTTGATCTCAAAGAACCAGTTTTTTTGTTTTGTTGATTTTATTGTTTTTCTATTCTCTATTTCATTTATCTTCACTCTGATCTTTATTATTTTCTTCCTTCTGCTATCTTTGGGTTTAGTTTGTTCTTCTGTTTCTAGTCCTATAAAATGTAAAGTTAGGTTGTTAATTTGAGATCTTCCTTTTTTCATTTTTTAAATGTTTTTATTATTTTTGAGAGAGAAAGAGAGAGAGCACACAAACAGAGAAGGGGCATAGAGAGAAGGAGACACAGAATCTGAAGCAAGCTCTAGGCTCTGAGCTGAGACACAGAATCTGAAGCAGGCTCTAGAATCTGAATCCCAACACAAGGCTTGAACCCACAAACCGTGAGATCACGACCTAAGCCGAAGTCGGACGCTTAACTGACTGAACTACCCAGGCTCCCTGAGATCTTTCTTTTTAATATAGACATTTTAAAATAGTAATAGTACAGCCATTACAGCTCTTTTGTTTACTATTTGCATGGAATCTATCTTTCCATCCTTTTACTTTCAACCCTTCTGTGTCTTTGAGTCCAAGACTCTTAGGGGCTCTTTAAAAATATCCCACTCAGGGTGCCTGGGAGGCTCAGTCGGTTAAGCGTCCGACTTCAGCTCAGGTCATGATCTCACGGTTCATGGGTTCGAGCCCCGCATCAGGCTCTGTACTGACAGCTAGCTCAGAGCCTGGAGCCTGTCTTCAGATTCTGTGTCTCCCTCTCTCTCTCTGACCCTCCCCTGCTCATGCTGTCTCTCTCTCTCTCTCTCTCAAAAATAAATTAAAAAAATTTTTTTAAATTAAAAAAAATATCCCACTCCTGGAGAACTATGTTATCATGCTACTGGAAGTCAAAAGAAAGCTGGAATAGCCATACTTATATCAGAAAAACTAGACTTTAAATTAAAGGCTGTAACAAGAGATGAAGGTGGGCATTATATAATAATTATGGGTCTCTCCATCAGGAAGAGCTAACAATTATAAATGTCTATGCACTGAATTCGGAAGCACCCAAATATATAAAACAATCACAAACATAAGCAATCTTATTGATAAGAATGTGGTATTTGCAGGGGACTTTAATGCTCCACTTACAGCAATGGATAGATCATCTAGACAGAAAATCAGTAAAGAAACAATGGCCCTGAATGATACACTGGGCCAGGTGGACTTGACAGATATATTTAGAATTTTTCATCCCAAAGCAGCAGAATATACTTCTTCTCAAGTACACATGGGAACATTCTCCAAGATAGATCACATACTGGGTCACAAAACAGCCCTCAATAAATATAAAAGAATTGAGATTATACCATGCATATTTTCGGATCACAGTGGTATGAAACTTGATATCAACCACAAGAAAAAATTTGTAAAACCTCCAAATGCATGGAGGTTAAAGAACATCCTATTAAGGAACAAATAGGTCAACCAGGCAATTAAAGAAGGAATTAAAAAATAAAAAAATATATGGAAACAAATGAAAATGAAAACACAATAATCCAAACCCTTTGGGATGCAGCAAAAGCAGTCCTAAGAGGAAAATACATTGCAATCCAGGCCTATCTCAAGAAACAAGAAAAATTCCAAATACAAAATCTAACAGCACACCTAAAGGAATTAGAAGTAGAACAGCAAAGAAACCCCAAACCCAACAGAAGAAGAGAAATAATAAAGATCAGAGCAGAAGTAAACAGTATAGAATCCAAAAAAACAGTGGAACAGATCAATGAAACCTAGAGTTGTTTTTTTGAAAAAATAAACAAAATTGATAAACCTCTAGCCACGCTTCTCAAAAAGAAAAGAAAGAGAACCTAAATAGATAAAATCACGAATGAAAATGGCTTTATTGTAACCAATCCCTCAGAAATGCAAGCAATAATCAGGAAATGCTATGAAAAATTATATGCCAACAAACTGGACAACCTGGAAGAAATGGACAAATTCCTAAACACCCACATTCTACTAAAATTCAAACGGGAAAAAATAGAAAATTTGAACAGACCCATAACTTAGTGAAGAAATTGAATCAGTTATCAAAAATCTCCCAACAAATAAGAATCCTGGACCAGATGGCTTCCCTGGGGAATTCTACCAGACATTTAAAGCAGAGTTAATACCTATCCTTCTCAAGCTGTTCCAAAAAATAGAAATGGAAGGAAAACTTCTGGAATCATTCTATGAAGCCAGCATTACTTTGATTCCTAAACCAGACAGAGACTCAACAAAAAAAGGAGAACTACAGGCCAATATCCCTGATGAACATGGATGCAAAAATTCTCAAAAAGATACTAGCAAATCAAATTTAACAGCATATAAAAAGAATTATTCATCATGATCAAATGGTATTCATTCCTGGGCTGCAGGGTTGGTTCAGTATTCACAAATCAATCAATGTAATGTGTGTGATACATTACATTAATAAAAGAAAAATAAGAACTATATGATCCTGTCAATAGATGCAGAAAAAGCATTTGACAAAATACAGCATCCTTTCTTAATAAAAACACTCAAGAAAGTTGGGATAGAAGGAACATATTTAAACATCATAAATGCCATTTATGAAAAGCCCACAGCTAATATCATCCTCAATGGGGAAAAACGGAGAGCTTTCCCCCTGAGATCAGGAACATGACAGGGATGTCCACTCTCACCACTGTTGTTTAACATAGGTTGGAAGTCCTAGCATCAGCAATCAGAAACCAAATGAAACAAAAGCATCAAAATTGGCAAAGATGAAGTCAATCTTTCACTTTTCACAAATGGCATGATACTCTACATGGAAAACCCGATAGGCTCCACCAAAAGTCTGCTAGAACTGATACATGAATTCAACAAAGTGACGGTATAAAATAAATGTACAGAAATCAGTTACATTTCTATACACCAATAATGAAGCAAGAGAAAGAGAAATAAAGAAACTGATCCCATTTACAATTGCACCAAAACCATAAAATACCTAGAAATAAACCTAACCAAATATGTAGAAGATCTGTATGCTGAAAACTATAGAAATCTTATGAAATAAATTGAAAAAGACACAAAGAAATGGAAAAACATTCCATGCTCATGGATCGGAAGAATAAATATTGTTAAAATGTCAATACTATCCAAAGCAATCTACACATTCAATGCAATCCCAATCAGAATTGCACCGGCATTCTTCTCAAAGCTAGAACAATCCTAAAATTTGTACGGAACCACAAAAGACCCTGAATAGCCAAAGTAGTGTTGAAAAAGAAAACCAAAGTGGGAGGCATCACAGTCCCAGACTTTAGCCTCTGCTAAAGCTGTAATCATCAAGACAGTATGGTATTGGCGCAAAAACAAACACATAGACCAATGGGATAGAATAGAGAACCCAGAATTGTACCCACAAATGTATGGCCAACTAATCTTTAACAAAGCAGGAAAGAGTATCCAATGGAAAAAAAAAAACAGTCTCTTTAAAAAATGATGCTGGGAGAAGTGGACAGCAGCATGCAGAAGAATGAAATTAGACCACTTTCTTACACCATACACAAAAATAAACTCAACATAGATGAGAGACCTGAATGTGAGACAGGAAACCATCAAAACCCTAGAGGAGAAAGCAGGCAACAACCTCTTTGACCTCAGCCGCAGCAATTTCTTACTCGACACATCTCCAAAGGCAAGGGAATTAAAAGCAAATGTGAAATATTGGGATCTCATCAAGATAAAAAGCTTCTGCACTGCAAAGGAAACAACAAAACTAAAAGGCAACCGACAGAATGGAAAAAGATAGTTGCAAATTACATATCGGATAAAGGGCTAATATCCAAAACCTATAAAGAACTCACCAAACTCCACACCTGAAAAACAAATAATCCAGTGAAGAAATGGGCAGAAGACATGAATAGACATTTTTCCAAAGAAGACATCCAGATGGCCAACAGACACATGAAACAATGCTCAATGTCACTCATCATCAGGGAAATACAAATAAGAGCCACACTGAGATACCACCTCACACCAGTCAGAGTGGCTAAAATGAACAAATCAGGAGACTATAGATGCTGGTGAGGATGTGGAGAAACGGGAACCCTCTTGCACTGTTGGTGGGAATGCAAACTGGTACAGCTGCTCTGGAAAACAGTGTGGAGTTTCCTCAAAAAATTAAAAATAGAACTACCCTATAACCCAGCAATAGCACTGCTAGGAATTTACTCAAGGGATACAGAAGTGCTGATGCATAGGGGCACATGTACCCCAATGGTCATAGCAGCACTTTCAACAGTAGCCAAATTATGGAAAGAACCTAAATGTCCATCAACTGAGGAATTGATAAAGAAGATATGGTTCATATATACAATGGAATACTACATGGCAATGAGAAGGAATGAAATTTGGCCATTTGCAGCAATGTGGATGGAACTCCACATATGAATATAACTGCTGTAAACATTCATATGCAGATTTTTGTGTAGACATAAGTGTTCAACTCACATGAGTAAATACAAAGAAGCTGAATTGCTGGATCATATGGGGAGCTTATGTTTAGTTCTGTATTAAACCACCAAACTCTCCTCCAGAGTGGCTATGCTATTTTGCATTCCCACCAACACTGAATGAGCATTCCTGTTGCCCCACATCTTAGCCAGCATTTGGTGTTGTCAGTGTTTTGGATTTTTTACTTCCAAATAGATGTGTAGAATTATTTCATTATTGTTTTAATTTTCAATTTTTTTGTAATGTATTGTGTTGAATACTTTTTCATATGCTAATTTGCCATCTGTACCTCTTTTCCAGTGAAGTGTCTGCTTGGTCTTTTCTTCGTTTTTAATGATGATTGTTAAGTTTTCAGGATTATTTGTATATTTTAGATAACAAATCTTTATCAGTTGTGTCTTTTGCAAACATTTGCTTCCAGTTTGTGGTTTCTTTTTTCATTCTCTTAACGCTGTCTTTTGCAGAACAGAGCTTTTATTTTAATGAGGTGCAGCTTATCAATTCTTTCTTTCATGGCTCTCAGAGTATTACACTCCTGTGATCCATTTTGAGTTAATTTTGTAAGGTCTGTGTCTAGCTTCACTTTTTTTGCATGTAGATGTCATTTTTTTCAACATCATTCGTTGAAAAAAACTTTTCATTGGATTGCCTTTGCTCCATATTCAAAGTTCAGTTGACTCTATTCGTGTGAGTCTATTTCTGGGCTCTCTCTTCTGTTCCATTGATCTATTTGTTCTTTCAACAATACCGCACTATCTTGATTACTGTAGCTGTACTGTAAATCTTGCAATTGCTCAGTGCCATCTCATTTTGGGTTTGCCATGTGGGACAGAGAGAAGCAGAAGACAAGACAGGATGGAGACCCTGAATGGTGGGATAAGAACTAAGGTTGGAGATATATCAGGTGAGGGGCTTGAGAGCATGGGGTGGGCATCCTGGGAACAAGAATGAAATGCCATCTGGGAATCCTTTTTCAGAGCTGGAAGGGACCAGTAGGAGATGCCCTTACTTGATGAACTATCTTCTTAGGGGCCCAGTATGCTGGGCCAGTCTGAAGGTCAGTATATTTTTTTGTTGATCAAGCCTAGGGCAATGTCTCCTGGAGACACAATGTCACTTGGGGAAAGAGCAAGAATGGGGATACAAAGTCCCCCAGAGTGTGCTCAGGACCACTCCTGCCCCAAGGCTACATACATCTCCCCCTCCCTCCACTGTTCCATCCCCACTTCCAGTGTTTCAGTGTATCCTCAGGGAGAGTTCCTTCTCCAGCTCAATTCTCAATGGTGGTGGGGAAGAGAAGGGAAGGTCTGTGATGTTCTGTGAGAGTCTGAGAGGCCTGCCTCTGAAAGCCCCACCTACAGCCTCACCTCTGCTGAGGAGCTGTGGGTGTCTCCACCGATCCAGGCCAACTCTAGCCATAGACCTGGCTGCTAAAAGGGATCCTCTCTGTGGACTCTCACCCTATGTCTCATTCATTTCTTCGGCCTCAGGCTCTCTGTTGCCCAACACTCACAGGTCCAGACCACCTCCGGTTCTCAAGACCCCAAGCCACTAGAGGCATGATGGTAGTTTAGACCTTGGATGGAGCTTGGCCTTCTTGGGCTGATCCCTGGGTCTCCACCGCTCACACAGGAATGGTGCCATATTCCTGCGGTCATGTCTCTGGGGACAAGAGGCCCCACTTAATTTTCCCCCCAATAGCCTCTCCCCATCCCAGCCCCAGATACCTGTGTTTTCCTGCTTCCAAGAATTTTCCACCAAAGGGGCTCTCCCTCTGAATCCCCGTTTTACTTTAAATTCTTAGCTCATCACAGAGTGGAAAGTCTTAATTACCTTGAGCCTGGCGAGCAGTTTGGAATTCTGCATCACCATCCCCAGGTAGGGCCACACGGGCCTAGTGGGCTGGGAAGGGCTTAACTCAGCGGTTTCCAAATTGAGGCCACACACTGAATTCCAATGCCCAGGCCTCTCTCCGCAGACCAGTTAAAGCAGGATCTCTGGGTGGGCCCAGGCATTGGTATGTTTTGTGTCCCAATGTCCAGTGTAGGTTGAGAATCAGAGACGTAAAGCCTTGCCAGCCTGGGTTTTAACCACCTCTCACTGAAGGGGTGGTGCCTACAGGGATAGTCATGCAGAATTCTGCCATGTTCAGCATGCAGACCTAGCGAGTCTCCTACCTCTCACTCCTGCAAGGCAGGAAGGTGAGAGCTGTGTCCAAAGCTCTTCCTTTGGAAGAGCAAGCTACCTGGTTGCATCACTGCCACCAGCAGCTACTGGAGGCAGTGGGTGTCAGACTGATCCCTGAATCGCCACCTTGGTCATGGCTGTTCTGGAGACACCCTCCCCTGAGCTCTAAACACACACACAAGCGCGTGTGTGTGTTTAGAGCTAAACACACACACACACACACACATACCCCTGAGGGGAGGCGAAGCCTTATCCAACTGCAAGGCCCCTGAGGACCTCTGATTTCTGTATACCTCCTCAGCTGGTCCTCCTACCCCTTGGGCAAGGCCACCTATCGCAGACCCCTGGGGAGGGCCACGATCCTCAGGTTTCTGGGAAGCAGGTTCAGACACAAATATTTGAGGGGCCTTGAGCATCCAAGCAGAGGCTGTGAGAGATGAGTACACAGAGGGCTGAGCCTGGGTGCCAAGAGTTAGCAAGAAATTCAGCCGGCAGAGGCCATCAGCTCCCCCTTGAGGCAGGCCCTGCAGGGGAGATGGCCGTCTGTGGAGGGTTGGGGCAAATACAGCGGGTCTTGGGGGGATGCCAGAACAGCTGCTTCTGAGGATGTGGTAAGATTTAGAGGTCATATCCCTAAACTGATGACTTCCAGTGGCATAGGGACAGTCCTTCCCCCTGCCTACCTCTGGACTCCCTCCGCTTGTTTCCTCAGCCCCACCTCCCTGGACTCTCTCCTCTCTCCCACAGTGCCTGGTTCTCCCAGGAAGTGGCCAGTAGAGGGAAGGGAAACCTTGTCTCTCAGCCCCTGGTGGCGGAAGCGGCAGGCACAGCTGCTGCTCCTGGGCTCCTGCCCTGGTCTTCCCTAGAGGCTGGCTCTGGCTGACTATCCCCCAGTGAGACACAGCCCCTGTCCTGCTGTTGCTCAACTGGGTGCCCTGTCTTCCTGGCTCCCTGTCAAACACTGCACTGGCCCTGAGGACCCTGCCTAGCACAGGCCTGCAGAATCCTGACCTTCCTAGCTGGCTCTGGCTGCAGCCTGACTCTCCGGGTGTCCTTCCTTGAATGGAGATGGCTGGGGAGGGGCTGCAGAAAAATAAAGCCCAATGCCTAACCCTGCTTGTGGAGAGAGCTGGGGTCAGGCTGGCTGAGGCATCAGAGCCTGTCCTGGTCCCTGGGGTCTCTTCTGGGTGCAGGATGGGTCAAATTTGCATTAGGAGTAAGGGGCTAGAGTGGGGTGCCCTAGGGTGGGCTGATCCCTCTTTTATGGGTCTAATTTCCAAAGAGCAAGACCTTGCTCAGTAAGTGTCTTTATTGGAAGAGAGATCCAGTCTCCTTGGCTCTACTAGCGCCCTAGGTCAAGAGGATTTCGATGTCAAGTTCCAGCCGGCTGGCTTTGACCTCATAGCGGCCCCGGATCAGGCCCCGGGTTTGGCTGGTATGCCAGCGCCAGTGAGACTGGATGATGCAGGCTGCTTGGCGTGCCTGAAGAAACCGTCTGCGAGCCTGCCACATCCGAACCTGTGCCTGCACCTTCACCACCGCCCACTCCTGGCAGGTGTAGAGTCTTAGTGCCAGGCGCCGTCTCTGGTCCAGCATCTTGGCCTGCATCGACCTCCACCAGCACTGGATGACCCAGGCCCTGAGTGCTGTGTGCAGTAATGTCCGGCGCACCATGCTGCCACGCCACCATGACTGAATCTTTATGGCTGCGTTCTCTAACTGATCAGGGGAGGGAAGAACAGGGAGATGCTCAGTGTGGTACCCTCCCATTTCTGTCCCCATCTGTGGTGCTGGGAAGAAAGGGGGCCTGGCACAGGTGGCCCTGCCCTCCCATTTCCAGGCCCATTCATCTTATTTCCAGTCTCTCACTCATCATTAGTCACTACTCATTATCCGCCAACCAGACCCCTTCTGAGTGGGCCTTACTCACATTTTGTGTGTCCATGGCCCTGGTCTTCAGAGTCCACTCATCTATCAGTTAGGCCACCCCAGTCTTTAGCCCCGCCCTCAACTGTTAGTCACCCCCCACATTAGACTCCGCCCACCTACTCACAGGGCTCCCCCCTCATCAGGTCCTATCCATCCACATTTTTGCCATATCTCTCTCCTCTCTCCTCTTGCTTGAGTCTCCTTATGGAGTGACCAGTCCCCTTATTTGTTGATTCCCATCATTTTGGGCACCTGCCGTTATCTCTTACTTGTAGTATATTTCTCAGACCCAACTGGCCTCTTAAATCTTGCCCTTTCTACACTTTCCAGTCACTTGTTTCTGTTCCTGCTGGTGGCAGCACTAAGAGACTCCCGCAGCTTTCCTTCAAGTAAGGGGTTTTACTTTAGGAATGCTCCTAGCCAGTTTGGGTTTCCAGAAGCTTAAGTGTCAGAGCCCGTGGGAGAGCCTCCAAACAGTGCATTCACAGGCTAGTATAATTTCATGTAAAATTTGTGAAAGCAAAGCCCTTCAGTTACAATTGGAGAGGGCCTCTGTCTCCCCCTGTCTGGCTCCCTCTGTCACTCTTCTCCTGGGTGGTGTGGAATGGCTGCAGCCTCTTTTGGGACATGACTAAGGAGAAACAGAGCTGGGATATGCATACTTAGTCTGGGTTAAATGAGACAGATTTATGTGGTTCACAGTCACTGCGGGGAATAGATACATCCTTACCAGCCATTCCGCTAGAAATGGCTTCCAGGAAGGCTCTCACCAGTTACTGTGTCGTGGTATGAAGATGCGGCGACACGCACTGCTACAGCAATATGGACTTGTCTTACGGTGCCAGGCACCAGAAGTAGGTGGGCGGGGGAGGGAAAGGGAGGCTTGAAAAGTATGGAGGTAAAAGCTGCTCTGTAGAAAGTTCTTCCTGTTATTAGACATGTAAAACTGTAACTAGAAGATTTTGTTCTCACTGATGCCTGATTAAAACTGAGATTCTGTCTTGACAGGAATATACCTGCTAATGCAGTGAGACCATTATAAACGTGCCATACTTTTTTCTTATTTTGGTGTGAATTTTTTGAAAGGGAATTGATCAGAATTCCTGTGATTTCAGTGCAGCAGCAACAGAGCTGCTATGAACAAACAGTGTGTAACTCAGCATGAGAAATCACACTTCATGCATCCTGAATATCTATAATAAAAAAGTTTCTATCAAAAATGATATTGCAAAATCGTCATACACAGAAGTAATCAAAGGTTATACTGCAAAAAGATGAGCTAATACGTATGTGATGCTATGCTTTGGTATTTGCCAGCTTTTGAGCATTTACAATTCATTGTGATTTCTCTATTTGTCCTTCATTATTCACTTGCCAATTTCAAGCCTGTAATTTTGTATTCTTTTTCTTAAAGTAGGCCTTCCAAATTATATAAGCCTCAGGTCCCACAAAACCTGGATCTGCCCTGCCGTGTGTAAGAATGCAATTGTGCAGCCAGGTCTCCTGGGAGCTCACAGAAAGCTGTGATTCCAGGATTCAGGGTTGGGACCGGAAGTGCAGACGCAGGTGATACAGAGATGCCGGGAGCCCTTTGGGATCTGGAAGGCCGTTGTGGCTCTGGCTTTAAGCATGCGCGTTAGCATTCCTTTTTCTGCATGAGGGTTTGCTAGGCGCCCACTGCTTGTCGGGCTGTGCCCTGTCTGTGACTCCTGTTTATGTGTATTTGAGGCCTCATGTGATCACTCATTCTCATGGCCATGGTACTGGCCAACAGGGTGTCTCAGAGGTTCTGTCCCTCTTGTCAGCCACACAAGCTCTTTGCATCATGTGAAAAGTCCTCTGGAGCGGATTCTGTTGCTTCCTTTAATGACTGTCAGTCTGGGTGAGCAGAGAGCTGGTATCAGTCTCTCAAAGGTCTCCATTGCTGTGCTCAGCTGTTGGTCCTGGCACTAGGCATCTATCCATTCTGTGGATTCCACAGAAAGGATCCACAGGCTGTGGGCATGGCCAGTGCTCTGAGGCTCAGTCCATCCAGGCCAGGTGGCCATTGTCAAGGTGCCAGATCCTTCTATTCCTTGTCAGTCTCTCCCCTTGCCCACTCCTGCCTGGGTGGGTTGTTGTCAGAATACCCTGGCTTTGTCTCCTTCCTAGAAGTCCCTGGGAAACTCTGCTGGCCCCTTTTATGTTCACGCTTTTGCAGGTATTCACAAAATGACAGCAGATGGGACGGAGAGGTAAGATCACAGACCATGAGCCTTGGTCTCTATTTCATCAGTCCCCTCCGCTCCCCAGCTTCTGACTCTCTTCTCCTTGCTTGATTTCTTGTTCTGATTATAAAAATGGTACCTCTGTTGCTAACATTTCAAATAATGCAGAAACATTTAAGGTGGAAAGTGGATCAACCATGAAATTTGCCTCCAAAGCTCTTCCTCCAGAGTTTATACCATGCACAGACTAACTTACATTTTCTATTAAAAATAATTTGTTTTTAATTCATACATTTCAAGCTAAAATAGCCCTTGGCAATCCTTCTTGACATAATTACTACTCCCAGCCTGGAGGGTATCCTGGACAATTAGTTATGCATTTATAGACACAGTACATCCATGTACCTAAGGAAATATAAAACTGTTTTGTGTGTTTTGTGTATCTTTTTAAGTTAATTGAGGTAAAAATCATATAACATAAAATAGACCATTTTAAACATTTTATTATTTTATTTTTTTAGAGAGAGCATGAGCGGTAGAGGGAGAGAGAGATTCTTAAGCAGGTTCCATGCCGAGCATGGAGCCCAACACGGGGCTTGATCTCACAACCCTGAGGCCATGATTCGAGCCAAAACCAAGAGTTGGATGCTTAACTGACTGAGCCACTCAGGCGCCCATTAACCATTTTAAAGCGTATAACTGAGTGGCTTTTAGTACATGTACCATGTTGTACAGCCATCACTGCTATCTACTTCCAGTTTCTAGTTTCAACTTGATGTGGTTTTTTTTAATGTTTATTTATTTATTTTGAGAAAGAGAGAGCATGAGATCATGACCTGAGGCGACATCAGTAGCCAGACACTTAAACAACTGAGCCACCCAGGCACCCCTCAGCTTGTTTTAATTCTGATTCCATCCCTCCCCCCCACAAATAAACCATGTATCCAGTACACAGTTACTTCCCACTACCCTTCTGTCACCCCAAGCCCTGGCAGCTACTAATCTGCTTTTAGTCTGTATGAATTTGCCTATTCCAGATGTTTTCTATAAATGGAATGAGAGAATAAATGTCCTTTTATGTCTAGATTCTTTCACTTAGAGTGTTTTCAAGGTTCATCCATGTTCTAACATGTATCAGTTACTTCATTCCTTTCTGTGGCTAATGAAGTGCTCAATAAAATAGTGGATATACCACATTTTGTGTATCCACTCATAAATTGGCAGATATTTGAGTGGTTCTTACTTTTTGGTGATTGTCAGTAGTACTGCTCTAAGCATTTGTGTACAACTATAGGTTTGAATACCTGTTTTCAGTTCTTTTAGGTATATACCTAGGAGTGGAATTTCTGGGTCGTGTGGGAATTCTGTGTTTAAGTTTTTGAGGAACCACCAAACTGTTTTCCACAGCAGCCAGGACATTTTACATTCCCACCAGTCTCATATCCTTGCCAACACTGGTTATTTGCCTTTTTTTTTTAATCATAGCATCTCATTGGGGTTATGATTTGCATTTCTCTAAGGTAAATGATGTTGAATGTCTTTTCATGTGCGTTGAGGGCATTTGTGTATTTTTCTTTGGAGAAATGTCTATTCACATCCTCTGACCATTAAAGCTCCTTTGTCTTTTTGTTGTTGAGTTCTAAGACCTCTTTATATGTTCTGAACCCTAGGTCCTTATCAGGTATTTGATTTGAAAATATTTTCTTCCGTTTTGTAGGTTGTCTTTTCCCTTTTTATATAACGACCTTTGGTGCACAAAAGTTCTTAATTTTGTTGACATCCAATTGATCTATTTTTCTTCTGTTGCTTGTGCTTCGGTGCCATAGCTAAGAATCCACTGCCAAACCCAAGTTCGTGAAATGTTACACCTGTGTTTTCTTCTCCGAGTTTTATAGTTTTATCTCTTACCTTTAGGACTTCAATCAGTTATGAGTTAATATTTGTATATGCTGTGAGACAAGAATGAAACTCCATGCTTTTGCAGGGGGTTACCCAGGTGTCCGGGCACCATTTGCTGAAGAGAATAATCTTGGTGTCCTCACTGAAAAATCTGTTGGATGTAGGGCACCTGGGTGGCTCAGTTAGTTAAGCCTCTGACTTGAGTTCAGGTCATGATTAAACAGTTCTTGAGTTCAAGCCCCACATCGGGATTTCTGCTGAGCCTGCTTCGGATCTTCTGTCCCCTTCTCTCTCTGCCCTTCCCCTGCTCTCACTCCCTCTTTCTCAAAAAATAAATAAACTTTAAAAATGAAAAAAAAATCAATTGAACATAGGTCTATAGGTTTATTTCTGGTCTTTCAATTCTGATCCATTATCTATTTATCGAGATAGTACCATATTATCTTGATCACTGTAACTTTGTAGTAAGCTTTGAAATTGAGAAGTTTGAGTCCTCCAACGTTATCTTTTTCAAGATCGTTTTGGCTATTCTGACACCTTGGGATTTCCATCTGAACTTTAAGATTTCCATATCTGTAAAAAAGGGCAGTGAGAATGAAAGTGTTTGCATTGAATCTGTAAATCAATTTGGGGAATATTAAGTCTTCTGACCCATGAACACGGAATATCTTTCCTTGTGCTTAGGTTTCCGTTAATTTCTTTCAGTGTTTTATAGCTCTAAGTCTACAAGTCCTGCACCAGCTTGGTTAAATGTATCCCTAAGTATTTTTATTCTTTTTAAAAAATTTTTGAAGTTTATTTATTTTGAGAGAGAGAGAGGGTGAGTAGGGCAGGTGCAGAGAGAAAGGGGGTACAGAGCATCTAAAGTGGGCTCTGTGCTGACAGCAGAGCCAGATGCAGGGCCCAAACCCACGAACCATGAGATCATGACCTGAGCTGAAGTTGGACACTTAACAAACTGAGCCACCCAGGCGCTCCTAGTTTTATTCTTTTTGATGCTACTACAAATATAATTGTTTCCTTAATTTCATTTTTGAATTTTCTGTGGCTTGTATATAGAAATACAAATTGTTTTTGTGTGTTTATTTTGTATGTTGCAACTTTGCTGAATTAGTTTTTTAGCTCTAAAAATTTTTTGATAGATTCCTTAGGATTTTCATATGTAAGTAGAGATAGTTTTACTTCTACTTTTCCAATTTGGATGCATTTTAGATCTCTTTCTTGCTTAATTGCCTTGGTTAAAACTTCCAGTACAATGTTGAATAATAGTGATGAAAGCAGATTATCTGGGTCTTATTCCTCATCTTAGAGAAAAACTTTCAATCTTTCACCATTAAGAACAATGTCAGTTGTGGATTTTCCATAGCTGCCCTTTATCAGGTTGAGAGACTACCATCTACTCCTAGGTTATTGAATGTTTTTATCATGAAAGGGTATTAGATTTTGTCAAAATCTTTTTCTGTAGCAAGATGATCATGTGATTTTTTCCCCTTTATTCTATTCACATTGATTTTCATATGTTGCACCTGCTTGCTCGCATTCCTGGGATAAATCCCGTTAGGCCCTGGTGTATAATCCTTTTAATATGGTTTTGAATTTGATTTCCTGATATTTTTTTTGGAGTTTCTGCATATGCACTCATAATTGGTATTGGTCTTTAGGGTTTTTTTCTTATGGTATCTTTGTCTGGAGTTGGTGTCATGGAAGTCCTGGCCTCAAGGCACGCGTTAGGAAGCATTCCCTTCTCTTCTGTGTTTGGGAAGAATGTTAGAAGGAACGGTATCAGTTCTTCTTTATATTTGATAAAATTCACCAATAAAGTCAGCTGGTCCTGGGCTTTTCTTTATTGGAAGTTTTTTTTTCTGATTACTTAAAATTTATTACTTTTATTTTTTTTATTTTTTATAGTTTATTGTCAAGTTGGTTTCCATATAACACCCAGTGCTCTTCCCCACAAGTGCACCCCTCCATGACCATCACTCCCCTTCCCCTTTCCCCCTCCCTCTTCAGCCCTCAGTTTGTTTTCAGTATTCAAGAGTCTCTCATGATTTGCCTCCCTCCCTCTCCCTAATTCTTTTCCCCCCCTTCCCCTTCCCATGGTCCCCTATCAAGTTTCTCCTGTTAGACCTATGAGTGAAAACATATGGTATCCATCCTTCTCTGCCTGACTTATTTCGCTTAGCATGACTCCCTCGAGGTCCATCCACTTTGCTACAAATGGCCAGATTTCATTCTTTCTCATTGCCATGTGTATTCCATTGTATAGATGAACCACATCTTCCTAATCCATTCATCACTTGATGGACATTTAGGCTCTTTCCATGAGTTGGCTATTGTTGAAAGTGCCGCCTTGAACATTGCGGTACATATGCCCCTATGCATCAGCACTTCGGTATCCCTTGGGTAGATCCCCAGCAGTGCTATTGCTGGGTCATAGGGGAGATCTATTGATAGTTTTTTGAGGAACCTCCACACTGTTTTCCAAAGTGGCTGTACCAGTTTACATTCCCACCAACAGTGTAGGAAGGTGCCCGTTTCTCCACATCCTCGCCAGCATCTATAGTCTCTTGAGTTGTTCATTTAAGCCACTCTGACCGGCGTGAGGTGGTATCTCAGTGTGGTTTTGATTTGTATTTCCCTGATGATGAGTGATGCTGAGCATAGTTTCATGTGTTTGTTGGCCATCTGGATGTCCTCTTTGGAGAAGTGTCTATTCATGTCCTCTGCCCATTTCTTCACTGGATTGTTCGTTTTTTCAGGTGTGGAGTTTGGTGATGGAAGTTTTTAAACTATTGATTCAATCGCTTTCCTTGTTATAAGCCCATTTCAGATTTTCTGTTTCTTCTTCAGTCAGTTTTGGTTCTTTGTGTGTGGTTAGGAATTTGACCATTTCTGCTTGGTTATCTAAGTTGCTGGCATAGCAAATTGTTTATAAGATTCTCTTACGATCTTTTTTATTTTGTAAGGTCCCTACTTTCATTCCTGATTTTACTAATTTGAGTTTTTTCTCTTTCCCCTTGTTCAGTCTAGCTAAAGGTTTGTCAATTCTGTTGGTCTTTTTAGAGAATCAGTTTTTGGTTTTATTGATCTATTGTTTATCTTATTTTCTATTTTGTTCATCTTAGCTCTAATCTTTATTATTTCTGTCCTGTTTGCTTTGCATTTAGTTTGCTCTTCTTTCTCCAATTTTTTTTGTAGTGGAAGGTTATTAATTTTGAGATATTCTCTTTTTTTTAAGTTTATTTATTTAAGTAAAGTATTCCCAGTGTGGGGCTCGAACTCATGACCCTGAGATCAGTGCCCTGAAGTATTTCTTCTTTTTTAATTGAGACATTCACAGCTATAAATTTCCTTCTGAGCACTGCTTTTGCTGCATCCCATCCATTTTGGGATGTTGTGTTTTTGTTTTTAATGATATAAAAGTATTTTCTAATTTTCCTTGGGACTTCTTTTTGACCCATTAGTTGTTTAAAAGTGTGTTTTCTGGGGCACCTGGGTGCCTCAATCGATAAGCATCTGACTTCAGCTCAGGTTATGATCTCATGGTTCGTGAGTTCGAGCCCTGTTGTCGCTCTCTGTTCTGACAGCTCAGAGCCTGGAGCCTGCTTTAGATTCTGTGTCTCTTCTTTGCCCCTCACTCACTCATGCTCTGTCTCTCTTGCTCTCTCTCAAAAATAAATAACCATTTAAAAAAATTTGTAAGTATGTTTTTAAGGCGGTTGCCCGGGTGGCTCAGTTCAGTTGAGTGTCTGACTCTTGATTTCGGCTCAGGTCATGATCTCATGGTTTGTAAGATGGAGCCCAGCATCGGGCCTCAGACTCTGGGCTAACAACGTGGAGCCTGCCTGGGATTCTCTCTCTCTCACTCTCTCTCTGCCCCACCTCTGCCCTCACACGTGCATGCACGTTCTCTCTCAAAATAAATAAATATAATTTTTTTTAAAGTGTGTTTTTTGGGGCACCTGGGTGGCTCAGTAGGTTAAGCATCCAACTTTGGCTCGGGTTATGATCTCACCATTCATGAGTTTGAGCCACGCATCGGGGTCTGTGCTGACAGCTCAGCGCCTGGAGCCTGCTTCAGATTCTGTGTCCCTCTCTCTCTCTCTCTCTCTCTCTCTCTCTCTCTCTGCCCCTCCCCTGCTCATACTCTGTCTCTCTGTCTCAAAAATAAACAAACATTAAAAAAAGATATAAAAAACAAAGTGTGTTTTTGATTTTCACAAAGTGGTGAATTTTCCAGATTTCCTTCTATTATTGATTAATATTTATTAATATTCTATTATTCATATGTATTTCTATTTTAATTCTGTGTGGTCAAAGACTCTGTATGACTTAAACCTTTTTCAATTCATTGAGACTTGTTTTGTGGCCTAATATATGGTCTGTCCTGAAGAATGTTTTACATGCCCTCGAGGAGAATGGGGGTTTTGCTGTTGTTGAGTGGGGTGTTCTCTAGATGTCTTTCAGCTCTGGTTTCTATATAGTGATGTCTGAATCTTCTCTTTCCTTGTCTATCTTTTGTCTAATTGATCAACTGATTAGTCTCCAACTATTAGAACTTTCTATTTCTCCACTCATTTCTGTCAGGTTTTGCTTCCTCTATTTTGGGACTTTTGTTATGTGCCTATATGTTTATAATTATTACATATTGTTTGTTTTTTTGAGAGAGAGAGAGAGAGAGAGCAAGAGAGAGACCTTGTGCAAGTCGGGGAGAGGAGCAGAGGGAGAGAGAGAGAGAGAGAGAGAATCTTAAGGAGGCTTCACACCCAGCCCAGGGCCCAATGCAGGGCTTGAACTCACTGGCTTGAGATCAAGACCTGAACTGAAATCAAGAGTCAGATGCTTAACTTACTGGGCCATCCAGGCGCCCCTATAATTATTATATATTCTTGATAGATTGACTCTTCTATTACTAGATAATGTTTTTTTTCTCTTTTGTACAATTTTTGTCTTAAAGTCTACTGTGTCTGATACTAGTACATCTACCCAGCTCTCTTTTGGTATGGTTTGCCTGGAATAATCATTTTCCATCCTTCCTCTTTCAACCTGTTTGTGTTCTTGAATGCAAAGAGAGTGTTTTGTAGACAGAATATAGTTGGGCCATTTTTGTTTGGTATAATCTATTCTGCCATTCTCTGCTTTTGATTGGAGAGTTTAATCTGTTTAATGTAATCACTGGTAAGAAAGAACTGCCATTTTGCTATTTGTTTTCTATATGTGATATCCTTCTTTTCTTTTTTCTTTTTTTTATTAAAAATTTTTTAATGTTTATTAATTTTTGAGAGAGAAAGACAAAGTGCAAGCAGGGGAAGGGCAGGGATAGAGAGAGACACCGAATCTGAAGCAGGCTCCAGGCTCTGAGCTGTCAGCACAGAGCCCAATGTGGGGCTCGAACTCATGAACCGCAAGATCATGACCTGAGCTGAGTCAGACACCTAACTGACTGAGCCACCCAGGTGCCCCTCTTGTTGTTTTTCAATTCCTCATTTACTGCCTTCTTTTGTGTTAGGTTTTCTAGTTTACCATTTTGATTCCTTTCTTGTTTCCTTTACTATATATTTTTAAATTTTTTGTGTCACTCTGAGGATTACAATTAACACCTTAAATTACAATAGCCCACTCAAATTAATACAATTAGTTTCAACTGTAGATAAAAACTTTGACCCTATATTGCTTCCCCTTCTCTTTTATGCTGTGATTGTCCTTACAGATTAATTTATTCTTAAAGCGTTTAATAATTTGTTGTTGTTGCGGACAGAATGTCTTATCCAACTAAATTTCCATTTGGTTACTATTAATACAGAGAAACACCACTGGTTTTTATACATTTATTTTATATGAGGCCAGATGCCAAATTTTCTATTATTTCTCATAGGCTGTTTTTTTCTCATTAGATTCTCTTAGAATTTCAAAGTATATGATCATATCAGCAACAGAAAGAAATAGTTTTTATTTCCTTTTCAAAACTTATACTGATTTTTCCCAACCTGTTGCATTTGTGGGATCAAAGCACTGTGTATATTAGGAATGATAGAAGGCATCCCTGTCAGGTTCCTGATTTTCTTGGAAATAGTTTTCTTTCCTCCTACCATTTAGGATGTATTTGTCTGAAACAAAACAAGTCTTCATCGATTTTACGTAGCTTCTTCCTATTGCAGAGTGTTATTGAAATCAGCTGCTGAACTTCATAAGCGTCCTTTTTAGCATATATTGATTTGATCAAGTGGCTGCTCATTTTTCCTTTGAATTGTTCACTAAGAACATATGCTAATTCTTCCTGATATTGAGCCATTCCTGGAATAAACTTTATTTAATCTTACTGTACAAGTCTTTTGACATATTGCTGGAGTCTATTTGGTAATGTTCATTTCACATTTTTACATTTATATGGATTAGTGAAATCGGGTTATTACATTGGTCAGCAAACCACTGCACCCACCCAGGCAAATCCGGCCCAATGCCCATTTTGGTACAACCCATGACCTAAGAATAGTTTTCACATTTTTAAATGGTTGGGGGGAAAAAATCAAAACAAGAATAATATTTTGTGACACTTGAAATTATATCAGTCAAATTTCAGTGTCCATAATAAAGATTTATTGGAACACTACCACACTCATCTATTTACATAATGTCTGTGGCTGCCTTTGTGTTCCAACACCAAGTTAAGACACCGTATGGCCTGCAAACCTTAAATATAGACTCTTCGGCTCTTTACAGGAAAAGTTTGCCAACCCCTGGTCTATCTAGCTTTCTTTTTGGGGCCTATCTTTATCAAGTTTGGTGTGAATGTTAAGTTGGCTTCCTGAAATGAATTGGAGAGTTTTCCCTCTTTTTTCCTATTATGTGGAATCATTTAAATAGATTTGGAATTATCTCCTCTGTAAATGTTAAATGAAACTCAGCCATAAAACCATCTGGTTCCCAGGCAATATTTAATACATAATAAATATAATCTGCTGTGGTAATTGATCTGTTCAAGTTTTCAACTTTTCTTGGATTGATTTTGAAAATTCATATTTTCTGAGGAAATCATACATTTCCTCAATATTTTCAAATTTGGTTAGCCATAAAATTGCACAGAATACTCTCTCCATATAATTATAAATTTTCCCCACATTTGTAATCATGTCCTCAGCTCTCATTTTCTATCTTGTATATTTTTACCCCCTCTTGTTTTTTAAATCTGTCTCATAGAAGTTTATCTATTTTATTAGTCTTTTTCAAATAACCAGTCTTAAGCTTATTTACCTTCCCTGTAATTTTTTTTTTGGAGGGGGAGGGCATCTGTTTCAGTAATTTAAAATTTTACTTCTTTTTATTATCTCCCTTGTCCTCATCTCTTTTGGATTCTTCTGTTGTTTTTGTTTTTGTTTTTGTTTTATTTTCATTCAAAGGATGAGTAATGGGTTTCCACATTTTGGGTCTTTCTTCCATAATAACGAAGGCTTTTGAGGCTGTGAGAGTCTGTCCATGTCCAGGCTTGTTAGGAAGTAGTCTCTTTTCAGAAAGAAATAAAAAGTAGCCTTCTTTTTCTTTTTGGTCTTTTGGTAGTTTGTGATTGGTTTTGCCTTCCATCAAAGGTTTTCCTTAATTTCCTATGAGGTAAGACTTTAAACATGTTTAATGTATTTGTTTCTGATATAATTAGACATACTGATTATATTTGTAAATTAAACTTTTTTTGCTGGCCAAGTGCATGCCAGTCCTTCGTAAGTATTCTGTAGATATATGAAATAAATGATTGCTCTCCATTTGAAGGATGTCAAGTTCTGCGTGTGTCTGATGAATTTTGTTTGTTGATTATCATTTCTTAGTTCCCCTGTGCCCTTAGTTTTGGCTACTGCTGTTGAAATCGCTTATAATAATGATCACGTTCTCCCTGCATTTCATACTTTTGGCAGTTTGTTAGTTAATTCTTTTGCCCAGAACACTGACAACTGATAGAGTTTAAGGAGGGTAAAGGTGGGAGGTAAGTGATAAGTATATGAGGAAATTATATTTTCAGAGTTTTAAGTGTTTAGCTATAAGGGTTTTTATAAGTGAACTTTTTGGCAGCAAAATCACGTAAGGAAGGAAATATTTCAAAACATCTGTTTTTCTAAAAGCATTTTCCATGGCATCTTATTTTGGCTGATGAGGAGCTCCCTCTAGAGGCTAGAAAAATTACAGCACCAGGGTTTCTTTGTGTGGCTTGTGCTTGTGAATTTAGTAACATTTCTGTTTAGTGTTTTTTGCAGGAATCTTTCTAACACACTAGCCCTTGTTGGTGAGGGTTAGCATTGTCAAACTAGACAGTGTGATCCATAAACCCCTTTGTCAGTGCACAGCAATCACAAATGGCCATCTGTCCCAATTCGTGGAAAGCACATTTATTTGTTGGTTTGTTTTCCTCACTGGAATGTGACCTCCATGCAAGTAGGGACTTTCCCTGTCTTACTCTTTGCTTTAACAAATGCCTATAATAGTACCTGGCACATAGTAGGGATTCAATAATTGTTGAATGGATGAATGAATCTTCAAACAGAAGTTGTTTGCTTAGGGTTGCTTGGAATCCATGAGTAGACTGGGGCCAAGGGAAGGCACTGTCCCTGAACTACAGCTGAGAGGCTTGTGCTCAGTGGGATTTACTTCACTGGATTAGACCAAATTTATTTACTCAGCACTTATTTATTGAGCGTGCACTCTGTGCCACAGAGTGTTGTAGAGGCTGGGGATCCAACAGTGAAAAAAGCAGGCAAGATTCCTGTATTTATGGAAGTTATGTAAAGAGTGTTTTGATAGTAATTTTGTTATGAAGAAAAGTCGAACAGGGAGTGGGGGGTGGGGACAGAGCATGCTGGATGGAAAGGAGGTCTCACTTTTGTATGGGTGGTCAGAGCTAGTCACTTCATGATGAAGGAAGTGGGGAGGAAGCTGGCAGGCATTCAAATTTGGTTAGCCATAAAGTTGCACAGATGCCCTACAGGCATCTGGGGGATGAGAGGTGTCGAGGAGCTGAAGCAGGAATGTCTCCGGAATGTGGCATGTTCGAGTGACACCAAGGAGGCTTGTGTGGCAGAAGCAGAGTAAGAGAGGGGGATAGGAAGGAAGATGAAGTCAGAAAGACCGGCGCACCTGGATGGCTCAGTCCATTAAGCGTCCGACTTCGACTTACGTCATGATCTCACAGTTCATGGTTTTTAGCCCTGCGTGGGGCTCTGTGCTGACAGCTCAGAGCCTGAAGCCTGCTTCAGATTCTGTGTTTCTCTCTCTCTCTCTGTCCCTACCCCACTCACACTCTTTTTCTCTCTGTCTCTCAAAAAATGAATAAAACATTAAAAAAATTTTTTTAAAAGAAAGATAAATTTAGGAGACATGCTGCCGAGATGTGAAATACCTAGAGAGGATGTTTGGGATTTTTCCAGCAATGGGGAAGGACCTTGTAAGTCAAGGGCAAAAGTGAGGCTAGGCTTTTCCCACAGATGTCTCTACTTCCAAAGGTGGCTTCCAGGCTGCCTAATGAGAGATCATTTCCTTGGAAAGAGTCTGATCATGACCATGGGTGACAGCTCCTAAGGTGGTGATGATGTGGCCCAATTATCAGGAGACGGGAGGTGTGCTAGGATGGCACAGGGTAAAAAGGAAGTCCACAGAACCGGATTCTTGCTGAACTAAGCTGAATTAAGAAGAGAGCACCTTAGACCACAAGGGTGAGGGATGCAGGGACCATTACTCTCTCTCAGCTCTTGTCTGCAGGGCATCTGGTCAGTTACCCTGACTGCTGCCACCACCCTCAATGACCAATGAGAACCTTGAGAATGAAAACTCTTGGGGCGCCTCAGTGGCTCAGTTCGTTAAGCATCTGACTTCGGTTCAGGTCATGATCTCATGGTTTGTGAGTTCGAGCCCCGTGTCAGGCTCTTTGCTGACAGTTCGGAGCCTGGATCCTGATTCAGATTCTGTGTCTCCCTCTCTCTTCACCCCTCCTCCACTCGCACTCTCTCTCTCTCTCTCTCTCTCTCTCTCTCTCTGTCCCTCTCTCTCTCAAAAATAAATAAACATTAAAAAAAAAAAAAAGAAAATGAAAACTCTTGGAACCTGCCAACATCTGCTGATTCCAGAAAGGAGCAGTCTCCATTTGAGATAACAGAACAAGATTGACTTTCTGGACACTGATATGATTCTCTGCAGCTTCATCCTATTTTTTGTTTTTTGTTTTCTTTCTTTCTTTTTTTTTTTTTTTTTGGACTCTTTTATACCTTTTCACAGACTGTTAATCATGCTGAGTTTTCTGGTGTGTCTGGGGATAGACAAGGGCACCACCCTGGCCTCTGCCAGCTGGGTGGGGTGGAGCGCGCACTGTTTGCTGGCCCTTGTGCCGCATCCGGACTAGTGGCACGCTCCGCAGGCTCGGCTCCAGAGGCGGAGCCTGGCCGCAGTCCACACTGTCAGTGGGCCTGATCATCCGACTGGGAGTCACGTTATAGTCACTCATCCGATGCTGCCTTGAGACAAATAAGCCTCAGGCACAACTAATTATGGTATCTGATGGAGTGGCCCGGGGCCCTGAGAAATCTTGGTGGGTACATGAAAGTCAGGGGGGGAGCTGTAGAGGAATGACCTTGTCATGGCAGGCTTGCACATATCCACCTAGGTTACAAAGGCAAAGGCTTGAACCACAGTGAGTCCAAGTCTTTGGCTGGACACCTTGAGATCCTCCTAGACCAGGAGAGGATGGGGGTACAGGGGGTATGTGAGGAGCTGCCGTGTTCCCTGGGAGGCTGTTATGAGACAGTTACCATCTCCCGCTGGGTTCTGATGAGGAGCAGGGCTCTTTGCCCCACCCCCATCCCCAATAGCTGCAGAATATAAAGCCACCGAGCTATAGCCTAGATTGGGCCCCTCAGCAACGACTTGCACTGCAGTCATCTGGCCCTTTTATTTCATGTCATTCCTGTTGTTGTGTGGGGACAAGAACCACAGGGACCAGGCATTTTGGCTAATCTTGCTTTCACTGTCTACCTGAGTAATAAACTGTCTGAATCGAAAGTGGCCCACTTGGGTACCAGCAAGCCCAGTCATGTGTTGGCCTTGGTTTTCCTTTGTCACGTGTCTTGAGTGTGCTTGACAGAAAGCCATGCACCAGGTGCAGGTTATCTGTCTCCATTACTATGAAGCGTCTGGGCTGGGAGAGCTGCAAGTTAAAATGCTCACCTTGTGCCTATGTGACTGGAATGATAGAAAAGACCAGTAGGAAACGAAGATACTGGTTCTCTGGTGCCAGGGTGCTCCCTGTGGGTGGAAGGTGGGGAGGGATGCATGCATGGGTAGCTGCTGGGCTCCTGTGAAGACAAACGTTGGCATGCATGCGGATTTCCTGACCTGCACTTTCTACAGAGCTAAGGAAACCTAGTGCTAGATGAAAGTCCGCCACGTCTCGAATTTGATGGCTAACCTACCCTGCCAGTGGTGCGACAGATCTGAACTTTGAGACCGAGGACAGAAAGAAATCCATATGTCAGCAATCACCATAAGTGTAATGCATTAACTCAGCAATTAAAAAGCAGGTTCATAGATGGAATTAAATGCATTAAATGCATCTACAAAATGTTTATAATGGGGCATCTAAAGCAAAGTAACACAGAAGTTCGAAAACAAAAGGATGAAGATTCATCAGGCAAACTCTCAACAAAAGAAAGCTATTGTAACATAGAATAGAATAAATAGGACATAAAATGGAATTTAAACACTGAAAGGACTAAAAGTGTTTTATACTAGGGGTCAGCAAACTGTGGCCCACTGGCCAATCCAACCCACTGCCTGTTTTTATAAGAAAACTCTTCTATGTAGCAAACCTTAAAGATTCCACTGAATAACTGTGATAACTAGTAAATGAATTCAGCAAAGTAGCAAGATGCAAAGTCAATAATAGAAAGCAGTTTTATTACTGTAAACTAACAACAATCTGAAAAGAAAATTACAAAAAAAATTCATTTGCAATAACAAAAAAGAATAAAACAGGAACAAACATAACAAAAAAAATGAAAGACAAGTGTTCAATGGAAACTACAAAACATGACTGAAAATAATTAAAGAAGACAAAAATAGATGGAAACACATCCCATATTCTTGGTTTGGAAGACTTAATATTGTAAAGTTGTCAGTACTACCCAAGGTAATCTATAGATTCAATACCATCTCTATCAAAGTTCGAAAGACATTTTTTGGCAAAAATAGAAAAAACCTATTTTAAATTTCATATGGACTCTCAAGGAACTCTGAATAGTCAAGACAGTCTTGAAAGGGAAGAACAAAACTGAAGGACTCACACATTCTTGGTTCCTGATTTCAAAAGTTACTACCAAAGTTACTGCCCTCCCCCCCAAAAAAGTTACCACAGTGTTACAGTAATCAAAGCACTGTGGTACTGGCATAAACACAGACCAGTGGAATAGAACAGAGAGCCCAGAAATAAACCTTCACATATACAGCCAAGTGATCTTTGACAAGGATGTCAAAACCACTCAATAGAGAAAGGACACTGTTTTTAAAAAATGGTGCTGGGAAAACTGGATCTTCACATGCAGAAGAAGGAAATTGGACCCTTATCTAACACTATATAAAAAAGTTAATTCAAAGCGGATCAAACACCTAAATGTAAAACCTAAAACTCTCAGAAGAAAGCACGTGCAAAAACTGCACAACATTGGACTTGGCAATTATTTTTTGGATATGGCACCAAAGATACAGGAAACAAAAAAATAGACAAGTTGAACTATAATTTTGTGCATCAAAAGACACTATTGTCAGAGTAAAATAGCAACCCACAGAATGGGGGGAAATATTATAGAGAACTAAAATTCCACAAGAAACAACCCAATTTGAATAAGGACTTGAATAAGTGTTCTCCAAAGAAGACATACAAGTGGCCAATAAGTACATGTAAAAATGCTCAACATCACTGATCACTGCAAATGCAAATCAAAACTACAATGAGACACACCTTACACTCAGAAGGATGGATACTATTTAAAAAAAAAAAGCCAGCAGGGCACCTGGGTGGCTCAGTTGATTGAGCATCCAACTTGGGCTCAGGTCACCGATCTCATAATTTGTGAGTTCAAGCCCAACACCAGGCTTGCTACTTGTCAGCCAGCCAGCCTGGAGCCTGCTTCAGACTCCTCTGTCCCCCTCTTTCTTCTCCTCCCCCACTTGCACTCTCTCAAAAATAAAATTTAAAAAAAAACAGCAAATAACAAATGTTGGGGAGGACGTGGAGAAATTGGAGCTCTTGTGCACTGTTGGTGGGGATGTAAATTGGTGCAGCCGCTGTAGAAACAGCTCGGTGGACCCTCGAAAAATTAAAAATAAAATTACCATATGATCTAGCAATCCCACTTATGGGTATGTGCCCAAAAGAATTGAAAACGAGTCTCAAAGAGATATTTGTACACCCATGTTTATATCAGCACTTTCCACCATAGCTGAAATGTGGAAGCCACCCAAGTGGCCATTGGCAGATGTATGAATAAACAGAATGTGGTATATACACGCAATGGAACTTTATTCAGCCTTTAAGAGGAAAGAAATTCTGACACATTCTAGAGCATGGATGAGCCTTGAGAACATTATGCTAAGTGAAGTAAGCCAGTCACAGAAAGAAATGATTCCATGTATATGAGGTACCTCAAGCAGTCAAATTCATAGGACAGAAATTTTAACATGAAAATGAGTAAACTACTGGTACCCACATTATAGGTGAATCTCAAAAATGTTATGCTAGGGGCGCCTGGGTGTCTTAGTCAGTTAAGTGTCCAACTTCGGCTCAGGTCATGATCTCGCAGTTCGTGGGTTCGAACCCCGTGTTGGGCTCTCTGCTGACAGCCCAGAGCCTGGAGCCTGCTTTGAATTCTGTGTCTCCCTCTCTGCTTCTCCCCTGCTCACACTCTGTCTCTCTCATAAAAATGAACATTTAAAAAATGTTATGCTAAATGAAAGAAGCCAGACATTAAAGAGTACTTACAGGATGGTTCCATTTATATAAAGTTAGAAAACAGGCAAAACGATAATATAGGTAAAATAATTCAGACTAGAGTTTACATTGAGGAGGGGGTGTAAGAGGTAGTGCCTGCAAACAGCACAAAGAGACAGAGAAATTTGCTATATCTTGTTTCGAAGCAGTGGTTACGTGGAAATACAGAATTGTGGAAACCCATCGAACCCCATTAAGAAGCACTTAATAAAACCACAAAGAATGAGCTTGTTCTCTATGGACTGACTTGGAAGGTGTAAGTAAAACGAATTGAATTGCACAATATGGTCCTATCTAGGTACATAGTCTATGTATGTGTTATAAAGGCATTATTTTTTCTTAATATTTTTCATTAAATTTTTTAAATGTTTTTGAGAGAGAGAGAGATGGAGGAGGGTCACAGAGAAAGGGAGATAGAGGATCCAAAGCGGGCTCTGCGCTGACAGCAGAGAGCCTGATGCGGGCTTTGAACTCATAAACCAAGAGATCATGCCCTGAGCTGCCGTTAGGCACTTAACTGACTGAGCCACCCAGGTGCCCCTATTTAAAAAAAAAAGTTTATTTATTTTTGAGAGAGAGTGAGAGAGAGGGGAGAAACAAAGAAAGAGAGAGAGAGAGAGAGAGAGAGAGAGAGAGAGAGAGAGAGAGAGAATCCCAAGCAGGCTCCACACTGTCAGTGCAGAGCCCAACGTGGGACTCAAATGCACGAACCATGAGATCATGACCTGAGCTGAAATCAAGAGTCGACGCTCAACCAACTGCACCACCCAGGTGCTCCTAAAGACATTGATTTTAAAAGAAGAGAATTAGGGAAATAAACACTATAAAAGTTTAACAATCATCTTTGATGAGGATAGTGGTGGCTGGGTATCCTCCATGGCTGGGTCTGCCCTTGTATGTACAAAGGAAAGCTGTCTACACATTGCAATTTCGTGGATTTGAGAAGGGACCACTTCCCCTCCTTTTTCCTTCTCCTTCCTCAGGCAAGTTCTGCTTTTTCTAGCCCCTGACCCCAACTTTGTATTACCTTGACTCCTCTTAGTATGGGGGCAGGTTTTTTTATGTCTTTGCGTAAAACCAACAGGTCCCAGTTTTGTTCTGTTAGGTACTGGTATTGGACTAATCGCTATTTGCCTTCTTTTCTGTCACAAAGCTGGTGCGCCATCATTTAGGCTTTCAGGCAAACTTAGGTTGGCAGTTCTTGGGTTGTGTCTCAGATCAGCTTCATCTCTCTGATCACTGTCTCTCTGAATGTCTGTCTGTCTCTGCCTCTCTCACACACACGCATACATACACAGTTGTAGATACAGTATGGACGTTCCTGTCATAATTGATCTCCATGATGGTCCTATCAGTATTACCACCATGGTGGCCTGGACAAAATCCCCATTGCTGTGCTGGCTCTGCCTGTTTTTTCCTCCCCCCAACAGTGTCCATGTCACCACGTTGACAGGGCTCACCATCCCCTTTTCTCTACCTTTCCCCTCTTCTCTCCTCCATTATGCTCAGAGAACACTCCATGCTTTTGCTTCTCTCTTCTCTCAAACTCCTGTCTGAATTAGGACTCCTTCAGCTGCAAATGACAGAAAACTGACTTGCCTTAAGCAAAAAAGAGACTTTGCTGCTCACTGAAAACTTACAGGGTGTATTAGTTTATGTGGCTGCTGCAACAAATTACCACAAACATGGGAGCTTAAAACAATAGGAATTTGTTCCCTCGAAGTTCTGTAGGCTGGAGTCTGAAATCAAGGTAATCAGGAGAGCCATATTCCCCCAAGAAGCTCTAAAGAATTCCTTCCTCGCCTCTTCCAGCTTCTGCCATGACCTCTGCCGTGACCTCTGCCTGCATCTTGACATCGCCTTCCCTTTCGTGTCTCTCTCAAAACTCCCTCGGCGCCTCCCTGATGAAGCATGCGTGTGATCTCATTTAGGTCTTACCCATATAAACCAGGATAAACCTCTCCTCACTAGATCCTTCACTTAATCCCACCTTTTATGGTAGGAGGTCACTTTCTCAGGTTCCGGAGATTTGATGTGGTTATCTCTTGGAGGCCCAGTTTTCAAGGGGCAGATGTGGCTCTAGCTGCAGCTAGATTCAGGACCCCAGACAATGTTACCCACTCTCTCTTCGATTCCTGTTATATCTGTATGGTCTGTAAAGCCACATGGAACTTAAAATAGAGAATCCCTAGCCTACCTCATGCTCAGTCAACTTGATGGCCACTTATGGAAATCTATCACATAGTAGAGGGCTTGGGTGGAGGCCACCCTAAGCCCCTGCTCCTGATGACAGATCTGGCAAACCTCCTCTCTGAAATAGACCCAAGGGTTCATTCAGGCTAACTGGGATGTGAATAGGGACAGGAAACATGTTCTAACACCTGCCCCAGGGAGTACAGAAATTGGGCTTTATTTTTCTGCATCCCTTGCCCAGGCATCTCCACTCAGGGTAGGACAACAGAGTCTGGCTGTAGCCAGAGCCAGCGGGGAAGGTCAGAGCAAGAGCCAAGAAGCAGCAGCTGTGCATGCAACCTCCCTCCCCAGGGGCTGAGCGACAAAGCATTCCTCCCTTCTGCTGGCCACTTCCTGGGAAAGCCAGGCATGGAACCCATAAAACAATATCGCAGTAAGTCCAGGTGTATCAGAAATCACGATAAATGTGAATCTGCAGTGTTCATCTATTTAAAATAGTTTCTTGCTGGATCAAAAGACACCTGTATTTTGTTGCCCACACTGAGCCTGAGCTGTTGCTGGTGGGGCACATGGCCTGCTGCTCTCTCATGGGCCAGCAGGGTGAAGGGGGTGAGGGGGCTGCCCCAGCGCCCACCCTCACCTTATGTTGGGGGGCACTGCGGAGGGAGCACCAGGTCCAGGTAGAGTGAGGCCTCGCGCCCGGCAAGTGAGCACTGAGGTTGAGAAAATGGATTCGAGTGAACCGGAGACCCTGAAAATGGAAACGAAGGGAGACCAAAGGAGTGTTTGAAAACCTCCTTCCAGACCAGCTTGCATTGCTTCTGGAGCATCCCTTGGAGCTAAAGACTCTGAACCCCCAACTCTGCAAAGCCTGGAGAAGACATACCACCTCCCCCAGGAGGACGCAGAGGTTCACCAGGGGTGGTGTGAACTCATTGTTAGGCACAAATACACGAAGTGTACCAAGATTTGGAGAGATTCTTCCAGGAGGATCAGGCCATGGGCATATACATCTACCGGGGAGTTGATGGTGAGCGAGGACACCCAGCAGCCTCAAGTCACCTGCAGGTGCTTTGAACTGACCAAGGAGCAGGTAGACAGATCCTCAGCAGATGTGGTGGCCAAGATGTTATTCTGAAGAGGAAAGATCACAGTGAGATTCTATTTCATGCATCTACTCCTAGCTCTGGTGGGAGCAGGATTGCAATGACCCTGGACATCAAAGGAAGAGTCATGGGGCTGCTAGAGCCAGCAACCAGCAGCAGCATCCAGGCCTTGGTGCTTCTCTTTCCAGAGGCTTCTCTCCCTGGAGCTCACCTACTGCATGGTGCCTTTGTCTCCTGCCCCGAACTCACCACCTCAAGATACTACATCTGAATTGGATCTCTTCTGTTAGGTTAAGGCGGTTTTTTCACACAAATGATGAAAGCTGTCTGAGATACGTCAGAAAACCTGCTGAACATTTTGCATGGATCCCGTCAGCATATGGCTGCACTAGATATTTCTAGAATTCCAGGAAGTCACAGAGATTCTGTATACTGGGACCAGTGAACCCCATTTGATATTCTTCTCTGGGTCATTTCATAAAGATTCTGCAGAATTATTTTGATTGATAGGTCTGTTGTTTAGATTTTTCCAAAACTTTTAAACCCTTGCTAAAAGGCGAGGGTAAGAATCCAAGATGTATTGATAATAAAACATAACAGATTACTCTTTTTGTATCCTATGTGCTTCTGAATTTAATACTGTTAAAAAAAAGAGAAGAATGGTGTTACCCAAGAGGTATCCTCTGCAAGCTGATTCTGTCCCTCTCCTGCCCACCAGTCTCCTTGTCACTTTCCTGCGTGGTTCCAGGAGCATGAAGGGTGTGCTCCTGCTCTGATGGGACACAGCGAGAGCCCATGGTGCTGTCACCCCTTCCCCAAGCGCACACACAAGGAAACCAAGCTTCCCAGCATGTGTGGAGGGAGGATGGTGTGAAACCATGAGAGAGCGGCCATAGTGGTCTGTGCAGTCCCGAGATTGCCCCGCAGACTACAATGAACGAGACTGGCGTGGCGTCTGGTTCCGGGGCTGTGTTCACCCGGCTCTGCGTCTGGCCTGTGGGGGGAAGCGTGACTTTCACACATTCCATCGTTAGAAGCTCTTGGTCGGATTTCTCGATTGGTGACTGTTATTCTTCTAGAAGTTTTCCCGGGAGCTGCTCTTTGCTGTTACATGTGCTCTACAGATGATTGTATGTGCTTTATTTACAAATCCTTTGGTAAAAGAATCAAATTTTGATTTTCGAATTTGAATAAATGCAAGAATGCTGAAAAAAGACACCTGTATTTTGTTAACAAAACATAATGGAAGTTGAAAATAAGGCAGTGGATAAAAATATAGCAGGGGTTCAACTTGTCAAATCACTGTGTTGTACACCTGAAACTAATGTAACTTTGCGTGTCAATGTACTTCGATTTAAAAACACACAAATGATCCAGGAGAGACTTCCACTTCTGATAATGGTGTGCCAAGTAATTAGGATTAATCCTTTTGCTAAGAATAACTGGAAAAACTGATCAAAAAATTTTTTTTTAATTTCTCCTGAATGGATTGAAAAGTAACAATATAGGAGTGCTTGGGTGGCTCTGTCGGTTAAGCATCCGACTTCGACTCAGGCATGATCTCATGGTTTGTGGGTTCGAGCCCCACATCAGGTTCTGCACTGACAGTTCAGAGCCTAGAGTCTGCTTCTGATTCTGTGTGCCTCTCTCTCTCTGCTGCTCCTCCCTCGCTTGTGCTCTCTGTTAAAAATAAACACACTTTTAAAAAAGGGGAAAAAAGTAACAATATAGTAAAAAATTTATGGGCCATGATCTAAACTAAGAAAGAAATCCAGAGATGCAAGCCTGGCATTTGGGGATTGTCCAACACCTATATCTCCAAACAGATGCTTCCCATGCCTTCCATGTGTCCCATCCACCTCTGCCTGCATTTTCAAGCCTACGCCTGTCTTCCCCAACCCCTTCATCCCGTTAACTTCACACTAACACCCTCCAACCTTCGACGGCCTCTTCCTCTCTACATACCCCCTCTTTGTCGCTTTGTTAAGTGCTTCTTAATGGGGTTTGTTGAGTTTTCATAATTCTGTATTCCCTGGTAACCACCATCCAAAATAAGATACAAGAATTTTCTCTTTCTTTGTGCTGTTTGCAGGCAACACTTCTCACACCTTACCCCAGATGTCAACTCCATTCTGAATTATTTTACCTATGGTTTAGTTTTACCTGTTTTCTAACTTTATATAAATGGAATCATCCTGTGAATGCTCTTTGATGTCTTTCAGTTAACATAACATTTTTGAGATTCATTTGTTATCGTGTGTATCAGTTGTTGGTTCCTTTTTATTACTGTGGATTATTTCATTAAATGAATATACCACGATTTGTCTAGTCACCTGTTGGTAAACACTGGGGTTGTTTCCAACGTTGACCTCTCTGAATAAAGTTGCTATGAACAGGCACACACAGCTCTTTGCAGATGTGTGTTTTCATTTCTCTTGTGTAAATACCTATGAGTAGAACTGCAGAGTTATAGGGCAAATATATGCTTAGCTTCATTAGAAATTGCCAAACCCCTTTCCAAAGTGCTGCTGTTTCTTACCTTCCAACCAGCAGTGTTATTAGAGATTCAACTGCTGTGTGTCTTTGCCAATATTTGGTGTTGTCGGTATTTTTTATTTCCTCCATTCTCGAAGGTCTTACTGTGGTGTGAATTTTCCTTTCCCTCATGACTAATGATGTTGGGTATCTTTTCATGTGCTTCCCAGCCGTTTGTAAACGTTCTGTGAAGCACTTAAGATTTTACTCCAAACTCCTTCATTCTAATCTTTATTTGGTTCCATTGTTTGTTTGAACTGAAATGCATGTAATTGAATTCTCTGTAAATGAATGTTTAAATTGTCTCAAATTTATGTTTTTACCAACCAGCCAGAAATGACTGTCTCTATATGCTTTAGTGCCATGGGCCAATACTTATAGTGTGCTGCCTTTTTAGCCAAATTTTGGGCATTTGGGGTAGGAAAAAGTGGGAGGATTTCCAGATTTTCACCAAAAGAAACTCCACTGAATGGAACCGTCCTAGTGCCTGAGTCATAGGTGCACTTATGACATCATAACCCTGGCTCCCCCTCCGTCTTCCTGCCAAGCTGCCACTGAGAGAGCACAGACCTGGGAGCAATGAAACCATTGAGCTTCTTAACCATGGGGAATTTAGGGAATTGCAGACTGGAGGGGATTTGAACCATCTATATCCAAGTCATGGGCATTCACTTTTGTGTAAGAGAGAGCCGCCCAAAGTTGCAGGCAGGGGAAGGTGGATTTGCACCATTAACTCAGGGTGCCAGTCCTACATTTAGGGTCTCTGGGCAAGGCAGGAGGTTGAGTGTGTGGTGGATTTGGCACAAAATTGTACAAAGAACACCTGCTGATACCTTTCCCCCCTAAACTCTGATTACAGAAGGATGGCCAGTTTTGTGAAATCATAATAGTAGAGGTCGATGAAACCAGATTGGTGAAAAAGAAAGAGAAAATGGAAAAAATACAGCCTCCACCCACATCACTGCCACTGCCACCCCCTCCAAAGGTAAGTGAGAAGCCCTCAGAGTTGAAGGTGACTCCTATTTGCAGCATCTCTGACCCGAGTTACACAGGAGTTGTCCTCTCTGTGCCCCATAGCATGGCATGATTCTGGAATTTGTCATCTGAACCAGGATCACATGTGAGTGAAAGACAGTGCTATGAATTATTCTTCAGGAACAATAGGCATAACCCGAGAATGTCCCCAACCAACCAGGATGAATGGTTGGCCTATCCCGAGCTGGAGCAAGCAGGGATGGACTCATCCTTGGTTATCCTCCCCTCCTGGTTCCTTCGTGGTCAGAGAAAGTTGGGTGACTGAGGCACGGAGACTTGGTTGTAGGGAGGGGAACAAGTGGAGATCGGACCATGTCAAGCTGGGGAGTGGAGCGGTGAGGCTGTGTGTGGAGAAGGCATTGCCATGTTCAGGGAGAGCCGAGTGTAGAACTACGTGGGAGCGTGTGCGTGTGTGTCTGTGCATGTGTGCATGTATGCCGTGCGTGTGTGTCTGTGCATGTGTGCATGTATGCATGCTAACTGAAGTCAAGGGTGTGAGAACTGAAAAGAGCGAAAGTGAGATATAAACAAGAAGGACTCTAGACCGTGTGGAGCAGGAAACTTCTATACTGTGACTTGCCGGGGGACACAGCAGGTTGTGGGTTGAGCTGGAGTCAGGCATGAAAGGCAAACAAAGGATGCCACTTCTCCAGCCTCCAAGTGGGGTGGAAGGGAAGAGATATGCAGCCCAGGTAGGTGGCCAGGCCCAGGTGCAACATGATACGTGGAGTACTGGTTCCAGACTGGCCAACCAGGTCCATGTCACCACATGGTAGCTAA
>CM053574.1:18758872-18776608 GCA_028646485.1 Cryptoprocta ferox
GGGGTGGAAGGGAAGAGATATGCAGCCCAGGTAGGTGGCCAGGCCCAGGTGCAACATGATACGTGGAGTACTGGTTCCAGACTGGCCAACCAGGTCCATGTCACCACATGGTAGCTAAGGCCGATGAGGACCCTGAGACACAGGGAACAATGTGATGTGTCCAGGTCCATTAACCAGAGAGGGGCAGAGACAGGACACCGTCTGGTCTACTGGTTCCCTGCCCAGTACTGAACTTCTGAGGAAGGGGCCATTGTTGATAAAGGATTAGGAGCCATTCCTGGCACAGCGTGGAGCTGAGTTGGGTGGGGAGTGTCCCCTGAGAGTCCCTTCTTTGCCTTTGCAACCTCTTCCCCCCAAAGAAAAAGAAGCTCCCTGACCAAGAACTGAAAGCCATAAAGATCCAGGCCTGGTGGCGGGGCACCCTGGTGCGCAGGACATTGCTGCACGCAACACTCAGAGCATGGATCATTCAGCGCTGGTGGAAGATGACGCTGGCGAAGCTGCTGGAACAGAGGAAACGAGCAGCCTTAGAGTTCTACGTGCGGCAAGAATGGGCAGTGGTCAAGCTGCAGTCCTTGGTCCGCATGTGGCGCATACGCCGGCGATACTGCCGTTTGCTCCATGCTGCCCGCATCATCCAGGTGTACTGGCGCTGGCATAATTCCCATTCCCGTGGCTTTTTCCAGGGCAGCTACAACCTCACGGCATCCCATCTGGGACTAGAACTCGAGATTTTTCTGGGGTCACAGATTTGCCGGATTACAGACTGCATCCCCTTCCCAATAAAGAACTAATCAGGTCTGCTCCAACTCTGTGTCACCAGATCTCTGTCAGACAAGCTCCAAGGGGTCCTTGTGTCAGCAAAGGGTCAGGGAACTGGGCATGTCATAGTCAACTCCGAGGGAGTGACAGAGGTTGTCTGGAGTCCCTTGTGGAGAAGGATTCTACTACTGGTGCTGGATGAGGGGGGCCTGTAATTGACTAGCAATGTCTGCCACGGGTAGGAGAGCTGGGGATGCAGGATCACCAACTCCACCAACTCCAGGGAGACTCCTTCACACTGTGGTCCATGTAAATGGCACCTCCTGTAGTTGTGCCACACGGAGGTTGTGTCCCCTGATGCCCTTAATTCTTCAGTGTCTTCCCATTAAATGTGGAACAATTCCAAAAGCCCTCCTGTGGTCTACATAAGCCTGCAGAGTCTGGCCCTGGCCATGTCACCCCCTCCATGTCCTCCCTGGCCATCCTGCTATTCAGACCTCCCCACACATTCCCATTTCAGCGCTTTGCACCTGCCGCGTCCTCTCCTTGGATACTCTTCCAGATGGAGCTCCCCCTCCATTCAGGTGTGTCTCTGCTCCATGCTCTCTCCTCAAGGAGACCTTCTTTGGCCACCTTATTGAAATGGCTTCCCCACCCCTACTGTATGCTCTGGCACCTGACTCTGCTTTCCTCTTTTCAAAGTTCCCGTCACTACCCAAGGACATCTTGCCTCATTTTCTGTTTTCTGTTGCTCCCACTAGAGGATGAGCTTCAGGAGCACAGGATCTGGGTTCAAATCTGTGTTCCCAACACCTAGGTCAGTAAGTCCTGTTTCTCTCTCTCTCTCCCTTTCCAGTGTGTCATTGTATATATTTTTTAGGTTGTGTATATTATGTCATTTTGTCATCATAAAAAAAAAGGCCTGGGGCACCTGGGTGGTTCAGTGGGTTGAGCGTCCGACTTCAGCTCAGGTCATGATCTCACGGTTCATGGGTTCGAGCCCCGAATCAGGCTCGGTGCTGACAGCTAGCTCAGAGCCTGGAGCCTGTCTTAGGATTCTGTGCCTCCCTCTCTCTCTGACCCTCTCCTGCTCACGCTGTCTCTCTCTCTCAAAAATAAATTTAAAAAACATTAACGAATTTTTAAAAAACTCCTTTTCGGGGTTGGAAGACACTGCCCTGCCCAGATCTAGCCAGTTAGTTCTTCAAAATAGCAAAGGACTCATCCCAGAGCATGCCTTTCATCTGCAAACTAGCCAATTCAGGGTATACCTCCTTTCTCTCTACCCCCTACACTTCAGAGGGCTGTATTCCTCTGCCTTAATCATCCCTAGCCAAGTATTAGGCATCTGCCCCCCCAAACAGCATAAGGGTCACAGAAAACACTCAAACCAGCCAGTCCTAAACTGTTTACCCTATCCTGCCTTGCCTTTCCCACTCCGACATAGGCCGTGGGAGAAGTTTTTCTCTCATCTTTGTCTGCTGCCACTTGACCAAAACCTGATGACCCTGTGTGACATGCAATGACCTCCTCTTTGAGACATCGGAGTCTAATAAACTTTATTTTGAGCTTCTATTCTCTTGTGGCTGCACCATCACATGAAAGAACACAAAACATGAATATAATTTAAGTTAAATTCACATAACCATTTTTAGATTAACCACATAATATTAACCATTAATTAATATAAGACTAAAAATTCAGTGGCCTTTAGTGCCTTCTCAGTGTTAAGCAACCGCTATCATCTGTATCAAGTTCTAAACATTTTCATGGTCCTAAAAGAAAACCCTGTACCCATTAAGGGGTACATGGGTGACTCAGTCTGTTAGGCATCTGTCTTCTTATTTCAACTCAGGTCATGATCCCATGGTTGTGAGATCGAGCCCCACGTTGGGCTCCGTACCTAGCATGGAGGCTGCTTGGGATTCTCTCTCTCTCTCCCTCCCTCTCTCTCTGCCCCTCTCCCACTCACACACTCTCTCTCAAAATGAATAAATAAACATAAAAAAAAAAGAAGAAAACCAAGGGGCGCCTGGGTGGCTCAGTCCATTAAGTGTCCGACTTCTCAGGTCATGATCTTGCAGTTCATGGATTTCAGCCCCGCTTTGGGCTCTGTGCTGACAGCTCAGAACCTGGGCTTGCTTCAGATTCTGTGTCTCCCTCTCTCTCTGCTCCTCCCCTACTTGTGCTCTGTCTCTCTTTCTCAAAAATAAATAAACATTAAAAGCAATTAAGAAAAAAAAAGAAAAAGAAAACCCTATACCCATTAAGCACTCACTCCCCGGTACCCCGTCCTCCTGCCACTGGCAACCGCCAATCTGCATTCTGTCTCCGTAGGTTTACCTACTGTGGACCTTTCATATAAATGGAATAATAAAATATTTTGTGTCTGATTTCTTACACCTCCTATGGTTCATCCACACCGTAGTATGCATCAGTACTTCATGACTTTTTATAGCTGATTAACATGTCACTGTGTTATACCAGCTTTTGTTTATCCACTCATCTTTTTTTTTAACTTTTAAAGAAGTTTATTTATTTTGAGGCAGAGGGCAGAGAGAAAGGAAGAGAGAGAATTCCAAGCAGGCTCTGCACTGTCAGCACCGAGCCCCATGTGGGGCTCGAACTCATGAACCACGGAGACCATGACCTAAGCCGAAACTAAGAGCTGGATGCCCAACTGACGGAGCCACCCAGGTGCCCCAGTCCTCTCATATTTTGATAGACATTTGGATCGTGTGCACCTTTTGGCTACTGTGAATAATGTCACTATGAATAGCCACTACACGACATTACATTCCCACCAATGGGGTACAGGGTTCTGATTTTTCTACATGTTTCCTGACACTTTTTTTTTTCATTTTTGCAAATTCTAGCCAACCCAGTGAGTTGGGAAGTGGTAGCTCACTGTAGTCTGATTTACATTTCCCTCATGACAAATGATGTTGGGCATCTTCATGTGCCTTTTGGTCATTTGTCCACCTTTGGAGAAACATCTGTTCAAGTTTTGAGAAACTTTTCATTAGCTTGTTCCTGTCTTTTTGTGGTTTCACTAAATATTTATGTAATGAATGAATACATGATCCTACCAGGACTTGGATTTGCGGCTTCACCATGGTTTACAGCCTACTTTCTAGAAACAGCTGCCCCACCATCCCTGAATGAATGTCTCAGACAACAATCCTAGAACCCTCAGACCCAACAGACCTGTTATTCCAGGATTCTGGGAATTACTACATCTCTCTGGCATTGCTTCCATGTGTGTGAGTACGTGTGTGTGTGTGTGTGTGTGTGTGTGTGTTTAGTGGGAGGGGGATCTATTGTCATGCCATTTCATATACAGATACTGCTCTCTCTATTGGTTTTCATCTCTCTGTGTTTCTCTGTCCCTCATAATTCTTTCATCATATCTATAATTTGTTCCTCAGTATCTTTCTCTCTCAGTCTGGGCCTCCCTCTGTCCTACACATTTCATAATGTCATGTCTCCTTGTCTCTGTTTTTTTCAATTCACTGGATTTTCTGGATCTGTGCCTTTCTGGTAGAGATCATTAATAGCTAACTTGCCTCAGATATATTTCTGCTCTTCTAGGTCCTGCTTACCGCTTATCCCTAATCCCTCAGAGCCCCTTACCCCTTATCCCTAAGAGCCCCTTAAAGATGAGAAGGGGCTCATCTTTATGAGCCTATGGAGAAGTCTCACGGAGGGTACCGATATGGTTGCTCCTAGATGATGGAGGCACACACCTAACCTAGGCTCAGCCTCGGACGTGCAAGTACTTAGAGAAATGTCAGGATATTTTATGTGGCCACAGTGATTGGTTTGGGGATGAGCTCATGACATAAGCCAGGCCAATGAGTCTCTGTTGCAGTGCTGTGTTGGAACCCCTAGGATTACCAACTATAAGGATTACGAAACTGGAGCCGCTAGCGTCACCACATGGAAATAGCTGAGAATGGAACCAACACAGAGGAAAGTGGATCCATCAGTTGCCAAGATAGAGACTAAGCCATGAGGATTCCTTTGGGCCTCTGGAGCCAGCCATGCCTGAAGCTACAACTACCTATACGATGGGAATTCATTTTGTGAGCCAATAAACCTTCATTTTTACTTAAGTCAGTTTGCTAAAACAGCAAAAAAATAGGATATCTCAATAGATTAATAAACATTTAAATATTATATGGGGATCAAAAATGAAATCTTGCCATTTGCAATGACATGGTTGGAACTAGAGTATGTTATGCTAAGTGAAATAAGTCAGTCAGAGAAAGACAAATATCATATGATTTCACTCATGTGTGGAACTTAGGAAACAAAACAGGGGCCCCTGAGTGGCTCAATTGGTTAAGTGTCCAACTTCGGCTCAGGTCATGATCTCATGGCTGGTGGGTTCAAGCCCCACGTCGGGCTCTGTGCTGACAGCTCAAAGCCTGGAGCCTGCTTCGGATTCTGTATCTCTCTCTCTCTCTCTGCCCCTCCTCTCTTCATGATCTGTCACTCTTTCTGTCTCAAAAATAAATAAACATTAAAATTTTTAAATAAAAGAAACAAAAGAGAAGAACATAGGGGAAGGGAAGGAAAATAAAATAAAAACAGAGAAGGAGGCAAACCACAAGAGACTCTTAAGGACAAACAGGGCTGCTGGAGGGGAGGTGGGTGGGGGGATGGGCTAAATGGGTGATGGGCATTAGGGAGGACACTTGTTGGGATGAGCACTGGGTGTTACATGTAAGTGATAAATCACTAAATTCCACTCCTGAAACCACTACACTACATATTAACTAACTTGAATTTAAATTTTTTTAAAAGTGAAAAAAAAGTAAGGAAAAAAAACACTTAAAAGAGATTGATATGAACTGCTTCTCAGAAAGTGGTTTTCAAAAATTAGTTTTTGAATTAGAAACTTGACAGAAGGTGTGCCTAAGGAATTCTCAAGTAAGTGTGGGATTATCTCTCATTTAATGCACCCAGAGGACCAGAACATTCTTGTAATGCTGTGTAGTGTGGTGAAAAAGGAAAGTGCTGTGAATTGATGGGTGAATCAGCTAATTATCTAGAATAAAAAATGACCGAATGTGAATCTAATCATGAATTGGTCGCCTATGAGCCAATGTAGAGTCTTTAATTAGCCTAGTTCAACAAGTCAGCAGGTGGGAGTCATGGGCAACCATCAGCCATTCATGAAACAACTGTATGAGGATTAAATAAAACTGTCAGGTGCTTCTCTTGCCCTCTACTCAACTTACACAAAGCACATGCATGGCAGTCTTCATTTCTAGGATAACCTCTGAGCTGTGCCTCTTTAAGAAAGTGGACATCTTATTATATGTGTTGGACCCAGGGAAGAAATAGAGCAATGCTTTTCAAACTGTAGCATACATAACAATCATGTGTGGGTCTCATCAAAGCCAAAGATTGCTGGCCCCACCCGACATTTCTGATTTAGTTTACAGGGTCCCAAGAATGAGTATTTCTAATATGTTTTCTAGGTGATGCTGTGGCTACTGTTCTAGGGAACCCCACTTTGAGAACCACTGGGATAGAGCTTAACTATGTGGTCACTGTGAAGGACAGCATGACCAAAATAGCAGAGACTTACATAAATTGAGGTTTATTTCTCTTTTCCAAAGAAGTTCAAAAACAGGTGGCCAGACCCCGGGATGGCACTGCACAGGGTAAAAAATCCAGAGCCCCTTACTGCTCTGCTATATATGGCCTGTGAGCCCAAGATCACCTCATGATCCCAAATGGCTGTTTCAACTTCAACAATGCCCTCCACAATCTAGCCAGCAAGGAGGAAGGAGAAGGAGAAAGGCATGCTCCTTCTCTTTTAGGGCATATCCTTGAAGTTACATGTGCCACTCTTGTCCACAGCTCTAAGGATATAAAAAGATGGATAAAAGGGGAAATATACCATATAGTTATTGATAGAATGACTCCACTTCGTAAAATTGTCAATTACCTCCAAGTTGATCTATAAGTTAAACTCAATTCCTATAAGAATCTGATCAGGAGTTTTTGGGAACTTGACAAACAGATAAAAAGAAATCATGCTGAATAAGTGTCCACAGTTAGTAAAGACAATTTTGAAAAAAAGAGACTAGAAGGTAGGAGTATGGTAAGGCACATGAAAATACATCAAAAGACTGTAATAACAACAGTGTGTCATTGAGGCACCAGCTACTACTAAGAATCTAAGGTGAGGAGTAAACATTTAAATAAGGATTTGTTGGATTTCCCTCATCCCATTCTCCTCCTTTATGTGTACAGCTGGCAATAGCCCCTCTTCCACCCTGGCAGAAGAGAGATTTCTTTTCTGCATAAGTTGAACCAGAGAGGATCTGGACTCCAGGATTTCAGTCATGGCTGAAGACAGAGGTGAAGCACCATAAAGGAAGGATTAATTGAAAGTGTGTAGGCTGGACAGTGAGGCCTCCAGCCCTCTGTGCCAACTCACCTGCCTGAAGGCTTGCAGTCAGGTTTCATTCCACTCTCTGACTCGAGGTTCTGGGATTCCTCTCTGGGGCATCAGTCAGTTATTGCTATGCAAATGTTGGATAGCAAACTGCCACAAGCCTCAGTGGCATGCAACAGGAAGCATGTTGACCTAGGCTGTGGTTAGCTGGGGTAGCTTAGCTGGAGAAGCTCTGCCCCACGTTTCCCATCCTCTTCCTCATACCCCGGGCACTTCCTTGTTGGCAATGGCAGAAGTCCAAGAGGGTAAACATAAATTGGCAAAGACTTTCAAAGCCAAGGCCAAACTTGCATGTCATCATTCCACCTTATTCTGTTGACCAAAGCATGTCACACTGCCAAACCCAAAACACAGGAAGATAAATTCTATCCCTTTATGGGAAGAAACTACGAAGTCCCACAGGAAAACGTATGATTGTAAGACCACTAAAGCAATCTACCACAAGCTCCAAAGAATGAAACAAATGAATGCTAATTTTGGGGGTCCCCCACTGAAACAAAACCCAACTCTGCCCTTATGAACCTACACTGAGTGGTACCAGTTAATAAGCCACGCCCATGCACTCTGAGCTTCCCTTTGGCATTTTAGTGCCACGCTCACACACATGAATAGACAACCAAGGATTATTAACATGAGAGACTGAGATAAAAAGAAAAACAGAAAAAAAGGGGACTTAAAAGAGATCATACTGGGAACAGAAGAAAAGGGTTTAAAAGAACAAACTAACAATTATAACTACTATTCCCTTTTTTAAATATTTATTTATTTGAGAGAGAGAGAGAGAGAGCCCGAGTGAGGGAGGGGCAGAGAAAGAGGGAGACACAGAATCCGAAGCAGGCTCCAGGCTCTGAGCTGTCAGCACAGAGCTGGATGTGGGGCTCGAACTCATGAACCGTGAGATCATGACCTGAGCCATAGTCGGATGTTTAACTGAGCCACCCAGGTGCCCCTATTACTACTATTCCTAATAAAAGATAACAAACCAATGAAGTAAGAATACTGTGCTATAAAAGGAGAATAGTCCAAGGACAAGAAGGAGCTCTTAAAAGTTAAGACTCTTAAAAATGGAGAATATCTTCCAAAAAAGTAGAATAAAAAGACAAAGTCAGAAAATAGTGTAGAAAATATTGGAAAATTAGAGGATCAGTCTATCATCTGACCAATAAGATTTCTATAAGTATTAAGTAGAGAAAATTAAAAGGTAGAAATGATTTTTTAAACAAATACAATAAATTTTCCCATAGTTGGACAATACAAATTTTATAAACTAATGTGCCCCGTACAACAAGTAAGGCAGGGGGTGTGGGAACATCTCAGAAAGGCTGAGAACAACAGGTCTAGTGGGTGTGAGGGATCTGGGATGGTTGGCTCAGAGATATTGGGACAGTTGTTTCTAGGGAGTAGGATTTGAACCCTGATGAAGACATAAGTCTAAGACCTAGATGGAATCATGTATTCCTTCATTATGTAATTACTTATTGAAACAACAATAATTTTAGAACATCCTAAAAACTAAAGATAAGGGATAAGGAGATCTTAAAAGCTTCCAGAGAGGAAAAAATAAGTCACATCATATGGACGAAGGAATCAGAGTAACATTAGACCTCTAGGAAACAGTTAAGCCAGTTCCTCAAAATTGAGGGCAAACTATTTTCAGTCTAGAATTCCGTACTCAGCAACACTATCAGTCAGATTTGAAGGTAGAAAAAAAGTCATTTTCAGACATGCAAATCTCTGCATATTTATATCCATGCACTTTTCCTTGGGAAACTATCATAACATGTGCTCTATCCAAAGTAAGAACTAAATCCAAGAAAGAGGGAGACCCAATGTGCAGGATCATGTTCCTGTCACTTGGTGAAGACCTCAGCATAAGACGTAAACCAGAATTTAATAGGAAAACATGTGACCCTGGATGAGAAAGCACTAATTTAAAAAATTTCAAAAGCACAGTTATAAAGGGAGAAATGGATGGGACAATATCTGTGCAATGAATGACACCATGAAAAAAGTCAGCTGGCAGATGATTGTTTGGGAAAAAATATTTGCAACATATCTATCCACAAAAGGTTGTCCAAGGAAGTCATACAAGAGGATGATGGGAATCCAATAGGAGAAATAGGCTGAGGACTAGATCAAGCAATTACACAGAAATGACAGAAGGCCAAGATGAAATAATCATTAGGAGCTGAAAGACATAGAGCAGTACTAGGACCAGGTGCCATTCCAAGTACCTCACCTTCACAAATCTCCACAACAGCTCCTTGGAGGAGGAACCATGTTGCTATCTTCACTTTGCCCAGGAGGAAACAGACACCACTGAAAGACTTGGTCAAGTGCACCCAGCCAGAAAGGTCTGTGTCAAGATTGGAGCCCTGTCACTCACCCTGAAGAATCCTGCTCTGCTCAAGTCCCTAGTCAGAGAAATGCAAATTAAAAGAGCAAGGTGACACCACCTCACATCTTTCAGTTTGACAAAAATTAGGAGATGATTGACAGAGGTTGTACTGGTGCTGCCACTGTGGAAAACAATCTGTCAGCATTTAGTAGCGTGGAGGAGCCACCTGTCCCATGACACAGAAAGCGACCCCTGTGTGCATTCCCTGGAGGACGCCTCCCATGGAGGCACAGACACATGCAGGAAGGTGCTCCTCACGGCACTCCCTGCCATGGCTTACGTCATCCGTGGGGCAGAGAGCAGGGAAACAGGTTATGCTGGGTCATGAGCACATAGGGAGTCCTTATCTGTTATCAAATTTTGTATACATTTAACATTTCATGATAAAAAAAAAAAACTTCTATGAAGTTGTGCAGGAAAGGGTAGGGAACCAGAATGTGCTCCGTGCCACAGTGTTCAGTGGCACTTACAGAGTCATGATAATATAAACACAAAATTGCCATTGGAGACCTAAGTGGCAGCAAGTGACCTAATTGGGAAGATGAAGGGAGAAAAGTGAGGTTTTTTGGGGATGGAGCAGAAAGCCAAATCCTCATCTTTTCTGGTGGAGAGTTAATGCCTTGAAATGAAGAGACCACGTCAGCATGTCCCTGAGATTTGGAGGGGGGTATCCAGAGTCGGTTAAGAGAAGTGAACGTGGCTGAGAGATGGCAGAAGGAACAGCTAGAGGCAGCTGGTCTTGGAGGCAAGCCTGAATAACTAAGTGACTCTTTCAAATATGACCATCGCCACCACTAGAGGACTCTACACTGGGGAACACTATCTCTTACATAATGACTCATGTTTGGAAAATTCCTCCAGCCCAGTAAATTTCAGACACTGAATGGAAGGGCTTGTTTTGTTTTAAGGAACATATATTGGATTGGTAGGCACCAAACAACTACAGAAAGACAACGGTTCAGCAGCTGGAGGGAATAGAAATAGACTGAAGTACCTCCATCCTTGGCCCTTTCTGCTCACCCTCTATACTCACTGTCATCCTCATTAAAAGAAGGATTTTCCCACACACTGAAGAAGGGCATGGAGGCAGAGAAGGCAGGACACAGGGAGCATCCGGAGCCCAGGCACCTCCCTCTGCACTGCGTAAGCAGCTCTCCTTATTGATGATGACAGGACGGTCCTTTGAGGGGGCCAGACTAGAGGTCATCCCTTAGACAGGACAGACTTATAGGGGCTGTGGTTTCCCTAAGGACACTGGTCCATCCCTGGCAGGAGGGAAATGGGTAGATGTTTCCTCTTTACCCAACAACTTTGAGGCAACCTGGTCCCTGGGTCATAGTTGCCCTTATGATATCATGGCTATCTCCTCCTCTCCCACCCTTCCTGCCCCTGCCAGGACCAATGGAGCAGCAACCAGAGGGGGTGTGAACACCTGAACTACTGCCCCCAAACCATGGGCAGTAAATGCTGTGTAAGACAGACACCCCCTCCCTGGGGGTAGGAAGTTGGCCCATGGCGGAGGGAAGCACCAGATGACTTCAGAAGGACTCAGGAGGGGCGCCTGGATGTCTCAGTTGGTTAAGCGTCCAACCCTTGATTTGGGCTCAGGTCATGATTTCACGGTTGTGAGACTGAGCCCTGTGTTGGGTCAGGCTCCACACTGAGCGTGGAGCCTACTTGGGATTCTCTCTCTCCCTCTTTCTGCCCCTCCCCGGCTCTTGCTCGTTCTCTCTCTCTCTCTCTCTCTCTCTCTCTCATTAAATAAACTTTTTTTAAAAAAATATTTTAATGTTTATTTTTGAGACAGAGAGAGACAGAGCTTGAGTGGGGGAGGGGCATAGAGAGAGAAGGAGACACAGAATCTAAAGCAGGTTCCAGGCTCCGAGCTGTCAGCACAGAGCCCGACACGGGGCTCGAACTCACGGACCAGGAGATCATGACCTGAGCTGAAGTCGGCTGCTCAACCAACTGAGCCACCCAGGCGCCCCAAATAAATGAACTTTAAACAAAAAAAAATTTTTTTTTAAAAAGGACTCAGAAAGAATGGGGAAGTAGGGATATGAGGCCTTTGCACAGACAGAGGCTGGTCCTCACTCCTACTTTCTCTCTATATTCTGATTGCAGAAGTCTGGTCCAGATGAGGATGCACTAGAGAGAGAGAGATTGAAGGTAGGTGGAGCCTAGGAGTACGAGAGAACCACAGTTCATTGATCATCTGACGACAGAGTCCTTGGAAGTGAGGAATCCGTCTCTGGTCCCACAGCTGAGAAGTCAGCTCAGCGTTGCTCTCCTATGCCCATAAATTCCCTCCCTATTCTGAGCGAGCTGTGTTAAGTATGGAGAGACAGCAGAGAGGTGAGGAATCAGGATGTGACAGACCACTGGAAGGTGGGGCACAGCAGTGGGAACTGGAAAGCTGGAGAAAGGAAGGTCTGGGTTTAGAAGGATATCGGGATGACTAAGAGGTAGTAATGGAAATTTTTAAAAAGTGAGGTAAAGGGAAGCCCTCAAGGGGCCATGGGATGGTGTGAGGCATCAGGAGGCAGCATCATAGGCTGGAATTTGGGCTGAGATTCAGGCCATAAATGCAGAGGTTCTTTCTCAGAGGACCCTTTGGTTCCTCACACACACTTCTGGATCAGAAATTGTTTCCACAGAACCTGTGAAGACCACAGGGCAAGCATATCCCCATTTTGTAGATGAGGACACTGTGACTCAAAGGATGAGCCGATGTGTCTATGGCCACAGATAAGATAGAAGTAGAGGCAAAACCCCACCCAGGACTCCTGGGTCCTCAGAACCACCAGGGGGGAAGGCTGGTTGTTAAAGAGAAAAGATCGGTGCTCCTTCATGGCAGACACCAACCAGACTTGTGGTTGTTCGTAACAAATTCATGTGGAGTCCTCTGCTTTGCTTGGTTAGCGGCTTTGTCAAAAACGCCACAGAGCAAGAGTAAAGGCGGCTGAGAAGATCCAGGCCTGGTGGCGTGGCACCCTGGTGCGTCGCACCCTGCTGGCGGCAGCCCTCAGGGCCTGGATGATTCAGCTCTGGTGGAGAACAGTCTTGTGGAGGCGGATTCTTAAGCAGCGGCAGGACCTGCTGAAGATCTATGTAATCCAGGAGGAGGCGGCAGTCAAGCTCCAGTCCTGGGTTCGCATGTGGCAGTGCCATCAACGTTACTGCCAAATATGCAACGCTATCTGCATCCTCCAGGCCCCGAAGAACTACTTTGCCTTCCAGACCAGTGATATTCTACAGGCACAATATGAAGTCACTCCCAACCAGCCGGAGTTCCATATTGAAATCCTATCTGTCTAAAAGTACTATAGGGTGGAGACTGCTCCACTGCCCCCAATAAATGTCTGACCAGGTTTTGTGTGTCTCAGTGACTCCTACACCGCGAAGACCCCAAGGCCTCCCTGTTCTTCGTGGGGTAAGACAGGTATCTCTCCCCCAACTCCCACCCCTTAGTGCCAACTGACAGTGGCCATATGCCACTGGCTCTGTCCAAATCAGAGACTGCTACCTGAGGCTGTCCTCACACATCAAGAGCCAAGTGTCCCATTCCATAGCCCTGGCATCATTCTTACCTCCTCACCTTGCAATTTGGAGGGATTAGGCTTTATATTCCCAAAGACTCCAGGTACCTCCTCTTATGAGAGTTGCCTTTGAATCCATACTCTGTTAGCCTGCCATTGCAGACCAGCTGGGGCTTACACCCACTGGCTGTCTATTTGGCAAGCCTCTCCACAGAAGTCAGACACTTTGCTGGCTCTTGGGAGCAGTACAGCCTAGAGAAAGCACGGGGGGCTGACCTTAGTGGTGACTAGGCACAAGGTTTTGCAAGTTTTGTACTAACTTGGATACTGTTTTCTTTGGGAAATAGCAGATATCATGATCTGAGGATATCTGGCATATCACTGCCACCCTATGTGTGACACCATTCTTAGTGACTTCAGTATTAAATTAGATGATGCCCCAAGCCCCTTGCCTCTTACCTCCAGTGATTTTGACTTGGATCTTACCTGAATCACCCACTCCTATAACTGACCAATCCATCATAGACCAATTCTTTTGTAAAAAAATAAAAATGAATTATGGGAAAAACAAGTAGAAAAAGTATACAGAATATAAGGCTTGTTCTTAATTGTTAGGCTGGACATTCATAAAATTTCTATTTTAATTTGCTATACAAATTTCTAAGTGCTTAATCTCAATCTTTGTACTTAATCTCAGTGGTAACAAATGCTCACCACACTTTGGGTGGCATTGCCCTGTTCCTTGTCATAACTGACCACAGCAACCCTAATACTGATTTCAATCATCTTGGTCTCTGACTTTTGCTTTCTATGCTTTAGGGCAGAGGTCAGAAAACTATGGCTTGCAGTTGGATGGTTGTGACAGGGACTGTATTGACATCAATCCTAAAATACTATCTGGTCCTTTACAGAAAAAGTTTGTCAACCTTTGTGTTAGAGTCACTGATTCTTATGCATTGATCCAAATATTTCTTCAGTTCTGCCCTTTTCCCCAGCTCAGATTCCATTCTCTATCAAGGATTCTTTTAAAATTTTACCACCATTGGCCCTCTCTCTCCACCTTTGTATGAACCCAACCCTTCGCCTACTTCATCCATGAGAAGAGCTTAATTTCTGTGAAGAAAAACAAATCACCATATTGCATGGTTTTGGTTTATCTTCAGGACCACAGGTGGACAGACTTGCTTCTCAAGACACTTCTTTGCAAATTTGCTTTTTAACCTGAAGATTTCACATCACTGCCTCTCTCCTCAAATAGGCTATTATTCCTCTTTTCCTTTTGACCTCAAATGGTGATGTCACTACACACTGAACCGAGAAAATGGCAGCAGACTGGACCCCAGTCTCCTTATTATCTTATCCTCCATCTCAGCTGGTCTTTTCTACCACACTCATTGCCTTCCTTGAGTTGAAGTGAATTGTCTTTGCCCCATCCAAAGCCACCCCTTCCACTTTGCTCTTCTGGTGCTTTCCTTTTCCTTTTGCCCACTATCACCTCCTGCCTTTGCAATGGTGTTCTGTAATTTCGTTTGTTTCTCTAAACCGGTTTCTTCCTTTTCACCAAATCAATCACATCAGCATACAGTATCCTCCATCATTAAAAAGTCCATTCTTGACTACCTCATATCCAGTTCTTTGCATCTTCTTATAGCAAAACATGTTGTCACTGTCTCCTCTCTCACTCCTCCCATTCTCTCATAAATTCACTCCAGTTGGGCTTCCCTTCCTCCCAACTCTACAGAAACTACACTGGCCAAGGGTATCGATTGAGAGAAATTGTTTACAAAAATGACCAACATTTGTCTTCCTTGTATCCATGCCCCATTGCAATGTTACTTTGTAGCTCTATCAATAACAGACAGAGACTACTTAACCTCCTCTTGTATCTAGACTTCCCTGTGACTTTCTTTGACCAATAGTATGCAGTGAAAGTGATATTGTGCCAGTTGCAAGCCTAGACTTTAAGAGGTCTTAAACAACCATCCCCCATGTGAACAAGGAGACTACCACTGTTGCATGAGACACCACATGGGACAGAGGTAGCTGTCTCTGATGAGGCATCTTACACCACCAGCCCCCATCACACCTACCAACTGACCACATATTTTTTAGTGAACCCAGCTGAGAACAGAAGAGTCACCCAGATGAACCTCGCTAAAATTGTCATTCCACAGACCCATGAGTTCTGTAAATGGTTATTGTTTTGAGCCTCTGTGTTTTGGTGGTTGGTTGAATCACAAAAACCAACACCATCTAAAATCACCAACTAACTTGCTTACATGACAACAGTGAATTCTCTGTCCTCTGCCTTCTCTCTGCATCAGACTACAAGTTGACAACTCTCTCTTACTTGAAACACTCTATTTGGCTTCAGGAACATCACACTCTCCTGCTTTCTCTTCAATGGCTGCTTTTTCTTAAGCTTATCAATGGGTTTTTCATTGATGAACCTCTAACCTATGAGGGGCTCAATCTTAAAAGTTCTTTTAGTCTCTCTTAATGTGAACTCCCAGATAACATCATCAACATGGTCTTAGCTATCTGCTATATTCTGATGCTATTCAAATCTACATCACCATCCCTGATACCTCCTCTGAATTCCATACCCAAGGTATGACTTCCCACTTGACATCTTGCTTTGATGTCTAACATAATGTGGCAGAAACAAGATTCTCATCCCCCACACTTCATGATTCTAACCAAAAAATTGCTTCTTCTTGTGCCTTGACCATTCACCAAATCTGTTTGATTCAAATTCCTTTCTGAACCCTCCCTTTTACTTATCTCTGTCCATCCCCATTCACATCAGTCCATCAGCAAATGCAGTCAGCTGCAGCTCTGCAATATAGTAATATCTACAATACAGTAGATAATATTATTGGAGAAACTGGAGCTTATGTAGATTGCTCTTGGGAATGTAAAATGGGGTAGCTGATGTAAAAACAATTTGGTGGTCTCTCAAAAGTTAAATATAGAGTTACCATAAGACCCAGGAATTCCACTCTTAGGGATATGTCCAAGAAAATTGAAAACACAAACAAAAGCTTCTACAAAATTTCATAGTAGAATAATAGCCAAAAAAGTGGACACAACGCAAATGGCTATTGAACCTGTGGTACATCCACACAATGGACTACTACTCAGCAGTAAAAAGGAACAAACAAACCATGTATCAACTATTCTGTTCCAAACAAACAAAGGAACAGAATAGTTGATACATGGAACAACTTATATGGGTCTCAAGGAAGAGTGCAGACCTGAGAGCAATGGAACAATTGAGCTCCTAACTATGGGGAATTTAAGGGATTACAGACCTGAGGGGATTTGGAACCAGTTATATCTAAGCCATGGGCATTCAATGTGTGTGAGAGAGAGCCACTCAAAGTTGCAGGCAGGGAAAGGTTAATTTCCACAGTTAACTATGGATGCGAGTACTGTATCTGGGGTGATTTGAGCAAGGCAAGAGTATGTGGTGGACTTCGCACACAGTTGTATAGAGAACACTTAACAATATCCTTCCCCTCTAAACTCTGAGTACAAAATGATGACACCATTAAGAAGGATCCTAATGAAACCACAGTACTGAAAGAGAAAGAGAAAGAGAAAGAGAAGAAGAAGGGCAAAAGGAAAAAGGAGAAAGTGAAAAAGAGAGAGAGAGGGAAAGAGAAAATGAAGAACAAAAGAATAAGCCTCCATACCCAACTCCACCCCTCCACCTAAGGTAAGTCAAAGGAGGCCCTCAAAATTGAAAGTGACTTCTATTTGCAATATCTCTGACCTGAGATACCCAGGAGTGATGGGTTGTCCTCTCTGTGCCCCATAGTATGGCATGATCCTGGAATTTGTCATCTGAACCAAGACCACATGTGCGCGAAAGACAGTGCTTTGAATTATTCCTCAGGAACAATAAGCATAACCCGAGAATGTCCCCAACCAACCAGGATGAATGGTTGGCCTATCCCGAGCTGGAGCAAGCAGGGATGGACTCATCCTTGGTTATCCTCCCCTCCTGGTTCCTTCGTGGTCAGAGAAAGGTGGGTGACTGAGGCACGGAGACTTGGTTGTAGGGAGGGGAACAAGTGGAGATCGGACCATGTCAAGCTGGGGAGTGGAGCGGTGAGGCTGTGTGTGGAGAAGGCATTGCCATGTTCAGGGAGAGCCGAGTGTAGAACTACGTGGGAGCGTGTGCGTGTGTGTCTGTGCATGTGTGCATGTATGCCGTGCGTGTGTGTCTGTGCATGTGTGCATGTATGCATGCTAACTGAAGTCAAGGGTGTGAGAACTGAAAAGAGCGAAAGTGAGATATAAACAAGAAGGACTCTAGACCGTGTGGAGCAGGAAACTTCTATACTGTGACTTGCCAGGGGGACACAGCAGGTTGTGGGTTGAGCTGGAGTCAGGCATGAAAGGCAAACAAAGGATGCCACTTCTCCAGCCTCCAAGTGGGGTGGAAGGGAAGAGATATGCAGCCCAGGTAGGTGGCCAGGCCCAGGTGCAACATGATACGTGGAGTACTGGTTCCAGACTGGCCAACCAGGTCCATGTCACCACATGGTAGCTAA
>CM053574.1:18777108-18818607 GCA_028646485.1 Cryptoprocta ferox
GGGGTGGAAGGGAAGAGATATGCAGCCCAGGTAGGTGGCCAGGCCCAGGTGCAACATGATACGTGGAGTACTGGTTCCAGACTGGCCAACCAGGTCCATGTCACCACATGGTAGCTAAGGCCGATGAGGACCCTGAGACACAGGGAACAATGTGATGTGTCCAGGTCCATTAACCAGAGAGGGGCAGAGACAGGACACCTGTCTGGTCTACTGACTCCCTGCCCAGCACTCCTGAACTTCTGAGGAAGGGGCCATTGTTGATAAAGGATCAGGAGCCATTCCTGGCACAGCGTGGAGCTGAGTTGGGTGGGGAATGTCCCCTGAGAGTCTCTTCTTTGCCTTTGCAACCTCTTCCCCCCAAAGAAAAGAAGCCCCCTGACCAAGAACTGAAAGCCATAAAGATCCAGGCCTGGTGGCGGGGCACCCTGGTGCGCAGGACATTGCTGCACGCAACACTCAGAGCATGGATCATTCAGCGCTGGTGGAAGATAACACTGGCGAAGCTGCTGGAGGACAAACGGCGAGCTGCCCTAGAGTTCTATGCACAGCAAGGATGGGCAGTGGTCAAGCTGCAGTCCTTGGTCCACATGTGGTGCATACGCATTCGTTACTTGCATTTGCTCCATGCTGCCCGCATCATTCAGCTGTACTGGCGCTGGCATAATTGCCATTCCCGTGGCTTTTTCCAGGGCACCTATGACATCACAGCAATCCATCTGGGACTTGATCTTGAGATATCTCTGGGGTCACAGATTTGCCGGATTACAGACTGCATCCCCTTCCCAATAAAGAACTAATCAGGTCTGCTCCAACTCTGTGTCACCAGATCTCTGTCAGACAAGCTCCAGGGGGTCCTTGTGTCAGCAAAGGGTCAGGGAACTGGGCATGTCATAGTCAACTCCGAGGGAGTGACAGAGGTTGTCTGGAGTCCCTTGTGGAGAAGGATTCTGCTACTGGGTGCTGGATGAGGGAGGCCTGTAATTGACTAGCAATGTCTGCCACGGGTAGGAGAGCTGGGGATGCAGGATCACCAACTCCACCAACTCCAGGGAGACTCCTTCACACTGTGGTCCATGTAAATGGCACCTCCTGTAGTTGTGCCACACGGAGGTGTGTCCCTTGATGCCCTTAATTCTTCAGTGTCTTCCCATTAAATGTGGAACAATTCCAAAAGCCCTCCTGTGGTCTACATAAGCCTGCAGGGTCTGGCCCTGGCCATGTCACCCTCTCCATGTCCTCCCTGGCCACCCTGCTATTCAGACCTCCCCACACATTCCCATCTCAGCACTTTGCACCTGCCGCCTCCTCTCCTTGGATACTCTTCCAGATGGAGCTCTCCCTTGATTCAGGTGTGTCTCTGCTCCATGCTCTCTCCTCAAGGAGACCTTCTTTGGCCACCTTATTGAAATGGCTTCCCCACCCCCTACTGTATGCTCTAGCACCTGACTGCTTTCCTGTTTTCAAAGTTCTCATGACTACCCAAGGATATCTTGTCTCATTTTCTGTTTTCTGTTACTCCCACTAGAGGATGAACTTCAAGAGCACAAGATCTGGGTTCAAATCTATGTTCCCAGCACCTAGATCAGTAGGTTCTGTTTCTTCATCTCTCTCCCTTTCCAGTACATTACTATGTATATATTTTAGGTTCTGTATATTATGTCATTTTGTCATCTTAAAAAAAAAACAAGTCCCTTTCTGGGTTGGGAGACACTGCCCCTCCCAGGTCTAGCCAGTTCTTAGAAATATTAAAGGACTCATCCCAGAGCATGCTTTTCATTTGCAAACTAGCCAATTCAGGGTATACCTCCTCTCTCTTTGTCCCCTACATCCCAGAAAGCCATACTCCTCTGCCTTAATCATTCCAAGCCAGGTACTAGACATCTATATAGGTTATAAACCACCATTCAAACCAGACAATCTTAAACAGCTTACCCTATCCTGCCTTGTCTTTCCCACTCTGACAAAGGCCATAGGAAAAGCTCTTTTTTTCCTCCTGCTTTTTGCCACCTAAAACCTGATGCTTCCCTGTGATCCTGTGTGACATGCAGTAACCTCTGCTTTTGGACCTGTGAGTGTAATAAATTTGGGGAACTAATTAGTAACAAAAATACAAAGGAAAGAATAAATCTCACTGGGAAATAAATATATAGTAAAGTTAGTGAATTAATTGCTTATAAAGCTTGCATGTCAAAACTACAATTTAAGATCACATGTCAGAATGGCTAGAATCTAAAAGATGAGCAATAACAAGTGTCAGCAAGGATGCAGAGAAAAAGGAACCCTTGTGCACTGGTTGTGTGAATGTAAATTGGTACAGCCATTTTGGGAAAACAATACGGAGGTTACTCAAAAAAATTAAAAGTAAGGGGTACCTGGGTGGCTCAGTCGGTTGAGTGTCCAACTTCAGCTCAGGTCGTGATCTCACAGTTCATGGGTTCAAGCCCTGTGTTGGGCTCTGTGCTGACAGCTTAGAGTCTGGAGCCTGCTTCGGATTCTGGGACTCACTCTCTCTCTCTGCCCCTCCCCAGCTTGCACTCTGTTTCTCTCTCTCTCAAAAATAAATAAACATTAAAAATTAAAAATAGAAATACCATATGAGCTAGTAATTCCACTACTGGGTATTTACCCAAAGAAAAGAAAAAAACTAATTCAAAAAGACATCTCCACTTGTATGTTTATTGTAGCATTATTTACAATAACCAAGATCTGGGGGCACCTGGGTGGCTCAATTAAGCATCCAACTCTTGATTTCAGCTCAGGTCATGATCTCATGGTTCATGAGATTGAGCCCTGCATCAGGCTCAATGCTGAGAGCATAGAGCCTGCCTGTGATTCTCTCTCTCCCTGCTCACGCATGTGCACACTCTCTCAAAATAAATAAACTGAAAAAAAAAATAACGAAGATCTGGTAACAATTGAAGTCTATTGATAGATGAAGGATAAAGAATGTGTGAGAAATGATATCTTGCCATTTGCAAAAACATGGATAAACCTAGAGATATTATACTAAGTGAAATAAGTCAGACAGAGAAAGACAAATTCCATATGGTTTTATTTATATGTGGATCTAAGAAACAAAATAAATGAATAAACAAAAACAAATGAACAAAAAGACAAAGCAGACCAATAAAGAGTAAACTGATGGTTGCCAGAGGGAAAGGGGGTGGGTGATGGACAAAATCAAAGAAGGGGGAGTGGGAGATACAGGCTTCCAGTTATAGACTGAATAAATCATAGGAGTAAAAGGTATAGCATAGGGAATATAGTCAATGGTATTGTAATAGCATTGCATGGTGACAGATGGTAGCTATGTTTGTGGTGAGCATAGTACAATGTATAGAGTTGTTGAATAACTATGCTGTATACCTGGAACTAATGCAACATGTGCATGAACTATACTTAAATAAAAAATAATAAAATAAAGCTAGTATGAAGGTTAAAAGACAAAAATAGTAAAAATAACTATGATTACAATAATTAGTTAAGGCATACACAGACAAAAAGATGTAAAATATGAGATAAAAAGGTATAAAATGTGACATTGAAAACATAAAATATGTTGGGAAGAGTAATGCTGAGCTTTAGAATGAGCTCAAACTTTAGTTGTTATCAACCTAAAAATAAATTGTTATAGGTATAAATTGTTATATGTATGCTTCATGGTAATCACAAAGCAAAAACCTATAATAAATACACATAAAATAAAGAGTAATATAAGCATACCACTAAAGAAAGTCACCAAACCACCAGGGAAGAGAGTGAGAAAAGAAGACATAAACAGAGAGGAACTACAAAAACAACCAAAAAGCCATGAACAGAATAGCAATGAGCACATACCTTTCGATAATCACTTTAAATGTAAATGGACTAAATTCTTCAATTAAAGGACATAGAGTGGCTGAATGGATTTAAAAATGACCCATCTGTATGCTGCCTGTAAGAAGTACACTTTAGATGTAAAGACACACACATACTGGAAATGAAGGGATGGAAAAAGATATTCCATCCAAACGGAAACCAAAAGAAAGCTGGAGTAGCAATACTTATATCAGACAAAATAGACTTTAAGATTAACACTGTAGTGAGAAACAAAGAAAGGTGTTACATAATGATATAAAGTCAATCCAACAAGAAGATATAACATTTGTAAATATTTATGCACCTAGCATAAAAGCACCTAAATATATAAAGCAAATATTAACAGACCTAAAGGAAAAATAGACAGTGTTACAATGCTAGTAGAGGACTTTAACACCCTCACATCAAGGGATAGATAATTCAGCCAGAAAATCAGTAAGAAAACATTCATCTTAAATGACATGTTAGACTAGATGGAATTAACAAATGCACAGAACATTCCATCCAAAAGAAAAAGAATACATGTTCTTCTCAAGTGTACATGGAACATTTCCCAAGACAGATCATATGTTAGGCTACAAAACAAGTCTTCATAAATGTAAGAGGAGTGAAATAATATCAAGCATCTTTTCTGACTACAATAGAAACTAATTACATGAAGAAAACTAGAAAATTCACAAATATGTGGATATTAAACCACATGCTACTATAAAACCAATGGACCAAAAAAGAAATCAAAAGGATAAATACCTAGAGACAAAGAGAAATGGAAATATAACATACCAAAATTTATGAGATGCAGCAAAAGTAATTCCAAGAAGGAAGTTGATAGTGATAAATGCCTACCTCAAGAAATAAAAGTATGAAATAAAGAGCCTACACCTCAAGGAACTAGAAAAAGAAGAACAAAAGAAGCCCAAAGTTAATGGAAGGAAGGAAATAACAAAGAGAAGAGCAGAAATAATGAAATAGAGACTAAAAAGACAATAGAAAATATCAGTGAAACCAAATGCAGGTTCTTTGAAAAGATAAACAAAATTGATAAGCCTTACCTAAACTCACCAAGGAAAAAAGGAAGGAGTCAAATAAAATCAGGAATTAAAGAGATGTTACAACTGATGCCACAGAAATACAAAGGACCATAAGAGAGCACTCTGAACAATTACACACCAACAAATTGGACTACCTAGAAGAAATGGATAAATTCCTGGAAACATATAACCTACCAAGACTGAATCATGATGAAATAGAAAATCTGTATAGACTGATTATTAGCTTAGATTGAATTCATAATCAAAAACCTCCCAACAAACAGAAGTTCAGGACTAGACAGTTTCGTTGATGAATTCTACCAAACATTCAAAAAAGGATTAATGTCAATCCTTCTTGGGGCGCCTGCATGACTCAGTCAGTTAAGTGTCTGACTCTTGGTTTCAGCTCAGGTCATGATCTCATTATTCATGGATTTGAACCCTGCGTTGGGCTCTGCACTGTAGTGCAGAGCCTGTTTGGGATTTTTCTCTCACTCTCTTTCTGCCCCTCCCTGGCTTGCTCTCTCTCTCTCTCAAAAAATAAATAAACTTTTAAAAACTTTTTTTAAAACACCGATTTTTCTCAAATTCTTCCAAAAAATAAAAGAGGAAGTTACTCTTCCAAACTCGTTTTACAAAGCCAGCATTACCCTGATACCAAAGCCAGACCAAGGATGCCATAAAAAAAGAAAATTACAGGCCAATATCCCTGATAAACATAAATGCGAAAGTCCTCAACAAAGTATTAGCAAACTGAACTTAACAATACATTAAAAGTATCATACACCATGATCAAGTGGGATTTATTCCAGGGATGCAGGGATGGTTCAATGTCCACAAATCAGCTAATGTGATATACCACATTAACGACATGAAAGATAAAAATCATATGACCATCTCAACAGATGTTGAAAAATTTTTTGACAAAACTCAACATTCATTTATGTTAAAAACTCTCAACAAAGAGGGTATAGAGGATATGTACCTCAACATAATAAAGGCCATATATGCCAAACACACAGCTAACATCATACTTAATAGTGAAAAGCTTAAAGCTTTTCCTGTAAAATCAGGAACAAGAGAAGGATGACCAATCTTGCCGCTTTTATTCTACAGAGTATTGGAAGTCCTAGCCAGAGCAATTAGGCAAGAAAAAGAAATAAAAAGTATACAAATTGGAAAGAAGAAGTAACCACTATTTGCAGATAGCATGATATTATATTAGAAAACCCTAAAGACTCCATCAAAACACTGTTAGAACTAATAAATACAGTAAAGTTGCATAATACAAAATAAATACATAAAAATCTCTTCCATTTCTTTACACTTATAATGAACTGCCAGAGAAATTAATAAAACAGTTCCATTTATAATTGCATCAAAAAGAATAAAATACCTAGGAATAAATTTAACCAAGGAGGTGAAAGACCTATAAATTGAAAGCTACACATTAGTGAAAGAAATTGAGGAAAACACAAATAAATGGAAATATATTTCATGCTCATGGATTGGAAGAATTAACATTGTTACAATATCCATACTACCCAAAGCAATATACAAATTTCAATGCAATCCGTATCAAAAGTCCAATTTTTTTTCACAGAAATAGAAAACAACTATCATAAAATTTGAGTAGAACAGCAGAAGACCCTGAAAAGCCAAAGCAGTCATGAAAAAGAACAAAGCTGGAGGCATCACAGTCCCTGATTTCAAACTATATTACAAATCTATAATAATTAAAACAGTATCGTATTGACATAAAAAAAAAAAGACACAAAGGTCAATGTACCAGAATAGAGGTCTCAGAAGTAAACTCATATACTAATGGTCAATTAATTTACAACAAAGGAGTCAAGCATATACAATGTGGAAAGGACAGTCTCTTCAATAAATGATGTTGGGCAAATTAGACAGTCACATGCAAAAGACTGAAACTGGCCCACTATCTATATATCATGCACAAAAATTAACTCAAAGTGTATAAAAGACTTAAATGTAAAACCTGAAACTATAAAACTCATAGAAGAAAACATAGGTGGTAATCTCCTTGACATAGGTCTTAGTGATGATTTTTTTAAATCTGACACCAAAAGCAAAAGCAACACAAGCAAAAATAAACAAGTGAGATTACATAAAACTAAAAGGCTTCTGCAAGTTGATGAAAGCATCAACAAAATGAAAAGACAACCTACTGAATGGGAGAAAATAATTGCAAGTCATAGATCTCATAAGGGGTTAATATCTAAAATATACAGAGAACGATATAATTCAATAGCAAAAAAAAAAAATCAAACAATCCAATTGAAAAATGGGCCAATCTGGGTGCCTGGGTGGCTCATTAAGCAATCTGAATTTGGCTCAGGTCATGAGTTCGAGTCCCACATCAGGTGAGCTCGTGCTCCACTTCAGGTGAGTACAAGACCCACTTGGGGTGAGCTCAAGCCACACTTCGGGTGAGCTTGAAATCCACTTTGGGTAAACAGGAGCCCTGCTTAAGGTGAGCCCCTCTTCTCTCTCTCTTCCTCTCCCTCTCTCTTTGCCCCTTCTAGGATTCTCTCTGTCTCTCTCTGTCTCTTTCTCTCTCTCTGCCCCTCGCTCACCTGTGCCTTCTCTCTCTCAAAAAAAAATTATTTTTTATTCATTCATTTATTTATTTATTAAAATAAAAATGCCCAGATCTAAGACATTTTTCCAAAGAAAACATACAGTTAGCCAACTGGTACATGAAAATATGTTCAACAGCACTAGTCATCAGGAAAATGCAAATCAAAGTCACAATGAGATATAACCTCACACCTGTTAGAATGGCTATGATTTTTCAAAAAGATAAGAAATAATAAGTTGGTGATGGGGCACCTGGGTGGTTCAGTCAGTTAAGTGGCCGACTTCTGCCTAGGTCATGATCTTGCAGTTCGTGGGTTCCAGGCCCACATTGGGCTCTGTGCTGACAGCTCAAAGCTTGGAGCCTGCTTCAGATTCTGTGTCTCCCTCTCTCTCTGCCCCTCCCCCGTTCATGCTGTGTCTCTCTCTTGTCTCTCAAAAAATGAGTAAATGTTAAAACATTTTTAAAAAATCAAGTTGGTCATGATGTGGAGAAAAGGGAACCCTTGTGCACTGTTGTGGCAGGTAAATTGGTGCTGAAACTATGGAAAACAATAAAAATAGAACTATCATACAATCTAGCAATTCCACTTCTGGGTATTTATCTGAAGAAAACAAAAACACTAATTTGAAAAGATATATGCACTCCCATGTTCATTGCAGCAATAGTCAAGATACAGAAACAACCTAACTGTCCGTCAATGGATGAATGGAAAAAGAAAGAAATTGTCATATGTACATACAATGGACTGTTACCCAGCCATAAAACATAATGAAATTTTGCTATTTATGATACCATGGCTGAAACTCAAGGTCATCCGTGGTATATACTCAAGGTCATTATACTAAGTGAAATAAGTCAGACAGAGAAAGACAAATACCATATGATTTCTCTTATATTAAATCTAAAAAAACCCAAAAACTGAAAACAAAAAAACACAAACTCATAGATACGGAGAACAGATTGGTGGTTGCAAAAGGCAGGGGGTGAGGGGAGGGGGATAAATGCATGTGTTTCATTTTTGTTTTTTTAAGTTTTATTTTGAGAGAGAGAGAGAGAAAACATGAATGGGGGAGGGGCAGAGAGAGAAGGAAAGAGAGAATCCCAAGCAGGCTCCACACTGTCAGCGCAGAGCCCAACGAGGGGCTCAATCCCATGAATCAAGAGACCATAGCCAAAATCAAGAGCCTGATGCTCAACTGACTGAGCCACCCAGATGCATCTGTTTTATTTTCAGGGGAAAAAAAAAAACTTACCATATGACCTAGCAATTCCACTTCTAGGTATATATCCAAGAGAATTGAAAACATATGCCCATGCAAAAACTTGCACATCAATATTTATAGCTATATTATTCATAATAGTAAAAAAGTAGTAACTCAAATGTCCATTAACTGATGAGTGGATTAAAAATGTAATATATACATGCAATGGAATATTATTTAGCCATAGAAAAGAAGGAAGTACTGACGTGCTACAACATGAATGGACCTTGAAAATACTGTACTAAGGAAAAGAAGCCAGACACAAAAAGCCATTTATTGTGTGACTCAAACCAAATGAAATATCCAAAATAGGCAAATCTATAAAGACATAAAGTAGATCAGTGGTTTCCAGAGGTTGGGGTAGGGAAGAATGGTGATTGACTGCTAATGGGTATGGGGCTTATTTGGGGGCTTATGAAAATGTTCTAGAATCAGATAGTGGTGATAGTTGTACAACTTTCTGAATATGCTTAAAAACTACTGGATTGTACAGTTTTAAATAGTAAACTTTATAGAATGTAAATTATATCTAAAAAAAAAAAAAAAAAGACCTTTACAGGGACGCCTGGCTGGCTCAGTTGGTGGAACATGAGATTCTTGATCTCAGGGTTGTGAGTTTGAGGCCCACATTGGGTGTAGAGATCACTTTAAAATGAAATCTTTAAAAAAAAAAAAAGAGTTCACAGAGAAATTTTTAAAAACTTTATAGAAATATATAAAAGAATTATTTTTTAAAGACATAAAAGAATTCTTAGCAAAGGAAGTGATAGTCCATGGTCTTTGAAGGAGCTCAGTATCAGAAGATAGCCTTTTTCCCCCTAAAAAAGGGAACTGACACTATGAAATGCTTGATGGAAACTTCTGTCTTTTGATAGCCTTGAATAGTTTGTCACATTGGAAATATCTGAATTTGTAAGTTTTTTTTTAAGTTTGGGTATGAATCTACCTGGTCTTGGTGTCTTATTTATGGTAGATCTTCAATAACCTTCTCAATTTATCAAGTTTTACATATTTTCTTCAATTAATTTTGGTAATTTAAATTTTCTAGGAAAGCATTTCCTCATAGTTTTCAAATTTGTTACCATGATATTCTCTTACATTTATTTAAATCTCCTTGTGATTATTTTGCTTTTCTCGTTCCATTTTTGTTCTCTTTCTCCATTGCTCAGATTTATAGAGTGTTTATCTTTAATATTGGTCTTTTCAAAAATACCACATTGTCAATTTACTTTCCACCACCTATTTTTTGTTTTCTATTTAATTTAAAATTTTACCTTTATTTTACTGCTGGGGCGCCTGGGTGGCTCAGTCGGTTAGGCGTCCGACTTCGGCTCAGGTCCTGATCTCACAGTTAATGAGTTCGAGCCCCATATCGGACTGTGTGCTGATAACTCAGAGCCTGAAGCCTGCTTTGGATTCTGTGTCTCCCACAACCTCTCTGCCCCTCCCCTGCTCATGCTCTGTCTCTCTCTCTCTCAAAAATAAATAAACTTTAAAAAAGTAAAATAAATAATAAAATTTTACCTTTATTTTACTGCTTTTTAGATTCATCTGTTCTTTCTCTTTCTAGTTTCCTATGGTGTATTGAGGTACTGAAACTTGAGTCAAGGGAAGACAGGAAATGCTAAATCTTAGAAGACACTGGAGAGCTGTACACTGCCACGTGAGTCCTGCTCCCCTGTGTGACTGATAATGAGGAGGGATGTGGATGGGCCTCACTAGAGGAACCCGGGTATGGAATGGCACTCATGTGCCCTATCTTTCCACTCTGAGCTCTGGTACACATCTGACAGGAAGGAAGTAGACAGGTAGTACAAGTTTCCATGGAGCTTGTTTCTGGGGAAGACTCAACTCTGTGGCAGATATCCTAATCCTTATGTCATAATGCAGTTGTGAACTCATAGCTACCCCCTCAGTTTACTCATGCCAGACTTTGGGAAGTAGAGAAATCAAGGCTAATGAACCATCTAGAGACAAGCCATGGGGCTCAGATTTTGTGTAAGAGACATGGCCAGATTTACTAGGCAAACTAAGAGTAGGTGGGACTCACCCAGGACTTCACAGGTTTTGGGAAAAGAAGGGATGCTGAAGCAGGGGGTATCTTTGTACAGAGCCATGGAGAGAAACAGCAGTCTTGACTCATCCATTCATTTCCCATTTAATTCTGATGACAGACTGATGGCAATTTAATTATACTTGTAATTGAAGATGTTGAAGAAATAAGTGAATGGAAGAGGAGGGAGAAGCAGAAACTCAAGGTGGGTAAAATTTCCATGTAGTTAAGAGATATCCAGAACATTTATATTTGTGTCGTAAAGGTGTGGAATTGTGCTCCTTATGGATCCTGAGTCTAAAATAATCAGGAATCAACAATATTGGCCCATTTTTCCTCTACTCCCTTCTCAGCATGGGCTCTCTGGGTGTCAGTCTGACTGTGACATGAAGAGAGAATGAGGAGAATGAAAGCCATCAAGAAATGAATGGGGCTGGGAGGTGAGAATATAAGGACTCTGAATTAGAGAGAACAGTGTTCAAAATATGGGAAAGCTGGAGTAGAAAATGGGATGAGGGTGCTGAAAACCCACCTTGGTACTGAAATACATTGTGGCAGAGGGAAATCAGCCAAAGATGGTTTGGGACTAGGATTAGCAGAGAATACCAGACAAAGGCACTATGAGGCCAAACCTCCAAAACCCAATAAGCACTGAAGATGTGGAGCATGACTAACAAAGTCCCTCACATCCCTAATGCACCATTCTAGCTACTCATGGTTTTCCCCTTGATCTATACACCTATGAGATAGTTTAGTAGGGTGCTGTGACTCTGAGGACAGAGTGATGTGCCCACAGTGGCAGAGGAGGCTCACTACTCAAGTATTCTGACTCTTAGGCAGTGTCCTAACTCCCCTTAACTCTCCAAAGAAATGATAACTCCAAAGAATCTAGGCCCCTTCCAGGAAGATCTTGGAAGTTGATGGCGGGAAGTTCCCTGAGTGGTCTCTCTTATCTCCACTTAGAAAACTTTTAAAAAACAAACAAAAGCAGCCACAGAGATCCAGGCCTGGTGGCGTGGCACCCTGGTACGCCGGACATTGCTGCATGCAGCCCTCAGGGCCTGGATCATTCAGCGCTGGTGGAGGCTGACCTTGGATAGCCTGCTGCAGAAGAAGCGAAAGCAAGCCCTTGTCACCTATGCAAATACAATGAGGGCAGTGGTCAAGATCCAGTCCTTGGTCCGTATGTGGCGTATCCACTGGCGATACCATCAGGTGCTCAACGCCATCTATGTCATCCAGTGCCACTGGCAATGCCACAACTGCCATACCTGTGCTCTCCTCCGGGGCCACTGTGTAGTCACAGCCACTCACCTACAGTTCCACATTGAGATCATCAACCCCTAAAGACTGGCAAGAAGGGGCACTGTGTCTCCTGTACCCAGTAAAAGTTTAACCTGGTCTGTATGTCTCATGTTCTCCTCCAACTAATGGAAATGTTGGGTCTTAGGCCATGCTGCCTCCTTTTCTCCCTGGGAAAGAATTTCAGTAAGGTTTTCCCCTTGTATTTATGGACCCTATTCTGGACTGACAATGACCATATGCTATTTACTCAGTTTTCAAAACAGAAACTGAGGTCCTTGTCTATCCTGATATATGACAGAACCAGAAGTTTCAGTTCCCATTCCCAGCTCCATTCCTTTCTTCCCACCTGTGGGTCTGAAAGATAGGTGGGCTGCATCTCACTGAAAACCCTGAGCACCTCTGCACATGAGAAGAGACTCTGAGATTCTCCTCTGTCAGCCTGGGGTCAGGGGTTGACTGGGGTCTGGGTTTCCTCAAACAAGGTATCTTTGACAAGCACCTAGAGAAAATGCCAACATTTGCCTGACTCTACTAGAAGCAGCACAGTGCAGCCTCGGGTGAAGAACAGGAGGCTGGCCTTAGTGACAGGTGCAGCTGGGCATGTTGATGAGCAACTGAGGACCCTGGGGACTAACAGAGAATAGGAGTTCATGGTACTCCAACTCTGCCTCCGCAAGATCCTTACCGAACTCCTCTCCCTAAGGGCTGTACAACAAATAGGGCTCCCTCTGATATTATCCCATCCCTACTCTTATCTCCATTCTTGATGATTTTATCATTGGTCAGATTGTCCTATCAATCTCCTTGCTCTAATAAACTATTTTTGCTCCCCTCCTCAGCCACTCACTCCCATAGTCATACAAAAAACAGTGATTCAATAGAAACTTCTGTGATGATAGAAATAAACTGGATCTGTGCTGTCCAATGTGGTAGCCATGAGCTGCCTATGGTTGCGAAGCACTTGAAATGTACCTGGTGCAACTAAAGAATTGAAATCTTTAATTTTATTTGATTTAAATTAATTTAGGTTTAAATGGGCACATGTGGATAGTGGCTATTCCATTCGACAGTGTGGCCGTAGACCTCACCAGTATGAATAATTGTTCTATTACCCAAATTGCTTTTTCTAGTGTTCCATTTTCTGATTATTCTTTCTTTCCAGTTCACTTTTCAAATATCCCCAATAGAATGTTTCTTCAGATGTGATCTCTTCCAAACTATTGACCCTACCTTTTTATTTTTTACAGCCATCACTTCTGACATGTCCTTGCATCTTTCTTTACCCAGTTCATATTCTATGGTTAATTATTGTAACGTTTGCTCTGAACAACTTGACTTTTCTTAGCCCTCTCTCTGTGCAAACGTATGGGGTGAACTCAATCATATACCTGCTCTGTGCCTGCAGAAGAGTGAGGATGGCTGGAGCAAAACAAACAACCCTGAGGCATAATCTCAGTTTATATTCATAACTGCAGATGTCTACTGGATGAATTTCCCAATTAATTTCTCTGGTATGCTTGCATTTCCATTTTCTGGGTTGAATATCCATATCACCTCCTCTCCAAATGTCTAGTTCTACATCTTCTCCCCTTGAACTGGATGATGATATATGTTACTACACACTCAACTGAAGAAATGGGAGCATACTGGACCCCCATCTTCCTACCACCACATTCTCCCTTCTCCTTCCCTCTAAATACAAACTAAATACTCTGAAAATAATTCAATAGACAATCCTAAAAGGACTCTGAAATGTGGAAGGAAGAAGGTGGATCAGCTAGGAACCTCAAGATTTTAAAATGTACACCATGATTAATTAATTCCCTGGGTTTTCTTTTTATCTATCATGTATCTCAGACTGGACACCAGAAATGTCTGCAATCCAGAACCACTAAAGGGTATAGGGGAAACAAAATAAAAAGAAGAAAAGCCTGCTCTCTATAGCCGAAGGAAGGGTAGCCCCACAGAAACTATGCAGGGAGACCCATACCTAGTGGCAATGACAGGCTAAACTTCCTGCAGTAGTGATACTAACACCCAGATGGGTCAATCCATCTCATATTCCAAATCCACTGGTAGCAGCAGGCATGATCTGCCCACAGCAGCAGCAATAGTGGAACTCAGGCTTATCTACCCTCTCCACACCCCACATCAGCCAGCAGCAGTGGCCCAGGCTATCCTCAGAAGCAGTAGCAGCAGAATCCACCACATTTCTTATCTGCTGATAGAAGCAGGCCTGATCTACCTTCCCGATGAAAGAGACTGAAGAAGATACAAATAAATGGAAACATTTGCCATGTTCATGGTTAAGAGAAGTTAATATTGTTAAAATGTCCATACTACCCAAAGTGATCTTTAGATTCAGTGCAATCCCTATCATAATTCCTATGACATTTTTCACAGAAATAGAAAAAAGAATCCTAAAATTTGTATCTAGCCACAAACAATCCTGAATAGTCAATGTAATCTTGAGAGAAAAAAAAGAACAAAACTGAGAGGGATCACATTTCCTGGTTTCAACTAATATTATAAAGCTATAGCAATAAGAATAATATGGTACTGCCATAAAAACAGACATTTAGACTGATGGGACAGTATAGAGCACCCAGTAATAAACCCACACGTGTATGGTCAATATTAGACAAGGGAGCCAGGAATACACAATGGGTAAAGAATAGTCTCTTCAATAAATGATGGGAAAACTGAATATCCACATGCAAAAGAATGAAATTGGACCTTTAATCTTACACCATGTACAAAATAAACTCAAAATGAATTAAAGGCCTAAACATAAGATGTGAAACTGTAACCTTCTAGAAGGAAACATGGGAGAAAAACTGCTTGACATTGGTCTTGGCAATGATTTGAAACATTTGAGAAGAATTGGCTTTAAATGGTTGGTAGAATTCACCCCTCAAGTATGTGGTCTTGGCTTTTCTTTACTGGGAGATTTTTTTTATTACTGCTTGAATCCACTTACTCACTATTGATCTGTTCAGATTTTCTATTTCATCATGACTCAGTCTTGGTAGGTTGTATGTTTCTAGTAACTTATCCATGTCTTCTAGGTTATTCAATTAGTTTGTGTATAGCTGTTCATAGTAATATTTTGTGATCCTCTGTATTTCTGAAGAATCTAGTGGCAATGACAGGCCACTCACGAACCATGAGATCATGACCTAAACTGAAGTCAAAAGTGGGTGGCTCAGTCGGTTAGCGTCTGACTCTTGATTTCTGTTCAGGTCATGATTTCACAGTTTTGTGAGTTCAAGCCCCACGTCAGGCTCTGCACTGACCCTGCAGAGTCTTCTTGGGATTCCCTCTCTCTCTCTCTCTCTCCCTGCTCCCACTCACTCTCTCCCTGTCTCTCTCAAAATAAATAAATAAACTTTTAAAAAGTTATATAAAAAAAAAAAGAGTTGGACACTTAACCGACCTGAGCTGAAATCAAGAGTAGAACATTTAACCAACTGAGCCACCCATACGCCCCTCTACTAGATTTTGTGTGTGTGTTGTTACCATGAGGCTTACATAAAACATCATATAGTTATGGGGTGCCTGGGTGGCTCAGTCAGTTGAGTGTCTGGCTTCAGCTCAGGTCATGATCTCGTGGTTTGTGAGTTCAAGCCCCATGTTGGGCTCTGTGCTGACAGCTCAGAGTCTGAAGCTTGCTTCAGATTCTGTGTCTCCTTCTCTCTGCCCCTTCCCCACTAATGCTCTGTCTCTCTCTCTCGCTAAAAAAAAAAAAAAAGTCTTACAGTTATAGCAATCTATTTTAAGATATTGACAACTTACCTTCCATTGCATACAAATGCATACAAAAATTCTAACTTTAACTTTTCTTTCCATGCTTTATATCACACTTTATATCTTTTTATATTATGCATCTATTAACAAATTATTGTAACTATATTTTTATTACTATTGTCTTTTTTCAAAGTTCCTTGCTTTTAAAAAAAATGAATGTAGTGGACCCACAATGTTATATTAGTTTCAGGTGTACAGCATAGTGATTCAACAACACTTACATTATGCTATTCTCGCCACAAATGTAGCTACCATCTGTCACCATACAACACTATTACAACACCATTGACTATAGTCCCTATTTTGTAACTTTTGTTCCCACAATTTAATCATTCTATAACTGGAAGTCCATACCTCCCACACCCCTCTATCCATTTTGCCCATCCCTCAACCCTCACCCTCTTCTGGCAACCATCTTTTAACTTCTACACTAGACTTAAAAGTGATTTATGTACCAGGGCGCTCAGGTGCCTCAGTCAGTTGAGCGTCCAACTCTTGATTTCATCTCAGGTCATGATCCCAGGCTTGTGGGATTGAACCCCGCATCAGACTCCAAGCTGAGTGTGGAGCTTGCTTAAGGTTTTCTCTCTCCCCTACTTACCCTCTCTTTTTAAAAAAAAAAAAAAAGTGATTTATGCACCACCATCACAATATTAGCGTGCTCTGAATTTGACTGTATATTTTAACTTTACCAATGAGTTTTATACTTTCATGTGTTTTCATGTTGTTTCTTAGCATGCTTTCATTTCAACTTGAAGACTCCCTTTAGCATTTCTTGTAAGGCAGGTCTAGTGGTGATGAAGTCCTTCTGTTTTTCTTTGTCAGTCTTCATCTTTCCTTCAATCTGAAGGACAACAATGCTAGGAGTAGTATTCTTGGTTGGAAGTTTTTTCTTTGGGCACTTCAACTATATCATCCTACTTCTTCCTCACCTTCAAGGTTTCTGCTAAGATTTCCACTGATAGCCTTTGTGTGTGTGTGTGTGTGTGTGTGTGTGTGTGTATGTGTGTGTGTTTGGGGGGGTCCCCTTCTATGTGACAAGTTGCTTTTATTCTGCTGTTTTTAAATTTTTCTCTTTGTCTTTGACTTTAACAATTTGATTATAATGTATCTCAGAGTAGCCTTCTTTGGGTTGATCTTGCTTGGGGTCCTTTGAGCTTCAGGTACCTGGATATCCATATTTCTCCCAAAATATAAGGAGTTTTCAACTACTATTTCTTTAAATAACCATCTTGCCCCTTCCCCTCTGTTTTCCTTCTGTGACTTCTATAATGTGTATATTTGTTCAGTTAGTGGAATTCCATTATTCATGTAGGCATTCTTCATTCTTTTTCATTCCTTTTTTCTTTTTGTTCCACTAACTGGCTCACATCAAATGACCTGTATTTGTGTTCCTTGATTCTTTCTTCTGAGTGATCAAGTCTTCTATTTAAGTTTTCTGTGGGTTTTCAGTCTTTCATTATATTTTGTAGCTCTAGAATTTGTTTGTTTCGTTTTTATGGTTTCTATTTCTTAAATTTCTTATTTTTCTCATTCATTTTTTTACTGATTTGCTTAGTTGTTTGTGTTCTCTTGCATTTCATTTAACTTCTTTAAGGTGATTACTTTGAATTGTCAAGCAATTTGCAGATTTCTGTTTCTTTGGGCTCACTTACCGGAACATTATTAGCTTTCCTTTGTTGGTGTCATGTTTTCCTGATTCTTCATGATCTTTTTTTTTTATATTTTTATTTTTGAGAGAGAGCATGAGTGGGGGAGGGGCAGAAAGAGAGGGAGGCACAGACGCAGGCCCCAAACTCACAAACTGTGAGATCATGATCTGAGCCAAAGTCGGACGCTTAACCGACTGAGCCACCCAGACGCCCCACCATGATCTCTATTAACTAGGTGTATGGATGAATGTGGCTTTCACCAGGTCCCTACGAAAGATCCTGCCAGGACACTGGGTAGGCCCTAGGAAGGCATAATTGGGCCCAGATCATGACTTAGAGCGGCTAGAACTGAGTCCCAAGGCTACTTCAGTGTTCATAGCCAGGACTGAGGTCTGCAGGCCTGGCTCTGGAGGCACAGAAGGATGTGTCTTCTAGTTGGTCACTAAGTGGGCAGGGCTGCTCATGGATTGTGACTGGGATGGGCTGGAGCCAAGTCACAGAGCTGTTTCATGAATCTGCTGTCATACCAAAGTTGGCTGTCCTGCTTCCAGAGGCACTGATGGGCATTTCTCCTAGTGGATCCCCAGGCTGCTGGGACTTCTGTGGACTGGGAATAACTGGAGCCAAATTACAGGGCAATTTCAGGATGTCCAGGGGTGCAGAAGAGTGTGTTTCCCTGCGCTGTCAGGATTGCTTTACACTGCAGTTGGGCAGTCTAAAGCAGGGGCTTGAGGTATGTCTCAGGGCCATTTCAGGATCTGCGTCAGACCAAATTTGACAGGCTTGCCTCCAGGGGCTCCCAGAATGTGGTTGAGAGGGGCTAGAACTGGTTCACAGGCCATTTCAGGGTTCACAGCTGGGGCCAAGGTCTGTAGGTCTATTGCCTGAGACATAGACACACATGACTCCTCCCAGGTTCCTTGATGTATGGTGCTGGTTGTAAGATCAAGGCCAAACAGGGGGCACAGAGGTATTTCCATGTCAGTAGACAAGACCATGGTTAGTGAGTCAGCCACCTGGGCATGAGCCTACATTCTCAAAATGGCCTTCTTAGGTCTTGACTCCACTAGGGTTTCACAATCTCTTACCTGGATCCCAGATCTCCCACAAAGTACTTTTGTCCATGGGTGGCTGCCAAATTGTGGCTGCTGAAGGGTAATATGAGCAAGAAATCTTCTTTTTTAATTTTTTTTATAGTTTATTTATTTTTGAGACAGAGAGAGACAGAGCATGAGTGGGAGAGGGCCAGAGAGAGAGGGAAACATAGAATCTGAAACAGGCTCCAGGCTCCAAACTGTCAGCACAGATCCCAATGTGGGGCTTGAACCCATGAACCATGAGATCATGACCGGAGCGGAAGTCGGAGGCTTAACCAACTGATCCACCCAGGTGCCCCTGAGCAGGAAATCTTCTTTTCCATGATACTGCAGATATTCTCTGCTAAAAAATACATATATATTTTTTAAATCCCAAAGAGGGGCACCTGGGTGGTTCAATTGGTTAACTGTCAAACTTTTGATCTCAGCTCAGATCTTGATCTCAGGGTCATGAATTCAAGCCCTGCACTGGGCTCCATGTTGGGCTCCATGCTGGGCATGAAACTTACTTAGAAAACAAAAGCAAAAACAAACTCCCAAAACAAAACAGTAAAAAACAAACAATCGAGATAGAAAATAAGCAAAAGATATTAACAAACATTTCACTGGAGAGTATATAGATGGCAAATAAGCACTTGAAAGCATTAATTAAGCATTCAACTTAATTAACCATTTGGTAAATGGAAATTAAAACCACAGTGAAGGGGAGCCTGGCTGGCTCAGTCAGTAGAGTGTGCAACTCTTAACCTTGAGGTTGTGAGTTCGAGCCCCACTTTGGGTGTAAAGATTACTTAAATAAATAAATTTTTTTAAAAACAGTGAAATGTCACTGCTTATCTATCATAATGGCTGAAACAAAAAATACTGACAAAACCAAATGCTAGTGAAAAGATGGAGAAACTGGATCTCTCAAAAGTTGTTGGTAGGAATGTTAAATGGCACAGCAACTCTGGAAAACAATTTTGAATTTTCCTAAATAACTAAATATGCAATTCTCATACAATTCTGAAATTGTATTACTCCCAGAAAGAAAAAAAAACGGAAATTTATGTTTACACGAAAGCTTTTATATGAAGTCAAAGCTAGAGAAAACACGGCAGAAAGGATGGACCAAGAATCCATCTCCCTCATCTAGACAACAATTGCATTGGAAGACTCTGTCTGTTTTGGAGTTCTGGACTCTGTTTGAAGGCTTATAACTTCCAGAAACTTAGATGGTAAATTTACATTAATTTTGGTCAATTTCAGCTCTTAGTGCAGTACTGCCTACCCATCCCTGACCCTACCCCTAATCCCCAGCACCATGATGGGCAACCATGCATGAGTTCCATAAAAATTTTTATTCAGTTTTCAAAAGCCAAGGTGAGTAATAAAGATTGTCCTCTAAATATCAAGGTTCTGTGCTCAGATTGCTTTATTGCTGCTTGTGATTGCAGAGGTACAGAAACAGAGGCAGGCAGCCATTGTTGCAATTCCATATTCCCACCTCAATTGTTTCAATACCCTCCTCCTCCAGCTAAAACAATTTCCAGAGGATTTAAAGATATGGAACCTTTTTTTTTTTTTTTTACCCTTCACTTTTCTTTTTTTCCCTTATTGAGTACCAGACATTTAAGGACCAGAACACATATATAGGGTAATTTAACAAGTCATTATGGGAGCACCTGGGGGGCTCAGTCGGTTAAGCCTCTGACTTTGGCTCAGGCCATGATCTCACAGTTCATGGGTTCAAGCCCCACTCGGGCTGTGTGCTGACAGCTCAGAGTCTGGAGCCTGCTTCAGATTCTGTGTCTCCCTTGCTCTCTGTCCCTCCCCCACTCATGCTCTGTCTCTGTCTCTTAAAAATAAACATTAAAAAAATAAAATAAAATAAAAAGTCATTATGTTTACCCAGGGAAAGGTGTGGGCTCAAAATTTAAGAGAAGATCTTAAATTTACACCTTAGATTAGCCCCAAACACAGAGACACCTTACAACAAACCAACAACAAAGAAAGAAACCTAGCAAAATGAGGGAAAGGGTGAAAATCTGACCTGTAGAATCACCACAATATAAGATTCAAATTTCCAGTTGTCAACAATGAAAAATTACAAGGCATACTAAGAAGCGGGAAACTATGGACTATTCAAAGGAAAAACATTAAATCAACATCAACAGAAATAAACTTTAAAACAGTGGTCTAAAATGTGCTCAGAGAGCTAAAAGAAGACATGGACAAAGTCAAGAAAATGATGTAAGAACAGAACGGAAATATTAAGAGATAAAAAACATTTTTAAAGTAGGCTCCATAAAGCCCAATGTGGGGCTTGAACTCATGACCCTGAGATCAAGACCTGAGCTGAGATCAAGAGTCAGATGCTTAACCAGCTGAGCCACTCAGGTGCCCCAAGAGATAAAAAACCTTTTAAAAAGCAATTCTTGGATTGAAAATTACAATAACTGAAATGAAAATTCACTAGAGGGATACAAAAACAGATCTGAGCAGTCAAAAGAATCTGCAAACTTGAAGACAGGACAATTGAAATTATTGAGTCTGAGGAACAGAAAGAAAGATTGAATAAAAGCTAATATAGCCTAAAGACCTGTGGAAAATCACCAGCCTCTCCAGCATATGCCTTGTGGAAGTCCCAGAAGGAAGAGAGAAAAAAGTGCAGAGAGATTATTGAAGAATGGGTTTAAAACTTGCCAAATTTGATGAAATACATGAATATAAACACCCAAAAAGCTCAGTGAACTCAAGGCAGGATAAACTCAAAAAGATTTGTGCCAAGACACACTATAAGCAAACTTCCAAAAGACAAAGACAAAGAGAGAATCTTGAAAGCATCAACAGAGAAGCAACCCATTACATATAAGTGATTGCCTATAAAGTCATCAGCAGATCTCATTGGAAACGTTGGAGGCAGAAGGAAATAAACTGTCAAAAAAGAACCCAATGGAGGCATCTGGATGGCTCAGTCAGTTAAGCGTCCGACTTCAGCTCAGATCAAGTCATGATCTCGTGGTTCACGAGTTCGAGCCCCATATCAGGCTCTGTGCTGAGCCTGGAGCCTGCTTCAGATTTTGTGTCTCCCTCTCTCCACCCCTCCCCTGCTCACTGTTCACTTTAGCTGTGCTAAAGGAGAGGGGTGGAGAGAGAGGGAGACACAGAATCTGAAGCAGGCTTCAGGCTCTGAGCTGTCATCACAGCTATTAAAAAAAAAGGATCAAATCTTTAAAAACCATATCTGATCATATATTAATGTCCAAAATATAGAAAGAACACCTACAACTCAACAACAATAACAACAAAAAACCTGATTCAAAAATGGGCAAAGGATTTAATATTTCTTCAAAGAAGATATACAAATGACTAGTAAGCATATGAAAAGATGCTCATATCACTAATCATTAGGGAAATGCAAATAAAAACTACAGAAGATACCATTTCACATCCAGAAGATAGCTACTATCAAAAAGAGAGAGAGAGAGAGTCAGATTAATAAGTATTGGCAAGGATATGGAGAAACTAGAACCCTTGTGCACTATTGATGGAAATGTAAAATGGTACAGATGCTATGGCAAACAGCACAGCAGTTCCTCAAGAATTAAAAATAGAATTACTCTTTTTATAATGAATTTTATAACAGAATTACTATTTTATAATGATCCAGCCATTCCACTTTTGGATATATACACAAAAGAATCAAAAGCAGAATCTCAAAGAGATCTTTGTACACCCATGTTCACAGCAATATTATTCACAGTAACCAAAAGGTGGAAGCAACCAAAGTATCCATTCATGGATTAATGGATAGACAAAATGTGGTGTATACACACAATGAAATATTATTCAGCCTTAGAAAAGGAAATTCTGACACGTGCTACAACATGGATGAACCTTTAAGACATGCTAAATGAAAAAAGTCATTTCTATGATGACAATGACAACGACGACTACTACTAATGTGTGATTCCATTCAAATAAGATTTTTACAGTGATCAAATTGATGGAGACAGAATAGAATAATTGTTGCCTGAGACTGAGGGAAAGGGAAAATGGAGAATTGTTTAATAGTACAGATATTGTACTATTCATAGTGCAAGATGAATAAAGTTCTGGACATGGCTAGTGGTGATAATTGCACAACAATGTGAAATGCTTAATGCCAAGTGAGCTGTTTACTTACACATTGTTAAAATGGTAAATTCTATGTTATGCATATTTTACCACAATTTTTTAAATAGTATTTTTTAATAGTATTTGGATTTTAATACCATTTGGATGGGGGAAGCAAAAGATGGCACAGTCCTCCATGTTGCACAACTACAGAAGGCGCCATTTACATGAACCACACTGTGAAAAAGTCTGTCTGGTGTTGGCCAACTTGGTGGCCCTGAGGCTCCCAACTTTCCTACCCATGGCAGACATTGCTAATCAATCTGTTCATAGGGCCTGTTCATCCAGCATTGTGCTCTCAAATCTTTTTCCATGCTAGGAGAACTGTCCCTTCCTCAGAACTGATTTATGAGATGCTATCATTAACTCAATGACCTCTTTGAAATCTGACAAAGAGAGCAAAGGACACAGATATAGCAGACCTGATCATTCATTTACTGGAAGGGGTATGCACTGTTGCACTTTACAAGCCTGTAAGCCTAAAGAGATTCCAAGTTGAAGATTTAGTTGGCTTTCTTTGAGGTTGTAACGGCCCTGAATAAAGCCACGCTTTCGGCAAATATGCCCGCGCCAATGGATCTGGATGATGCGGACAGCATGGAGCAAACGGCAGTAACGAAGCCGTAAGCGCCACATGCGGACCCAAGACTGCAGCTTGACCACTGCCCATTCTTGCTGCGCATAGAACTCTAGGGATAGTCGCTTCTTCTTCTCCACCAGCTTCACCAGCATCTGCTTCCACCAGCGCTGAATGATACAAGCTCTGAGGGATGCGTGCAACAGTGTCCGGCGTACCAGGGTGCCCCGCCACCAAGCCTGGATGAACATAGCCGCTTCCTGTTTTGTGATGATCTTTATTCCAGCGCCTTGCAAGGGAAAATGGGACACTTAGTAAACTCATACATTTCAGCTCCCAGGTGTGCCAGGAAGGAGCCCTGATCCTCTATCAACAGTCGCCCCTTTCTCTAACGTTCAGCAGAGCTTTTGTGGGCAACAGATGGACTCGGGAGACTAGGTAAGTGTCCTGCCTCTGCCGCTCTCTTATTACTGGACATGGACTCATCATTTTGCCCTCTGAGTCTCAGGGCTTCCTGCACTTGCAGTGTCACCCAGTTTTGCATGGACCTGGTTGGCCAGTTTAAAGCAAGAACACCATAATCAGAAGTAAAAGAGATTTAAGTTTCACCTGGACCTGACCACCTACCTAAGATTCATGTCTCTTCCCTCAGACCCCTCCCATCTGCTGGAGAAGTGGCATCTTTGCACCCCCTACCCTCTCACCTCTGACTTCAGGTTACATCCACGACCTGCTGTCTCCCTTCTGCCTCACCAAAGTATTAAAAGATTCTTCCACCATCTATACTTTATTAAGAGCTTAAACACCGGTTAACACATACATCAGTATAAAGATACACATGAACACACACTTCTAGACCCAATCTTCCTGTACCTCTACCCCAAACAGAGTCCACACCTTGTAGCTCCCAACCATGTGTGGTCTGAGTTCATACTCTTTGCCCACCTCCTTGGCACAATCCATATACGTTGGCCAGACCCACATCTCAGCCTAAGGAGGAAATGGGGGAAAAGGGATAGCCAAGGAGGAGTCAATCTGTGTTCATTCTAGCTCTGTATATAGGGACCATTCATCTCTGTTTGCCTGGCACACCCTGGGTTTATGCCTGTTATCCTGGAGTAGTGTTGATAAATGTCCATTCACTCACTGAAGCATCTCTCTTTGGATAACAAAGTACGTGGTCACAGACTTTTGGGATACTCCACTGGACCCCAAGGGTAAGAGATGCCACAAGTCAAGACTCTCCCCAACATAGTAGAGCCTAGAACCATCTACACATGGAGAAGTGGAGTGGGTAATGACTGATGTGGGTGGGAGTTTGGGGGGCAGCCACTTTCTCTTCTCCCCTTTGCTCCTTCAAGCTCTGTTCTAACAATGTGACTTCATCATCTTTGACTATAACTTGGATAATTTGCTGTCCTGTAATCAGAGATTATAAAGAAAAACATTGGAGAAAGTAAGGTGCTCTTCCCATCACTAGGTCCCAAGTCAACCACACAGCTTCCTGTCCTTTCCTGGGACCTCAAACATGGAAGGGTTGGGGTGGGGAGGGTCCCACCCAGAGGTATCTATGGGAAATTTACTGTCCTCCCAGAAAACTCAGGTGGATCTAACTGTCTCTTACAAAGCATTAAATGCCCATGACTTGGGGTGGATGGTCAAATCCCCCTCAGATCTGCACTTTACTAAATTACCCATGGTTAGGGGCAAGATGGTCCCATCACTCTCAGGTCTGTACTCCTCCAGCCACACACTGGCAGGAAAGGTGATGTCATAAGGGCAGCTATGACTCAAGCACTAGGATGGGTTCCAGCAATTGAGCCCTTTTCTAAGAAAAACCCAGATGACCTGCCCTTTCTTTCCTACCAGAATGGCCAGAGTTCTAGATACAAAGAAGCACACCCCAAATACTGACCCACTGACACAAAAGTGTATAATGATACTCATTAAAGCCTGGCTAATATTTATTATATGGAATTCAGTTCATTTCAACAACGACATTCCAAATAACAATTAGAATGAGTGTCCTATGTACTGATATAGAACAGTGTTCAAGATTTAGCAAGATTAACATCAATCATCAAATCAAGATCAACTCAATGTAAGTATATATTTATACATGTGTTGTTACAAAAGCATTGTTTTTAAAGGGGTGGGGATTAAGAAGGTACATAAAAATTAGCAGTGATCATCTCTGATGAAGATAGCAAAATTAGGGGAACAGAATAAACTCCCTTATTGCTGCTAAACCTCTTATGTCTGGCCTAACTGTAGGTCATCTAATTATCAGGCCCCTGGGAGAGCATTCGTGAAGTCCCCAGGACCAGCCAGGGCCTTCATCTCAGGCTCAAGTGATCTCAAGCACTCTCCTGTCTTCCTCTTCCCCTGAGAGCCTCAAGGTCACAGAAGATGGGTGAGGAGCAACCACTACCCAAGAAGTGCCCCACTTGTGTCTGCTCCTGGCCTCTGAAGGCCCATATGGTCATTGTGAAGACCTGGTCCCCTCTCAGGGTCACAGCCCCAGGGGTCACTGAGTAGTGCATTTGCAATATGTAGAGTGGGCATGAGGGGGCAGTGTGGGGCTATGGGGGGGTATAGAAAAGACACACACTCCTTACCCCCTTCTCCCTTCTCCCTTCCCCCCTTTCTAGATTCCCCTCACCTTTGACTAGCACTTCGGCTGGTCTAGGCAGTTTCAGGGAGAGCAGTTATCCAGACCTTCATCCGTGACATATCTGATTCTCTAGTTACCATACTTCTCTGGTCATGATTGTGTTTAGCTACCATTATACTGGGCAGCAAAGCACCAACAGATCAGCCGGTGAATCACCCAAGCAGCATTCATAGTCTTCCCTGCCCCCATAGTGTAGCAGCAGACCCCTCACCTTCTCCTGATGAGCAGGGTTAATTATCCCTGCCAGTATGGTGACTCCTTTCATTACCTGCTTGTCTTTCGGCAAAGGAGTCCAAAGTGACTGGGTGCCAGCCATAGCTTTAAGTTTAGTGGGACCCTTACTGTGACCCTTGATGACTGCCTTCCTCCCTAGAAACTAGAACCTCCAGTCAGATGGAGCCTGTAGAGACACAAAGCCCAAATTCCCACATGTATAACTGGAAGGGGTACTCACGGGGTGCATCACCACTGCCACACTTGATTCTGGGACACAGACATTCTACCTATTAGGGACCAAGCACCATGTAATGGACCTTGATTTAGGGCTTGAGTTAGTAAACTACAGCCCATAGGTTAAATCCACCCCACTGTACATCCTGCAAAGAATGGTTTTTACATTTTGCAGTGGTTGAAAAAACTTAAAAAAAAAAAAAAACCTCACGACACATGAAAATTATATGGAATTCAAATTTCAGCATCTATAAATAAAATTGTATTGGAACACAGCCACGTTTATTTATAGGCTGTCTATTGTCACATTTGCACTTCAATGACAGATTTGAGTATTTGTGACAGGGACAGTATATGGCCCTCCCACCACCTCCCACTGCTGCTCAACACACAACGAATAGTGGTGGTGCAGTTATAACTGAATAGTATTTAGAGTGCCACATATACTGCTTGCTGTGATTTATATTTTATCACCAATACATCTGTATTATGTCATACAAGAACAGAGGAGAAAAGTAGACTTTAAATGTCACATTTTTTTGACAATAGCAAAGCATTGTGTTCATTTATGCAACATTATAGCTATGCTAAAGGGATACAGCATTATATATCTACATTACCAGATAAGCAATCCATAGTATTCTTAACTCACAAGAAAGCAATGATCTTAAAATTTAGAAATTTTAGGGGCACCTGGGTGGCTCAGTTGGTTAAGCGTCCGACTTCGGCTCAGGTCATGATTTCACGGTAAGTTTGAGCCCCACGTAGGGCTCTGTGCTGACAACTCAGAGCCTGGAGCCTGCTTCAGATTCTGTGTCTCCCTCTCTCTGTTCCTCTCCTGCTCACACTCTGTCTCTCTCAAAAATAAATAAATATTTTTTAAAAAAAATTTTAAAGAAAAAAAATTTAGAAATTTTAAATGGGGTATTTCACCATAGCAGAACTTCTTTACAAAAATAAAAAATGAAAATGAGACCACAAAGTAAGTTTTCAGACTGCTCATTTGTTGGCAAGAAAAGGTGTTTACTACTGGTGAGCTAATTAAATCATGTTTAATTGCAGCAGCTCGAAAAAAAATGTGATAACAGAAAATAAACTTAACACTATTAGCCTTTCATGGGAATAGTTGCTCTGAGAGTTGAAGACCCTGGGAACAAAACCAATAGTCAAATTAAAACAAGGCAAATGATTTCAAGTGGTTTTTTGCTTGACCATTGATGAGTTAGCAGATGTTACCATACAGCTCAGCTATTGTTCATAGAAGGGGTGAATGCCAAGTTTGAGAGGCCTGAAGAATTCAGCTTTATGAATAGTTTACATGAAAGCAACTACTGTTAATAATATTGGTTGAAGAAGTTGAGAAGACACAAATTCAATGCTGACTGAAGTGAAATCTGCTAGGATGTGATAAAACTGATATGGTGAAAATATGTGTGAAAAATTGGGCTTAGTTGGACAAATTTACAAAGTTTATGAAAATGTAAAGCGCTTACAACCTACAGCCTATGGTTACTCATTATATTATTCATCAATAGGTACTTTGGGGAAATTCTTTTTAGATTTTTTTAAAAGTTTATTTACTTTTGAGAGAAAGAGAGAGAGAGTCAGAGGCATGAGTTGGGGAGGGGCAGAGAGAGGGAGACACAGAATCCAAAGCAGGCTCCAGGCTCTGAGCTGTCAGCACAGAGCCCAACGCAGGGCTCAACCCACAGACTGCAAGGTCATGACCTGAGCCAAAGTTGGACGCTGGACACTTAACCGACTGTGCCACCCAGGCACCCCGGGAAAAATATTTTAATCTACTGTGTTACTAAAGCAGGAACGTCAATGGTAAGCTTCACTTGCCTTTGTTGACTTAAGTATTATTAGTCTGTGATTTTTTTTCTCAGTAAGAGAAGGTGAATATTCTGATATGCCAAGCACATAGCAGCTCCATGGCTTGAACACAGCAGTAGCAATAGCTACATAAGCCTTGCTAACTTGGAGCCTATGCTGTTGGGTCCATATAGTGCCTCTATCTCTGCCTCCATGACCATCCAGGACCCATTGTTCCAGCATTAGAATGAGTGCCAGAAGCTGGCTGACATCAACCAGTCCAGTGTTTTTTGTCTGCTTCACTGTTTAGTGCCTATTCCATGGCAAATGTTTCCTGGTGGTAGGTGTTAACATATGATACAAAGATTTTCACTCTGTGTACACTACCGTATGTCCGTCTATCTGCCTCTAGACCAGACTTCCTTGTCCCTCTTGTTCGAGTCTTTGTGTTGCCAGGAAACTGACCAGTAAGCCATTCACCACTGCCATTCATTGTCCATATATATTCTATCTCAGGCCACTTATCTTTCCACATAAAGTGGATGCTCATCCTGAAACTCTGCCCATTGAGACGACTTTCCCCTCACCACTCACTGTCTTTCAAGGCTACCCTTGAACGAAGCTGTAACTCACCTGCTCTTTGGGGAGCAAATCTACAAGTTAGCCTCAGGGATTTTCCTCTTATGTCAGCTGGTCCCAGGGGGTTCCCTATAAGCCCACATGAGTATGAGCTGAGAGGGCAATGGTGGCACAACAGTGGTGGGTTACTCAAGAGTCTAAGCTACCAGCCCATGTAGTTTGCATCTTCAGTTTCTCATTGTCACCATTGCTATCAGTGAAGTTAGGGAGGAGTATCACATTTCTTCAGATTCAAAGGGTTCAGGGGAACTTGGGAATTCAAGATTTGGGGAGCCATCAACCCAAATGATCCTATCTCGTGTGTCAGAGTTCCATCTTTTTTCCTTCCCTGATCTTGGCAGAGCATCCTCCCTTGATGGAGAATTTAACCTTCTTAGGATACTGGTCACTTTGATGATTAAGTCTTGGGCCTTACCCTCAGCTTTTTCAGTCCTGCCATTATAGATGAGAGTTTCTTCATATGCCATCAGAAAGGGCCTCTTGCTTTTACACTTACCTTTTAATTACCTGTTGCTTGTTCTCAGCCATCTGTTATCTTTTTCTAGAGCTTCATAGAGCCTAGAAATAGCCGTCCAATTCTTTACAGTTAATTCCTCCACACTTTGCAAATGCTTGCTGTGTCACACCAGCTAGTACATTCCTGCCTCCTATATATGTATATGATCCCATTCACCCTTGAGAGGGTTACCATTTAAGCACCACCCTGTGTCAGGGGCTATCTGTGCTGCACATACCACTAGTATGGGGTCCTCATTGCCAGCCAGGCACTGATGAAGTGAGTGATCCCATTTCAAAACCCCATCTTATTATCTTCTTTCTCAGGCAACCTCTGCTATGAACTGTTGTAGTTTGGGTTCTCCAAGAAAGGAGATGGAGTTTAGCATTCAGGCTATTTATTAGGGAATACCCTTGGGATCGCCACCTATGGGAAGAACGGGAAGGAAAGAGGATTGGGTAGAGGTAGAAGATCTGGCAATTCAGCTGGCAACCTTAGCAGGCACCACAGGAAGTTCTGTTGTTGAAATGGCCCAGCAAAATTGGCCCACATTGAGTCCAAATGACCAGGTCTTTATACATCCACTTAGATCAGTCATTGTGTGTGGTACCTGAAGGGCTTGACTTTGGGCAAGGCAGGCTCTTTGCAGCCTAAAGCAGTCCCTAAAGGGGCTGACAGCTGCTATCAGGACTCCCAGGAGCCAAGGCACCACATTCTTTCCTTGAAGGGGAGTCTGTGTAGTTCATCTCCACATCTACCAAAAGCAAGATCTGTTTAACTCAGTAGGAGAACATTTTTTAATTGATGGATATTACTAATTCACATTTATTGATTCCTAATATATATGGACTTACTACCATCTTATTTTGTGCTTTAAATCTATCATTTTTTCTTATGATCTGTTTTTCTTTCCCTATTTTTTATCAAATTGAGTTTTCAGTGAGCTTGGAGGTTGGTGAGTTTTTTCCCTTCTACTATTTTAGCAATTGTGGCAGAGATTGTAAGTTGCTTACCCATATCCACACCCTACTTCTTTCTTACCAAAAGAATTGTGATTTCATGGGGGTTGGCAACATGCTCGTTTAAGTAAAATGACGTTTCTCAGAGTCTCTTTCAACTGCAGTGGCCATGTGATACTCACTGGCCAATGACATGTTGCTGGGTAAGTCTTTTGGGAAAGCTCTTTAAAAATACAAATGGGTCCTTTTTGTCATTTTGCCTTAACCCACCCTCTTCTTCCCTAAAAGCAGACATGATAGCCAGCACTCTGGTAATCATTTTGAGGCCATGAGGATAAGGCTCACATCTCTAAGATAGTGAGGGGGAGCAGATGAGAAACTAGTAGCTTAGTTACATGAACTGCCATACCACTAGGCTTGGACTGTCCACACTCAGATTTCTGTAATAAATTCAAACCCCTCGTTTGTTTATCTCCTCCTAATTTAGATTTGTTTTCACTGAACATAATTTCCAATTTCTATAGAAGTTTTACAACTTATTCCTTTTCTTCTAGTACTTAAACTTAGATTCGTTTTAACACTTAACACTTTAAATTTTACATCATGGAGCATTTCAAACCAATCAGTATCTATCACTTCTACCCCAGATCAGGCAAGGACTTCAGCCCAATCTTCCTCACTTCACTCACTGCCTCCAGCACCCTCTCATGTTAGTATCACCTGAGATAGTACACATATTTTTTATAGAAAAATCTTGCTTGTAACAACAAATTCTAATGGCATCTGTACTCATTACTATTTCTATGTCATTCTCCTGGATTGGTTTTTCTTTCTTTTTTTAAAATTTTTTTTTAACATTTATTCATTTTTGAGAGACAGAGCGCAAGCAGAGGAGTATCAGAGAGAGAGGAAGACACAGTATCCGAAGCAGGTTCCAGGCTCTCAGCTGTCAGCACAGAGCTGGATGCGGGGCTCAAACCCACAAACCGTGAAATCCTGACCTGAGCCAAAGTCAGATACATAACCGACTGAGCCACCCAGGTGCCCCCTGGATTGGTTTTTCTTTATCATGGAATTCATTTCCCAGAAATACTTTGAGAGACTTTCAATGTAAACTTTGAATTATTAAAAACGTCTTTCATTTTTTGCCCTTAGACTTCAATGAAGTCATACCATTCAATGCTTACATTTCTTTTCTTTCAGAACATTGAGGGTGTCATTCCACTTTCTCCTCACACCCAGTTTTGTTGCTGAGAAGGCTGAGATCAGTCTGAAACTTATTCCTGAGTGAGTGTTTCTGGATTTGTTCTTCCTCTTCAGATGTTTACATATATTATCTTCATCAGCTATGAGATTGTGCTGCAACCTGTTTGGAACTCCATCTGTTTTCCTTCACCTTTTTTAGGGCAATTGAATCTCCTTAATGAGTTCTGGGAAACTCATTAAGGCCTTGAAGGTTCCTGCTCTCCTCTCTGTGCTTCGTTTCACAGGAACACTAATTCAACCATGACTAGAACTTCTGGCTCAGTGCTCCACTTTTAAATTTGCTTTTCTTTAACCTTTTCATTTCTCTGAATCTTTCCCTTTTCTGATGTATTTCAAGAATTCTCTTGTCAAACTTTCCACTCATTAACTTTGGTGATGCCCATTCTGCTATTCACCCCATCTATCAAGTTTGAATTTTAACACTGTTCCTTTCTAAGTTCCATAAATAGCTCTTTTTAATAATGGTTTGTTCTTTTATGGCTAAGATGTCTCCTCCCATCCACTGAGAATATTAATTCCACTTCTTGAAGTTGCCTTCTTAGTCTTTCCCTTGGCCATTGTGTTTCTCATTATTGAGTTTAGGGATGCTTTTTTATGCAGTTGGTTTCCTCCAAAGCTTGGTGATTCTTGGCTGGGCACTCATCTTTGTTTTGTGATTTCCTCTTTGCCTTTCAATGATCGCTATGTCCATGGGTTGCAGGGGAGGTATGGGGTGGGCTCTCATGGTGGGTAGTCTCCTGGGCAGGAGTCTTGCTATGCAAGGGGGTCACATGGCATCAGGCCCTACTACGCCTCCCCAGACCAATCACAGCTCCTCCCTGGAGATAGTCCTTCTCTTGCCAACCACATGGCTCAGCTAGATCTGGCTGCCTCTCCTATGGTTATATCCCAACTAGTCCCCACAGTAGCCACCAGCCCCTGCTGCCTCCTGAATCAGCTGCTTCCAAGCTTGGAGGGCCTGCATGGCCACTCTCTTATTTTGCAGGAGACCTTGTTTTAGAGCTTTGATATATGTTCTTCAGTGGTTTCATATCTGCCTTCTGTCCTTTAAGGAGACCACATAATTATTGTCCATTTTAGTTCCCTTCCTAAATGTTTAGGTACTATTAGAGATTTTTTAATTTTTATTTTTTAAATGGTTATTTTATTTTTGAGAGAGAGAGAGCACAAGTCGGGGAGAGGCAGAGACAGAGGGGGACAGAAGATCTGAAGTGGGCTCTGTGCTGACAGCACCAAGCCTGATGCAGGGCGTGAACCCATAAACCATGAGATCATGACCTGAGCTGAAGTCAGACGCTCAACCTACTGAGCCACCCAGGTGCCCCTATTAGAGATTTTTAAAATAAATATATTCTTTTTCTGTTGTTCTTATGAATTTACTCCAAGATAAGAATAACTGAATGTGTGTTCAAACATGTTGATCTGTTTTCTCATGGACATTTTTTTGGTTTTCTTTATGGTCATGTTTCCTTGAGGTTTGAGGTAAGAATGTTGAAGCAGATTTTAATGGCTGACAATGTTTTCTGCAGATGGTTTGTCTCAATTTTTAAATGGAAATTTTAGTTTCCTCTCATCCTTTCCCTCATTTTCTTCACTTCTCTTCCTGAACAATTTAGTCTGAAAGCCTTTAGGCTGGGCAGTGCAACATAGGTATACAAGGGCAAGAGATACTGTGACACAGAAAAGGGCATGGATCCCAAGAGGGTGAGGAAGGTATTGACATAAAAGGGCTGCCCAGTTTGGAGCCCAGGTAGGGTAAAGGGGGGATCTGGACATGGGGGTTCAAGGCCATGGCAGTAGTGGGTATCATACCATGGGCAAGATGAGGAGGGCATCCTTAATGGTGTAGGAAGTCAGAACTTGAGCACAGCAAGGAAGGTATCTGTGCAGAGGGCATCCTGACATTTCATGTCAGCCCAAGTTGGATAAGAGGGGCATTCACAGAGGACAGCAACCAATGAGGGAAGCTGGAGCCTGAGATACATGAAGAGGATAATGGCCCAGCAGGGTGTCAGAGCTCAGGCAGGGTGAGGACAATGTCTGCATACCCAGCAGCAGCCATGGAAAATTTGTTACATACAGGGAGATCAGATCAGAAAATCTATTAAGTATAATGGGAACCAGGTGTCTTTTTTTATGTTTTATTTATTTTTGAGAGAGAGAGAAAGAGAGAGAGAGCGTGAGCAAGGGAGGGTCAGAGAGAGAGGGAGACATGGAATCCAAAGACAGTTTCCAGGCTCTAAGCTAGCTGTCAGCACAGAGCCCGATGAGGGGCTCGAACCCACGAACCGTGACATCATGACCTGAGCCGAAGTTGGATGCTTAACCAACTGAACCACCCAAGCGCCCCTTTTTTTTGGAACCAGATATCTTAATCTTGGAAACAAGAGGTAGAAATATAGAAAGGAGAGAACTAGAATGAACTCTTTGATTTTAGATTGGGATTGGAGATATCAGTGTGAACTCATACATTTCAACATAGATAGATGATAGATGATATAGATGATAGAAATGTGTGCTGTGTGTATGCACAAACATATATTCCCTGTCTCTTTGCACTGAGAGGGTCTGGGACCATTGCACCCCAATGATGATGAGCACACCTTGCTGTGCTCTGCTGGGCTATCCCACTGCATCCCCAAATTTGCTGTTTTTCCCCGGCTGCCAGTTTTTAAGGTGGGTGTGACCCCTTTCCTTGTTTCGTTACTGATGTTGAATTTTTATGGTGCTTGATCTTTGTGCTGAAAGATAAGAATCAGCCCCACTTTACAGCTCAGGAGATGGGGTCAGAAAGGTAAAATGATGTGTCCACAGCCCACAGCAGTGAGTGGTGGAGCAAGGGATCTGACCTAGGCTGGTTTGACTCCAAAATCCTTGCTCTTTACTCTGAGACACTGAACACGAGAGAGAAAGGTAGGCAAGGAAAAAGACAGAACTCCTTCAGAGTGAGAGACCAGGACCTGCATGAGACACAGGGGTGGGACACAGAGGCACAGAGCTGGAAGTACAGAGCTCATGCCCCAGTGCAAGACAGAGAGCTGGAACCTGAGACCTCCAGGCAGCATCTCAGAACCGCTGTGAGCTGAAAGACTAGTTTGTCAGGGCCGAGTAGATGGAGCAGGACCAGACACAGGGCTTCTGAGCTTACAGTCTTGATCCAAGTCTTGATAACCCCAGGACCTTTTGTCTATAGGAAACCATGGGATAGTAGTGCCCAGATGGGCAGGGTGACAGCTTATTCTTGACCTCTTAATGGTCCCTTTATTACCACCCAGGCCCCAATCCCACTCCAGGTAGCAGCTTTTCATTGAAAGTGACTGTCAGGGGCCCCCGCCTTAGCCTCTGCTAAGACTGGGCTGGGGATAGGGTGAGGAAGACATGGCTGATCCTCCTCAACTCTTTATCTGTGAGATGCTATGACCTGACACTCACTAGAGGGTTTGGCTAGCCGTGGAGTGCATTCTTTCCCATCTCCACTCTGGTGGAACCTCTCACAAGTCTGGAGGGGAATGAATCCTAGCCTCCATTTGGGGCTGGAGGGTGAGGGACAGAGTTTGAAGTAGGAATGAAGAATGGGGCTATGCACTCCTAAAAATTTCCAGTTTGGCTCATTCTGACTTGGAGGCTGTGTATGAGGATACAATCCCCAGTTGAGCAGGGAGCTTTTGAAGGAGGCCATTGAGAGGTGTGACTGCCCATTGACCGGCAAGCTGGACCCTGGCAACTGAAGGCTCCTTACCCCCTCCCTTATCCTTGGAATGTGCATGCCACCCACCATGCCACAGTGGGAGCCTTTTTCAAGGACATAGCCTTGAGAGAGCAATGTGGCATTGAGAACATCTGGATAGTATATGTGACTGAACCCTGTTAAGGCTTCTATATAAACTTTTAAGATTCTGACAGGTGGGTGAGATCTACTCACCTTGCAGCCACCCAAGACAAGCCTTATATATAAGTTCTCTTGTTTATTAAACCTGCCACCTACCAATCTGGAACAGCCTGCCTCCTTCTCCTGTCTCTCCTTGCCCTTTGTGTATGGGGGCCAGTGTGGGAACCAATGGGAGCCATGATCACAGAGCTTGGGTGAATAGGCTTCTCTCAATCGTGCAGGTGAGAGAACAAGCCTTAAGCATTTAGACCTAGATGGGTGAATTCCTGACAAAAGTGCTGCCATTGCCATCACTAACCCCACCCACCCCCACACCAGGCCTCCATTATATGCAACCTTCGGGAGGGGCACCATTTACATGAAGGATGCTCCCAGAGTTGGCCAACATGGCAGATAGGTTTCACCAACTTTTCTACTTATGGCAGACCTTGCTAATCAGTCTCTCCTTAGTCTGGACAAAGGCTCAGGATCTTTCCCCTTAACAAACTTGGGGCCTTGGACAACCCAGCCCATTCTTCAGCACCAGATGTGAAGTATCTGCCGTCATTTGCCCTGACCTCCTGGAACCTGTCAAACAGAGAGGCTGGGGAAAGACCACTTCACTGCTTTATTGGGAGGGGAATACACTCTGTCACAATGCAAGGCGCTGAGCCCAACAAGATTTCTAGCTCCAGATGCAGCTGGTTGGTAGTGACTCTGTAGTGGCCCTTGATGAAACCCTGGGAAGCACAAGAGTGGCACCTCCAGTAGGCCTGGATAATGCGGGCAGCACTGAGCAAACGGCAGTAGCGCCTACGGATGCGCCACATGCGGACCAAGGACTGCAGCTTGACTGCCGCCCACTCCTTACGTGTAAAGTTCTCCAGTGCCGCCCGCCGCCTCCTCTCCATCAGCTTTGTCAACATGTGCTTCCACCAGCGCTGAATGATCAACACTCTGATTACTGCATGCAGCAGTGTCCGGCGCACCAGGGTGCCTCGCCACCAGGCCTGGATCTTTATGACTTCTGGATTACTGGTAGAGGGTTTATTTTGATTTCCTGGGATCTTGCAAGAAATAAAGGCAGGGGGGTGGCATTCAGAGAATATTCTGGCATGGGGCATGCCAGAAAGGGGGCCAGATTCCCTGTCTACAATCAGCCCTTCTTCTGAAGCTCAGGAGCACTGGACAAGGCACTGGCTGGAACAAGAAGGCCAGCCTTCTTGTCTCTACCACTCTCTGGTTAATGGACATGGACACAACATGTTGACCTCTGAATCTCAAAGTCCCCATCTGTAATATGCGAGTACATCTGCCCTGTCTATTTTATATGGATCAAGTTGGCCAGCCTAGGGCAAGAACATATGAACTATGGGTCAAAAAGTTACATGTTCCACCTGAATCTGCCCATCAAGACCTATGATCCTTCCCTTCAGACCCCACTCACCTGCTAGAGAAGTGGAATCCTTTACTAATCCTGTCCTTTCATCCTTGACTCCAGCTCTAAGCCACACCTGCTCTCTTCCTCTGTCATGTTATAGTATTAAGTATCCCCCACCTCATAAAGTTCTGCTTATCTCTTCCCCCTACTTACTTACTCCTCTTGACTTTCACATTTTAACTCTTAATTAACAAGCAAACATATATGCACATGCTCACACACACACACACACACACACACACACACAATATTGATTAAGCTCAGCTTTCCATATGTTGGCCATTCCATTCCACAAATACAGCCCCTACATTCCCAGCCCCAACCCTGTGTGGTCTCGGGGCACATACTTGTCTAGCTTTCTTATCAGCACCATCTACTATCTGTGTCTCAACTGTATTTACACCTTCAGCCTGAAAAAGAAATGGGGAAAGAGAACAAACAAGAATGAGTTTATTCCTTGGTTCTGGACCATGCAAAAAACACTAACCACAAACACTAGGACACAAGGACCAGAGACATCCAAGTCAAGCCTCCTCCTACCTTTACATTATTCTCTGAGGCCAGTGGTACTGAGGATAAATTGGTCAGTTCCTCTTTCTGCTGAGGCTCATCTTCAGTGGGTTCATTAATATTTTGAAGCTGGTCCTTCTCCTGCAATCAGCAGTTAGGGAAAAGTCAAGAGTGAAGCTGAGCTCCCTCCCTCTCCATTCAGTATCCCACACATCCCCAGCTTCTAGGGCTTCCCAGAGTATTCATATGCCAGGGGAATCCCTTTATCCTAAGAGATTTATGGGGCATCCCTAAAAAGCCTGGTTTGTCTGTCTTTCACTTACTCACCATTGGATTGGGTGTAGATGGTTCAAGTCCCCTCAGGTCTGTCTTCCTCTATCCATGGATGGGTAGATAGAGTGGAGGGGGAGACCTATGATGTCATAAGGGCAGCTGTGACTCAGGCACATGGATGGCTCCAAATAGTTGAGCTCCCTCCAAGGAAAAGACAAAAGTGCTGTCCATTCTTTTCTGCTGGAAATGGCCAAAGCCCTGGATACAAAAGCAAGACACCAGAAATATTGGCCCACTGGTGTACAGGTGTAAAAAATAACCAGTCATTGATAATATCCCTAATTGGTAAAAGTGAGGATTTATTTAATTGTCCATTAATACTAAGAGAATACTAATAAATTATAACTGTAAAAAAATAACGAATTTAGGGGTGCCTATCTGGTTCAGTCAGTAGATCATGTGACTCTTGATCTCAGGGTCATGAGTTCAAGTCTTATGTTGGATGTAGAGCTTATTTAGAAGAAAGAAAGGAAAGAAAGAAATTTTTAAATAATGAATTTGATTTATATGTACTGATGAGGAAGTGTATCCAAGATATATTTGCAAATGAAAAAGTTGGAGATCATTATGATCCATTCATGTAAGTAAAGCCATCAAGATACATAATTATACATATATATTGTAAATGCATATAAAGGGGGAGAAAGGTATATATACCAAATTGCTACCAATGATTACCTTGGAAGAGTTGAATTGTTGAACCATCCATACAATGTCCAGGAAACTCCATGAGGCTTCCAGGACCAGCTGGGACCCCCATCACAGACTGCAATGGGCTCAAGTGCTCTCCTGTCTTCTTCCCTGAGGAACTCAAGGCCACATCATATGGTGAGGAGTGGCCACTATTGAAGTTTTTAGCTGTGTTCTTAGCTCTGAACCATGCAAAAGACACTTGCCACAAGACCTCCCCACTTTTGCCTGCTCTTGTCCTCTGAAAACCCATCTGGTTAGTGTGGTTCCCTGGTATCCTCTAAGAATCACAGCCACAGGTGTCACTGAGAGTACATTTCTCATATCTTCCAGAACACTGAGGTAAGCCACATGATTGAGGGGTGGGGAGGAATTAGGACAATAGCAGGTAGGGCTTGAAATGTATCAAACAGACATGGGTCCTTCTAACCAAACTCCATCAGGAAGCCTGTCCACAAACCACTGAAGATGCCTCACCTGCAGATTCCCCAGCTGGCATATGGACATCTCTAGCACTCTGTGCCACTCACACATGTACTCCCTTACCCATGGCTGGCTCCCTGTATAGACCCCTGAGGGTGGCAAGTAGAAGCCTTTGCAGATGACTAGTGAGCATGCATACAAAGCCAGTTGACTCTGTGGGACTGAGAAAGAACACAATTTGAGCATTCAGCACTGCCCCAGGGAAACCAAGCAGGAGGCTATCAGAATCCAACCTGGCTTTACAGGATTGAGAGAAGACACACAATCTTAAGAATCGCAACAAGAAGGAATAAAAAGTATGGAGAAGGTATATTTATTTTTGAAAGAGAGAGAGACCTAGTGTGAGTGGGGGAGGGGTAGAGAGAGAGAAGGAGACACAGAATCCAAAGCAGGCTGCAGGCTCCAAGCTGTCAGTACAGAGCCTGATGCAAGGCTTGAACCCACCAGCCATGATATCATGACCTGAACTAAAGTCAGATGCTTAGCCAACTGAGCCATCCAGGTGCCCCCCCAAAAAATATAAAAGCAACAAGAGCAAAATTTTCTCACATACAAGGGAACCCCCTTAAGGCTATCAGTGGATTTCTCAGCAGAACAGGCCATGAGAAAGTGATATATTCAAAGATATAATATATTTAAAGTGCTGAAAGAAAAAAAAAAACCCTGATAACCAGGAATAAAGCTGTCCTTTAGAAATGAAGACAAGATAGATACTTTCCCAGACAAAAGCTGACAGTTCATCTCTCTCACCACAAGACCTGCCTTACAAGCAATGCTGAAAGGAGTTCTTCAAGCTGACATGAAAGGATGCTAATTAATAACAAAAACATATGAAAATATAAAGCACACTGGTAAAGGTAGGTATACAGTCAGATTTAGAATATTGTAATCTGGTGGTGTGCTAATCATTTAACTTTAGTATAAAGGTTAAAGGACAAAATTTTTAAAAATTACTATAGCTACGATTTGTCAATATATACACAATATAAAAAGATGTAAAATTATGACAACAAAAACAAAATGGGGAGGAATAGAAGGGTAGGTTGTATATGCAATTGAAGTTGTTATCAACTTAGACTATAAGGTTATTTATGTCAGCCTCATGGTAACCACAAGGCACAAACCCAGAGTATATACCCAAAAGAAAAAAAAAAAAAGGAAATCAAAGCATACCACTATAGAGACACCTGGCTGGCTCAGTCTGTAGAACACGTGGCTCTTGATCTTGGAGCTATAAGTTCGAGCCCCATGTTAGGTGTAGAGATTACTTAACAAAAAATAAAATCTTAAAAAAAATTTTAAGCATACCACTATGGAAAAACATCAAAGAAAGACAGCAAGAGAAGAAAGAAACAAAAGAACTACAAAAGAGCCAGAAAACAATAAGATGGCACTAGTAAATCCTTACCTATCAGTAAGTATTTTAAATGTAAATGGATTAAATTCTCCAAACAAAAGACATAGAGTGACTAAATGAACAAAACAAACTGAAAATAGCCAGGTAATGCTACTTAACAGAGACTCACTTCAGCTTCAAGGACACAGATGAGCCTAAAAGTGAAGGGATGGAGAAAGATATTCCATACAAAAGGAACTAAGAGAGAGCAGGGGTACACACTTAGACAAAATAGACTTATATTATCTGATTTCAAGACTTACTATCTTGGGGCACCTGGGTGGCTCAATTAGTTGAGCGTCCCAGGTGCCCCAGGGGACTTCAGTGCAGGTCATGATCTCATAGCTCGTGAGTTCGAGCCCCATGTCGGGCTCTGTGCTGACAGTTCAGAGCCTGGAACCTGCTTCGGATTCTGTATCTCCCTCTCTCTGCCCCTCTCCTGCTTGTGCTCTCTATCTAAGAATAAGTAAACATTAAAAATTTTTTTTAAAAACTGTCTTGAAAGACTCTAAAGTTACAGTAATCAAGACAATGTGGTTTTAGTGTAAGAAGAGACAAACAGATCAATGAAACAGAATAAAGAAGCCAGAAATAGACTCACATTTACACAGTGTATTGATTTTTTTAACGTATCAAGATAATTCAATACAGAAAGGAAATACATTTTCGATGGGGAAAAAAAGAAAGAATCTTGAGCCCTATCTAATATCATAGACAAAACACATCCACACATGATGTATCATAGATCTAAACAAAAATTAAAGCTAAAACTATAAAGCTTCTAGAAGAAAAGCCATGAAAATTATTTTGTGACCTTGGAGTTGACAAATATTTCTTAGGACAGAGAAAACACTAAGTATAAAATATTGATACAATGGACTTCATCCAATTTAAAACCATCTGTTTATCAAAAGAAAGCATTTTTTTAACTTTATAGTTTATTGTCAGGTTGGTTTCCATATAACACCCAGTGCTCTTCCCCACAAGTGACCTCTGCCATGACCATCACCCCCCATTTACCTTTCCCCCTTCCCCTTCCGCCCTCAGTTTGTTTTCAGGATTCAAGAGTCTCTC
>CM053574.1:18819107-18878308 GCA_028646485.1 Cryptoprocta ferox
GTTTATTTTGGTTCTCGATTCCCTTGCCTTTGGGGATGTGTCGCGTAGGAAATTGCTGCGGTTGAGGTCATAGAGGTTGTTTCCTGCTTTCTCCTCTAGGGTTTTGATGGTTTCCTGTCTCACGTTCAGGTCCTTCATCCATTTTGAGTTTATTTTTGTGTATGGTATAAGAGAGTGGTCTAGTTTCATTCTTCTGCATGTTGCTGTCCAGTTCTCCCAGCACCACCTATTAAAGAGGCTATCTTTTTGCCATTGGATACTCTTTCCTCCTTTGTCAAAGATTAATTGGCCGTACATTTGTGGGTCCAGTTCTGGGCTCTCTAATCTATTCCATTGGTCTCTGCGTCTGTTTTTGTGCCAGTACCATACTGAAAAGAAAGCATTTTTAAAGGTCAGCTGGGGTGCTCACTTGGGCAACACATACACTAAAATCGGAACTATACAGAGAAGATTAGCATGGCTGCTGAGCAAGGATGACACGCAAATACATGAAACGTTCCATATTTTTCGGTGTGGAGACCATACTCAACAATACTGTATGGCATATTTGAGAGTTGCCAAGAGAGTAAATCTTTTATTTTATTATTATTATTAAGTTTACTTGAGGTGGGAGGGGCAGAGAGAGAGGATGAGAGAGAATTCCAAGCACATTGGCAGTGTGGAGCCTGATGCGGAGCTCAAACTCACAAACTGTGAGAACGTGACATGAGCCGAAATCAAGAGTCGGATGCTTAACCAAGTGAGCCACCCAAGCAGTCCTCCTGGTTTTTTTTTTTTTAGATGTTATTTATTTTGAGAGAAAGGGAGAGAGTGCATGAGTGCAAGTGGGGAGGGGCAGAGAGATAGAGCGAGCAAGAGAATCCCAAGCAGGCTCCATGCTGTCAGCGCGGAGCCAGAGGAGGGGGTTGTTCTCACGACCGTGAGATCATGACCTGAGCCAAAAGCAAGAGTCAGACGCTTAACCCACTGAGCCACCCAGGTGCCCCTGAGAGTAAATCTTAAAAATTCTCCTAACAAGTAAAAAAACTTCTATAACTGCGGTGACAGATGTTAACTATAGATTTATTGTGGTAAGCATTTTACAATATATACAAATATCAGGTCATTATGCTGTATACCTAAAACTAATATAATGTATGTCAATTATACCTCAATTTTTTAAAGTCATAGGCTAAAGAAAAGAACATTTACTATATATATTATATATACACAGAGAGAGAGAGAGAGAGAGAAAATGTACATATTGCGTGTGTATATATCTGACAAAGGTCTTGTATCCAGTATAGAAAAACTTCTGCAACTTAATAATAAAGATAAGCAACCTAATAAAAATGGGTAAAAGACTTAAATCAACACTTCATAAAAGAAGATATATACAAACAACCACCAAACACATGAAAAGTTTCTCAACATCATTGCTTATTAGGGAAAGTCAAAACTTACACTACAATGAAGTACCACTACTTATCCATTATAATGGCTCAAATGAAAGAAGTTTTAAAAACTGAGAACCAAATGTTGGCAGAATGGAATGATCAATTTGGAAATTAGTTTGGCTGCCCCTGATATAATTAAGCATACATCTACACCTGCTCTGTGACTCAGCAATTCCACTCCTTCATATTTACTTGAGGGAAATGAAAATGTATGTTCACAAAAAGACTTGTACAGGAATGCTCATAACATTACATTCATAAGAGCCAAATACTGGAGACAAGTCAAATGTCTATAAACAGGAAAATGGATAAATAAATTTTATGAGTATACTCATAAAATACTATTAAACCATAAAAGGCAAAGAACTAACGATACATTCAGTGACGCTGATAAATCTCCAGACGTCATGTTGAGGGGGGAAAAGACAAACACAAAACAGAACATATTGTATCATTCTATATATGAAGTTTGATAACAGGCAAAACTAATACATAGGGATAGAAATCAGAACCAGGGTTGCCTTTGGGAACTGGGGCAGATTAGAAAGAGGCATGAAGGAACTCTCTGAGGTGATAGAAATGTTCTATATCTTGATAAGGTACAGATGTATGCGATATATGCGTTTGGCAAGACTTATTTAACTGCACATTTAAAATTTCTTCATTTCACTATACATAAATTATACCTTGATTTTTTAAAATTTGAAATAAAGTGATTTTCAAAAAAATAAGAATTCAGAAAACAAAATTGCTAACAGATTCACACTAAAAGAAATGCTAAAGGAAGACCCCATATGGAAGCCCACATCAGCAGGTAGAATTGAAGGCCCCAGAAGTAGTGAATGTTAGATAAATAGAAAAGACCATCTTTTTTTTAAGGCTTTTTATTTTAATTCCAGTATAGTTAATATATATTAGTTATTAACTATATTAGTTTCAGGTGTACAATATAGTGATTCAACAATTCTATACATTGCTCAGTGCTCATCACAATAAGTATACTCTTTAATCCCCGTCACCTTTTTATTTTTTACAGCCATCCACCCACCTCCCCTCTGGTAACCATTAGTTTGTTCTCTGTAGTTAAGATCTGTTTCTTGATTTGTCTCTCCCTCTTTTCCCCCCTTTGTTTGTTTTTTAAAATTTCATATGAGTGAAATCATATGGTATTTGTCTTTCTGTGGCATTTCACTTGGCATTATACTCTCTAGATCCATCCATTTCTGCACATGGTAAGATTTCATGTTTTTTATGGCTGAATAATATTCCATTGTGTGTACATATTTACCACATTTTCTTTATTCATTCATCTGTCCATGGATACTTGGGATGCTTCCATAATTTGGCTATTGTAAATAATGATGCAATAAACATAGGGGTTCATATATCCTTTAGAATTAGTGTTTTTGTATCCTTTGGGTAAATGCCCAGTAGTGCAATTGCTGGATCATAAGGTAGTTCTATTTAAATTTTTTTTGTAATTTTTTAATGTTTATTTATTTTTGAGAGACAGTGCAGGAGCAGGGGAAGGGAAGAGAGAGAGAAGGGGACACAGAGCCCAAAGCAGGCTCCAGGCTCTGAGCTGTCAGCAGAGCCTGATACAGGGCTAGAACCCAGAACTATGAGATCATGGCCTGAGCCGAAGTCAAATGCTTAACCAACTGAGCCACCCAGGTGCCCCTATTTTTAATTTTTGAGGAACTTCCATACTGTTTTCCACAGTGGCTACATCAGTTTGCATTCCCACCACCAGGGCACAAGGGTTCCTTTTTCTCCACAAGTGTCAACACTTGTTTCTTGTGTTTTTTTTTTTTTTTTTAATTTTAGCCATTCTGACAGGGAAATTTGTATTTCCCTAATGATGAGTGATGTTGAGAATCTTTTCATGTGTCTTGGCCATCTGGATGTCTAGAAAAGACCATCTTTTTTTGTTGTTGTTTATTTATTTTGAGAGAGGAGAGAAAGAGAGTGTGAATGGGGGAGGGGCAGAGAGAGGGGGACATAGAGAATCCCAAGCAATCTCCATGCTGTCAACAAAATGAGAGATTATGACTTGAGCTGAAATCAAGAGTCAGTGAAGGCAGCTGGGTGGCTCAGTCGGTTAAGCATCCACCTCTTGACTTCAGCTCAGGTCATGATCTCACCAGTTCGTAAGTTCGAGCCCCACATGGGGCTCTGCACTGACAACACAGAGCCTGCTTGAGATTCTCTCTCTCTCTCATTCTCTCTCTCTCTCTCTCTCTCTCTCTGCCCCTCCCTGTCTCGTGCTCTCCCTCCCTCTCTCTCAAAATAAATAAATAAATGTTTAAAAAAAAAAAGATTTGGTGGCTTGACTGAGCCACCCAGGTGCCCCTAGAAAAGACCATCTTTTAAAATTTCTTTAAAATACCAAGGAGTCAGGTGCCAGCAAGATGGAATAAGGGCGCTACACCTGATCTCTCCCAATGATGACAACTAAACACTATAGCAAAAATACGAAAAGCAACTGAAGGGACGCCTGGGTGGCTCAGTCGGTTGAACATCCAACTCTTGATTTCAGCTCAGGTCATGATCCCAGGGTCATGGGATCGAGTCCTGGTTAAGATTCTCTCTCTCCCTCTCCCTCTGCCCCACTCATGTGCCTCTACAATGAACATTTTTAAAAAGTCGGAGAGAAAGCAACTGGACTCTGAAAAGTGGACGATAGCAGGTGGATTAGGGAAGAAAGACAGAACTTGAGCAATCAGTTCCAGTTTCCACATCAGAGCTGAAGGTGGCCCAAAACACAGAACCGCACTAGTGTGGGTGGCAAATAATCCAAGAGAAAGCCCCTCTTTTTTACCAGAGAATCAGAAAAAGGCACTTCCTCAAGCCAACGATTATGGACAACATCCCTTTTTTCCCCCTTTTTTTCCTCCTGTTTTCCTGTTTTTGTTTTCTCCCATGGCTCTGCCCCAAGGTAAAGCCATAGAGCTGCACTATCACAGTGGTAGCACCATAAGCTTCTGAAAAATCATCTCCTTGGCTAGAGGAGACACCCAGGATACAATCCAGAATTACTCAATTTATGAAGAGCTAGGAAAATCTGATTAATTCTTAAGGAAAAAGACAATCATTTAATGTTGGAAGCATCAGACAACAATGTTTAAACAGTTATAACCATCTTCCATGATGGTAAAGGTGAACCCTTTCTAAATGAATGAAAACATAGTTCCCAGAAGAGACATAAAAACTGAAATGAAACAAAAGAGGGATGCCTGGCTGGGTCAGTTGGTAGAGCATGCAACTCTTGATCTCAGGATCATGAATTTAAGCCCATCATTCGGTGCAGAGATTATTAAAAAAACAAACAAACAAGGGGCACCTGGGTGGCTCAGTTGGTTAAGTGTCCAACTCTTGATTTCAGTTCAGGTCACGATCTCGTGGTTCTTGAGTTCAAGCCCCGCATCAGGCTCTGCACTGACAGTGCGGAACCTGCTTGGGATTCTCTCTCTTCCTCTCTCTCTGCCCCTCCCTGACTCATGCTTTCTCTCTCTCTCTCTCAAAATTAATTAATTAAATAATTAAAACAAAAAACACTTAAAAGAGGAATCAAATGGAAATTTTATAACTGTAAAATACATATCTGAAATAAAGAACTCACTGGTAGGCTCATTAGCAGAATGCAGACAGAGAAATCAGTTAGCTCAAATATAGGGCAATAAGAATGAAATAACCCAGAGAGAAATAATCTTGTGAAAAATTAAGAACCTCAGCAATCTGTGGGACAATATTAAAAGGTCTAACACTTACGTTATTAGAGTCCCAGAAATAAAGAAGTTGATGTAGAATAAAACTTCTGAAGCAAGGCTAAGACTGCCCAAATTTGTGAAAGGCAAAAATTTACAAATTCAAGAATCTCAGCAAACACCGAAGGGGATATACTCAGTCAACAACCAAAAAAGCAAACAACTTGATTAAAAAATAGGCAAAGCACTTGAATAGGTATTTATCCAAAGAAAATATCTGAGTGGCCAATAAGTGCATGAAAAGATCCTCAACATGATTAATCGTTAGGGAAATGCAAATCGAAAGTGAAAGGTGATATCACCTCACACTCATTAGGATGGCTCTATCAAAAAACAACACAACAACAACAAAACACAAGTATTGGCAATGATGGGGAGAAATGGAACCGTTGTGCGCTTTTGGTGGGAATGTAAAATGGTACAGCAATTGTAGAGAACTGCATGGAGTCTCCTCAAAAAATTAACAATAGAATTCCCCTATGTTGCAGCAATTCCACTTCTAGGCATACACCCAAAAGAAACTAAAGCAGAGTATTGAAGAGATATTTGTGAACAGCTGTGTTCATAGCGGCGTTATTCACAATAGCTAAAACATGGAAGCAACCCAAGTATCCATTGGTGGATGAATGGATAAACAAAATGTGGCATATACATACAATGGAATATTATTCAGTCTTAAAGAGAAAGGAAATTCTGACACCTGCTACAGTGTGTGAGTGAACCCTGAGGACATTATGCAAAGTGAAATACATCAGAAATGCATCAGTCACAAAAACAAGTATCGTATAATTCCACTTGTAGGAGCTAGTTGTAGTCAAAATCATAAAAAGTAAAATGGTGGTTGCCAGGCGTTAGTGGGAAAGGGTCCTGGGGGGGGGGGTATTGTTTAATAGGTACAGAGTTTCAGATTTGTAAGCGTTTGGCAGGTGGACAGTGGCAGCAGCTGCACTCTGTGAATGTACCTAATACCACTGAATTGTATGCTTAAAAATGGGTACAGTGGTAAAATTTGTGTATTTTAACACAATAAAAAAACAAAGAAAAAGGTGTATTCAAGAAAACCGTGCCCATATAATTAAACTGCTGAAAATCAAATATCAAGAAAAATCATAAAAGCAGCCAGAAGAAAAACGAGAGAGGCAAGGATTCAAAGACTGCAGATTTCCTCCAGTAGGAGCTAGGAGCACGCCCATAGAAAAAGGCTTAGTATATTAAGGTGTACTTCAGTGTTGCTGCTTTGCAGTGTCTTTCAGGTTATGTTTACGCCATCATCAAGCTGAACTGGAGGCAAGACACAGGAAATGAATTCTGTCAATGTCTTCTGACCTCGAATTGGATTTTCGGGGTTCAATTTGAACCTGACCCCACTGGCCTCAGAAGGATGAGGGCAGGCAGGAGCAGGCCTATCTGAGGGTGAGGCCTCAAGAGCATGGGAGCAGGAGAGAAGCCCTGTGGCTTCCTGAGGGGACCACACTGTCCCTTGAGAACCACAGGCTCAGTGGTTGAGCCCAATGGGTTAAGGGAAAGGTTAGAGTAGAATCTGTCACGTTCCCTTCTCATTTTCCATGAAGAGACTTCGCTACACTTCCACACCTCCAGTCTGCCTCCTCTGGCTTCACCCATGGCAGGAGTGAATTATCCCATGGGTAAAATCAGGAGGATGAACCTTTAGGAGGGTGACAGCAGCCCGGCTATCATTCAGACCAAGGGCAGAGCTATTCCCAAGTCCAACACTTGTCCCCAGGCAGTAAGCAATGCAGTGTGTCACCCCCACCCCAGTGGCAGTCTGTCCCCTCCAGCTTCCTGACCTGGCTGGGGCGGGGGGGGGGGGCAGGTCACCCTGACTTGTAGGCCTAGTGGTCTTGTCAGTTCTGACTCCACAGCCAGCCCCGACACATAATTGGACAGCCCTGGCTTCCTAGCTGAGGGGTCAGCTTCTGGGGGAGCTGGCCTCATAAGGTCACAGAGGATACTCAGGGACCAGGAGCTTTCTGAGGTCTCCATCCCCAGGTTCCATGGAAAAGGATTAAAAGCTGTCCACCACCAGAGGGGCAGAATGGAGACTGTGGGAGCCCTGTCCCTCCCTGGCCTTTTCCAACCCACAGTCCCACCATCACCCACCCAAGAAGCTGCACAAGAAGCTGCAAGAGACAAGGTCCAAAAGAGGAGGATTTTAATACAAAGAGGGCAGGGCCTAGCCTGGGAAGGACTTAAATAAAGTGGAGAAGAGTCAGGAGCTGGCCATGGGGGTCCTGGGGGCCCTGTGGAGGGGGATGATGCAGACGGAGTTCCGAGCCTCTTTGATGCGCCACCAGCGGCCAAGCCTGGACAAAACAAAAGGAGCAGCTGAGGCCAGGCCCAGCCCCCAGCACCCCCACTCCCACCAGGTAGCCCAGCCTCATCACCCTCACCCCTCCAAGGGTACCTCATACCTGTGCTCCTGCCCCACCCCGGCCACCAGGAAATCCCCAGAGCTGGAGAACTTGAGGCTATTGATGAAGCCCACCTAAGAAGAGGGAGAGACATGGAAAGAGGTGAGAACAGATTCCCCCAGCACCTCAGCCACAGCCAAAGGCTTGGCCTCAGCAGGCCTAGCTTAAATCCCTGCTCTGCCTCCTGCCACCCAGACCAGCCCTTGACCTCTCAGAGCCTCACGCTCCACACCTGTGAGATGGAGGAAAACAGAGCAGCAGCCGCACAGTGAGTTTGTGAGGCCTTAAGGAGACAGTATATGCCAGGTACACTGGGTGTCAGGGGTAGCCCAGGGCTTAGCTCCTGGCTGTGGGGTCCTAGAGACCCCATGACCATCACCAAGCCCTTCACTGTCACCAGGCATCGCTGGCCATCCTGCCACTCCCCCTTAGGGTGCCACACATTCACAAACCCTAGCCTGGTGTCAATCTGGCACCAGCCACGCAGAGCCCATCAGAGCGCCAGGCCCTCCATGCCTCTGCACACACTGTTCCCTGCCTTGTCCCTGCCTTGTTCCCCTGCACCTGGGACGGGGTGGGGGTAGAAGAGGGGAAAGGGGAGGAGGGGAAGGAGGAGGAAAAAGGAAGGAAGGTTCCTGTCAGACCCTGTGCTAGGAGCTGGGACTATAAAAAAGAGAAGTCATAGCCGGCCCTGACCTGAGAAGCCTCCATTCTGGCAGGAAAATACAGTAAGGGTCTAATTCCAGGGGCTACGAGCTCCTAGGCCTTGGGAGGGTGGCAAAGACAGGCTGGGAACTCGAGTCCCACTCACCAGGGGAATGTCGCAGAGAGGGTCAAGCCGCCGGAAGCCCTCCCCACACTGCCAGAGCCGCACGAAGGAACTGTGGGAGCCTGCGGGGGACAGGGGGACAGTGAGCACCCCCACGCCAGCCCACCCTGCAACCCCTCCTCTCTGCCTTGAAGGGCACCCACCTGTGGCCACAAGGTCTGTGTTGAGCAGGGCTGCCACCGACGACACCCAGAAGGGCTGCTCCAGGCCAGGCTCCCCCCGTAGCCCGTGGGCCTCACGCTGCAGGGCAAGTGGCCGCTTCTTAGAGAGGCCCCACAAGGCCACAGAGCTGCGAAAGAGAACGTAATCAGCGAGGGACTGGGGTAGGGCAGAAGGGCCGCTCAGCGGAAAGGAATCACACCAGCCACACAGGGGGTTCCAGGAGGCAAGTCCAGGAGTAGTGCCAGTGGCCTGAGACATCCAAAAGGCAGCTCTTACCCATCATCTGCACCCGACACCATGTGCTCCTCGTTGACGAGCTGGATGCTGTCAATGGAGCCCCTGGCAAAAAAAGGAGCGGTAAGGGGCACAGCCCCTCCCCCAGACCCCTTCCCAGCCTGGCCCAGTAGATGGCCTTACTGGTGGCCATAGAAGACAAGCTGGGACTCCTCCGGGATCTTCCACACGCGCACCGTCCCGTCTCGGCCCCCGGCTGTCACGCAGCACTCCCTGCTCAGGGCATCCAGCGCAGCCACGGCGTCCTGGTGCCCAAAGCTGGAGGGGGGTAGAGGGAGGATGGGGTCACGCATGAACGGGCGCATACATCTGCACGCCCTCTCCCCGCACACACTCACAGCGTCTCCACATAGGAGTTCTCCGCCACATTCCACACCTTCACAGAGCGGTCATGGGATGTGCTGTAGAGCTGGTGGGTGCCTCTGCGGAAGGCCAGCCCCTAAGGGTACACGGAGAGCGGGTGTAGGGGACCTGGACTACAGCAGGCGAGATGGGTCGGGCCCAGGGAGGACTTCCCGAAAAGCAGGTCACAAGGCACCGGAGCCAGGGCACACTCCCCGGCCATCAGGCAGCTGCAGACTTCTCAGAGGCCTCCCTGCTTCTAAGGCAAGCCCACGCAGCCTCTCCCAGCTCTTCCCTATCCCTTCACCCCTTTATGTCCTTTACAGTGCCACTCACTGCGCAGAAGTGCAGGTTCTCTGACCCCAGGGACCCTCTGCCTCATTCAGCCCATCGCCCAAGCCCAGCCAACATCCACAGCTCCTACCGACACAGCGTCCCGGTGTCCTGTGAAAGTGTACAGGTGCCGGCAGCTCTGGGCCTCCCAAATGAGAATGAGCTTGCTGCGGTCACCCGAGGCCTGTGGGGATGATGACAATGGCCCCGGGCACCCACTGTGTGCCTGGGCCTCTCACCCGCCCCCGGGACCAACCCTGCCTTACAAGGTACTTGCCGTCGGAGGAGATGGCCATGCAGAGGATGTGGCTGCTGTGGCTGGGGGGCTGCCCCTCTGTACCCTTCTTGGCTCGTGGGATCACATGAAGCTTCCGTCCGCTCTCGACACTCCCTGACACCGGGAAAGAGAAAGGCTACTGCGACAGAGGAGAGGACTGGCTGGCAACCCCCGCGAGGGCAGCACGGGGCTATGAAAAAGGTCATGGCCTCATGGCCAAAGATCTGGCTCAGCCATTGTGAGACCCTGCAGAGGTCCCCTCAGTTTCCTCATCTGTTAAATGGTGACAATAATCCCAACAAACCGCCCCAAAGAGAACAGGACGGTGCTTTAGGACCAAGGGTGAACATTCTTCTGGTTTCTCCTGAGGGTGGATGAAGGAAGTACTCAATTTTCCAAGGGGAGACCCAGGAGGACCAGGACGCAATCCCAAGACTGCACAGAGCCTCAGTCACCCTCCAGCTGCCCACCTGCGGCATCCCTACTCATTCAATCATTATCCTGCCTCAGTTCATCGTCCAGGTGACAGCATCATGGAGCTCACAAGCCCCACTCCTGGCCAGAAGCTTCCATGGTCATCCAGAAAACATTTCTGTAGGCGCAAACTTACTTCTAGAATCTTTCCCCATCGGGCCTCAGTCTGCCCTGATTACTCCCTCCTCCGAAGACCACCCCTCCCCAAACACCCCCAGTGGGGCTACACCCCCACCCAGCTTCTCACTCACACTTGATAATGGTGCAGTCTTTGGCAGCAGAGAAGATAGCCAAGTCGTCAGGGGTGATGACCACGCATGTGATGGAGAGCTGATGACCCCGTAAGACTCGGATGTCGGCCGGGTCTGGGGCCTGAATCTGGGTGGGCGGGGCTGGGTCACTGCGACAGGGGGCAGGAAGGCCCCTACACACACACACACACACACACACACACACACACACACAGGCCATCCTTTCCCACCACCCTGACCAGAAAGCAAACTAGACCCAAGACTGCAAGGATCAGACCCTTATCTGGTCCTGTCTGCCCAAGTGCCCACCCACCATGTTCCAGAGCAAAGACCCCACAGCCTGAGTTGGGCCACGTGCCCACCAACCCAGGCGGGACCCTTGATTCACTCCAATCTTACACCAAAGTGCCCTGCCCACTCACCTCCTTTGCCACTGACTTCTGCAGCCTGCCTCTCTGCTCGAGCTGTACAGAGAGGAGAGGGTGAGCAGGACCAGGAGCAGGACCAGCCCCACCCTTCTCTCCCACCACCTTCCCTCAACACTCACCACATCCTCCTTCAGTCGCCCTGCCACCTGGTCCTCCTCAAATGCCTGGGCCTCAGCCTTCTCCTCCTCTGTGCAAGGACAGACCAGACCAGGTAAACCCAGGCCGAGACTCCACTTCTCCCTTCCCGTCCCCACCCCACCACCACCTCCATCCTGGGCCCCAAACACTCACGCTGTGTCCCATGGGAAGTTCAGGATGCCTTGGGCAAAGGAGAGGTCTCCTCCTGCCTACCCCCTGCCTTTACTAACAGATCAGGCTGAAGCCCCCTGAAGGTCTGGCCCAGCCCAGGAGGCCCGTTTATCTCCTAGCCATTCTCCCCCAGGGCCGCTGGCACCAGGAGCTCTGGCAGCCCACCAGGTCCCTGCATCAGTCACCCATCAGGTGCAGCAGGCAGCCTTAGGCACAGACCCTGCACTCACAGGCCCAGCACATGGGCTCACCTTGTTGCCTGAGCTGCTCCAAGTAGAGCTTGGCCAAGCGCAGCTTCTTTTCCTGGGCTGTCTCCTCCAGCTCCTCCTCCTCCTCCTCCTCAGTCCTCTTGGGAGCTAGGCTGTGGGTGGAAAGGGGCTGGCTCTGAGGGGGCTCACCCCACTCCTCTGGCCTCTCGGACCATGCCTCCTCGCTGCTTCCCAACACTCAACCGCCCCCATCCTGCCAGCCCCATGGCCAACAATTCCACATGTAGAAAACCAAAAGAGGTGACTTACCAAACTGAAAGGACCCACCCAGTGCCCGACATAAGGGTGAAGAGACCCAAAACCCAAAAAGATCACTGTGAAATTTCTCAACTCTAGAGGGAAAGAGAAGGTTCTACAGGCTGCTGAGAAAAGGTCACATACAAAGGGTCGGGAATCAAAAGGCTTCAGAAGTCTCAACGGCAACACGAAAAGCAGGCAGACAAGGAGACTTACACACAAAATTCTGAAGGAAAATGTGAACTTCTGAAAGGCCGTGCCAATTATTATCAGATATACAAGGTACCACAGGATTGGTCTTTTCTAAACGTCATTAAGGAATGGGGGATGTGCTCCCCAAACAGGAGAATAAACTAAGAATGAGAAAGGCATGGGAGAAAGGAAATAGGAAATCCAATATGGAGAGCAGAAAAGGTAAGTCCCAGAACCACCCCCAGACAGGGGCGCAGCCAGCCCAGGTCTGATAAAAGGGCCCAAGAGGCAGACACGCTGGGATGTCATTGCCTCATCCTCATTGCCATAGCATCCTCTACCTTGAAGACAGGATTCCAGGTGAAGCTTAACTGGTCTTGGCTTGACCTTATGCTGAAGTTTCTGCTTTCCCTTCCACAGCCCACTCCCTACCCCGGCTGAGTGAATTCTCTTTACTCAAGACAAATCCTACTTTGACTTGCTCCTGGCAGCTAGAGGTAGGTCACAGGAACTATGCCCTTTGATCACATGCCTAAAGATACCTAGTCCCTGTCAAATGCCCCAGCTGTTCCCCAGGACTCATTCATGACCTTGCCCACAACTTTCCCAGAAAGGACCCTGGAAACTCTCAAGGAAGCCAAGGCTAAACCAGGCTGCAGACACCATTTAGTAGTCAGTGCTCAGCAAGCCTTCAGCCAACAGCATTGGTGGCTGTCCTGCTAACCAGCCAAGGTCAGAACTTGCACTCCGTTTACCCAGAAAATCAGCCTATTGTTTAGGGGTTCACACATAGGAGACAGAACTCCAAAGGAAAGCAAAGGAAGTATACCTCGTATGATTCCACTCATTTGATGTTCTGGAAAAAGCAAAACTCCAGGGACAGTAGTTAGCAGGGGCTGGAGGGAGGGCAGTAACTGACTACAGAGGAGCAGGGGGGAGTTCTGGAGTGTGAGGAAACCCTTCTATACCTTCACAGTGGTGGTCATTATACAACTACATGTGTTTGTCGAAACTCACAAAAAAGGTGTGCACTGAAAAAGATGAATATTACTGTATGTAAATTATATCTGAATGAAAAAATGAAGAAGAGGAGGAGAAGGAGGGGAGGGAGGAAGGAAGGAAAGAAGGAATGACCAAAGAAATGATTGACTCAGTTGGGGCTTCCATCTGGCACATGTAAATGGTCTAGTTCCTAACCTAAGTGGTGGGTGCACAGAGGTTCATCAATTCACCACTGCTCCCTATAGTACAAATACATTCCATAAACTCTTCTGTATCTCATACATTCACAATGCATTCTTTAAATTACAAGTATTTGGCACAGGGCCAGGCACACACCTACCCACAGGAACCTCTGAGAGTAAGTATATTAAAAAGAGAAAGTATCTATCTCTGTTGAGCATGTTAAGGCAAACATGTGCTCAGTTTTAGAAGTTGAATTTCTCAAGCCGACTCTTAGTGAAGGCACCAGGATCCCCTGGTATGACAGCCTCCATTCCACAGGCTCAGGCCTGACACCTTGCTAGCCCCCTCCGAAACCCTCCAGCATGCCCCAGCCCTGTCACCTGCAGAATGAGAGAGGTATTCAAAGCCCTCTGCAATCTGGATGCAGCCAACACCTATCTTTCCATCCTCTCCATCTCCCAATCTGGCACATGTAAAGCCCTAGACTTTTCTCTGATCCCTGAGTGTCCTCCCTGCCTCTACACGAGGAACTCCTCCTCATTTCTCCAGGCCCTATTTAAATGCCCTCTCCCCTGCCTCCAGAACACAGAGCTGTAGAATACACATCCCATTACAACATGTTTTGTCTTCACTTGCCTGCTCATTTCTATTCTCAACAGTAAAGTCAGTACCTGGCATAGGATGAGAGTTGGGGGAGAGCAGCAACTGTGAAATTGAGGGAAAGCAGATGAAGAACTAGCAAGCATTTCTTGCATCCCTCTTCCCTTACCAGCCAGTCCAGCCTGTGCTCAGGTCCCTGCCATGAACCAGGGAGCACTCACTGGTCTCGCATTGGGACTGGGCGTTCTCCCCACAGAGACCCTGCAGGGAAGGAGATGAGACTTCTCAATCTCCTCAAGATGAGTCTTACTCATCAGGGTTAGAACTAAAAGGAAAGAGCCAAGATCTAACAGCCAAAAAGGTGGGAGACCTGGGTTCTAGGCCCAGCTCTGCCCAGGCTCACCCAGTCTTCCATACACCGAGTCTTCCCCTAGGTGGAAGAGAGCTCACCTCTCACTCTCAGAATCGCTGGAGATCTCCTCATTCATCTTGCCGCCTCGCTTGGACTTGCCCTTCTCCCCGGCAGGATCGGCCTGAGAATTAAATAATCCTTTCGCTGGTCAAGGGTCCCAACCACCCCGGCACTGTCCAAGAGCCCTTTCCGATCCCTCGAGAGCCGCGGGGCTAGGAAAGGCGGTGTGGCCCCCCCGGCTCAAGTGCAAGGCCTTCCAGGATTTGGCCCGCGGACAGAGGGACGAAGCGGACTCCAGCTTGGATCCCGAAAAAGGGGCCGTGGAGGAGCCGGGGGCCTGGGTGTCCGTAGGAGATGACGCTGGTACCAGTAACGGGCCTGACTGTGGCCCGCAGAAGCGCCAGGCTTACCTTCCGCCGCCGCTTGGTGGCCCCTGCAACGGCCCCGGCCCCCGAGGCTGACTTTCCGCGTTTTCGAGCCGCCGCTGCTGCCGACATGCTGCCCACCTTGTGTGTAGCGACCGCCACGGAGTGCTCGCGTGGCTGCTAAACCCGGTTGGTCTGGCAAGACTCCGGGCCCGGATAGGCTCCCATTGCCCGGTGGGCCCCGCCTCCCACAGCTCCATTGGGTCCTTCTGTAAACTGCCACGCCCCCCAAGCGCCCATAGGGTAAACGCTTGTGGCCACGCCTCCAACATTTCCTCCAGGCTCCCGCGCCACTCTCCAGTAGGTAGCGACCCTCTCCGGGCGCTTCCGGCACAAGGCAATGGCGTGTGCGTCCTGCTGCGGGCTGACGTCCAAGGGCGGGTCGGAAGAGACTGGCCTTCTCTGTGTTTGCGGCCCTTGAACGCAGGGAGGCGTCAGAGATGCAGGGCTTCAGGTCTCGGAGCGTGACTCCTCCTCGTCGGGGGCGGGGACAAGAACGAACCAGCCTGGCACTAGATAACCCGGGGAATCTAGGCAGCCCCGAAAAGAGGTAGGCAGTGCCCGCACCTGGGCCCAAGGTCACTGGCAACCGGCGGACTTGTACTGCGTGCCTCAGGCCAGACAAGCGGCGCTAAGGAAGCCTCAGTCCCTTAGGCCTTGGCTGTATCCCGATCAAGTGTCCACTGGTCCGTGGGACAGGCTGCCGGCCTCCTCCAGCCCAGCCTCTGACTCACTCGACTGGTGGCCAGATAGCTAGAAAACCACACCCCCCACTCCCGTGCTGCCCCTGCCCCCACCTCTGGCGATTGTAGGAAAATCACTCCCCAAGGCACGCCTGAGGTTACAGAGGGTTGCTAGACAAGGCCCTAGAACTGGAACTGCTTTGGGGGTCCTGATACTAGACCTGGTGGCCGCCATCTCTCCCAGGTCACTGCTTCTTTCTCCTAGGTGAGTGTCCTATGGCCCTGCCACAGCCCTCTGCGGGGCGGGGCAGGGATGGGTGGGACTGGCCCTTGCCCTCTGGCAGTTCAAGGCCACTGATCTCAGACCCTGACTGGCACCCCAGAACTTCTGAACCCCTTGGAAATGAATGGTTTCTGGGCCCCTGGGTCTCAAGTTCTAGAGGGACAGATCTGGCCCCAGGAGTGTGGCCCCTGGGAGCTACTGCCCACTGTCCTCCATAGTTGGGTGACTCAGCCCAGCAACCATGCCAGGCCTGAGTCTGCTGAGACAGGGGAGGAGCAAGCAGTACCCAGAGAGTGCTCTGGACAGAGGAGGAGCCCAGAAGCAGGAGGGAGGAGATTCTCCTTTCACTTTCCCTCCCTCATCAGAACACACACACTGGATTGCTAGAGAGGGCAGAGAACCACTCTTGCTCGACCCCAGGGCAGACTGGACAGGGTCCTGGCTTGGCTCCTGTGAATGGGGAAAAGGAAAGGTGACTGGTGCAGAGAGCTGGTTTTGGTCTGAGTCTGGGGATGGGGAAATGGAAGCAGGGGGAGACAGTGGCTTTGAGGGTGTTGGGGGGGGGGCGGGGAGGAGAACACCAAAGAGCAAACCCAGAGTGGGGCAAGTTGGTGCTGTGCCAGCCAGGTGGGATGCAGAGGCCGTGAAGGCCTGAGGGCCCCCTCTGTGCTCCAGAAGAGCCATGGCTCCAAAGCGCAAGCCCCCTGTGCAACGAGAGGGCCCTGTAAAAAGGAAGGGGCAGCAGGGGGCAGAGGAGGAGGACAGCTTCCGCTCCACTGCCAAGGCTCTCAGAGCTGCACCCACGGAGAAGCACATAGTCCGAGTGGACCCAGCATGCCCACTCAGCCACAGCCCCGGGACTCAGGTAAGCTGTAGTCCCCATCCAGTCTTGGAGACTACTCCTTCCTAGGTACAAATACACTCAGACCTGGAGCTTGGCTCTGGCCAGATAGTTCAAGGTCCCAAGTAAGCTATGTTCCCCCAAGACCCCAAAGGTCATGTAGGGTTGTATCCCATCAGATCCAGGCAGGTCATGTCTGCTCTTCAGACCCCAGGGCAGGCCCCTGAGCTTCTTAGGCCTCCCCCTGCCACACTTAAGGCAGGGCTGTGACCCGTCAGTCTCCCCATCTCCCCAGGGCTCACCTATGCTCCCTAAAGCAAGCCCACAGGGCCATGTTCTCCTGAGATCCCTTGCATGGCAGGGTCGTGTCCCTGTCAGCCCCCCAAGGCAGAACCAATGTCTCTCTCTGATTCCCTGACATAGGACACAGCCATGTCCTCCCTGAACTTCCCCCAACTGCCTGGGTTTAGTCATGTCACCTCAGTCTATGTCCCCCAGGGCAGAACTATTACCTCCTCAAGCCTTCCCTGATAGGGCCTCCTCTGATACCCCAGTGCAGCGTGACTCCTTCCCCAACAGACCCCTGTCAGTGTGCAGCTGGGTACCCTGTCCCACTCAAGGGCAGCCGGAGCCAGCCTGCCTTCCCCAAGCCCCCTCCGGCCCTAGGTGCATGAAGACTATGCCTGCACCCTGAACCAGACCAACATCGGGAGCAACAACAACAAGTTCTACATCATCCAGCTGCTGGAAGAGGGTGATCGCTTCGCCTGCTGGAACCGCTGGGGTCGTGTGGTGAGTGCCACCTTCCCACCCTGTGCCCACGTCCTTCCCACCTCTCCCTGCTCAACACATGCCCCCTACTCCCCCAGGGTCCCCACAGCTTACTCAGCTGCTGACCGCACCCCCTCCCCACCTCTGACTGCCCGGGCACAGCAGAGGCCAACTAATGTCCACAGTGGGCACTGTGGCAGGCACCCCCCTGAAGGCTGTTGGTTGCAGGGAGAGGTGGGCCAGTCAAAGCTCAGCTACTTCGTGTTACTGGAGGATGCAAAGAAGGACTTTGAGAAGAAATTTCGGGACAAGACCAAGAACAGCTGGGTGGATCGGGACCATTTTGTGGCCCACCCTGGCAAGTACACGCTTATTGAAGTGCAGGGAGCGGACGAGGCCCAGGAAGCGGTGGTGAAGGTGAAGTGGCCAGGGAAGATGGTGGGCCCTGGGATGAGGGAGGGGACTAGACAGAGAGCCCCAGCTTGTTGTGTTCTGCCACTGTCCAGCTGTGTGGCCTCAGGCCTCAACCTAGCCAGTCTCTGTCTAATGCCAGGCTCTGCTCTGGCTGTGCCCAGTTGCTCCTGCTCATCCGTGCCCTCTACCCTAGACGGATGGAGGCCCAGTGAGGACCGTGGTTCAGCAGGTGCGGCCCTGCTCCCTGGATGCAGCTACACAAAAGCTCATCACCAACATTTTCAGCAAGGAAATGTTCAAGAATGCCATGACCCTCATGAACCTGGGTGAGGGGAGAGGGGCCAGGGAGGGTTGCAGGGGCCTAGGGGTTGCAGGGTGTCTCCCTGACTCTCCCCAACCCCCTAGATGTGAAGAAGATGCCCCTAGGGAAGTTGAGCAAGCAGCAGATTGCACGGGGCTTCGAGGCTCTGGAGGCACTGGAGGCGGCCCTCAAAGACCCCATGGATGGTGGCCTTAGCCTGGAGAAGCTGTCCTCCCACTTCTACACTGTCATTCCCCACAACTTTGGCCGCAATCAGCCCCCACCCATCAACTCCCCTGAGCTTCTGCAGGCCAAAAAGGACATGCTGCTTGTGAGGTTTGGCAAGTGGGTGGGCAGTGGGGCAGACAGACAGACTGGGCAAGGAAGATGGAGGACAGATGGCCAAGAAGGCCCAGATAGGTGGACTGAATGGGTAGGTTAAAGGACAGGGGAGGGGAAGTCCAGGCAGATAGATGGGGTGGGGGTGCACAGGTGGACAGACAGGTGGAGTGACCATGATCCCAGTCGTGTGGGAGGGAGGAGGCTGGGAGTCAAGTGGACAGACAAGCTGCCAGTGCCCATCACTTTAGGTGCTGGCAGACATCGAGCTGGCTCAGACCCTGCAGGCAGCCCCCAAGGAGCAGAAGGTGGAGGAGGTGCCACACCCACTGGACCGAGACTACCAGCTCCTTAAGTGCCAGCTCCAGCTGCTGGACCCAGAGGCATCCGAGTACAAGGTGGGCCGGGTCCCACAGAGGAGCCCAGCTAATAGCGGGCACTGTCCCTCTGCCCAACTGCCCTCCTGATGTGCAGAGGAATCCCTTGGCCTTGGCCTTCCCTCCTTGTGTCTGTAGGGCCCAAGGAGAGCTCCAGGACTGGGGCACCGGTGGGGGTTTGTCCACACATCTGTCAGCCTCAGCACCCAGCTTATGCTTTCCCTGCAGGTGATACATACCTACTTAGAACAGACTGGCAACACCTACAGGTGCCCTGTTCTTCAACATGTTTGGAAAGTGAACCGAGAAGGGGAGGTAAGGGAGAGTCCTTACAATCCACTCCCCTATCACTACCTGACCCTGAAGGAGATGACCTTGGCTTATGTGCCCATTAGTGAATCAGCTTAGCAACTTGTCAGTTTCCCCCAGACCCAGGTCTTGTGCATGTGTGCATGAGTGGATGTGATTGGCCAGAGGGGCCTTTGGCCTTGGTGGTACTCTCTGAGCAGCAGGGAGAAGCACCTGAGCTTGGATAGCATGACCTTTCGTGTTCCCACCTCCTTCCCCCCAGGGAGATAGGTTCCAGGCCCACTCCAAGCTGGGTAATCGGAAGCTACTGTGGCACGGCACCAATGTGGCTGTGGTGGCTGCCATCCTCACCAGTGGGCTTCGCATCATGCCACATTCTGGTGGCCGTGTTGGCAAGGGCATCTACTTCGCCTCAGAGAACAGCAAGTCAGCTGGCTATGGTGAGGTACCCCTGGGGACCACCTGGGCAGGGCAGGAGCAGGCCCAGTGCTCACCCAACTCGAGGTGTTTCCAGGAGAGGAAACCTTGAACAGCTACTGACCAGAGTGCTCACTGGGGCATCCTGAGGCCTGGGAGAACTCAGAGGAGGGGCCAATGGTCAGAGACAGGTCAGACAGCCCCAGGCAGCATCCCTTCCTGGACCAGGTCACGCAGACAGGATGAGCGTGCCAGCCAGATGTGGAGGGGGGTGTGGTGAAAGAGGAGGCTTGGAAGTAAAGAAAGTAGGAAGTGGCACACAGGCTGGGAGGCTACATATAGCAGGTCAGGACCTCTGAACACAGCCTGATGATGATAAGGCTCCAAGCAAATGCCTGGTGTGGGCAGGAGGGCTGGGGCCCAGAACATCAAGGGAGCTTTATCCAGATAGTGATGGGGACCCTCCCCAGACTTGTGTATAGCAGCAGCATATAGGAAGGGTGGCTGAGGCCAGAGGCACAGGGAGGCCATGCTCTCACCCAGGCCAGATGTGATGGGCACACAACCCAGGCAGTGGAGGTGGGGGAAGAAAGGATCCGTGGGAGGGACATGTGGAGATGGGATGGGCAGCGAGTGTGACAGGGTCGAAGGTATCTCTGATGACCCCCAAGGTTCTGTCCAGAGATGTCCTCCCTGAGGAGATCTCCCCAGACTGGCTCCTCAGCCAGCCCATCCTTGGAGACCACCACCACCCACTCACCCAAGAGAGCAAGGTTGGATGGGGCTGATGTTCTAAGATGTCTGAGGTTGCCCAAGGCCAAGGGGTCTACCAGGAGGGCAGAGGAGTCTACGAAGGAGTAGAGGGTGGCCTCAGGAGAGCCAGGGCTAGGGGATGGAGGGTGCCAGTGGCAAAAGCAGCAGAGCAGGCCAGAGAGGAAAGGCCTCCACCCTGGATTCGGTCACGGGGAGCCCTTTGCTGACCTTGGTGTTGGGGAGAAGCTGCTGCAGACACCTGCTCTCAGGGATCCGAGGAGTGGGTAAGGGGTGGAAGGGAGCATGGCCAGGACAAGGGGTGTTTTTAAGGATGTTTTTAATGAGCTGGTGTTTTAAGAGTGGGCACTTTTCTGGGCTCAGTCAACAAAGCCAGAGGAGATAGGGATGTAGCAGAGGGGGGCCAGGGAGTCAGGTAGGAGGGCCAAGCTGCCCACACTGAGCTTCCCTGGGTCCCCCAGTTACGGGTATGTCCTGTGGAGCCCACCAAATTGGCTACATGTTCCTGGGTGAGGTGGCACTGGGCAGAGAGTACCACATCACCATCGACAAGCCCAGCTTGAAGCAGCCGCCCCCTGGCTTCGACAGTGTCATTGCCAGAGGCCACACAGAGCCTGGTGAGTCCTGAAAAGCTAGACAGGCCTGAGGATAGAGACCTGGGGCTGAGCTAGGGGACCAGGATGCTTTCAGGGAGGAGGTGGGCAGGGAAGGAGCTGAGGAGAGGGACAAAAAGAAGCAGACTTCCTCGCTACAGTCATTCACTTTGTCATTCGACAAACATTTGCTGATTCAACATATCATTCCTGGGCATCCAGGAGGGCTTCAAAGAAAAGGCGTCATTGACTAAGCATTGAAAGATAAGTAGGAATTTCTCAGGCAGAGAAATGGGGAGGATATTTCAGGCAGAAGGCCTGACCTGTGCAGTGGTTTGGAGATCGCAAGGTGGGAATGATCAGGTGTTCCCTGTGGCAGAAGTGGAAAGCATAGGAGGCAGAACTTACTGGTAAAGCCAAGGACCAGTGACCCTTGGGTCACCCATGGCTTTTGCTTTGCCCTGCAGATCCAACCCAGGACACCGAGCTGGAGCTGGACGGACAGAGAGTGGCAGTGCCCCAGGGCCGGCCCATGCCCTGCGCAGAGTTCAGCAGCTCCACATTCTCCCAGAGCGAATATCTCATCTACGAAGAGAGCCAGTGTCGCCTGCGCTACCTGCTGGAGGTTCACCTCTGAGCTATCCGCCTATCCCTGCCCCGGGGGCCTGCTGGGAGCTAGCCTATCATCTCAACCTTCCTGCCTATCCCCCCATATCACCCCTTCTTGCCCCCAAATCTCCCTCTTGTATCCCAGACAGTGATTCCCCCCTCCCTCCAATCCTTGCTAGCCCTGGCATGGTTGTGGCCGCAGAGTCTCGCCTCCTAAGGGGATGGGCATGATGAAATGCCATTATTACTGGGGCACAGACAGAGCAGCCTGTTCAAGTTAGAGGAGCACAGGCTGAGAGTGGGCAGAATCCCAGATCTACCCAGGCTGTCTGCCCTGGCCCAGACTGTCACACCGAGGGGTGTGAGCATCAGGGTAGGTTAAACTTCAAGCATACACAGCAAGCTTATTAAATATTGTATCTGCTCACTCCCTGGCCTCTGCTTGTCTGTGGTGCAGCTGTACCAGCCCGGGCCTCCTTTTCCCTCGTGGGGGACCCACCACACTGCACAGCAGCCCCAGCCCCACTCCAGGGAGCGAGCACTCACAAGGTTGATGTGGGACACATGAGGGTGCACACGAACACGCGTGCACACACGCACACACACACACAGGTCGATCTACATCCAAGTCTGCAAGAACTAGCCTCCTGACCATTGAGCTTCAGAGGGAACTCTCACCAATTCAGAACTGTTGGGCATTTGGGGACTCACCTGGTGACTCTGCCCAGACACAACCAGGCAAATCAAGCATTCCTGTCTTGTGACCAAACATCCACATGTATTTTATATCTGAATATTATTAACAAGTTCAGCATATATCCTTGGAGCACTGCTCTACAATCATGAAAGGAACGCCAGCCACCCTCAGGTAACCCTGTCCACAAATGGGGTGCAGGTGCTAGAGAGCAGATCAGGGTCCAGTCCGGGGTCTCACACTGCATTTAGTTGTCATGTCTCATGCGTCTCCTTCCATCTGAAGCCATTCCTCAGCCCTTCTTTTCCCTTCATGACTTTGACATTCTCGATACTCGTGAAGGGGACGGGTCAGTTGTTTTACAGACTATCTCAAAATTTGGGTTTGTCTGATGTTTTGTCATGATCAGATTTGGGTAGTGCAGTTTGAGCAGGAACGTGACCTATATGATGTGTCTTCGGTGTGTTATATCCAGAGGGACATGTTCCATTCTAGGTGATGTTCATTTTGATCTCTTTTTTTTTTTTTAATTTATTTTTGAGAGAGAGAGAGAGAGACAGCATGAGCAGGGGAGGGTCAGAGAGAGAGGGAGACACAGAATCCGAAGACAGGCGCCAGGCTCTGAGCTAGCTGTTAGCACAGAGCCTCACGTGGGGCTCGAACCCACGAACCGCGAGATCATGACCTGAGCCGAAGCCGGACGCTCAACCGAGCCACCCAGGCGCCCCCATTTTGATCTCTTAAGGTGGTCACCACCAGGTTTCTCCACTGGAAAGTTACCATTTCTCCTATTTGTAATTAATCAGTAAACTGTGGGAAAATATTTGAGGCGTAAGCATCCCATTTTTCCTGGACTTTCACCCACTAGCTTTAAATCCATTGATGATTTTTACCTGAAATCAATGACTTCAATCAAGTTTTGCTAAGATGGTAGCAAATAACAGTTATCTAATCCCATCATTTCTTTTATATTTATTGATTACTAGTCCTCTTCCTTCTTTATTATCCATATGGACTTGTGGGTTCTTATTTTATGCATTGGGTTATAATCCATTACTGTAATTATCCTGATCTTCAAAAATGCCCCAGATTTTGCCAGCAGAAGGTCCTTCAAACTGACTCCTTGATCTACATCATTTTTTGAGCACTTTCTTACTTTCTGGCATCACAAGATGTCCCAGGCTCATCTCACACAAACCCAAATCAGCCATTTCTCCAAGGAGCCCTGGTTCCCTAGAGGAGGAAATGGTATTTAATATCCTACATGTGGGCAGGAGGTATGCTCCTTGGTACTGGGGTGTCACTGCTTGTAAGTCTTTGTAGTATATAGAGCCAGGAAATATTATATGTAAATAAATTAACACATCTGTCTATATCTATTTCTCCAATTCCAATCCAACACCACAGGGCTCTTCCATCCTTCCCCAAATATATATTTAAAATATCTCTTTTCTCTAACAGTCAGAATCTTGGTTTCCATCAACCTTAATATATTTACTTATCACTTAATCCCACATAAAAAGGGGTTTCAGAATTGGTACACCTGTACCATTGTGAAAAACAAACCTAAGTCGAGCTCCAGGTGTATTGAATCTTATTCACAACTATCTTCTAGAATGAGGGTCAATGGCCAAAGCAGCAGTTTGAGCACAGGTTCAAATGTTATTTGGATGAGCTATTTATTTCTCTTCAGTGTGGTTGTTATGCATTTGAACCACAGGGATGTTCATTTGTTTCTGTTTATAATTCACTTTTAGGGGGTTTTCCTCATCTTCACTGATTTGTTTTTTTCAATACGCAGAACATTAACAGAGTTCCTAAAAGTCCAATCCTTTGGACAAAAGCATGTACTCAGAAAACTGTCTTTCTCCAGGCTTTCACTCCATTCCCACCAATCTGCTGCAGTTTCTGGTTTGTCCTTCCTGCATTTCTTTGTGCAAATTAAACCAAAAAAAAAAAACAAACCCATATAAACTACAAAGGGTTCCATTCTCCCTCCATTTTTAATTGAGTAGGACTCTTTTGTAGAGTGGGTTGCACCATCATCTCCATCCCTCCCCTAGCACCTTCCCCAGCCCACCTTTCTCATTTGCTATTCCCACTTGGCCCTTATGAACCCTCCTCAGGCCCTGGTGTCTCAGGCACTGCACCAGCCCTGCAGGCCCAGCTGGGCAGGGGGAAGAGGAGGGAGAAAGTTTTGGACTTCCCCTTACTCGGGACCAAGGCCTCAAAAATCCAGCTTCGCCTCCTAGAGGCAAATGCCCATGTTTAAACTGTGGCCAAGTTGGGGCGCCTGGGTGGCTCAGTTGGTTAAGTGTCCGACTTCGGCTGAGGTCATGATCCCGCGGTTTGTGGGTTCGAGCCCCACGTCGGGTTCTGTGCTGACAGCTCAGAGCCTGGGGCCTGTTTCGGGTTCTGTGTCTCCCTCTCTCTCTGCCCCTCCCTTGTTCACACTCTGTCTCTCTCTGTCTCAAAAATAAACATTAAAAATAAATAAATAAATAAACGGTGGCCAAGCTCAGGAAGTGGTGCCTGTATGGTGTCTGTATGGACAGAGCCCAGGAAGCAGGTGACCTGGGTTCCAGGTGCAACTTACCTGTGTGATCTGGGACACATTCCTTACCTCGCTGAGTGCCAGTTTTCCCATGTGAATAATGGAGAATTGGATCAAGCCCTTCAAATTCCAGCAGGAAATGAGTCAAATCCAGAGGTTCATGACCTGGTGGCTACCATCTGGCTCTATACAATGCTGATCATGTGCCTGCGGTGGGTTCTAGGGGCAAAGGCATAAGCAAGACACCAAGTCCCTGCTCTCATGCAGCTTACAGGCTAGTACAACAGGCTCTAAACAAGCACATGCATGGATATGAAGTAGGGAAAGTGCCAGGAAGAAAAATAAGTCAGGGTAAAGGGATTAGTGATGGGAAGGTGGGGGGATGTTAGAAAAGATGGTCCCTGAAGGCCTCTCTCAAGCAGAGCCCTGAATTAGGTGAGGGACTAAGTCCTGGACAGATCTGAGGGAAGCGTGCTGTGATGGAGGAAATAGCACGTGTGAAGATCCTGAGGTGGAAACCAGTTTGACATGTTGGAGGATCAGCAAGACAGTTGCTATGGCTGGAAGTGTGGTCGTCAAGAAGGAGTGTGAGGTCAGAGAGATGGGGAGAAGGCCAACTGGCCACAGAGGAGCTGAGAATCTATTCTGATGATGGGAAGCTCTTAGAGGGATGACAGCAGGGTCATGACATGATCTGATTTGTTTTTAGAAGGATCCACTTCAGCTGCCATGTAGAGAGTGGACTGGAGGGTGTGTTCATCAAGATCCAGTCAGCAAAGCTGAAATCACCCTGGGGATTCCAGACAAGGGCAATTTGATACAGGAAAGAAACTGAACCACCAGAGGGGATGGTGAGGCAATCCAAAGATTAGCAACAGCAGGAAGTTGCTACCGCCCTTAGGCTGGAGGGATAATGGAAGGAAACGATACTCCACCACGGGAGGCCAGAGGCCAGGGTCTCCCTGCAGGCGTGGAACCACAGAGGGGGTTACATGAAGGAGAGAGAGGCTATCCTCCACAGAGGACAGGAGATTCAGAGCCCCAGGCTGAGAGCATGAGAGGGAAAGTATCTTGGCTTCTTCCCTCCCTCCGCCCTCCAGTCTTCTGCTAACTTCCATTAGCTGAATATACCCCAAAACCAGCTGGCAAAGAACCCTGAGAAGTACAGTTCCCTGGAAGGCAGAGCACTGGGGAAGACTGGGGAATGGATCTTAGGACAAACAGATAAATGACTAGCATGAGGTGCAGAGGCAGAGGCCAGGAGGTCAGTTGGGAAGACGCTGAAGTGGTTCAGGTGAGGGGCGGTGGTGGGGAGAAATGGCTGGATTCACACATATTGATGGACATGGGGTCTGGGGGAAGGGAGGCATTAATAAAACCTTCTGAGATGGGGAAGACTCTGTGAGGAGCACGTTGGGGAGAAAGGTCAAGAGTCATGGCTCTGTTATGGACATAAGACGTTTAAGGCGCCCAGTAGTCAAAAGTACTGGGGAAAATGTTGGAGAGGCAGGGGAGAGAAAGGAGCTTCAGATATAAGTCAAGCCACCAGGGTATAGACAGGGGTTTTGACAGGGGATTGGGTGACTTCACCTGGGGGTGTATGCCCCATTAGAGTCACATGGCTTTCCCCCCGAGCCAACCACCTTGCGTGTGGGGGATGCCATACACTGACTGGCTGGGACTGGGTTTTGCACTTTAGGAAAACAGAGGGTGGGGATCTTGCTCTCCCAAACCCTAAGCCCTGAGAATTAGGGAGGGGTGGTTTCCTAAAGGAAACTCAGGGTGCTCTTAGCAAAAGGGGACTTGTTTGCTAACAGCAAAAACAAAACCAAACGAAAAAAACAGCAGTTGAAATGGTAACTAAGCGTGGTGAACGTTTTGTAATGTATAGAATTGTCGAATCACTATGTTGCACACCTGAAATTAATATAATATTGTATGTCAACTGTACTTCAATTAAAACAAATAGACAGCAGTTTCCACAAGGCCTCCTCCTATTAATTCCACACACTATCATGAAGCACCTAGTCTGTGCCAAGTTAATCCCAGTTGAGAGCCTACTATGCGCCACATCCTATGATTTTTCCCTCACCTTTCCTAGCCTCCTCTCTGAGAGAACTAGCCCTCCTGGAGCCCTCCCCGTTGCAGCCCTTGTCTTACCGGTACCTCAGTTTCTCCTCAGGACAAAGGCTGAATAATCTGATTACCCCCCTGATGGAGATGAGAAGGGAGAGCATGTGGAGGGCCACTTCCTACCCTGGGGAAAAGGCAGAGCAGGGTCCGGCAGACCCCCATTCTGATGTCCTCAGTCTAGACTTCAGCCTAGGCCTGTTCTGGGCCCCCCTCTAGAGGCACCCCCAGCTCTTCCACAGCAGTCTCCGGCCAGCAGCTGGCAGCTGCTAGGACCCAGGGGGCTGGTGCCAGGCCCTGCTCCTCCCTTGCCAGCTCTGTCTCTAAAGGGCAACATCAGAGTGTCAGCCAGTACCATCTCCAGTAGAGACTGAGTTGCCGGGGGAAGAGGACAGAGCAGAAGTGCCAGCCTTGCATCCCTCCATGGGGCCGGCCAAGCCCCTGAGAGGGTGGCGGCCTGGGCAATGGAGCCAGCACCGGGACAGCCCGTGAGGTGAGGGGCCGGAGGAGCGAGGGACAGGTGATGGGAAGGGGGGAGGGAAGGCGCTCCTTTTCGCTCTCTGCAGCCCAGCACAGGGTGAAGTCTGAGAGCTCGAATGGCCAACATCACATTCCTGAACACCTCAGAAGTCACGGTCTCGGCGGGGTTGATCCTGGCGGCTATCGTGGAGGCGGCAGCACTGCTGGGCAACGGCGCGCTGCTGGTCGTGGTGCTGCGCACCCCAGGACTGCGTGACGCGCTCTACCTGGTGCACCTGTGCATCGTGGACCTGATGGCGGCCGCCTCCATCATGCCGCTGGGCCTGCTGGCCGCGCCACCGCCCGGGCTGGGCCGCGTGCGCCTGGGCCCCGCGCCGTGCCGCGCCGCGCGCTTCCTCTCGGCGGCGCTGCTCCCCGCCTGCACGCTCGGGGTGGCCGCGCTCGGCCTGGCGCGCTACCGCCTCATAGTGCACCCGCTGCGGCCCGGCGCGCGACCTCCGCCGGGCCTGGTGCTCACGGCCGTGTGGGTCGCCGCGGGGCTGCTGGGCGCGCTCTCCCTGCTCGGGCCGCCGCCCGCGCCGCCTCCAGCCCCGGCGCGCTGCTCCGTCCTGGCCGGCGGCCTCGGGCCCTTCCGGCCGCTCTGGGCGCTGCTGGCCTTCGCGCTCCCGGCCCTCCTGCTGCTCGGCGCCTACGGCGGCATCTTCCTCGTGGCGCGCCGCGCGGCCCTGCGGCCCCCGCGGCCCGCGCGCGGCTCCCGGCTGCGCTCCGACTCTCTGGATAGCCGCCTCTCCATCTTGCCACCCCTCCGGCCTCGCCTGCCTGGGGGCAAAGCGGCCCTGGCCCCAGCCCTGGCCGTGGGCCAGTTCGCAGCCTGCTGGCTGCCTTATGGCTGTGCGTGCCTGGCGCCCGCCGCGCAAGCCGCAGTGGCTGAGGCGCCCGTCACCTGGGTGGCCTACTCGGCCTTCGCCGTTCACCCCTTCCTGTATGGCCTACTGCAGCGCCCCGTACGCCGGGCACTGGGCCGCCTCGCCCGCCGGGCTCTGCCCCAGCCCCCGCGTGCCTGTACTCCTCGGGCCTGGCACCTGCCGGCATTTCTGCAGCACCTCCAGGGACCTTCCTTGGGCCCTGCCCTAGGCCCTTCTGAGGCACCAGAACAAGCCCCAGATTTGCCAGAAGGGGAGAACCTGAGCATGCCAGAGGCCACCTGAGAGGAGACCTGTCTTCCATACTGAGCTGGGACTGGAGAAAGATGGTGGTATCAGAAGGAGCCCATCCAACCTCCTGCCCAGTTCCTGGCAGGTGCCCTGCCTGGATTTCTGGCTCTGGAACAGGAGAAATGGGGCCTGCAGCCTGGTGAGGCCAAGAGGCTTCTGGGAGCTAGGAATCCTGGGTTCTGAGCCTGACTCTGCCTAGCTTTGTACATAGACCTACCTTTCCCTAGGCCTGTTTTCCCATTTGTATCCTGGACCGTCTCTAAGAACTCTTCCGGCTCAGGTGGTTTGGACACTCATGGATAGTCCCCAGGCCAAAGAAGGAGAGGAAGTGGGCAGGATCACAGAGAAGTGGGCTCTAAGGGCTTAAGCCAAAGGGATGGACCAAGCAGGGCAAGGTCTAGGTAACAGCCACAGCAGGAGGAACCAGTGGAGGGATACTCAGAAGGACTTCCCTGACATCCGCACCAAGGAGAGGCTGGACAAAGCTACTGAAGCTCCTCTACCAGCTTCTAAAGTGCCCAGAGAGCAACTGGATCAGTGTGGTGCCAGAGGCAGGAGGCTGGACAACATGACCCCAAAGGGCCCTGAAGCCCCAGAACTGGCATGTGGAAGGGGCCAAAGCCCAATGGGGACTGGTGGATTCACAGATGGGGTCCTCCGGGACCTTGTCCACACCCATTTTCTGGAAGTTTTGCCAACACCCACAATGTTTCACAGCTTCCTGGTCTCTGAGAATATTTATTCAAAAACAGGGATTGAAAAAACTGTACAGAGTGTCTGCTGCTGAGAACTCGGCCCCTGCCTCCACGCCACTCCCCCAGCTGCCCAGCAGGGTCCCCTCTTTGGGTTGCCCTCTGCCAAGCCCAGCCAGTCCATTCCAGTCAAAAGGGTATCAGTGGAAGCAGCAGGAATCTGCAGGGAGGTGGGGAGAGAAGCATGGCCCCCAGCCACCCCCCAGCCCTCCTCCCTGATCCCCACAGCGGGGCAGGAGACTGGGAAGCCCTAAGGGATGGGGAGTGCATGAGTGACCCTCTGAAGTGAGGGCACTAAGGATGCTCCCTGCATCCAAGCATAGAGCTAGAGGGGGTGGAGCCCCCTACCCTGGGGCTGCTGCAGCTCCCAGACCCTGGGCCAGAAACTGCTCCTGTTCTAAGAGGAATTACTCCCACAAACCGGGGCCAGGTAGGGGGTGCATCCATGCGTCTGGGCATTAGTGGAGTTTGGGACCCCAGGGTAGAGTCTCCTTGGGCAGGTAGGGTGCAGAGGCAGCCCCTACCGGTGGTCCTGCCTGCCCCTGTGCCTGTGCCTCAGCCGGCCTCAGTAGGGGGAGAATTTCTGCCGCTCAGCTTTCTTGCTCCCATTGGCTGCTGCCATCTTGGCAGTGTAGGCCGCCAAGCCCGGCGGCGGCCCTGGGGAGGCAGGTGGTAGAGCCAAGAAGGGCACAGGCTTGAGGCCGATGAAGTTGGAGAGGGAGATGGCATAGGGCGTACCCAGCAGGCCTGGGGGAGCTGTGGGCAGGGCCGTCAGGGGCGGCGAGAAGGGGGCAGGCAGGTCTGTGGGGGCCGAGCCGGGTGTCCCCCCAGAGGTAGACTTGGCCGTTTCTAGACTGGAGAGAGGGATATGGGTGGGGGGAGATGTAGGGGAAGGAAGGGAGGTGAGAGAGGGGCAATGAGGGCAAATATAGGGAGAGATTAGATGAAAGATGAAGAGGAACCGAGAACAATGACATAGAAGAGAAAAGGAATGGCAGGAGAGTGGGGTAAACAGGAAGAAAGGATAAGCAGGTATGGTATAGGGTGAGAGGAGATGCAGGGAGGCCAAAACCCAGTGGAAAAAGACAGGGATGGGAAAAGAAGACACAAGGAATGGATGTGGAGGGGAGATGGGGCAACACGGAGTGGGTTAAGGCAGGGGTGGGGAGGCAGAGGACACACCCAGACAGAGACAGAGAAGGGAGATCAGCTTTCCCGCCCCAAGTGTGTTTTGCACAGGCACATAAGCCCCGTGACCTGGGACACCCCCACCCCACACTCACCAGGCAGTGATGAGGTACTGGGCCAGGGCGATGGAGACAGGGGAACCAGTGATGGTCACGTGCCTCTCGCCAGCACCCTCTGCTTGGTTCCCAATCTTGATATGTGCCCCTGACATCTGCCGGATCTCACTGATCTTGCTGCCCTGGCGCCCAATCACGCAGCCAATCAGCTGAGGGGAGAGTAGGATTCAACCCGAGGCCAGGGCCAGACTCCCAGGCCCCCACTACCCACCCTCAAACTTCCCGATCCCCTGCTCACGTCGTTGGGAACCAAGAACTCCTGTGAGCTGGTCTGCGTGCCAGGATCCAGTCCTAGGAGGGAGGAGAAGAGGGATCAGATGTGATTCTGGGCCTTTCCTGCCTCCTCATGTACATTCCAGTAGGGCTGCCTACCCCCTGGAGTGTACCCTTGCCTCCTCCTGCAGGGCTGCTCACCTGGCACCATGCTGGGTGAAGCAAAGGGGACGGCGTGGCCCGAGAGCTGCTGGAGCTTGGTGACCTGTGCCAAAGAAGAGGGGGCAGAAGTCAGAGGAGGCCTGGCTTGGGAAGGAGTCCCTCAGGCTATGGTTACTCACCTCAGCTGGGGTCACAGCCCCATACTGACCCTGGACAGAAAAGCCCTATGGGAGACAAAGCGGGTGATAGGGGGTTACTGTGACAAGTCAGACCAGTTTGGCCAGTCACTCCTCTCCCCACCCAACCTCCAAGTCCTTCTTCCATCCCTCCCCCATCTCAAGCCCCCTTCTCCAGTAATGCTTCTCACCCCTCCTGTTCCACCTCACCTGGTTGGCAGAGAGAAGGACGGTACCTAAGGAGAGGCTTGGATGGTATGGGATAGTAGCTCCTTTGGGTGGGGACTAGAAGGCACAAATGGGGAAGGCTCTGTCAGGACCCTCCGGCCCTCCCTGGAGCCCCCAAGGCCTATGTTTTCAAGGCTCTTCCCATGACCCCCAGGGTAAATGCATCCCTACACCCTGGAGCTCCCAGTCCATCCCTGCAGCCCTGCCCTGCCTCCACCCAGTGCCACAATGCATAGGACTTGCGGGCCTGCCAAGACAGGCCAGGGCCCATCCCCATCCCCTCTCCCTGCACCAGGGCAGCACCTCCAGGATAACAGCGCAGATCTGGCGCACACACAGGATGATGGCATCAGGTACCCCAGACACAGTGACGGCACGCTCTGTAGAGTTGGGGAGCAGGTCTCCTGCCACCTGCACCTGGGCACCCGTGGTCTGCAAGCAGAGAACAGGGCCACTTCTGGCTGTCCTCACAACCCAGACTAGGGCTGCCCAGGCTTGGAGCTCCCCAGGGGACAGGCAGCCATAAGCCCAGGTCCACTCTCTGAAGTGGAGGGTAGGACTCCCTGAGGGTGGTATCCCCCTTCTCCTCACCTCTCGAATCTCCTTGATCTTGGTGCCAGCCTTCCCAATCAGTGAGCCACACTGGCTTGCAGGGATGACAAGGCGCAGGGTCACCGGAGGCCTGGAGACATTTCCACCATTTGCAGGAGCAGCACAAAGGTCCTGGGCAGGAAGACTGTGGTTTAGCTGTGCCTGCCCCACCCCTGGAGCACCTTCCTGTTGGGGTTTGAAGGAGGGAAGCCCTCCCCAAATCCTACCCTAATGAAAGAACCCTGGCCCGGACTCGGCCTTTCCTGCCACCTACGGCCACTGTGTGGAGTTGGAGCCCCATTCCCCTGCCCCAGGGAAGCCCCCTTGGCCTCCCACCCCAGCCACCCACAGACCTCATCCAGCTTGAAGGCGATCATGGAGACCGCATGGAAGACGGCTGCTGTGGAGCCGGTGATGGTGGTGATGCGCTCGGGGCAGGAGCCCTCAGAGATGGTGATCCGGGCACTGCTCTGCGGGTACAGAAAGGCCGGGCAGCAGGTCTCCTTCTCCACTCCCTTGCCAGGAACCTGTCTGCCTGCCCACTCACCAGGCCCCAGCCGAGGCTGGAAACAGCTACTTTTCAAGGGCACTCACTGGTCATCCCAAATGGTGGGATTCAGGGAAAATGTGGGTAGGGATCTCCCCTCCCCTCCAAACCAGGTGCCCTGGGCAGCTCTCCCAAACTCCATCCTCACCTGCTCCCGGATTCGCTTTACAGTCTCTCCTTTCTGTGGGAAACAAAATACAGAGTGGCTCTTAGCCTGAGTGGTCACTGCCCCCTCACCTGGCCTAAGGCCTCAGGCTGCAGTCTACACAGAACAGAACTGGGCACCTACCTTCCCAATTATGCTGCCAACCTCCTGCAAATGAGACAAGAGTAGAGTCAGGGGGCACCAATGCCCCAGGCCCTGCCCCTCCACCGGGACAGGGGCTCTACCAGAGACAGGACGCGGGAGATCAAACTGCTGGCTGGCCATGCCTCACCCTGCCCCCCACCCACTCACCTTTCCATGCATCAGCATCCGAAGTGTGAGGGTGATGCTGAGCTCTGGCTCCTCCTCCAGCCCCGCATCTGAGCCACTCATCCTGTCAGGCGGGGCTGGGGCCACAGCAGCCTGGGCGTGCGTCCACGGTGCCGGGCCGGCTCTGGCGGGCACAGCGGAAGAGGGGTTAGAGAGGAGCCCAGGTCTCTTTTGGGTTCCCTGCCCTTACATGAGGATCTCAGTGCCAGACTAACCAAATTTCTATAGAAGAGAGATAGTGCAGATCCCCAGTTTCGAATGTCACACTGACCAGTGTCCTTGTATGCAACCACTTGCTAGGCAACCCTGGATGGTTCATTTAACTCATCCGAGCCTCCGCTTCCTCATCTGTAAGAGGAGACTACCAAGTCCTACCCTCAAAGCGTTATGAGAATTAAAATGAGTTAAGTACATATGTGGTAGGCACCCAGTCTCTACCGGTATCCTTCCCTTTCCCACATACATTAGAAAAATTAACCAGGAGGCTTATGGGAGTCCAGAGAGGGAGAGCCTCTTCTCTGACCTTTTGGAAAAGGGGACCCCTGTGGATTGGGCCTCGAGAGTTTGGTTAAGGTTGAAATTATTTCAAATAAGAAGCACTTACATCCAAGGACCGGAGCTCCCCATCTCCAGCCCCCACCCCAGGTCTATAGCATGGAGACGCTAGAGCAGAGGCTGGAGCAGCCATGGGGAGCCATGAGGAGCCCTTGAAAGGAGGGTGGAAGTGAAGATAGCAAGGTTCTAGGAGGGTCCCCTTGCCCCAGTCTTCCCCCTGCCTGGCAAAGGCTTGTGGGGATGGGGGCACAAGGGCTGGGAAGACCACCTCCACTGGTCACTAAAGCAGAGGCTCCCTGCAGACAGCTCTGAGCAGGGTTCATTCAGCACATGGGACGAGGGGCGTGGTGTCAGGAGACCAGCAGTCTGCACAGTGGTTTTCCAAGCCCTCTCCTGTGTGCTGCGGAGGTAAGAAGTGGCCACATTCCCAGCCTGGAATACTTTCTACTGCACCAGAAACAAGTCACTGGGCTCACAGTCTCAATTTCTTCACCTATAAAATGGAGAGAATGCTTCCCTCTGGGACTGGGTGATGGGTAAGAAAGGGATTTGGGGGCTGGGAAATGTCAAGGCCATTAACTGACGGAGGAAGGAGGAGCCAGAGATTAGCTTCTGGGATTAGCCCAGCCGCCAGCCCTCCCAGCCCTCCCTACCCGACCCCTTTTCATGCCCCGACTTAATCCTGAACCTTAATCCTGCTTGGAAATCCCTCTCCTCCAGCCGCTGTCTCCTACCAAGGCTCAGCCTTGGTGGGGAGCTCACTGGGGGACCAGAACCCAAAGCAGAAAATGGAGTGGGACCAACTGGTGCCAAAGCTGAGCCAAGACCAAGCCCTAACCCTGCAAATTCCTTCTGCCCAGGAGGGTGTGGGAGCCAAGGATGAGTGTGCCTGCCTAGAGCACTCTAGAGACTTCTGGGCACCTTCTTCCTCAGCCCCCTGCCCTATCCTGACATGAGGGTCAAGGGCGTGGAGCACTGTCCAATCCCCTCGTTGGAACCCCCTTGCTAGCCAGAGCTTGGGCATGGGGTAGGAAGGGGGTGTTCCCAGCCTGGCTTTCTCAGGAAGCCCAAGCAAGCCACTCTATGACATGTGGCCTGTTCCTTCATCTGTACCGTTCCTAACATGACCCACATGTACTAGCCAGGCAGGGGTCTCACAGACTACACTGTCCCCCCAAGCACTCAGGAACTTGTCTCCCTAGCACCTGCTCCTCCCTCCCCTTGAGTTCTGCCCATAGCCTCTCCAGAGGTCAGAGGTCAACAGTGGATACAGGGACTCTGCTCTGTGAGCATCCTGGCCAGCCTCATGCTGGCTGCCCTTGCTAACATTCCCCCAGCTGCGCGCACTTCCTCCAGCAAAGCACTTGCGATGACGTGCTCAGTTTCTGTCTCCCCGGACAGCCAAGCTCGGGAACTCCTTAGAGCAGGGGCCAAGGCTGCCACCTTCTCCTTGTGTCCCCAGAGCTCAGGCCAGAGCCAGGCTGGAGAAGGTGTTCAGAACATAATGGTGAGCTGAACAGATGAATTCGCCAAACAGAAGAGAACCTGATGCCAACAGAGGGTCTATAACCTGCCCAAGGTCACAGAGAGGTGTGGAAAGCACAGTCCTGCCTGCTAGTGTAGGGCTCTGTCACAGGCACCGTCTGCCTCTCCTTTCTGGCTATCCCATCTGGGTTTGTCAGTTCTCTTCCTGGAGCAGGGCTCTTGAAAGTTGGGGAGCAGACTTTAGTAGTCTGTGAGACCACTGCCTGGCTAGTACATGTGGGTCATGTTTGGAAAGGACTGACAACTTGTCCAAAGCTACGGTCTTAAGCTCCAGAATTTTCAGAGGCTCAGGGACTCCTTTGGAGTGGCAACCAGTGGGAGACTTCAGACTGTCCCTATACCATTGCCACATTATCTCCTGGGGTCATAAGGAGTAAAAAAGGGCAAAGGGACTAGAATGTGGCCAGAATTAGAGTTCCTGCTCTGAAAAAGGTACCTGGGTCTGTAGCAGAGCCCACTGCCTCAATTCCATGGGTGACCTTGGCGAGGCCTTCACCTGACATGGACCTCAGTTTACCCACCTGTGCTATGTGTCTATGTATGGGGCTGGGGGTTGCTGGGGCTGGTATCTCTGTGTCCCTCCTGTTCTGAGGGACCCTCCAGATCTTTCCTGTTTTTAGGAGGGAACAAGAGTTCCTGACACAGGTTTCCCAAATTAGTCTCCTAGGGGCCCTAAGAACAAGCAGTTCTATTAGCCATGCTGGCTCCCTTTCTGCCCTCACCAGGGTTCTAGGGAGTTATTTGTTGGTGGGCCCTGGGTCCCTGCTGGGCCACCCACATGGCAGCCACACGTCATGCCATACTGACCTCCAGCTCACCTCTGGGGGTGCCCAGCCCCCTCTGGTCAGCAGGGCTCCTTGGCAGAACATACCAAGCTCAGACCAGGCCTCTGACCTCGGGTGTCCCCTCCTGCTCCCCAGGCCCCCTCCCCAGATCGACTGCCCACTCCTTCTGTCCCTGGCTTCCTGCCACCCAGGCTGGAGGGGGCGGGGGGGTGGGGTGGTGACAGCTGTGTAAGCGATGGCGGCTGCCCCTTCCTGCCCCTCCCCCCCAGCTGTCTCTCTCTCATGACAGCTGCCCAATCAAAGGGCCGGGGGCTTAGCCAGCTCCCCCCCACATGCAGGGATCAAGTGTCCACCCTGGCTTTGTTCTGGAGCAAGAACAATCCGGGGGAGGGGAGGGCTCCTGGGGCCAGGCAACTCAAGTGGACTGGCCCGCCCCTTGGGGGATTCCCTTGGCTCTGCCAGCCAGTGTCTGGACCAACCAGGGCTTACAGACCCACCTGGGCTAGGAAGAAGGTGGGGGGAGGGGGCCAGTCTCCAAGTTCATCCCCCGCCTCACATCCCCTGACATCCCCTTCAGCACCACCAGGCTCTAACCTAGCAGCCTCCTACTCCTAATCCAAAAGCAGCCATGCTGGCCACACCCAGTGATGCTGGGGAATGGCTCTGGACATCAGGCAAAGCAGGGCGTGGCAGGAGGTGGACACTAGGCTTGGGGAGATCAGCACTGAGGGATCCTGTCCCCTTCACTGGGTATGCTCCTTCCTGATTACCCCAGGCCTCCACAAGAAATGTCCCAGTATTCTCCGCTCCATGTGCCCAGCCTCTCAGCCTTACAGCCTCCCAGGATGACCATTCATAGCACTTCTTGGTAGAGTCAGGGGAGGAGAGGCCTGCAGGGGAGCAGCCTGGGGGGGAGGGGCATGAGCTCCACCCTCTGGTTTCCTGACCCAAGGCTATCCTGTAGAATCAGTGCTAGGCAGTGAAGGGAAGCTCTGACAAGTTGTCTGGTGCCAGAAATGCTACAACCTCCTTAGGGCATCATTAGGCAACCCCTCTAGAGTCCTCACAGCTAAGGGAAACTGAGGCAGGCCCAGACTGGGCTCCAGGAGAAAGGGCACAACTTTGTGGTACAGCCCCACCCCCTGATACCCATCCTCTCACTGCCTCACCCAAATTGAGAAAGGTCTCTAGCTTTTATTTTCCATGCTGGAGACTGGGTCATTCTGCTGCTCAACAGCCATCGTTGGCTCCCCAGTACCCAAGGAATAAAGCCTGATCGCCATAGACAAGCACTCAAGGCCCTTTGTGATCTGGTCCCTGCCAGCTTCCCTTCTCTCATCTCTACCCCTTCCCCACTACACACCAGGCTGCAAAACATGCCTAGCACCTCCAGGCCTCTGGGCCTTTGCCCAGGCTGATCCCAGCTTGAAGTGCCCATCCTCCTCACTCTGTCAAAATCCTTCTCAAATGCCACCTCCTTTGTGAAGCCTTCCCCAACCTTCCAAGTCAGATATAATCACTCAGGCCTCTGTGCCCCCTAAAGATATGCCTCAACTCAAAGGAGCCCCAACTGGGCATTTTCAAGCCTATCTTTCTACTACTCAGGAGAGTAAGAGTTTCTCCAGGCGATCAGGAGCCAGGACATGTGCAGGGAGAAGGGCCTGGAGGCATTAGGGACCAGAGATGGGGCTGAGGGTCCCAGAGAGGGATGTAAGGATGGGATGAGAAGATCAGGGCACAGGGGGACCAGCCACATGGGAGACCCAGGATCTGGCTGGACAGAATCCCCAGAGCCCCCGCTCCTGCTCTTTCTTTGAATCTAGGGACTTCAGGGCATGTCACTGGGATGGGGGATTTGCGCTGTGCTTTGAGACTTCTAGGGGCCCGGAACGGGTTCCCCATGTGGAAGGGAGGCTGGAAGCAGAGCTGGGGAGTGGCGCAGGTTTCACAAAGTTGGAACCTGAGGCCCAAAGAGGAAGGCACTTGTTTATAAGGCTACGTGAAAGGCAACTGGCAGAGCTGGGAGAACCAGGGGTCCACCTGTACAGCTCAGAGCTCTTTCCTCAAGAGGTCAATGCCACTGGGCAATGGTGATGGAGGGTAGAGGGGGGGTGGCAGGGATGGGAGTAGGGAGGGTGGATAGAGCCTGTCTGGGGACACAGGGCGGGGCAAAGCCAGCCTCCCTGTGGCCTGGGCCTGCCAGGGTGTGTGGGCCGCCTGCTCCCAGCCCCCCACCCTGAGCATGCAAGAAGAACAATCCCCTTGTGTTTGGGCAGCCTGAGCCTGCATGCTGATGAAGGCTGGGGGGTGGGGGTTGGGATGGGGGTGCTTTAGAGGTTGAGGGGGTTCCAGGGCGCAGAGGGACCAGGGGATATTCAGATGGGAAAAGGATAGGATCCCAGGTGCTGGCCCTGAAGCAATGAGGGTAACCTCAGGAAAGAGTGAAGGCTGGAGCTAAGGTTTAAGGTCTTGGAGAGTCCCTGGGGTCTAAAGCTCTTTGTAGGAGAAGGAGGGCCCCTAGGGACACATGCCCTCTTGGTCCAGCATGAAGGTAAACATTGCGGGCTTGGTGGGGGCCAAGAGCCCACATTCTGGAAGGAGGGCATGTAACTGGCCGTGGGTGCATCCCCTTGAAGACCACTCCCCAGGGTGCTGGAGCGGGCGGAGCACTGGGTGCCACAGGTCCCAAGATGGCGGGCCCGGGACAGGGGAGTGAGGAGGTGGGCACCTCCCTCTCCTGACCAGGCGGTCATGAGAGCCAGGCTGAAGTGAGTAGCCAGAGACACCCCCTGTCCCCCAGGACTCCAGCTAGAAGCTAGGTCAGAGCTGAGGGGCTAAAGAGCCACAGGGCATAAAGGACCACTGAGCCCCCAACTGTCATCTCCACACACCCCTGGTTGGAGATCTGTCTGCCGGCCCCCCCAGTCAAGGACTGCAGAGAATGGGAAGGGGTGTGTGCCTAGCCAGGAACTGCAGGGGAATGGCAGATGGGGCCAGAGATGGAGCAGAACCAGAACCCAAGGCAGGAGATCGAGAGAAGAGCAGGTCCAAAGAACAGAACCAGCAGGTGGGATGTGGGCCTCAAATCCGGGGTCTCAGGTCCAGGAAGGCCCTCCCTTGGTACTGGGGGCTCCTCTGGCAGAGCAGCGCCCCCCACCTGTGCAGGCCTGGGCCCGTGTGGGACAGGGAAGCATGTTCCTCACGGTCTCCCAGTCTCCCAAACCGGGACCCTGGCCTGTAGACTCCAGCGCGGGCTCCCCGCCCCACCCCCGGCCGAACCCCCAAACTTCACGGCCCGCGGTGCCCCGCCCGGCCCGCGCCCTACCTCGCTGGGGCTGTCCTGCGGCGGCGGCGGCGGCGGCGGCGGCGGCGGCGCGGCGGCTGGGCCGCTCAGTCCCACATTGTCCCCGGGAGAGGCGGCCGCTCACAACTGCGAGTGACATCAGCTGCGAACAATGAGGGGTTTGACAGGCGCGGAGCCCGGCCGGCCCGGAGCCCGGCTCCGCGCCCCCCCCCCACCCCCCGGCCCGCCCGGCCCGGCCCTTCCCCGCCCCCTCCCCGGATCCGATTACAGCGCGGCGGGCCCGCCCCAGCCGCCCCAGTGCCGCAGCCGCCCGCCCCGCCCCGCACGCCGCGGTGCGCCCCGAGCGGCGGCCGCTTCCGGGAGGGCTGTCGCGACCCTCCCCCGGCAGATCGCCCGCGCGCCGGGAGCTGGGGGCCTGGCGGGGGGGGGGGGGCGTCTGGCCGCGAGCGACCGCCCCGCCGTGGTCCCGCCGCACCTGGCCCCGAGCCCCTGCACCCTCTGCCCGCCAGGGCCGCCCGCCCGGCTCCTCCGCCGAGCCCACCGCTCCCAAATCTCTGCCTCGGGCCGGCAGCCAGGCCCCACGCTGCCCCGCTCGGGCTCGGATCCCTTGGAGCACGGATTTCGACCCTACGCCCGACCCGGTTCCCGGCTCTGCGCGCGTCTGCGCCATTCATCCCCGCATTCCCGCGCGGGGCTCTCGCCCACGAAGACCCGCGCCCCTCAGCCACCCACAGCTTCCGCGAGGCCCGGCCCTTGTCCACCCGGGACAAGTTACCGGACCAGCTGGAGGAGGGGCCTGAGAGCGATGTGATCCCGAGCAGCTCGCCCCGCCATTCCCCCAGAGCTACCCCGAGAATTCCTTTTTGGGGCTAGGGTCGCAAGGGCCGCGGCGCAGTTGAGTACTCTGCTAGGGAATGGGAGGAGTTGGACGGTCCCCCAAGCCCTCTCGTTCCCCCACCGCACCCCCTGGGGAGAAGATCTACCTCCTCCTCTTCGTAATCGGCTCAGCCTGGTCCCACTGACCTCCACCTCCCCCGACAGCTGAGTCTCTTGGCACCTGGGTGTATGTGTGGGTGGGGAGGGGAATCCAATCTCCCTTCCCCTCCATCTGGCCGGGTGGACAAAGGGCAGGGGGACCATCTGGTCCCGCCAGGGTGGGGGAGGGGCCCACAGTGGCGGTCCCCAGGGGCGGAGGAGGGGCGGCGCTCTAGAGACAGCGAGAGCCTGCGGGGTCTAATTGCATCACTTTATTTCGTCGACCTCCACTCTCCGACTCCCCAACCCCCAAACCCCAGAGCAGGAAACAAGCTTGGCTGAGCAGATCCAGGCCTAACAACCTGGGGAGGTGTGGAGCACCCAGAAAGCAGGAGGGGAGGGCAGGGAGATCTGAGGGTCGAAAGGATGTCCCCTTTTGTGGGGCAATTCTGGTCTGGGGCCAGCTGCAACCTGTGGGTGAATGAAGTTCAGGGCTGGCTACCCCTAAGCCTGGCAGAGGGCCTCCTGCTAGGGCCTACCCATTGGGTCCCCACCTTCCTGGACAGTGGGTGCTGCGTGGTTGGGAGGGGGCATGTGTGGAGGCACAAGAATGCATGTGTGTTAGTGCATGCAGTGCAAAGCTGCAGGTGACAATGTGCATGTTAGCCCAGAGTTGCCTGTACCTATGCGGTTGCTCCCAAGTGAAGGGTCATATCTGGGAACATAGATCCCCCCAAATGTGTAAGAATGCATGTGGGCATGGATGTATCTGTGGTCTAAGAGGCAGGGGTAGGGGGTGTGAGTGCCCATAGGACAACCAAAGGGAGTGGCTGGAGGCAGGATGGGCTGAACAGGGCAGAGAAAGGGGTGCAAGGGAACAGGAAAGCCTACAGGAGAAGCCCATCTAATGGATTACCCTCCACCAGATTATGTCTCTTGATTCCTGAGGCTTTTCTTCTTGATTTCACCTCCATAGTCTGTCACTGCAAGAGAAAGAGGAAGAGGAAAAGATAGACCCCAAAGACCAGAACCCAGAGGACAGAGACACACCTGTTGCATGTACATGGTGAGCAGGAACCCATGGGGGGAGGAAGGAGACAGAGAGAGCCCAAGGCAGGCCAGCAGCCACCCTCATCAGCAGGCCTGGGTCTCATGCTAGCCCCTGCAGGAAATCCAGCAGCCCTGTGTGCCACTCCTCAGGTTTGTCAAGGTAACAGGGGTGCCCTGCCCCCTTCATAACCAACACCCGGTGGTTGGGCAGCTGCTTCAGGTGCTCAAAGCTGGTCGGACCCATAGGGTCCTGGTCTCCATATACGATAAGAGTTGAGGTCTAGAGAAAGGAAAGGGAGGCAGAGTCAACGGGGATCTGACACACCGGCCCCAGCCTCCTAGAGGTCAGCTCTAACCACACTATCACTTCAGTCTCTCCCTGGGGTCACCCCAAATAAGGGAGAGAGACAAGCTGGCCCAGCGGGTGATAGAAGAGGCCCCAGGTCCTGGCAGACAGAGGCATGGATGTTTGTCTGCCCTACCATGCAGTTTAACACAGAACAAGGCACAGTAATCTGCTGTTAAGTAAACCAAAAGGGTGGGGTTTGGTTATTTAGTTCCTCCCAAGAGCCACCCCTTGGTTTCCCCTCCCCCAGGTTGAGGAAAGGCCCCAGGATGGACCCTTCCTTGCTTGTGGCAGGGACATCTCGGCCTCCTACACAGGGATACCTTCACACTGGCATAGTCGGCAGCATTGATTTTGTCAGTGCAGATGGGGGCCACTGGCACATAGCCCCGGAGCTGGGAGCCAGGGGCCGTGAGGAAGGGCAGGGAGTACATGCCACTCAATGATGGGCTGATCACAACGGGGGGGCCCAGGTCCAAGGCATCTACCACAGCTTCAAGGAAGCTGCTGGGGACCAGCTCTCCAATAGGGGCAGGGGCTGTTGCTTCCTTGGAGTGCCCCAGACCTGCAGGGATTCAGATGTGAGAAAGACAAGATGAGGGCATGAGCCAGAAAGTAGAAGAGACAGTCCCTTCCTCCAGGAAGCCCTCCTAAGTCAATCTCTCTGTGCCAGGTTCCTGCAGTACACAGAGTACCCGAGTTTATTCCTACAACAGCCTAGATCTACCATTCTCTGTGGCAAGCATGAGGCATTTCCCTCTATGTCTGTGCCTGTCTCTCCCAGCAGTAGAGTGGTCCTGGAAAGGATCACGCTCTGAAGTCCAACCCACCTGGGTCCAAGTCTCAATCTGCCACTTACTATCTATGTGACCTTGGCAAAGCCTCCTCAACCCTCTCTTGGCTGCTCAGTTTCCCCATGTGTTAAAGGAGATAACAAAAGTATCTGCCATTTTAGACTGTTGTGAAAATTAAGTGAGTTAACTGGTTAAGAGACACCCATCCCAGGGCTGGCAGGGAGGACAGTGGCTGAGGAGCTGGCTCTGCACATGTGCTTCCCCTTCAATTAGTCCCACCTTCCCCAGAAAGGTCAGCTCAGGACCTTCACATGGAAGATCAGTCCAACCCACTGTCTGAACCAATTCCATCTGGGCCTAGAGGCCCACACCTGGGCACTGAAAACATGACAGCCATGCTGTCCCTTCACATGGCACCGTGTCTAGGTTATGACTGCCAGTCTGGGGCTGCACCTGCCTACTCCAGAACCCAGTTTAGGGCTTTGTACGTGGGATCCTGACTGGGGGCTTAGCCACCCTCCAGGCTCTGCCCCACCCCCAAATGTGTCAGAAGATTCAGTCTCACTCGGTAGGGCTTCCAGCAGACTCTTCGGTTATGGCTCCATCAAAAGATTTTACTTCCGATTGGCTGAGCACCGATTATTAGGTGTCAGGTACTGGCCACATATTCACGTAATCTCAGTCCATTCTCACTAGAGCCAACCCCCCAAATGAATGTATCTCCCAGCACAGATGAGGAAACAGAGGCTCAGAGATACTGAGACACTGCCCCAGGGCAACACCGTTAATTAGAAGGATCTGGACAGTGTCCAGACCACATCCGCATGGAGACCAGAGAAACTGGAAGGCCCCACAGTGTGCACCGTGCCCTGTTGAGCTCAGGGCCCAGCCTGGCCAGGTCCTCCCAAGTCCCCCAGCCCCCAGTGAGGCCTCTACAACCCCTGTCCAGGGGCCCGCGCCGGAAATACCTGGCAGGTCAATGGCCACAGCCCGGTAGCCAGTCTGAGCCAGCCTGTGCAGCGTGCCCAGGTTCAGCCAAGTCTCAGAGGAGAAGCGGATACCATGCAACAGCAGAACTGAGAAGCGGGCAGCCTGTCCACCACCTGGCCGAGCCTCTCGGAAGAAGAGGCTCTGACCCTGCACCTGGATGGAGCCCTCGTGCTGCTCCACATCTGCCATACTTGCTGCTGCACTGGTAAAGCACCTGTGGTTCAAGGCCAGACTGATGAGCCATAGAACACCCTGCCCAGGCTACCACAGAGAGAGCAGGGGTCCCTCAAGAAGAAGCAAGAAAGCCTCCAGGAGGCTACCAGAATTCTAGGAACATGCTTTGGGGTGAGGAAGACACAGCGTTATTTATGCCTCTGCCACTCAATTGTGTGGCCTTGGGCCTCAGTTTCCTCTTCTGAAATAAGGGACAATAAAGCCTACCTCAAGAATTAATGAGTTAAAAAAAAAAAAAAAAAGAATTGACAAATGAGGGTGCCTCCCCTTAGAAAGAACTCAATACATGGGGCTCCCATTATGATTATTGTTCTCACTGTTATTATACTTTACTACAAATAGGGATAATACAATAGTGTTGAGCTCATGGTAGTTGATGAGATTAAATGAGCTCAGGCATGTAAAACACTGGACTTGTTCCTAGCACATAGGGAGCATAGTAAGTGCTCAATCAACAGTAAGCAGCTATTTTGCTTCTCAATCTCTTTCTCTTCAAGGCACTGTTAAAGGCTGTAGGTTGGCACCACAGGCCACAGGGGGTCGGGGTTGGAATTAAAAACCCATTTTCCGGAGGCCGAAGCTGGAGCAGAGCCGGGAAAGGCTTTGGAGTTCCGGCCTGCAAGGGACGCGGAGTGTCCAGCGCGCTGCCCGCTGGGGGCCAACGCTCTGCCGCCGTGGTCAGGAGCACGGTCAACGGCGCCGCAGGGGCTCTCTCTGTCCCCTCCGCAGACCTAGGTTCTGGCTCGCAGCCCCCGGGAAGGCACGCGGAAAGGTGGGGGCAGACCCGAGGAGGGGACCCGGGGAGCGGAGAAGGGGAAGGCGAGGAACTGGGGATAGGTAGGTGTGGGCCCTCACTGGATAGCAGAAGAGAGGGTCGGGGGCGCAGGGCCAGTACCTGAGGAGCTGCGTAGGCTCTCGCAGACAGGAAGCAGGCGAGTGCGGGTTGCAACTGGGGCCCGGGGCAGGGAAACGGAATTGGCCGGGCCGAGGGCGGGGACCAGGCCGTGCTACCGGGCTCCCTCTTGTGGCCACAAACGGTCGCAGGCCCGGTCGGTGCCGTTAGACCTATCTTTCTTGTCACAGCGGCCTCAGTTTCCCCGAGCCCGAGCCCCCTTGTGTTCCAAGTACCCGGCTAGGTGCGACCCCCAGCAACCTGCCCCAGATGCACATGGTGCAGCTTGAGGTTCATGGAGTCTCATCCCTGCTGCTCCTTTCCCCCTCGTCCCCAACCCACTCATTCCTGGCCTTGACTGCCCAGCCCCACAGTTGTGTGCCTGATACGAAGTGAAATCCGACAGCTTTGAGTGCGAGGTACTGCCAAAGTCCAGCCAGGTGGCATTGGTCGTTAACCTAGCGTCTCCGAGCCTCCTGGCCTATAGAATGGGTGTGATGTTGCCATTTTAGCAGGTTGTGGATAACGGTGTGAGTCCTGCGTGCTCGGCGCAGCCTCCCTGTGCCAGGCCCGGCCGCCAAGGCTGGGGCCTGTCCTGACCCTGGGGCAGACCACACGTTGGTCCCACATTGCCCACCAGGACGGGTGCTGTAAAGAGCCGTGAAGGAGCGAGAGGACGCCCTGGGCTGTGACCAAGTGCGTAAGGATGTGTATCCGTAGGGGTTGGAGAAGCGGTTGGGCTGAGACCTGGAGCTGCCAAGTAACAATAATATCTGACATTTACACAGCAAGGGCCTCCTCGCCACACACTGAGCTAAGGCCTGACCTGTCCTTTGTGGTCCTTAAGACAACCCTTATCCTTAACCCGTTGTAGAGATGAGGGACTGACCCATGACAGAGATGGTCTGGTGGGATGAAGCCCTTGGCTTTCCCCAGGCCCTCGTCGGGCTAGAAGCAATCCGGAAAATCTGGACGGTGGGCCCGGGCCTGTGTGCTTTCGGGCGCCGCCTGGTGTCCACCCCCATCTGGGTTAGGAGGCGGGGGGAGGGGGGCTGCGACTGCGGACTGCGCAAGCGCGCCTCCTTGGCCACGCTTTCTGCCGCCTAGTGCCCGCAGCAGCCTGCAGAGCCGCGGAGGCAGCGCGATGGTTGCGGCGCTGTTTGGCTGCTGGTTCCGCGTGGGCGGGGCCCGCTCCGGGGTGTCCAGCCCGGTCATCCCGGTCGGTCGGGTGAGTGTCCCTGGGGAGTGAAGCCAGCAGGGTGCCCGGGGCGGGCCATCCTGGCTCCGCCCCTTGCCCCCAGAGTCCTGGGGCAGAGTCCTGCGGGAGTGGCAGGCGCTGGGGCAGTGAGTGCATGTGTGTTGGTGTGTTGTGTGTGCACGCACGCGTTTGTCTGCGTGTGTTCTTAGGAGTCTGTGATGTACGTGTGTGTCGATGTGGTGGTGTGTGTCTGTTTCTACATGCCTACATGGCGGAAGGTTGGGGGTCGGTCTGTATGTACACTTGTGTCTGTGTAGGTCAACTGTGTGCATTTCTGTGTACACGTGATTTTGAGGGTGTGTATCTACCTGTGAGTGTATTTCTGAGGGCATGTCTGTCATGTGCACAGACATGCACAATGTGCATGTGTGTTTAATGTATGCATGTGTCATTTTAGGATTGTGTGAATAACTGTGTGCTGGAAATGTGCGAATCTGCATGATTTTTGAAAGCGTGTGTGTCTCTCTATATGTCTTTCTGCTTCCTGATGGCTGACTGTATGCCTGATTTTGAGGGTATCTATTTCAAGGGATCAATTGTTCACAGGCCGAGCATGTCTGCCTGTACGTGCGGGGAATAGCTTGTGCAAAAGAAAAGCATGTGGGGACAGGACTCGATGTTTGTGTGCACGTGTGTACATCTGTGTGTCATTGTTGACACGTATGTCAAGGACCTAACTTGAGTAGAGCTTCCCCATCCCCATGCCATCTGTAGTATGCCGGATGGGCCAGCTGCCCACTGGCATGGTCTAGTGCACCAACTCCCTGGGTTGCCAAGGCAACGGCCAAAGTCACACCTCTCCCTACCCCCAAACGGTAAAGGCAAGGCTTTGGGCACAGGCAGGCCCAACACAGGGAGAGGTACAGCACGGATTCTCCGTCTGGCGGGAACCGAGGCTAATGCCAAGTGGGAGGTTGCTCTTCGTGGTCAGAAGGAAGAGAGGAGCGTCCTCTTCCTCTCCTCAGCTCCTGGCTCTCCATCAGCACCAGAGGGGCTCCACTGCCCACCCGCCACAGGACTGGGAGCCTGGGGGTGGGGGCTTGAGAAATATCCCCAAAGCTCCCAGGAGAGGAGGGTGGGGCCCAAGGTGGGTTTCCAGCTCCTAGCTGGGGCCAGCACCCCATTGGCACTCAATAAAGATGTGTCCACTGCAATCTGGGAATAAGGCAGGTGTACTCATACTAGGCCCAAGAAATGATGACAGGACAGTCCTGGGTCAGGTCCACTGTCTTACTGAAATACCACAGGAAATTTGAGAGGGCTGATGCAAGGTTATCCTTTTCCCCCATTTTACTGACAAACTGAAGACACACAGCCAGGAAGTGGCAAAGCAGAGTCTCGAAGACAGGGCTAACTGTTCTGTCTGGGTCCTGGGTCCTGGGGTCTGTCCTCTGGATAGTCAAAGGACTCAAATTGAGGTCATGAAGCTGGGGTCGGGGGAAGCATTCATCTCTCCAACCTCCAGGCTGCCTTTTCCATTTCTAGGTGTACCATGCTCCTCCCTTGCCCCATTCCCCTCACGCTTCAGCATTTCCTCCATCCCAGATATTCTCCAGGAGCCCTCCTCCCACTTAATATCAACTGAGGTGGAGTGTTAAATATTCCCATCTATTGTAAAACACATACACACACACACACACACACACACACACATTCTGATTTAAGCACTATTCTATGCAATGTGATTAAAAAGAAAAAAAAAACATTTCAAACATGCTGTCAGTGGGGCGTGGCTTTACACATAGTCCTTCATTCTGATGACTCTCACTACTCTGTCCACCAGCAAGGGTCCAGTTCATCCCTTCACCTCTCAGCCCCATGGTTTCTTCCTTGGCAAATTGAGCATGGCTTGGTGGTTAGCAGCCCAGACCTGGCATCAAATCCCGGCTCCCCTACTTGCTACTCTGCATTCTGGGCCTGTTTCTTCATCTGCAAGAGAACTATAATCATATCTGCTCCCCAGTGTTCTTTCTTGTGTGGATTCATGAGCCCTTGCACGTGAGGGGCCAAACCCAGGATCTGACTGTCATCAGCACCTGATGAATGGAAGTGGTTTCAGCTGGCACAGTGATGATGGTCACTGAGCAAGCCGTGTATCGGGAGACATCTCAGATGCCCCTTCTCACACTGCAGGGCATCTGAGCCCTTGCCCCAGCATGTGGAGGGGTTGGGTATGAACCTCAGACCTCCTGCCCAGAGCAGGAGAAAGGGCAAGCGCTGAGCTCTTCCTCTGCTGGGGGCTTCCGGGTGGGATTTGGGGTTGGGGTCCAGGGGGCCTGGTGGAGGTGCAGCCCCAGCCTTTTCTTCCTCTCCTCTCCTCCAGACTGTGGTACAGACCTCCATGAGCCGGTCCCAGGTAGCTCTGCTGGGCCTGGGCCTGCTGCTCATGCTGCTACTGTACGTGGGGCTGCCAGGCCCCCCTGAGCAGACCTCCTGGCTCTGGGGAGGCCCCAAGGTCACAATCCTGGCTGGTCTCACCCCTGGCAACTCCCCCATCTTTTACCGCGAGGTGCTTCCACTCCACCGGGCGCGCAGGTGGGTGCTGACCCCAGGGTACAGTGGAAGGACTAGGTCCAAGGGGAGTCCTTGTGTGGGACCCTAGCTCAACTCAGGGTGCTCAGGTGGGAGGGCAGAGGGAGAAGCCTAAAATAAAGAATGGTGGGCCACTCCCAGACCCCCAGGACACACACTCCCCTGTGTGCCCACAGGGTGGAGGTCGTGCTGCTCCATGGAAAGGCCTTTAACTCCCACACGTGGGAGCAGCTGGGCACACTGCAGCTGCTGGCACAGAGGGGCTACCGGGCCGTGGCCCTTGACCTCCCAGGTGAGAGCCACCACTCCGGGGTCTAGGGAAGCAACATCCAGCAGGTACAAGGGGGCAGCTTCCCAGAGTGGGGAATTGGAGGGGTAGATAAGCCTTAAGGTATGGCTGGGGGGCGGGGGGGGGGTTGGCTTTGGACTCCAGTGTCTGGACAAACAGTGGCAGGTCGCAAGACAAGATGGCAATACTACAAGGTCTCTGTTTTTATTCTCTACCTTGAAAACTAGAATGTGGATTGTTGCATGTCATGGAGCAAATAGAAACATGACTCACCTCACAAGCGATTGCATGGAGAGATCTCACTGTACTTTTTATGACACACTAGGTAGCTTTTTGTTTTTTTAGTTATGCAAATGATTTATGCTATCATTCTTGTCTTTAAAAAGTCAAACAAGAGGGATGCCCTCAGAGACCCATGCCACATTTCTCTCCCAGCAGTGTGGGGGGGCCCGCCTCCCTTTGGGTGTTTCCATATATAGAAAAACATGATACTGCAGGATTGTATGGTGAGGTTAGGGACATGACTGGTGTCCCGTCTGCTTAGCAAATCTATCTGCAGCTTGGTTCTCTCCACCCTGTACCGTGTCTCATAGAGCATGCCAATCATCTGTATCTGTACTATGTGCCATCAGAGGGATGGACAGATTTTATCTGCCCGTTCCTCTACTGGTGGATATGTAGGTTGCTTTAGAGTTTTCAGTGTCAGTTAAAATGCTTGAGAAATGAAGCTGAAGCAACTTTGGATATGTTTCTTTGAGCACAAAGGCAATAATTTCTGTAGGGAAGCTACCAAGGACAACTGATTGGTCAAAAGATACACATTTTTAAAATTTTGACAAATGCTACCTTACCCTCCAGAAATGCTCTATGGATTTACCCTCCCATCAGTCATTTATGAATGTGCCCATTTCTCCTCATCTTCCCCAGCACTGCTTATTATCAATCTTCTTGGTTTTGCCAATGTCATGAATGAAAACTGCTTTTCTAGTGGACCTATCACATTATAAAAAATAGCTTCTGGGAAGTTTGGGCCTAGCATTGCCATGTGCCACTGCTCTTTCCCCCACTATGACGGGCAGGAGGTCCTGAGTTGCTTTCCAGCCTCCCTCAGCTTGTGCCTCCTGCTGTTCCCAGGTTTTGGGAACTCAGCACCTTCCAAGGAGGCAAGCACAGAGGCAGGGCGGGCAGAGCTGCTGGAGCGAGCGCTTCGAGACCTGGAGGTGCGGAATGCCGTGTTGGTGAGCCCTTCTCTGAGTGGCCGCTATGCCCTGCCCTTTTTGATCCAACGCCACCACCAGCTGCGTGGATTCGTGCCCATCGCACCTGCCTCCACCCAGAACTACACCCAGGAACAATTCTGGGCCGTGAAGGTACTAGGCTTCCTATCCCTGGCTTGAGTCATGGCAGGAAAGGACTCAGGTCTCACGTGGAGGACACACGGCCTCATCTGGATAGAAAGAGATGGGGTGTTTGGGAAAGATTTCCTAAGGAGGTGGCTAGAGTGTCAGTTCCCATCAGGCCCCAGGATCACAACCCCTTGCCTTGCCCTACAGACCCCGACTCTCATCCTATATGGGGAGCTGGACCGCATCCTGGCTCGGGAGTCACTGCGGCAGCTCCGCCACCTGCCCAACCACTCCGTGGTGAAGCTGCGTGATGCAGGCCATGCCTGCTACCTCCACAAGCCTCAAGACTTCCACCTTGTCCTCCTTGCCTTCCTTGACCACCTGCCTTGAGGTCACCCACTGGCCAAGCCCGAGGCCTGGCCTGAGCTTGGGTTGTCTGGACCAGCACCTCACCAGGAAGGCAGCCCCTGGGATTGGAGGGTGGAGGCCAGAGGGCCAGGCCCAGTCAGGACCTCTCATTTCATCTCACAGGCACAATAAAAAAGAGCACTTTTGTCATGCCTGGGAAGTGACAGGTCCTGTTTCCTGGCATTGCAGCAGGTGGGGTGGGAGTGGGAGGCAAGTCTGGGACTGCTTTGGGGCTGGGAGCTGGAGGGAGGCTTCAGCGGCTTGGGAAGACTAAGAACATGGGCTTCTTCCTAGCTGGCTACCCTCACCACTCTGTGACTCAATTTCCTCATCTGTAAAATGGGCATGATGTTAATACCTAGCTCAAATATTGGTTTTAGGATGGAATCAGTCTGGGTAAGTGGAGCACTTGGCCACATGGGGCTGGCAGGGGTCAGGGCAGGGCGAGGTGGTATAGCTACTTCTGAGTGGCCACTGGGATTGGTGGGAAATCCAGGATCTGGCAATTGAGCTGAGTGAGTCAGGAATGCAGGACCCATGGCCTCAGGGAGCAGGAGGTGTAGGGCTGGAGGTGGGGAATATGATTTAACAATTAACATAGCACTGGTGGTAAACTACCAAGACTGCCTGCCCTGGGTATGTATGGGTCAGTAAGCAGACCAGACTTAAACCCAGGGAGGGTTGGGATGGACCCCTCCCCTCCCCTCCTGGCCTGCCTCCTCTGGGCCAGGGGGCCAAAGTCTTCAAGGCTGCCCCTCCCCAAGCTGACTCAGAACTGCCTAAGGGTACAAAAGGCAACCCAGAGCACAAGTGGGCAGCTCAACTGTGTGCAGTCGGTGGGTGGCCAGTGGGACACCTGTGCCTCTTTATCCTCCCTCTCCGGTGGCTGCAGAAGAGCCAGGGAGCCTGACACAGGGTCAGCCAACAGTTTGCCACACGTATGCTTTTGTGCACACCCCCCCCACCTCTCCCAGTGTCATGCAGCCTCAGGGTTTCATCCTCCCACCACGACATTATCTGTCACACAGACGCTGCCACACCCAACCACCACCTCACACTCGTATTATCACACACATGATCATACACACTGATACACAGATTTTCCCTCACGCGGCACATTCACACGATCTCACACGCAGTCACACATGTGCCCCTCTGTCCATTTATCCTTTCCTGGCACGTTGTCCAGGCATAGGCTTCGTGCCCTACCAGGTACACGGACCGGCCTCCTGCACCTTATACAGTATGAGGGGACAGATGTTGACCAATAACCTCTCCAGTCAGGAGGCTGAGGCAGTCAGGGAGGCCCTCCCTGAGGAGCTGAGACACGGAATGGAGGAGGAGTCAGAGACGCGCGGGAGGGGGTCGGGGAGCAGGCAGGGGCCAGCTCTGGCAGGACTTTGCAGCGCTGTGCGCCAAGAGTAAGGGGCGCCGGAGTGGAAGACACAGCGGATGTCAGTAGCTGCCGACCTTTCTTATGGCCCCATCTGGAGGCTGTAGGAGATAAAGTCCTCTGGAGGCGGGACCATCCGGAGCGCGCTTCTAGGCCCGGGAGCGGGGCCTGGCGGGGGTGGGGCTGTGGGGGCGGGACCAGGCCTGCGGGGGCGGGGCCAGCCGGGGGCCCGCAGTCAGCGCGGGGCGTAGCAGGTGGCGGCTGTGGCTGTCCCCGAGAGGGATCCGGTAATCCGAGCGGAGGCTGGAACCAGGGGCGGGCGGAGACTCTCGCGCCGGCGCGGCCCTAGAGACTGGCGCGGTCCTTACTAGCGGTTTTCGGCCTCGCCCCGCGATCCCGTCCGGGCACGTGGTGGGCAGACCCGGGCGGTTCTGAACCCGCGACCTCGCAGGACCCTGAGCCCTGGGCACACTACGGGGTGGGCGCTGAGAGGCAGCCGCGGGCCCAAAACCGGCAGAGAGCGAGGTGGGGGGCCCGGGAGAGGAGTAGAGGGATCTGGGGTTCCATGGCATAAAATCTGGGCAATTGGGAGAATGATTTGGGAGCGGCTGGGGGAGTCAATGCCTGGGATCAAACCTAGCTCAGCTACTCTCTAGCTGTCCCCGAACCTCTCAGCCTCAGCTTTCTCCTCTGTAAAGTGGGCATTCAGAGGCACAAGTTCATGGGGCTTTTTGGCGGATTCAAACGGGTATGTGTCGAAAGCGGCCAGCACGGCTCCTGAAACAGAATGGGGGCTCCGAAGCGGGGGGTGTTCCCCCCGTGGGACGTCGGAGGAACCGCCCACGGGAGGGCCTTTGTGCAGATGGAGTCCCCTGGGCCCCAGAGGCTGGGAGGGGTAGGTAGCCACTCGCTTTGCCCCCAGCTCACTACGCGCAGCGCCATGGCCAGCGAGGGTCTCGAGGGCGAGCACCCGTCCGTGACGCTCTTCCGTCAGTACCTGCGCATCCGCACCGTCCAGCCGGACCCCGACTATGGTGAGAAAGCGGTGGTTCCAGGGCCTGCGGTGGGGCCCCGGGGCGGGGACTGTGCCGTATACCAGACTCCACCCCCTGTCACCCAGCTGAGCCCCACTCTGCTGCCCCAGATGGCGCCTCAAGGCCTCTAGACTGCTCAGCGTCCCCCTTCAGACTGTGCTGCACCAGAAGTTACTCCTGGTGGCTAGCTAAGAAACAACTTCGCCTCACTGCCCGGCGTTTGAGGTGGGGGAGGGGAGATCAGATAGCCACACGGGAAGAAGCTCCAGAAGCCTACTGGGGGCAGGACAAAGGTCACAGCCCTTAGGGAATCAAGCTTGGTGGCTGGAAATTGTGGACATGGGTCCAAACCCCTGCCCTGTATTAACAAGCTGGGAGACAGTAGGTGAATCTCATGTCTCTGCACCACAGTTTTCCTATTCCTAAGGAAGATAGCAATCACTCCTGTTTCTAACTGTGGACTTCCCACCTGACCTTCCATAAAGGGTCCCTGACTGGCCAAAAATATCTTCTTCCTTAGAGACAGAAATGCAGGTGTCCCTGAGGGATGTGGAATTGCACTGAGGAAGCAGCAGCCCATTTCGGATGCGCTCCCCTCTCTGAATGCACCCCAGCACTGCCTGAGCTGGTGGGAAGTGTAAGTAGGCAGAAGCGACCCTAAGACGATCTCTGTGTCCCCAGGGGCTGCCATGGCCTTTCTTGAGGAGAGAGCCCTCCAGCTGGGCCTGAGCTGTCAGAAAGTAGAGGTGAGCTTGGGGCCCTGATGGGGAGGGGAGCTGGCCCTGGGGCACCTCCTCATCTCCTGGTCCTCTCCAGGTGGCACCGGGCTATGTTGTGACCGTGCTGACATGGCCAGGCACCAACCCCAGACTCTCCTCCCTTTTACTCAACTCCCACACGGATGTGGTGCCTGTCTTCAAGGTGTGTGTGCAGATGGGGAGCGGTACAGGCTTTAATTTAGACCCTCTGTTGGACCCCAGGGATCCTTCTGGGCTGGTCCTTTCAGCTGACTTTCAGGCTGACTCCTGATCTCATAGGCGTTACTCCATTCAAGTAGCCTTTGTCTAGTGGTCCATTCTATGCCCAGGGTGGGGGAGGGGGTGAGGGTGGGAACAGAGTTGAGGGATGGCAGTCAGCTACCCTCTTCAGCCCTCTTCTATCCCCTTCACCATCCCACTTGTCACCCCAACTCTACTTCCAGGGCAGGGCCACAGGTGAGCAGAGTAGATTAATGACTAAATTTGGGGCTTGGGTCCCTCTTCTCATCTCTGCCCCAGGAACACTGGAGTCATGACCCCTTTGAGGCCTTCAAGGATGCAGAGGGCTACATCTATGCCAGGGGCACCCAGGATATGAAGTGTGTCAGCATCCAGTGAGTGTCCTCCTTTCCCTGTCCCCTCCAATGTCCCTACTGGCCCATTGAATTGACACAGGACCTGGGGTGTGATTGGAGAAACTCAAGGCCAAGGAACATCTTGACCCCTTACCTTGGTTAGGAATTACCACCATTATTACATGGATAGGGAGACTGAGGGACAAGGATTTCCCAGAGTCCCCCTACCAGACTGTAGCAGAGTAGGTCCCGGGGTCCAGGGCTCCAGCCTGCCCACCCAAGCATCTGGTGGCTCCCTTAACACCTGGCTTACACCCTGTCATTGCCCCTCAGGTACCTGGAGGCTGTGAGGAGGCTGAAGGCTGAGGGCCACCATTTCCCCAGAACCATCCACATGACCTTTGTGCCAGGTAGGAGTGGCTTGGGGAGGGACATTTTCAAGGGAGCAGGAGCATGTGTTGGTGCAGGTGGCTCCCTCATCTCATGTCCCTGTTGCTTTTACAGATGAGGAGGTTGGGGGTCACCAAGGCATGGAGCTGTTTGTGCAACGGCCTGAGTTCCAGGCTCTTAGGGCTGGCTTCGCCCTGGATGAGGGTGAGCAGGGTGGTAGGCCCCTGAGCAGCTAGTAGGGGGTAGGGAAGCTGCTAGTGGGGGCTGGGCCACTCCACCCTCTGAATCCCCTTTCCCTCCCCAGGCCTGGCCAACCCCACCGATGCCTTCACTGTCTTTTATAGTGAGCGGAGCCCCTGGTGTGAGTATGGGCTTGGCAGGAGAGCGTCACTGTGCAGATGGGGCGCTGGGCCAGAAGGGGCAGGGGCCTGCCAAGGGTCATGCAGCAAGTTTGGGCCTGAGTAGGCCTTCAACCCAGAGCCTCTGCCTCCCAGCCCCTTCCTACCTGGGCTTCTGCTTCCTGAGCTTCTTAGGGTAAACTCCCCCCCTCCCCGCCTCCATGGGCAGAAGCCAGCTCTACACCGTGCATTCTATGGGGGACAACCCTTCCAGAGGAGCTTGGAATGAGGGGAAGACCTGGGGGTCCACCCAGGTCTGATAGTTTTTCCAGCTCTTCCCATGCTTAAGACACTTCCTTCTCCCCCATCTCCCAGGGGTGCGGGTCACGAGTACCGGGAAGCCAGGCCATGGTTCACGCTTTATCGAGGACACAGCAGCAGAGAAGCTGGTGCGTGGCACACAGGGAGGGAGTTGGGAATTCCCAAGGCTCTATCCCGGGGCCACTCTCACATCCGACCTCACACTCTCCTAGCACAAGGTTGTGAGCTCAGTCCTGGCTTTCCGGGAGAAGGAGAGGCAGAGGTGAGGCAGCCTGGGAAAGAGGGTGGGGGGTCTGGGCATCTGTGCAGGAGAGAAAGGAGGAGGCTTTTTATCTGTTGTTCCCGCTGCTGCCCCTGCCCTATCTCCCACCGCAGGCTGCAGTCAAACCCCCACCTGAAGGCGGGGGCTGTGACCTGCGTGAACCTGACTAAGCTAGAGGGCGGCGTGGCCTACAATGTGGTACCTGCTACTATGAGCGCCAGTTTGGACTTCCGCGTGGCCCCAGATGTGGACCTGAAGGTGCCACCTCCACCTGGGTTTGGAGGAGGGAGCTGGGTCCTCAAACCTATTATCCTGGAGGCTCAGGGAGAGCCTGAGAGGTCAGCTCATCTCCCTTCTCGTAGGCTTTCGAGGAGCAGCTGCAGGGCTGGTGCCAGGCAGCTGGCGAGGGGGTCACCTTCGAGTTTGTTCAGGTATCAGCTGGGGACCCGCGGTCGGGGAGCCATGGGAGCAGGGGAGATGGGGCTGGCTGAGTGGGGGTCACAGTGGGAGTGTGCACTTGGTGTGCCTGCATATGTCTGGACATTTCTTTAGCTATGAGAGACATGTATTATCCAGCAGCAACAAGCATGAGTCGTGGAGGCTCCTGGTGCGTGCTGAGCATACCATAGGAGTAAAATTAGGCACAGTTCATGGCCTTCTTGTCCTTACAGCACGAAGAGAGGAATAGACCTGAATTTATATAATATTACTTTTAACATTAAGTATGAACACATGTGGTTCAAGAAAGAGTGGGTGGGACCCCACACTCTAAGAACCCGTAACGAGTATTCAGCCAGTCTGAGACTGGGAGAGCCATCTTGAGGCAGGGGCACTTGGCCTAGGATATATAGGATGGACGGGAAGTAAGATGGAGAGCAGGACAAGGCCCCAGACCTGTGGCTGGACTGGCCAGCTGGGCATCTGGGTAGGTGGGTCAAGGCCAGGGTTGGGGGTGGGGGATGGTTGTGTGCCTGTGGCAGGCACAGCCCACCCTATGAATAGGGCAAGATGTCCAGGCCCTGTCCTGATTCTGCTTTCCTTCCCCTCCCCCCAGAAGTGGACAGAGTCCCGAGTGACATCTACTGATGACTCAGACCCCTGGTGGGCAGCATTCAGCGGGGTCTTCAAGGACATGTGAGCGCACCAGCCAGCCTTTCTCTCCCCCTTTCCTCTGTCCTTCCCCTGCCTCCCTTCCACCTTCTTTTGCCCCTTCAGTCCTTCCCTTGCCCTCTCCCCTCACTGCCTCTCCATTCACCAGGCTCTTCCCTCTGCAGGAACCTCACTCTGGAGCCGGAGATCTTCCCAGCTGCCACCGATAGCCGCTACCTCCGTGCGGTGAGCCACTTGCAATAGATGAGCAGTGGGTGGTCCTAGATCCTGGCCTTCCTGCTAAGGCTTCTCCTTGCCCGCTGCAGGTGGGGGTCCCAGCTCTGGGCTTCTCACCCATGAACCGCACACCCGTGCTGCTGCACGACCATGATGAGCGTCTGCATGAGGCTGTGTTCCTCCGTGGGATTGACATATACACACGGTTGCTGCCTGCTCTGGCCAGCGTGCCTGCCCTGCCCAGTGAGAGCTGAGTTCCAGGCTCCCCAGCCTCTACCCCTGGAGCGTCCACCCTGACCAGTGTTGAGTACCCCTCTGACCAACAATAAAGTCTGTGTGTGGACCACAGGGGCCAGTTCTGAAGTACTAAGAGAAAGGACGTTCGTGGAGCAGGAATTCTGTCATTTTCTTTGTGGAGATGCTGTTATCATCCCTGTTTCAACAGATGAGAAAACAGCCTGGCTCTGGATATGTCCCTACCACCCTATGCTGCTCTTGTGCCCCTTGACGCAGCATACTCACCCAGAACCACTCAGCCCTGTCTGTTTAGCATCAAGGGACCATAATTCCTGTTCTCAATGGTCACCAAACCCCTATCTGACTTTTAAGGGCAGTGATACCATCCTCATCAAGGGGGAAACTAAGACAAAGATCTCAGGGAAACATTCCTGGCTTCTGGGAACACACTCAGGATCCGGAGGTAGGCCAGGTGGGCCCTGCCAGGTGTGGGGCAGGCAGATAACAAGTCATGACTGTTAGCATTTGTCAGACCCTCGGGATGACAGAAAGGGGGTGTGGCCTGCTCTGGTGTTGGCAGCATGAGTCACAGAGGGGCAGGAGCCCTGGTAGACTGGCTCAGTTTACTTTTGGGTCCCCAGCACCCTGGGTAGGGAGGGATCAGTGTGTGCGGAGTGGCCCACGAGTGCGGGCTTCAGTCTGTCACCACTGCTAGGGTTCTAGGCAGTACCAAGAGTCACTGGGCCCTGAGAGACGGGCCTGTTCCTCTGGCTTATCTGATCTAGTCCTGTTCTCACCTCCATGGGAACTGGGTGGGAGAGACAGAGAGGCCCGAGTTTTTTAAATGCTGGTAGTGGCCAGAGGGAAGTCCACAGGCTGGTTCCTTGGCCTGCAGGTTTAGTCCCCCTAGTAATAGCCCCTGCTCCTGGAGTTCTGACAGGGAGCCAGGACTTTGTCATTTTTGAACCCTCCCAGCAGCTCCTGGGTGCAGGTTTCACTGGAACCCCTTTAGAGGCTCTGCTAGAATAGCCTGTCCAGAACTACATAGCATGCAGGTAATGGAAGTCCAAAGATTTGAGACTCAAGAACTGGGGACTAGCTTCCTACACAAGGGAGGCTCCATGTGGAAGCTGAGAGCAGCAAGTTGGTGTGGCCTTCAGGAAGCCTAGTTGAAGCCCCTGACCTGGGGTCTGGCCTCCCCCTTCAGATTGCAGCAGGATGACTGCACAAAGGAGTCTTCATGCCCCCTCTCCTGGGGATTAGAGCACAGGCCTTACTGGAAGGCACATGACCTGGTGACCTCAGGCTGGGCCAAGCTACCTTGAGGTCATAAAACCTGCTCTTGGTCCCTTCCAAGACCCCACCTTTCTGACACCCCCTGGTGATGGGGCAGTTGTACCCAGAGCATGCCAGGAAGACAGTCATGAGCTCGCAGCCCAGCCTTGGTTAGCCAAACTTTCTGGGGTCCTGCATGGGCTGCCTGGGTCCCAATGCCACTTCCATCCCAGCCTAGCTCCATCATCTCAGAACAAGTTTCTTTTCCTGTAAAACAGAGAATACCTACTTTAAAAGGGAGACCATTTATCATGGGTTGTACCTACTGCCCCAACATAAGTGCAACCCTTTTTGAGACAAGTGCCCAAGATTGGTTCACAAATTACATGATGACCATACTCAAAAGCAAGTTTTGAGGACTGTGTGACCAGGAACAGTGATACGCTTGGTAACTTCTACAGGAAGCCCCCAGATACCAACGACCACTATACCGCTTGCTTCATTGGCTCCTCTAAGGACTAAGACTCTGCAGATAAAACAGCTGATGCAGGGCGTACAACAGGGTCTGGACCAGTTACTCTAAGAAGACAGTGCCACCACTGCCCTGCCTGCCAGGGCCCCCAGCATTTGGGGGCCCAGAAGCACCCAGAGTTGTGGAGGCTAGCCGTGTACACTAGGAACAGCCTGAGTGTGGAAGGGCTCAGGCCAGAGTGCAGAATTCAGCAGGCTCCTTCTTTATCTCCTGGGTTAACTCAAAAGATCAGGATGTTTGGGATTGCTTTCCTCACCAGCCTGCCCAGTCCAGTAGGCTATGTGCCCCAGCCTCCCTAAGGCCCACCACCGTTTCCTTTACCAGGTCCCCTTCCTGCACTCCAGAACCCCATTTATCGACTCCCACCCATACCCTACCACCCAGAGAAGGTAAAAAATGGAGGTACCAACCCCATCCCAACCCCAGTCCCTGGATCACAGACACAGGCCAACTGACAGATCCTGCCGCAGGTTTATTTGTACAAACAGCACAGGAGGACACCAGCCCCATGCAGATAGAAGCCCAGGGGTCACACCAGTCCTTCTACCCTCACAGTGCCGGACAGAAGCCTCTAC
>CM053574.1:18878408-19187114 GCA_028646485.1 Cryptoprocta ferox
TGTAAGGCGAGGAAAAGTACAGGCTGTAAGTGCAGCATGTGGGCCCCAAGTCACCCCTGGTGGCCCTCTCCAAAGCTGTAACCAGGAGACTGTTGGGCTCCAGCCAAGGCCTACTGGGGATGTAGACAGCATGAATCAACTTAAATGCAGAAACATATACCCCTCACAAATCAACTGACGAGAAACACGTACTACAACCCCAAAAGCCAACACTCCCTAATGCTCCATACAGACCAAATGAACAAATGAAGGTTGTCCCCTCTGCCAGGGTTGCAGGGCATCAGCTCAGTTTTTCCTGAAACCCCTCAGGGCCATCCCCACCTCTTTAAAGTGTCAGTTAAACACCAAACTCATAGAACAGATTCGTGGTAAATGAGATTGAAAAAGAGACCAAGATAGGGAAACTGAGGCTGTGAAATTCAAGGATTCATTCCATATATCAGAGACCAAGGGCACGGGTTAAGAGATAGGACCCTGTAGCCTCAGCCTTCTCAGCCAATCCTTGGAACTCCTTGGCACAGGAAGGAAAGCTGACCCCCCAAGCTCAGCACTGGGTCAGATCAAGGTCATATGACTGGAAGACCGGAAGACTCACAAAGTACGCAGTACACAAAGATAAGGCTCTTCCCTTGAAGTGCTCTGGATAAGCAATGGGGATGGTCAGACTACCCTCAGGAGGCAGGTTACAGCTGACTAGGGAGTTACGACCTGGACTGGGAAAAGCCAAGTAAAAGTTTGTTATGGGTTTGGCAGAACAGCAGAACTTGAAGTCCAGGCAAAAGGTGGCTGGATAGAGAACCCATGGGCTTTGGTAGCCCAGGTAAGATCAGAGACAATTCAAAACGGTGCTCAGGCAGATGCTGAAACTGAAAGATACATGAAAGGCTCTGATTGGGCAACTGGAGCCAAAGAGACACCCTTGTATGGGATGCGGCCCCCACACACTCACCCCCTTAAGAGATTCGTATCTTTGTGACCGGGGTTTCTTGATGCCATTTCTGTGCCATTTTCGTGCTGTGGGGAAGCAAAGGAACTAATTAGACCAAAAGAGGTTTGCTCTAGTAAGACCACCCATCATCACAGCTGGCCAGCCTGGGAAAAACCATTACTTCCCAGAGCAGGTCTTCTTGAGATATGGAATAACCCTTATCATTGAACGCAAAGCCCTGTGGGTATCTCAAGTGGACGGCTGGCTTCTAAAACCATAACCCAAAGGTAATATTGGCTGGAAACAAAATCAACCCCAGGCCCACAGTGGAAATGTGCCCCCTTGCCCTGCCCCGCATCCCTTGTCCTTGTGAAGGTCTGGAGTGTGAGATACGAGGTTAGGCCAGGGCAACTTACACTGGTTGTGCGTGGTATGGTTCTTGGACTTGGCCATGTCTGCACCTGGAAGAGGAGAGTGGTGGTCAGGCCGGGGGGCTCACAGGGCTGGGCCTATGACTGCCGCCCCGAGCTGGAAGGACGTGGGCCAGAAGCCGGAATGAAGCTGCACACAGATGCCTCGCATCTGCGGCCTCCGCCGGCCTCAACTTACGCAGCACGACCCGACGCCGGTCCCCGCTTCCCGAACTCGGGTAACAGTGCCCTGAAACCACCCCTTTCTCCCAAGGCTGCGCTCTACCCCAAGCCCGAGTCCTCCCCCTCCCATCCACTCCTTGAGAGCCCACAAGCACCACGCGCGCCCCGCGCCCTCCGCGCCCCACAACCATGCAGCCGGTCTCCCCGTCCCTCCCGCGGTTTGCGCCCGGCAGCGAGCTGGGAGTCGCGGATGGCTCCGGATACCGCGCGGCCAAAACTCACCAAAGCCCGCGGCTCCCGAAGCGCCTCGGACCGGAAGAGGAAGAGGAAGGCCGCTGTGCAGCACGGGAAACAGGGTCGTCCAGGCCGGAAGGTACCTCCGGAAAAGCTTCCCCCAGCGCCAGGAAGAAAGGTTCCGAAGCCCGGGAGGGTGCAAGCCAGATGGGAAGGCGGCGCCGAGAGCCTGGCCTAACTTCCTTCAGGTTTTACCCACGTTATTCCTTCAGGACCAGGCTCTTGGGGCCCAGTTCTTATTAAAGGCCCCAAAGGCGAGGGGAGCCCTTGAGGAATGCATGCTAGGAAAGGAGTGACAGACTTGTGATCTTTAAAAGTACCGCTGGCTGCTGGGCGGAGAATGGACTGTAGGGGGCAGAAGTGAAGCGGGGGAGGTGTGGGGAGGCCGGTGCCGAGCACCGCGGGAGAGTGGGGGAACCTGGAACCCAGCCTCGGCAGCGGGTATGGGGAAGAGTGGATCAGTAGACTGGACTTGGGATGCAGAAGATGCGGGAGGGAAGGGTGGCCCCTAGGTGTTTGGCTTGAAAGTCTGGATGAATGCTGGTACTGTTCACAGAAGTGGGGAAGGTTGGGAGGGACAGGGCTTTTATTGCTTTGCTTTGAGGAGCCAGTGACCCAGATGTTTCTGTTTAGATGTATTTCTATTTAGATCATTAAGATGATATGCCTGTTGGACATGCAAAATGAGTTGGGCATTGCCTCCTGACAACTACCCCCCCCCCCCGCCCCCAGTTCAGTCTCCACGCAGCAGTGGGACCTGAGGGCACCGTTAAAGACACAAATCAGACCTTGTCATTGAAAGTCTTCAAAGGACTCCTCCTGCATTTGGAAATAAACTCTTTACTTTCCCTAACCCTGGCAGTCTTCTCTGTATCATCCACTTCTCTCCAAACCCATGGGCTTTTTGTCTTTCCTGCTAAGCACAAATGCTTGTTCTGACTTAAGGGCCTTTGCATTTACTATCCCCTCTGACTGGACTACCTTCTCCCTGGACTATGCTCTTTGGATGGTGTGCTTTCTTGGAGAGGCCTCCCAAGACTGCCCACCCTATCTAAAATAGATACACTGCACTCTATCTCCTCAGTTATTTTGTGTCCTCTCATTCTCTTTGCTTCCTTCATAGAACTTTTCAGACTATAATTATGTTCTATATTCACTTGTGTACGTGTCTACTGGCACAAGTGCATGACTTCAGGACTGGTTTGGTCCATTTTACTTCCCCATTGCTTGACATACCACTTGATGTAGAACAGGAATTTAGTGAACACCTGCTGAATGGATGTTCTTTGGCAAGGTGGGTTCGCAGAGTGACAGGAGCATATTGCAGAGAGTTGGGGGGTGAAGGGGTAAAGGAAGAGGTGGACATCTGCTCGGGACCTAGTTTTGCCAGGTTGTTATAACAGTGGCAGAGCAAGCAGTGAGCAGAGAGCCATAGTCTGACAGGGGCGGCAGATTCAAAGACAGGTGATGGCCATGCATTAACATTGGAGCTGCTCTAGGGATTGGCCCAGAGTGAGGTCCCGGCTGCCTGCCGAGACGGGGAGCAGTGACAAGAGTGGGGAGCTTTGATTGATCTGAGGGACTTGTTCAGGGGCCAAAAGGGAACATGACCTGGAGCCACTGGCCTGCCATCCCTTTCAATAGGAAAGATGGTAGGGCCAGCCTTATGTACAGGGATAGTTCCCTCTTTCTTCCTTCCTCCATCACTTCCTCCATCCCTCCCTTCCTTCCTTCCCTTCCTTCCTTTCCTTCCTTCCTTCCTTCCTTCCTTCCTTCCTTCCTTACTTCCTTCCTCCCTCCCTTCCTTCCTTCCTTCCTTCCTACCTCTCCTCCCCTCCCCTCCCTTCCCCACCCCTCCCTCCCTTCCTTCTCTTTCTCTTTCTCCCTCTCTCTCTCCCTCCCTCTCTTCCTCCTTCCCTCCCTTCCTTCCTTCCCTCCCCTCCCCTCCTCACCTCTCCCTCCCTTCCTTCTCTCTTTCTCTTTCTCCCTCTCCCTCTCTCTCTCCCTCCCTCCCTTCCTTTCTTTCTCTCATTCTTTTTTTAATAAAAGCTCTTTTGTAACAATTTGATTCATTCAGTCATAATTCGTGGACATCCTTCCCTGTTCATGAAAATCCTTTGTGGTCCTATTTTATTTTGTGCATTTAAAAACATTATTCTGGGGGGGGTGCCTGGGTGGCTCAGTTGGTTAAGCATCTGACTCTGGGTCAGGTCATGGTCTTGCAGTTTGTGGGTTTGAGCCCCACATTAGGCTCTGCACTGGCATTGAGGAGTCTGCTTGAGATTCTCTCTCTCTCCCCCTCTCTCTGCCCCTGTCCTACTCATGCTCTCTCTCTCTCTCTCTCTGTCTCTCAAAATAAATAAATAAATGTAGAAAAAAATCCTGGGGCTCCTGGGTGGCTCAGTTGGTTGAGCATCTGCCTTGGGCTCAGGTCATGATCTTATGGTTCATGTGAGTTCAAGCCCCATGTCGGGCTCACTGCTGTCAGCTCAGAGCCCGCTTTGGATCCTCTGTCCCCCTCTTTCTCTGCCCCTCCCCTACTCGCACTCTCTCAAAAATAAATAAACAATTTTTTAAATTAAAAAAACTTTTAAAACGTTATTCTGGGGGCTGGCTCAGTTGGAAGAGCATGTGACGCTTGATCTAGGGGTTGTGAGTTCAAGCCCCATGTTGGGCGTAGATAGTACTTAAATAAGTAAATAAACAAAAAACCCACCACCACAACGCATTATTCTGAAAGAGGTCAGTAAACATCACCAGATGTCAAAGGAGTCTCTGACACAAAAGAGGTGAAAAACGTAACCCTTCCTCCAGGGTTGACACACTTCCACCCTCTATAAGTGAGCAGTTCTTGTCCTATTTCAGGTCCATGTGGAGGCCTGGGTCCACCTGCCATCCTCAGCGGCGTAGCCTGGGGCGGAGCCACTAGCTAGACTCAGCAGAGTGTCTATCAACCAGGCCCCTTGCTGATGCCTTGGGCACAAGCTGGAGAGGGGAGGCTGGATGTGACCCACCTGAACCATGTGGCCTGCAGTGGCACTGCCTAGCTCAGGCCTTGTCCAGAGCTGCAGCCCAAGTAGGATCCCGTAGGGCCCAGTCACTGAACTGACAGGATTGGAGACATCTAGGATTATTTTTGCTGTGTCTGGTACAGGTCCAGGTGCATATGGGGGCCTGATAAATGTTTGAGGAACTAAATTTACACACTTCACAAACCCAGGCAAATGGTAGAATCCGGAGGCAAGAGGCCAGTCAGCCTGAAGGGGTTTCACAGGGATAAGAGTCAGCTCTTCGACCAGGTCAGATCTCTGCTCTCTAAGCCTCAGTCTGAGTGTAACCTGGGGACAGACTCAGTAATTGCCTCACAGGGTGACACTGGATTATTTGAGTAAAGGCCTGAACACTGTGCTGAGTACACAGTAGGTGCTCAATCATTGTCAGTCCCATCTATGCTTTTTCTCCCCACAAGGCCTCTGGAGACGGGGAGAAGTCTCAGGGAAAGAATGTCAGAGGCAAGTGAATGCCAAAAATGAGGACAGGATCCAAGGGAGGGCCAGGCTGGAGGGAAGGGACAGTGCTCAGGGGTCCAGATTCCCCTCAGTCCTGCAGTGCCAGAGGGACGGGGACCCCCAGTGTACCAGATAAGAGGGACTGTGAGTGGGTTATCAGAAACCAGGATGTTCTCTCTGTAGAAGACTCGGGGCAGGGTGCACAGAAGAGGAGCCCCCTGAGCAGTGGGTTGGGCTTTGGATCTGCTTAGAAATTCCCATGTGAGAGGCCACCTTGTTCTGTGTGGCCCCAGAAGGCAAAGCTGTGACTGAGGGAGGCAAATACCAGCTCCATGGATGGGGATTATTACAGATCAGTCAGAATTTCCTCCAAACCATGGAGCAGTGAGTTCCAGGAGCAGTGAGTTCCCTCGTACAGGAGGTATGCAAGCAGTGATTTGATTACTGGGGATGGAGGATGAGGTATGGGATAGAGGGTTGGAGAATATAACCCTTAAGTTCACTTATCTCTGGGAGTCTGGGATTCAAAGTGTCTGGAGAAGGAAAGGTGGTGGGCAGCATGTGACACCAGCCTGGGGCTTGGGGCCTGGCAGAAAGAGAGAGGACAGTTAAGGCGGAGGCTTGGAGGTGCAGCCTATCCCTCAGGTCACTGGGTATGGCTTCAACAGCCCCAGGCCCAGGAATGCTGCGCTGTCCCCAGCCGGGAATGTGAGCCTGTTGTCCACACGGGGGCAGCATGGGCCCACGGATGGAATGATGCTGCAGCTGGCAGGCTGGGGCTCCCTCTCAAGGGAATCCTCTGAGCCTCCAATCCCTCTCTCTCCCTCTGTCCATCTCTCTCTCTCTCTCTCTCTCTCTCTCTCTCTCTCTCACACACACACACACACACACACACACACCCCACTTTCCCATCCACTTCCACATATGGATCTAGCCTCTATCTGCCATTCTTGGCAGGTGCTCTGGGTTGGGTTGGGTCCCCCTGGCTCCATCCAAGCTCCTGGTGGTGATGGGGAGGGGGTGGGGGGAGTGGGTGTCTTCCCCAAAGAGGATTCAGGGCAGAGAAAGCGAAGCCTATGGGGACCTCCCCTGTTGGTCCACCTCAGAGTTACAGGAGGCCACAGTTTTGGCATCAGGTGGGCTTGGGTTCAAATCTGACTGCCACTCACTAGCGGAGTGACTTCACATTTCTGAGCCTCAGTCTCTTCATCTGTAACAGCGGGGGAGAGCAGGACCCAGTGCTGAGCAGGAGGGAAGCCTCCCAGGGTCCGGGTGTGCATTCATGAGAACGCCCGGCAGCCTTGGGAGGTGATGGGGTTCTCGTTATCATATTTCACAGATGGAGAGACAAGTGTCCTTGGGCATGACCTCCTAGAGGTCCCACAGCCAAATGGAGGGCTGCCGTGGTCTAGATGCCCAGTGGGACCCGAAGGAGCATGGGATGGTGTGGCCATAGAGGGAGCCCTTTGACACTGACCCCTTCCCTACCACCCCACCTCAGGTGACCTGGGAGAAGCCCTTGGCCTCACAGGTCAACAGATGCTCTGAGTGGGAACATCCTCTGTGCTAGCCCCTGCCTCTGCTCAGACTCACTCACCCAGAACAGGCCTAGAAAAGAGGGCGTGTTGGTGATGGTGGCAGTGACCCTGGGAGGGGGCAGGGGGCAGCCTGCCTCAGGCAGACGGAAACTGGCAGGATGTGAATGGAGGAGAAGCTCAGTGCCTCAAAGAACTGACTTGCTGGGTATGGAGGGGGAGTAGGTGCGTGTGAGGGGGTTGGACAGGGCAAGACTGCACCCTTGAGTGGTTCCCCCTACTCCTGCCCCGCCTCTGAGGTGGAAAACACAAAACAGCCAAGGGGACTCCTTTTTAAACAAAGAGGGTCTGAAAAGGAAGAATGAAGCAGAGGGCTGGGAGGGACCCTTTCCTTTCCCTCCCCAGCAGCCTCCAGGGAGTCAGCAATGTCATTGCTATGGCAACCGCAGCCCCTCCAGCTCCCCTTTCTCCTTTACCCCTGTCCTGCCTGGATGCCCACCATCCTAGCCCAGGCTAAAGAGAAACCTGGGGTGGGGGGAGCGTCTTACTGTCAGGCTGAAGGACAGATAGGCCGTGAGGGCCACAGGAGGGTTGTAAGCCAGGGGGTGGGGTGGGGGAGGTCTAGGGAAGGCTCTTGGCTTGCCCTTGTCTTCTCCCCATTTAGTCCTTTAGTAAAAACCCCTCCAAGGACCCAGCGCACCATGGACAAAATGAGGGAGAAGGAAGCCCACCCCTGTTTAGGGAGGCACAAAGGACACCAGAAAAGGACCTGGGGATCTGAGGAGAAGCACACTCAGAAGGCCTGGGGGCCCTAAAAGGTCCCATCAAATGCCCCCTGAGCAAGAAGGGCTTGTGGTCATAGACAAGCAGCTTTGGCCCAGGCACTGCTCTTTCTAAGCTGTGTCCCTGGGTGAATCACCCAACTTCCTGGGGGCTACCCCTTACTCCCCCTTTGCCCCCAACCCATGTAAAATGGGGTCAGCCATGCAGGCTGGGGGAGATTCTTGTGATGCAGCAAAGAGAAAGGATGACCTCTCCAGGAGATCTGTGGATGGACCCTGGGAGGCCCTGAGCTTGAAACCGTTTATGTCCGCTGGGCCATAGCTGTGGCCATGATCACCAGGAGCACCTACTGTGCAGAGAGCCTGGGGGGCTGGGTGGAGAGGAAGACGTAGGCGCAGCACACCGAGATGCAGAACAGAGAGGGTCTATCCAGGCCAGGAGCCTCTAGTGGTTGGAGGAGGGAGCTGGAAGTCTTCCTGGGAGAGGAGGCATGCTGTTGGCTGGAAGGCAGACTGTGAAAGATCATGCAGGAGTGGGGAGGAGCTGGGGAGGGGGCAGGGAGCTCTCTGGCAGGAGACCCCAGCTGATCCGGGCCTCCGGAGCTGCATCCTCAAAGCCCCGAGGCCTGGCCCACAGTGAGCATCCTCACCTTCCCAGCACACAGCCCTAAGTCCAGGGCTCAGCAGGGAAAGGGATCCCCTGCTGGGGTCTGGAGCCATGAGCTTTACACCGCTCATCGCCGGTCTTCGCCATACCCTCAGAGTAGCTTCCTTTGTTGCTCCCATGTTGCAGATAGGGAAACTGAGGCTGAGAAAGGTGAAGTGACTTGCCCAGGGTCACCAGCTTCTTCTCCTCTGTCAAAGCCGCTCTTGGAAGGTCTTCTGGGCTTGGACCCTGCCTGAGGCTCTCACGCTGGCAACAGTTTGGGAAAAGGAGGGTGATGTCTCACCTGAGGAGTGAGCCAGCGATAGATTGTCCTCTGGCATCCACGGCAAGTGGCAGAGAGTGGAGGGCCTATCTCTCCACCTAGGACAACACTGGTGGGTCCTTCCTTTCTGTGTCCGCCGCACACTTGTCCATCAGCTGGCTGTCACATTCTCAGGCACCCCCAGCTCATCCACTGGTGAAGGTTCTAGAGTACGACCCAGATCCTGCCTGACACGTAGCAGCTGGGTGAGCTTGAGCAAATACTGAACCCCCTGTGGCTCAGTGTCCCCTCCTGTAAGATGGGGATGAGGACACTACCTACTTGGCAGGTTGTGGTAAGGCTTCAGGGACCCATTCCTACCAAAGCGCTTACTGGGGCCTGGCCATGATCTATATCTGGCTGAGACCAGGCCTGAAGCAGCCAGAGGCCTGGCAGGTGCTATGGGGGTCCTTCCCTACCGCCCAAATCTTTCCTGGAAACAGGGCAGCTGCCCACCCCCGAGGTGCCCTTTCCAGAGGGAGATGGGAGAGCAGGGGTGCCCCGGGATACCCTCCTCACTGCCGGCTGGGATGGTGGGGGCAGGGCCAGGAGAGGGCAGGCTGAGGAGCAGCTGCTGAGTGGGGGTGGCTATGAGAGGCATGTGAGACCCCCACCACTCCTGGCAACCAGGCCCCAGCTCTGGGAGCCAGCGGGTGAGAGCCCAAGGATCCTGACTGGGCCTATCTCCACAGGGCTGCCTGCCTGGCATGGGCCTGGCCGCTATGGTTTTAATCGTTTTCCATAAGCAGCTCCTGGAGGTGCGGGGGTGGCTTCCCCTTGCCTTGCCTCTCCTGGAGGATGAGGCTCGGCTAAAAATAACTTGAATTGCTGTGCTCCCACCCTGGCAGGAGGAGGGGCCTGGGGGCTGCGGGGGTGGGAGCGTGGCAGCAGCCTGGAGAGGGGGTTCCCTGAGAGGAGATGGAGCAAAGCGGTGCTGGTAGGTGGGAAGGGGTACAGGACATTGCAGGGAATGTGGCCCTTTCTCACCCACTTCCCCCAGGCCTGTTCCCGGAGCACAGTGTTTATGGAGCAGAGCTGGGGACCAAGGCTGGCCTGGCCCCTGGACTTGCATCATGAAGGGGGACAAGCCTGGCTGATATGGTGGCAGCCGGCTCCTTCCAGCACAAGAGTCTGTTTGGAGGAGATGCCCCACATACAGTCAGGGCAGGAGCCCCCACCACTCACTCCTGCCCAGACAGGGCTTGGATCTGGGCTCCTGTTCCCTATTTCTTCCTTCCCTGCCTTGTGACACTGAGCCTCATTTGAAAACTGGGTACAAATGCAAAATTAAGCACTTCTGGGCCTGCTGAGGCCTCTCCTAATCCCACCTCCTCCATCAGTCTGGAGAGGCAGCGTTGGGCTCCCCATCACCCCCTTGGTGCAGGGCTGAGAGAGTGACCATCCTCAGAGCAGGTGGGGGCTGTGTCAGAATCCTGGAGGCGAGATTCTTGACACCCTGGGGTAGGCAGGAGTTGGGTAGGAGTGGCACACACAGGAAAATTCCACCAGTGAACATCTCTCAAGAGCCCACAGGGTACCAAGCACCGGAGGGGATGCAGGCCTGAGCAAGACAGACAGGAATCCCACGCCTCAGGAGCTTACAGTCTTACAAGGCAAATTTCATTTCCCTTATTGTATTGTGTGGTAGGTCACCAGTGTCCCTTATATTATTATGCATTGTCACTTCCAGATATTCTTTTACATTAAACAGATATTATGTTTAAATAGATAAATAAGGAATAAACACAAATTTAATTGTCCTCTCCCTCAAAAAAAAAAAAAAATACCCAAAGCCGGTGAGCTCTGGAGGCTGACCTGTTCTCTTTGCCTCCTCTCACTGGTATTCCATCACATTTATCTAAAAGGAGTTCCCTTCTGCACCCCTATCCCTCCAATCTCCAATTCCAGCTGAATATCCCACAAGGTCACTGTCTCACTCATTGGAAGGCAAGGGTCAAATTTGGTTTGGAGTGCCAGATTGGTATGTGGGGCAGGATACCTGACCTTTGGGAGAGCCAGAGCCAGTTGGGGAGATAAAATGCAATGGAGAGGAGTAGAGAACCTGGGAAAGCTCTCTCCCTTGGCCCAGGGCTTTCCGACTACATTAATAGAAGCAGAGAATGCAGAAGTGGGGAGGTTAACATGTCTGCCCTGTTTCAAGCTCTTCATCTCTACTTGAGGGGCTCAATCTGCCATCCATCCATCTATCCATCCATCCATCCACTCACTGATCCACCTATTCGTACATCTATACATCCATCCAACTAACCATCTATGGTAGACAGAATAATGACCCTCAAAAATGCCTACATTCTAATCTCCAGACCCTGTGAATATGTTACTTAACACAGAAAAGGGGAATTAAGATTATGGATGGAATTAAGGTGGTTAATCAGCTGACCTTAAAATAGGGAGATTATCCTGGCTTATCTGAGTGGACCCAATGAAATCACTAGGTTCCTTAAGGGTGGAAGAGGGAATCAGAAGAGAGAACATGATGGCAGCATTGCTGGCTCTAAAGATAAAGGAATGGAACCCCAAGACAAGGAAAATGAACAGCCTCTAGAAGCCGGAAAAGCGAGAAAGTGGAGTGTCCCCTGGAAACTTCGGAAGGAACACAGCTCTGTCAACACCTTGATTTTAGCCTAATGAGATCCAGCTCAGATTTCTAACCTCTAGAACTAGAAGATAATAGGTTTGTGTTGATTTATGTCATTAATTTTGTGGTGATTTGTTAGAACAGAGACAGGAAACTAATGCATCATCTAATGATCCAATCCATCAGGCAACCAAATATCCATCCATTTATCTATCTGTCTGTCCATCCAACCATCCATCCATCCATTCATTTAACAAATATTCATGTTGAAGGAGTGTCTCCCAACTGTGAAAGAGAACAGTTGCTACCTTCCGGAAGCTCCCCATCCACTGAGGGAGACAGCCACAGGGTTACCATCCAGGACCCTCAGTGCTACCATGGTGGAGCACAAAGGCATTTGGGAAGGATTATGGGAGGACTCGTGGCTTGGTGGCTGGCGGTAGCAGGAACAGGACAGGAAGCACTACAAGACAATGTGAGTCTATAGGGTTGGGTGCATATTTGTGTGCATGGGTGTGTGTGTGTGTGTGTGTGTGTGTGTGTCATGGCGCTCTGACTCTTGGGGAGCAGTTGGCAGGAGCCTGGGGGCCCCACATCCCTACAGCAGTTGCCACCCAGCAAATTAATGTGTTTAGCAGGAAATGCCTGGGTAACCATGGCAATTAGCCTTGTGGAGCACAGGGCAGTCACACCAGTCACTGTCAGCAAACCCAGACCAGTGGAAAGGGATAGAGAAGGGGCTTCAGCTGCTTTGCCCCCCAGACTCTGCTGCAGCTTTTGACCTCCAGCCACACCAAGTCTCACGGTACAGGAAACTCAAGCCCTCCTGGCTGCTTCTTCATGGCCCCCATCTCAGCCTCATGGGAAAGATGGGGAAACTGAGGCTCAGGGGAGGGGAGTCAAGGGCACATGCCTAGAAGGGGCACTGCTGGGCCCCAGCCCTTGTTTGGCTCCAGGTATTCTCTGCAGAGTGAGGGTATCCCCATCTCCCCAGCTGAAAAGATGGTTTCCCACAAGACTCAGAATGGGGCCGGCGAAGGAGCATGGCTCAGGGAGTCAGAACACTTGGCTTCAAAGCTAAGGTGAAGGTGGCAAGTCCAGGTTAAGCCCACACTTGGAGTCCCCAGGCCAGGGCTTCACCTATGACCAGACCTATGACCTGTGGGCTCCCTGAGGACCATCTTGATGCTTCTGTCTCCCGGGCCCTGGCACACAGCATAGCACCTGATGGATAAATACATTGTTCCTTGAATGCCCCCTCTGCTTGCTTCCTTGTGTGTGGCCTCAGGGTGGTGACTGGCTGGCTGAACCTCAGTTACTGCATCTGTAAAGTGGGATGATCACATCTTGGGAGGACTCAGCATGTGTGTAAAGTACCCAGCGCAAACCATACCATCCTTGCTGCAGTGCTGATTATATGAAATATTCTGCTCCAGGCGCATGGCTGGCCCAGTCGGTAGAGAATGTGACTCTTGATCACAGGTTGTAAGTTTGAGCCCCACGTTGGGTGTAGAGGTTATGTAAAAATAAAAAATTAAAAAAAAAATAGAGAAAGGTTCTACTTTTCTACCCCGACCTGTGTCCACTCTTCTCTCCGCAAATCTCCAAGCCGCCTTTTCTACAACAGCCAGCTTCATTCCTGCCTTCATGATTCAGAAAGCTTCCTTCCAGAAATGTCCTTCCTCTGTCCCGCTGCTGGTCCAAGGCCTGTTTTGCCTTCTTCCAGGGCTCCCTCCCTGCCTCCTCCTCTGCAAGCCCTCCCCCCCCAGCCCCCTGCTGTACTCCTGGATGTCAAGCTCCCTGAAAGGTGCCATTCAGAAGCCCAGAATCTGGAACTTCTGGCACATTTCAGTGATGCCCAAGGACAGAAAGACAGAACGTTGGAAATCAGGATTGCCTCTGACTTTCTGGGCTGTGGGGCCCATTTCACAGATGGAGAGACAGAAGGACTTGAGAGCAGGTGCACATAGCCTACCTCCAATGACTGACATTTTGCCTCTTTTTACTCCCGAAGCAACTTACAAGGGAGGCTCTCTTCACATTCCCGTTTCACAGGTGAGGAAACTGAGGGTCTGAGAAGTGAAGCTCACATAGCTAATACGTGAAAGAGTCACTTAAAAACACCCAATGACCCTGTTTTTTACAAAAGTAGCAACAGCAGGAACTTCTGGATGATTTCTGTCTACACGGAATACTTGGATGTTCTGAACCTCTCACGACTGTCTGCCTTGAGGCCTTTCTGAGGGTGTCCCTATGGACCTCCTTCCTATCCCCAACGCTTCCCCACCCGGACTCTGTCCTATTTCTTGGAAACACTCAGGGTCAGAATCCCTCTAGGGTTCTGGTCTCACTACGCTCCCCTCATTTCTTCTCAGGGACGGTTTGGGGAAAGAGAAGACTGGAGGTGGAATGAGGCTGGGAGATAAGTCTGGCATAACTTTTGGCAGCCAGGAAAACTCGCTCCCAAATGCGGGGTCCAGCCTCCCCATGTGGTCCTGTCTCCTCCTGCCTCTCTCCTTTCTGGATGCTGTGGCTCTATCCTTGTCTGGGCCAAGATCTCCACTGGCAGACCAGGGTGGACGCCTCTGAGGCCCACTCCAGCCAGCTGACTGGGTGACCTCAGCTTAGACTCTTGGCCTCTCTGGACTGAAACTGTTTCTCTGTGCAGCGGGCAATTTTGGGCCTCCAAGTCCCCTAGGGAAACAAGGGAGGAGACTTTCAATCCTAGCACAGAAACCAGGAAAGGAAACAAGTCAGGGACGTAGCCCCGTACTTCCTGCAAGCTGCTTTAGGGCTATGAAGGAACCCTATGGAGCACTAAGAGAGGAGGACCCACACTCCCAGATCAGATTCTGTCCTTCAGGGCCTGTCTGCAAAGATGGCAGCTCCCAGCACTCCCCAGGTGGAGGGACAGTGCATCTGCCTTACCCATCCCACTGAGTAATCCCACCCCCACCCCACCCCCACCGCCCCAGGGCTGGTCTCACAGCCTCCACCCACTGCCTGGTGCCTGCAGGGGCTTTCTGCAGGGGAAGATCCACCCCAGACCCTCACAATCATTGTTCCCTCTGCCTGGAACAGTGCATTCTTCACCTAGCTTAGCCTAAAAGATCATTGCCTCTGGGAGCCCTTCAAGGACTACCCCAGCCAAGCCAGGCCCCTTTCTCCATACCTCCCCCAACACCACAGTCTTTATTCTGGTTGTGCTTTGTCCAGGCTCATCTCCCCTTCTGAGTGGGGGGACTCCCCAAGGGCAGTTTTAGGCCCCCAGCATTTCCTGGGCTAGGTCAGGGCCCATAGGAGAGTTCTCTGCTTTGTCTACTTGGCCATTCCTATTCCTGAACACAGTCTGGTATATTTCCCCTGGAAGAGCCAGGCAGAAGGGGGAGGTCAGTCACTCCGTCATTCCCCACACCTCTTGGACCCCTCTTTTTGAGTCTTAGTCCCTGCCCCAGCAATCCACTCATCTTCCCTGCGGGCCTCCAGGACCTCACAGGCATCTGTCTCTTTTCTCCAGGGACTGCCCTTGTTGGGAGAGACTGCGGGCGGGCAGGGTCCGGGGCTGCGGAAGGGGGCTACAGGAGGGTCCCTGACCAACAACTCCCCTGCCTCCCCAACCCCTCCGTGTCCACAGCCTGTGATGGATGCAGGGGGTGGGGATGGGGGAGATGGCAATGGCTGGTCCTTGGTCCAAATCCAGGTCACTCCCGGCCTGCTCAGCAGCCGTCGGTAATTAGGGGCCAGCAGGACATGGGTAGGCGGGTGGCAGGAGGCCTAATTGTCTGATTTTTCAGGTAATTAACGGGAGGCTGTCTGGCCTGTCCCCACAGGGCCCAGCATCCGCCACCCCATCCCCCGGGCAGCCCCAGCCGCCTAATGAGGCCAATTACTGAGTGGTGCCTGGGCCCTCATTAGCCACCTGGAAAGGTCATGTGGAATGGCACCGAGGGCGGGGCTCAGCCGGTCGTGGTGGAGGCTGGGCCACCCTCAGAGATCAGGGTGAGGACTCTCAGGCCGGTACATCTCTGCTGCTGCTTACAGGTAGCCCATCCCACGCCTGGGAGCTCACTTCTTGCTGCTCCTCTCAAGACAGCAGCTTTATGTGAAATCCTCCCCCACCACTTCCCAGCAATGTGGCTTTGAGCCTGTGACTCCCCCATCTGACTCTGTTTCCTGAATCAGAGATGAGGGACCTAAAGCCCCTGGTGCACCATGGGTGCCCAGCACATGGGCGCCCACCTTCCTCCATGCTGCCAACTCCCTTATGTCACTCTTGAGGAGAGGGAACCCAAAGACAGTTGGACCTGAGGTCACCGATGTGTCCAGAGCCCACTCTGCAGGGTTCCTGGAGGCGGCAGGGATGGGCTCCTGGGATTCACCCCAAGGGACTCAGCAGCCAGGCAGGCAGTCTGGGAGGGGTCAGTAGAGGCAGCTGGGTGGAGGAAGGAGTTCCTAGCAGGGGCTGGACCTTCCAGGCACCTGAGCCAAGTAGAGGTGGGGAAGTGAGAAATCCCCAACTCCCCAGGGAATGGGGGGCTTTGAAGCTCCTGGTGGAGCCAGGGCCCCCAGGGAGAAGCTGACGGTGTGTCCCAGCGCCCCAGCCTGCGGCCCAAGGCAGGAAGCCACCCTTTCCTGGTTGGTGCACTCCATTCTAGGACTGGGAGAGCACTGCGCCTTCAGATGTTGAGTTTTTTTGGCTTCTGTGGCTCCTCTGTTTTAAGAATTCTGTGACCTAATTCCATGCTGACAAATTCCATGCAGTTTGGGCCCCTGTAATCATCAGCTAATGCTACTTTTGGTCCTACTGCCGGCCTAGAATGTAGGTCAAGGGTTTCCAAACTGTGTCCCCCCCAGGAACCCTTAGGTGGGAACAGAAGGGAGATGCTACTGACCCCCAACTGGAGCAGCTGGACTTTGATCTATGATGAAATACTAGTAGCTGTTTCTCTGTGAGCTCTTGCCACGTGCCAGGCACACACAGGGGCTCTGCCTCCACAATGGTATTTTGTCTTCATAAAAGCCTGTGAAGAAGGTAGCATCACATTCCCATTTTTACAGATGAGGATGCTAAGACTGCTGGAGGCTGAGCAGCCTGTCCTAGGTCTCACAGCTTGTGGGAAGGGGAGCCAGGACTTGGATCCCATTTCTACTCTGAGCCACCAGGGCATAGGGGTCCCTTGGCTGGAAAGAAAACCAGGTGTAGGAGTCAGAGGAGATGTTACATTTATCATAATTTGTTTCCTCTGGGTCAGTGCGTGCAGGCACACCTGCCTCTCTGCCCCAGGGGAACGTGGTCCCCCCGCCAGGTTACCAGGGCCCCTGCACCCCACCACGTAGTGTCTGTGTAGACGACGATCCGTCTGCCTGAATGTTTCCCTCCCCTCTGCTGTGGGCTCTGCTTTCCCTGCAGTCCAAACCGACAGGATCCAGCCCCGAAATAGCGTATGTTTCCAGCCTCTGCTCATCCAAGTCATAAATCGCCTGGTGTGATGTGCTCCTTGCTTCAAAACCCAGGGTGGGGGTGGCTGAGTGAGTGTAAGGCACGTGCAGGGCCTCCTCCACACTGAGAGGCGAAGCTGGGAGCCAGGGTGAGCCCGGGGCGGAGGCTCAGGAAAGGAAGTGAGGGCTAGTCCTCATTAGGCTTGGGGGCTGGCCCAGGGTTCAGCCTGGGGTGGGAGTCAGGGCTTGGTGGCCCAGATTCAACCTGGGGCTAAGGGTTCAGACAAATTGGAGCTGAGGTCAGAGATCAAAGGGTTGGGTCTCAGTCTTGTCCAGCAGTCAAAGGTCCAAACTTAGCTTGGAGTTGGGGGTCAGAGGGCAGGAGTCATTGCTCACAACTTGATGAGGATGGAGAGCCAAGCTCTGTCTGAGGTCAGGGTCGGGACTCTCAGGCTGATGTACGTTCAGAGGTCAGAGTCATGATCAGCCTGGTGCTGAGGGCCACAGTTGACTGAGGAGGAGGTCCCCAAAGACCCAGAAGCCTTCTTATTTCCTGGAAATGAGCCACGCAGGCCTGGTGACAGAGGTATGCCTGTGATAAGCAAGATGGGGCCTTCCAGGGATTGAACAAGCCTAGGAAAAGGGCTGGGAACAGATCTGGTGTCCAGACCACTAGAGCAAGGCTGTCCCTGCTCCTGGAACGGGAGCCTCAGCTGTTCGTCTCTGACATGATCATGGGCTGACAGTGAGGCTATGCCATCGAGGCAACCACATGACACACCCAGTGTGGGTTTATGTCCCTTCCCTGCCTCCATGGTGCGGGGGGCCCTCATGGGCAGAACCGCACCAGGGCTCTCAGTCCCCAGTCACCACCCAGAGCCCTGTCACTTCCCAAGCTGCGCCCGAGAGATGGCCCTGCAGCCTGTCCAGGCCTCAGCTGCCCCAGCCAACTGTCCAGGCACAGGTTTTCCAGGACTCCATTCTGCCGGCTGGGTTTTCCCACCTCTTCCCTGTTCCGGGCCCAGCATGGACAGATATGTGGGGACAAGCCCACACAGCCGCCAGTGGAGAATGTGGGGGAGGAGCAGGCAAGCAGGAATGAGAGGCCAGCGGGCAGAGGAGAAGGGTGCCAGGGAGGAAGCCTTATCACAGGCCTCTCTGTTCTCATCTCCCACGGGGCCTGGGCACAGACCAGTCTCAGGCCATTCACTTGGCACCAGGGCCCTGACACCAGAAGTCCCCCCTCCCTAGGGCACCACGGGAGATTCAGCCAAGGGGGGAACCAGCATGTGTGAGGGGGTGGGTGGTTTGGAGGAAGGTGAGAGAAACCCTAGGAGACGGGAGTGGTGGAGAGCCCACAGAGGACGTGTGGACAACTAGAGAGCTGTCCTGCCCACCCAGGACGCGAGGCCTCCAGGGTTTGGCTGTGAAAGTCCCGGTCACCTCCTCCAGCTGAGCTATTAATACCCAACTACGACCCACGCACCCTTGTTGGGAGGACGCCGAGTTCCTCGGGGGCTAAATACGGTCTGAGATGGGGGTGAGCCAGGCCTTCTCCTTCTCTTCTTGTTGGAGGAGAAGGGGCCAAAGGCCAGGCTGGCCTGGAACGGGGGTGGAGCCAGGGTGGGGGTGCAGAGGGTAACAGAGCCCTGGGGGTGGCCTGAGGATTCTGGCTTGGAGCAGGGAGGTGCTTGGCCAGTCCAGTCCCCATTGCTCAGAGACCCAGGGCAGGCGCTCGTCAGTGGTCCCACCCGGGAGGGGGCGACCACCAAGCTCTCCTGGTTCCTTGCCCCACCCAGGCCTTCTCCTGCCCCTCAGACCTCAGCTTGGTGTGCTCCAGGCTGCAGTGAGGCTGAGGGCTGCCTGTCTCCTCCTGCCAGAAGGGGCCTGGAGAAGAAAGGGGGCTCTAGGGGGAGTTCGGAGCCTCTGGTGGGAGCTGAGCCCCCTAAGCAGAGCCATTTATGTTTCAGCTTCGTGTGTGAAGTCTCAATTATTCGCAGCATTCTTGGAGGAGGGAATTACTGGTAGCCCCATTTTATAGATGAAGAAACTGAGGCTCGGTTATTTCTCTGGAGGCTGAGCTGGATAGACCTCGTTGGTTTGTCAGACTCCAAACCCTCCCCTGTATTGCCTCCTATTACTTTATTATAAAAGGAAGTTTCTTGGTTTGTTTTGGGGATCCATGAAACAGCTGTTTCCATCAAAATGCCCCAGTTGCCACAGTGTCCCAGGCCCATTGGGGTGGCTGGGCCAAGCATGAGGAGCCCTCCCAGGTGCCTTTCTCGGCAGTGGTGAAACCCCTCCCGGGGATCGACGGTCACTTCTTCCTCATTCCTGGGACTCAAGGGCACATCCTGGGGGTCTGTGCTGGTTTTCCAGGCTCAAGGCCACCCAAGGCCACCTGTTCCCTTCTGTGTCCCCATCCTTTCCCAGGGCAGATGCTCCAGGATCCAGACGCAGACCCCAGCAGGGTACAGACTTGGCCGGGGGAGTCCAGATGAGAAAGTGGCTGAGAGGTGTCAGCCCCAGAGGCCCCCTGCGCCGGAAATCCTGACAGCTGCCTGGCTCACAGGTCCTGGGCACTGGGCCCGTCTGACCCCAGGCTGGCTATGGCTGTGTCAGGTGTTCAGAGGAGTTGGGGGAGGAGATGGCTAGAGCCACGGGCAGTCTGCCTGTGGTTGTGGAGGCTGTCGACACCTCCTGGGCTGCCAAGGCAGAGAGGGGCCAGGGGCTGGTGGCAGGGGTCCTGCCCTGGCCTGGAGGCTTTAGAGGGGAGATATGGGGCCCTGTCCTGAGGGTCTGAGGGAGGTGTCAGGCCTTGTCCTGAGGGTCTGGGAAAGGAAGAAGGGCCACAAGTTCCTACCCTATGCTGAGAGAGACCTGTCCTTGCCTGAGAAATCTGAGAAGGGGGAGAGACCCCTAGTCTTGGGGGCTGGTATAGGGGATATATTTCCTACTGGCTGGTGGGGATGGGGTGTGGGGGGGCTGCCCCCGTCTCACAACTGGGGAAGGCTGCCTGACATCTGGAGTGGAAGGGACCTGCTGTTCTCACTCAGCTGCCAGGCTGGTAGCTCTGCGTTCCCCAGTGTCTCTCCTAGGCAGCTGAAAGGGCACGACTCTGCAGGACCAGGCAGGAGCCCTCTGGCCTCGGGCTGACCACACCAACAGCCCCAGGGCTTCCCTTCACCACAACCAGGAAAGGAGCTGGACTAGCCCTGCCTGGAGTTTTCCTATCCCCAGGGAGGGTCTCTGCCTCTGCACCGGGCGGGAGGGTGGATGGCAGGCCAGGCTTAGAATGGGCCCCGCTGCTCACTCATCCCCATGCACCCTCAGCTCTCCAAACGGCCATGTGCTCACTCCTCTGGAACTGTCCCCTACCCCCAGGCAATCTTCCTGGATTAATAGAGATGACCCCCACACCAGGCCTGGAGTGTCCCTGCCCTGCCCGCCCTGTTTCCTTGGAGCTCCACCAGCAGAGCCTGACCTTACGATGGCTTGAGCCTCTGTTTCTCCTCTTCCATTTTCCTCTCCATGATCCCTCCACCTGGCTGACTCCTGGACCCCCGGGCCTCTGGTTCCCTGACCAAACCCACCCCCCCTGCACACCAACTTTGGGGGTGCTTCCATCTCAGCTGTCCCTGCTGCCTGGCCTGGGCTCTGGTTGCCCCCTCTTTGCTCAGTCTCCTCCCCTGGGTCTCTGTCCCTTCTGTCGGTGTTTCTCTTTGCCCTTTGCTGACTCAGATGTGACTCCTTCTCAGTGTCCATCTCTGGCCCTCTCTGTCTGGCTCCCTCCCATCTGGTTTCAGATAGCCCAGCCTTCCTGTCGCTGTTGCTCTGGGACCCTCTCCTGATACCTTCTCTCCCTACCTGGCCAGGGTGGCTGCTGAGACATCTGCTCCGAGCTCTGACATCCACTTGCTGGGCCCCAGGAAGGGCTCAGACCACACCCGTGATCCCCGTTCTGGTCCAGGGAGCAACTGTGATTCCCAGAAGGCAGGAGTCAGAGACTGGCCAGAGGGCCGTGTGCTTGCCTGTCCCTTGGAGGGCCTCCCTCTGTTCAGGCCACTGGCCATGGTTTGTGCGTAGGCTCCCAACTTCCCGCACCACTTACAGCTGTGTGACCCTGGGCAAGCTCTGAACTTCAGTTTCCTCTTTTACAGGGCCAGCAGGGCCTGCCTCAGCCCATGCCACACGATGACACGTTAACGCACTTGGCAGGTACTTGGCACTGTGCCCAGCATGTAGTAGTACTCAGTAGAGTCCCCATTACTGTTATGTGACCCCATTATGTGACCATAATTCCCCAGGGTCCCCAGAGCTATGATGGATGGGGTGGGGGATGGGCTGAACCTCTGCTGCTGGAAGCATCCTCATGTCCACTGCCGAGTCCTACGCCCATCCCTTCCTCTGGGGGACGGAAGACATCCCCACACACCTGGGACCTTCCTGTCCTCAGAGTCAGTCTGAATTGCATGCTGTGGTGCTCACCAAATTAATTACTGCTGGCTTGGGGATACACTTTTTTAAGAAGACATTTTCCAGGGGGAAAAATACGCAGGAGCTATAATTAGTTGGTAAGAGGAAAGAAGAGCGGCGCGTGTGAATCACCAGCCCCGGTGACAGACTGTTAGCGCTGAGCAGAAGTTTTGGGCGAAGCCGCCAGGGTGTGGGTGAGTTGGGGACAGGGTGTGGGCAGGCTGGGGTCCTCGGGCACAAGGCGCATTCAGGTGCAGAGACCTTACCCGTCAGCCTGAAGTCTTCCTGCTCTCTTCCCAGACTTGTCGGCCGTTGCCTTATGAAGGTCCCAGCTTCCTGGCTCCCTTGCAGCTCCTGCCTGCCCATCCCCCGGGCTTCTGGCCCACTCAACCCCAAGGCCACTGTCAGTGCTTGCTGACACAGACCTGGCCAGAGATCCTGCAGCTCCAGTGAGGAGGGAGACCCTGAAGAGGGTTTGAGCGGCCCGAGGTCAATTTCCCCTTCATTCATTCACTTGTTCATCAAATGCTGAAATACTGCTTGTGCCCGGCCTACAGACAAGTAAACTGAGGCTCAAGACTATACAGCTGAGTGGAGAAGTCTCTCTGCCTGTCCTGTCACACCAACTATGCCAAGCCAGACCCTGGACAGGGCCCTGGGCCACTGAGGTGACCGTGACCAGGCCCTGCTCTCACGGGGCCCACATTCCGATTTGGGAGGCAAGCAGGCACCAGTAGGGCAGAATGCCACAAAGGGGGAGGCACAGGGCTGTGGGAGCCCAGAAGTGGCTCTGATCTAGTCTGGTGGTCACAGAGAGCTTCACAGGGGAAGAGGTAAAAGGGGTTCAAATGGTTGAAACAGCACGATTGTCCATCATGCCCAGAGGGACCTTAAGTGACTCTGTGGCTGGGCTCAGGGAACAGCAGGTGGAGAGGTGGGTGGTGGGGAGGGCCTCTTCCAAGCCAGGTCATTACAGTGCCCATCCCCCACGTTTCTCCTGGGCAGCTGAAGGGGCATGACCTGCTGGGTGCCCCTAGGACACTGTTTGCCATGTGGCCCTTGTCCTTAAAGACATTCTGCTAGCTCTTTGTGATATCTGGACCCACTGACCCCAGGTAAACCCCATCTGAGCTGTCAGTGGCCAAGGAGGCAGGGCCCAGCTTTTTTCCTTCCTCTCTTTCCCCTGGCTGAGGACTGGTTACCCACTTCTCTAGGGGGTCTCAGCCCAGGCCTGGGGGCGGGTACTCTAGAGCAACATGGCCTGTGCCTGAGAGCAGAGGCCCCAGGTCTCCAGTGAGAGGACACTTCCTCCCCTGGGAGAGTATGGCATCATCCAGCGCACAGCCAGCTCCCTCCTAACCCCAGACCAAATTAGCCTTCCAAATTACAGGCTGCATAGCCTCAAAATTGAGGATCGGGTGGGAGAACAGAGGCCCAGCTCTCCTTCCCACTTCCTGCTCACGGAGGACTCTCAGTTGGCCCATCTGCAAATATAACAGGACCGCGTTAGGAAACGGTTCTGGGCACACAACTCTCCCACCCCAGGTTCTAGGCCCCAGACCAGCATCACGGCTCAGGGCAAGGCTGTGCTTTCCTGGAACCAGGACATCTAGTCAAGGCTAGCTCAGAGTTCTGAGGACATTTTTGGGACTGCTTATTCATTCAACAAACACTTTCTAGACACATTCTCTGTGCCAGGCACTGTGCTGGGCCCTGAGACACTCGGTGGCAATGGAGATGACAGACATGTGACCAAGCAGGTATGGGACAGTGAGCGGGCCCCTGTGGTAGGGGGTGAGCAGTGGCTGTGGGAACCCCAGATGAGGTCAGGGAGAGCTTCCCAGAAGAAGGGGGTATGTAAGCGGAGTCCCAGAGGACGAGTGTGTCCTGAGCCAGAGGAAAAGAGGAGGAGACAGTTCCACGAGCAAAGAACATCAAGTGCAAAGACCGGGAGTGGAGAGAGTGTGCGGGCATCAAGAAGTGGGTGGGGGCACTGGTTTGTTCAGACTCCAGGGCCTTGCCAGCCATGGTGGGGGATTGGATTTCATCAGGAGTAGGAGGGGAGGAGGTCTGGGAGCAGGAGAGTGGAGGAGGATGGGTGTGCAGAGGCAGAGGCAGACCGCCCCACCCAGAGGGCTCCTAGTAGGAAGAAAGAGGTGGAGGTGGGGTCTCTGGGACCTCTCACATTGGCCTCCCTCAGACCCCTTCCAGCTCGGGCCGTTAGAGAAATAATCCAGTTTGCTGCAAGGGAAACATGGGAGCGTGATTGTATTTCTTTGTGTCCTGAATTTAAGGTGACTTTTTATGTTTTAGCTAATTGGTTTGGGATTTTTCGTGTTTTTGTTTTAGAAGAAAATTATTGTAGATGCTGAGGATAAATGCAATTGTTGTGTGGTGCCGAGTGCAGAGAGTGAAAGGACCACCTCCCTGAGCTCACCCACTTTTGTGTCACAGAACAGGCGAGTGAGATGGGGAGGGAGGGACGCCACACCAGGCCACATACCTGCCTCACCACCTTGGCTCTGGTCTCCCAGGAGCAGGAGGGTGTGGGGTGGCGCTGAGGGCTCAGTAGAGCAGAGGCTGCCTGGTGGGGATTCCTCCAGCTTCTGGTCTTGCTTGCACACCTCCTGGGATGGAGAGCTCACTGCTTCCCCGGCTGTGATGAATTTGCCCAGCTGCAGCTCTTTGCGGTTCCTTCTGAGCTGCTTCCAGCACCCACCTGAGGTTCTCTGAATCCTAACCTCTGCCTGGCCCTCCACCTCTTTTTGTTTTAATGTTTACTTATTTTTGAGAGAGAGAGAACGAGTGGGGGACAGAGGATCCAAAGCTGACAGCAGAGAGCCCAACGCGGGGCTCGAACTCAACAAACTGTGAGATCATGACCTGAGCCATAGTGGGACACTCAATCCACTAAGGCACCAGGTGCCCCCCAGCCCTCCACCTCTTGTCTTCACCTCTGCCTGAGGCGAGGCTAGGGCCAGGGTGGACTCCAGGGTCCCTGGGCTTCTCCAGACTGCATGGCAATGGGGCTGGGCTGTCCTGAGTGGGTGGTACCTGCAATTCTGTGCCTGATGCCGGGAGGGCTTCCGGCCCAGCGGCTCCCTTGCTGCCGGCCAGCGTGGGGACGTGAAGAGAGGCGTGTGATCTGCTTCCTGGTTGCCTGCTCTGGCGTCCAGCACATCCTGCATGACCTAGCCTGGCCCGGCTGAGGACGTGGGCCAGTGGGTAGAGGAAGGCCCTGATAGACAGTTCCACGGGCATGGAGGAACAGACGGGCAGGGTACCGGATCAGCACACGCCCTCACACGGCAGCCTTCTCTGTCTGGTCTTGTGATGGCTGCTGGGCCCTCTGAAACGAATTTGTCACAAACTTGACCCCTGCCCTCGGGAGCCCATGGGCTGGACAGGCATGGGGGAGACAAGAGACGACAATAAAAAGCCTGCATTGCTGGTCATACCAGCAAAATCAGCTCCAGACTTTTTGGGAGCAAAATCCTACATAATCCAGGCTCTACCCAGCAGCTAGAGAGGGACCTCTAAGTCACCTCTGGTCTCCTGCTCCTTGTGCTTGAGCTGCCATGGCTCCCAGTTGCGGGGCCCAGGAGGCCCCGTGTGCTCTGTGCTCCCTCCACCCTCCAGCCTCTCCCAGAACTCAACTCAACTAAACTCAAAGCACTGAGCACTATCAGGTGTTAATGGTCTCCCTGGCCCTCTGGCCTTTGCCCAGGTTGTTCTGTCCGCCTGGAAAACATCCTCTCCCGCTCACTTGCTAACTCCTACTCACTCTCCGGAGTCAGCTTCCCAGCCCTCTCCCTGGGCAGCTTTCCCGGCTTCCAGACCATGCTGGCCCCCTGCTGCCTCCTCCCCCGCAGCCCCTATACTGCCCTTGGAGTACTCACGGAAGCTGTGATTAGATCTTTTTTTTTTTAATGTTTATTTATTTGGGGTGGGGGGAAGGTCAGAGAGAGAGGGAGACACAGAATCCAAAGCAGGCTCTAGGCTCTGAGCTGTCAGCACAGAGCCCGACGTGAGGCTCAAACTCACGAACCTTGAGATCATGACCTGAGCTGAAGTCAGGCGCTCGACTGACTGAGCCACCCAGGCACCCCTGCGATTAGATCTTTAATTGTGTGCTTATTCCATTGGCATCTGCGGCCACCACGGAGAGCAAGAGGGGCCGGTTTCTCTTGGTCACACTGTATCCCATTGCCTCACCCTCAGATGAGCCTGGACCACATGCTTAATCAATGTATGTTGAGTGATGAGTAAATGAGTGTAAAAACCACAGTGTTTCTATGAATAGAAACTGAAGTTCAGGCACATGGGTCTAGCAAGGTTGAAAATGCATGTGCTGGACATGGCAAAGCTGGTTATGCTGGCTCCTAAAACGTTACCAACCCCTGGCCCGCGCCAGCTTCCCTGGCAGTGGCCAACTCCAGGCAGCCTTGATGTCAACAGCAACGGCAGTGACGCTGGCCATGTGTTGGAAGCTACCTCAGCACCAAATAAGTACAGAATGTTTTTTCAATGAAACATTATATTTGGATGCAAGAACCTAGGGTATCAAACATTCATGTGGAGCCAAGATTCATTCATCAGCAGATATTTCTTCAGCACCAACTACATGCCAGGGGTTGGCTGAGCCCTGAGAGTTTGGCCGTGGACAGACATACCTGCCTTTGCATCAGCCTGAAGCCAGGAGAAAAAGCAGGATCAGTGGACCTCACTTTCGCCCCTCTGACCAAAGGGAAGGGGAGACATTTCCTCCCATGGGATGTGCCATGTCTGAGCATAGCTGCCACCTGCAAAGAGGCACAGACTGACCCTGTCCTGCGGGGCCCTGAGAGACACAGGCCAGCCTGGGACTCTGGAGATTGCAGTCCCCGCTAGGGGTCTGGGCCAGTTGCCCTCTCTCTCCGAGGCCAGTGTTCAAGCACGTGTTAGGGCTGGGATGGGCCAAGGGACCCCACAGAGGCTGGCTCACTGCCTCCCCCTTCCACAGGATGCTACTTCACAGCCTGTACGTGGGATCTGGCCCCCAATCAACTTCGGTCGAGGGTCACATAAGGGTCATGTACAGGTCACGGCTCAAAGCAGGTCCCCCCTTGCGGCCAGGTCATGGTTGAGTGAGTCCTGCTGTGCATGTGTGCGTCTGGGTAAGGACACACAGAGGACAGAGGCGGCTCTGGAAGAACAAGGCTCTGCCTTCCCCTCAGACTCCCCAAGACAGGGCCTTGTCTTCTGCTTCAGATCAGAGGCCCCAAGGGCCTAAACCAGGAAGATGACTGAAATGAGGCCAGAGCCCCCGTCCCTGCTTGGCCAGACTCTCGGGTCAGTGGCCTGGAATCTTCAGCCGCTGTGCTGACGTGCGGAGGCTCCAGTCCTCGCCCAGCTGTGCCCTGCCCAAGCAGGGAGGGCTCTGAACGACACAGACCGCTCTTCCTCTTTGGAGGACAGTGGGGCCATTTATCAGGGAGATAAGCAGTAGCCAGAGGGCAGAGTTGGCGGAAGGAGCTGTCTGGAGGAGATAACCTGCAGTCACTCAGAGGGCACCGAAGGGCTCCTGTCCCCAACCTTAGTCCACCCAGGACCCGCCCCAGACCCTGCTCAGGCACCTGCCCCTTAGCCTGCTGACCTCGGACATCCGCCTGTCTGACCTCATGGAAAAATCTGTTGTCCTCCAGGAACAAGGAGCTCGTGCTTCAGGCAGGCATGGAGTGCATTTCCTCTTCATGTTCTGTACCACGGCAGGACCCCTATGGTTCTGCCTCACCTACTTTACGGATAGGGAATCTGAGGCCCAGGGGGAGGCTTTGGGCTGGTTTTGTCCCAACTCTGCCCTCAGCCCTCCTGCACAGGGTGGGATGGGAAATCCACAGGGCACTGTGTCAGTGAGCATTTATTATGTCCTGGGTGTCTTGGTCCATGGCCTCTGCCCTGTCCCCAATCCCCTGAGGGAAGAAAAGGCATTGCCTTGTTTGCCTTTCCCAGATGGGGGCGATGGCCAGAGAGTGAGGTCACCAGGCCAAGGCTGAACCACTGGGAAGTGGCTCAACTAGGCTTTAAACCTGGGGTTTCAGAGCTGCACCCAGAGCCTGAGCTGGCCACTGACCTACGCTGTCTGCCCAGAGGGGCCTTGGGTGCCTAGCAGAGGCAGAACAAGCCCAGTGAGCAGTGCTCACTTCAGCAGCCCATATGCGAACCCCCTGGGCAGAAAGCAGCTCTGGGATTCCTCTGCCCAGTTAAAATCTGACACCCCCACATCGTCAGAGTTTCCCCAGGCTGCTCTGTTCACCCCAAGTCCCTAACTTGGCACTCAGGAGGGCTCAGCAAATTTTTCTGAGATTAATTAAGTTGAAAATGAGCTGCCACAGGAACATAAATAATGACCTTTCCCCCATTTGTGAGCTCTTAGGGGTGGTCAGGCCCGTACCGGGGGCTGCACACACCGGTTTTGATATCTCCCTGGTCCATGCTGGACCAGAAAAGATGGGGCCACCCGTGGGAGCCGAGAAGAGCCTAGACCTTGGATTGCAGAGATGGGGAGAGGAGGGAGGAAGAAGGAGAAGACCCTTCTCCTGGGAGGGGGCCAGACTCCTCACTCCCCATGTGAAGACCTCTGCAGCTCTGCAGCCTTCACCAGCGGGAGCTCTACGGGCTGGTGTGTTCAGGGAGGACCCAGGGCTGGTCTGGGGATGATCCCTGGCTCTCCTCTCTCAGCCCCAGGGTCCAGGCAGTGATTTGATCCCAAACTGCAGAGGCTTTTCTGGAAAGTATTTTCTACACAAAGGGCTGAGGGAGACACACTAGGGAGCCTTGGAATTCATCTGGCAAGTCCTGGGGGAGGGGGATGGCCTTTGAGAAGACGGGGGCCCTTTGGCCCATGACCACCTTTCAAGGTGGGGTGGGGGGGTTCTGGGTGGCCTTTAGCCCGTGCCATGTTGGGCAGGGAGAGAGCCTGGGCCATGCATGGCCCAGGGAAGGGTCCTGGGGTCTGGGGAGGTGGCCTGTGAACATGACAGTTGTGCAAAGAGGAGGCCACGGGGGCTGTGTTGGGGAGGGGAGGACGACAAACAGGCATAGCTTCATCACCTAGCCATGCAGGAGTCCCCATGCCCAGAGGGCCCCTTCCTTGAATCTGGCTGGGCGCCTTGGAACTTCAGGTGCGGAAGGGTTTTTTTTACCCTCTGACATGGATTGGGTCATCTCACATTAAACCAAGCGAAGATACAGGTTTAATGTGACAGGTCCCCAGTCCTCAGGAGACAAGCACCAGGCTGCCCCCCAAACCATCAGAGACCAGCCTTGGGAAGCCTTCTCCAGAAACGCTGCCGCCTTTGGAAGTAGCCCTGATGGTTGTGTGCAGGGAGAGGGGCAGGGGTTGGCCCACCCAACACTGAGCTGCTCCAGCCCCTCGGGGGACAGTGCGGGCATAGGACAATAATATTGCCAATAAAACACCCCAAACCCCTGGAGAGGAGTACTGCTGGGCTCTGGGTGTGCCCCAGACACGCCTGACCCAGGCTTCCCTGCCACTCTCCCATTTCATTGCAATCTCAGGACCCTCTGAGGTTTGCACAATTGCTCATCTTTGTTTCACAGACAAAGAGCCAAGGCCTGGAGGGGCTGAAGTCCTGGCCCAGAGTTACAGAGCGTGGATAATCCTAAAGGCGCATGTGCACACACTCAGAGGGGCCATGGTGCTTTTCCAGGACATGTCCCGTCGCACATGAGCACACGACGCGCAAGGGTATCCGTGACAGCAGAATCCTGACTGGGGTGGGGGTGGGGTGTGAGAGGAATCACTGGGTAACCTGAAATGGCCGCCGGTCAGGCTCATGCACAGGACAGGACCTCAGTGAGGTGGACGTGGAAGCTGGTGCAGAAAGTAGTCCAAGCCCATTGCCGGGGGGAGGTAGTTGCAGTCGGCACAGAAGGAACCCATTTATGTGTGTGTGTGTGTGTTATAGATACAACACCCAGGCTGGCACCGGGGGCTGCTGGGACACCTTCTGACATGCATGCTGGTGGGCACAGACCGAGCCCAAGGGCATTACCTCCTGGCACCTCAGCATGCCTGCCCACACAAGGACCACTCCCAGGGGAGCTGCCAGCTTTCTCTCTCTCTCTCTCTCTCTCTCTCTCTCTCTCTCTCTTTGGGCCCAGGCGTGTTGCCTTCCTGTTCCCTTTCTGCAGTGGAAGCTTGTCACCTCCTTCCAAGCCCTCCTCCTCGAAGCTCTTCCAGACAGCACCTTTCCCATGCCCCAAATTTCCCTACCAGGTGTACAGGGCCCTCTCGGGTGCCTGGCACCAAGCCTGGTGGGGCTCCAGACCGTGACTGACCAAGGAACCAAAGAGAATGCCACACCGTGAGAAGAGCAGAGGGGTAGAGGCAGGTGGCTGCCGTGCGTCTTCCCTGAGCCTAACTCAGAACACTTGCCGGGTAGGGCTTTGGGAAGAGAAGGTGAGGTGGGCCCTTGGCTTGGGGTTTCCGGCTGGAGCCGGTGCTTGTTCTCAGAGGTGGCCCAGAAGGAGGTCCCCGGTGTCGGTTGTTTCTCCCTTTGTTGAGGGGTGTGGCCAGTTGTCCCTTCTTGCTCCATGACCTCTCTGGGGGTGTGGTCAGCTCCCACATGCAAGCCGAGAGCTGCTGGTCCTGCTGGGCTACAAGTCAGGGATGAAGCAGGGACTGCAATGGTGGCCCAGGGGCAGCCCAGGTCGGGACAAGGCCCCATCGCTGGCCTCCCGGGGTCTCCTTGCCTCCTCCTGAGCTGTGATCATGCTTGTCTGTCCCTGGCCAGGCTGAGCTACACTAATGAGCAGTGAGGATGAGGGTCTTCTGACAGCGGGAGCTGGGGACTCAGGGGGGACATCTGCTAAGACTAGACCCAGGACCTCAGCTCCAGCCTGTACCACCTTCCTCCCCAACAGTGTGAGAGGTCCCCTGGCACCAGCCCCACTCTGGACTCTCAACAAGCTAGATCAGCACCAGCCCTTGCTTGGTCTGCCTCCTCGCTGTTCCTGTAGCTTGGACAGGCCCCATGTCCCTGCCCCCAACCCATTCCTGCCCTCAGCCTGTGGCTGCAACAGGCTGCCCACTCCAGACCTCATCCCTCACATCCTGACTCCCATCACTCTCTGAGAACAGGGTGTGTCTCAGCCTCGCTGAGCCTCAGTTTCTTCATCTGTAAGACAGGGAGAATGACGCCCATCTCAAGGGATTTTTGTGACAATGAAGTGAGATCAAGCGTACATAATGCTTGGTGCAGGCCCTGTGTGAAGCAAAGCCACACTAAATGGGAGTGTTCTTATGATCACACCAGGCCCTGCACTGCCTGTGGAAAACTCAGAGGTATTGGTCTGACATTCCCCATTTTCTCAGTGGGGAATCTGGGGCTTTGCCAGGTTAGCAACATGCCTGAGGTCACACAGCTATAGGTGGCAGAGCCGGGGCTCAAATTCAGCCTGTCCTGCACCTGCAGCCACACCTCCATTCCCGTGACCTGCTTGCCCACCATGGAGGGCATCTGTGGTCCTCAGCAGAGGGCAGACTATTTGGCACAGGGTTTCCGGTGCCTCATCTCAAAGCGTCTGAAGCCACAGGACACGAAGCACTTCGTATGGCTCTGTGTAGCCTCCCAGAGTGGGCTCTGAATCCAGCCGGGTATGCCAGGCTCTGCAGGAGCCCCCTCGGCCCCCAGCGCCCCTCTCCCAGGGGAGGCAGGAGTGGGAGGCTGCAGCTGCATTCACTCCCCTTCTTGCCACACAGGGATCCCTGAGGTCAGGCCGATGCTGCGGCAACACGTGCTGTGCCAGGAGGCGCGCCGGACCTGGCCTGGAGCCGGGGAGGCGCTGGGCAAGTGGACGCTGCAGCCCCACTTTGGCATTCCAGGCACATCCGGAGGCTGCAGCAGAGGCTGTGGGGTTGAAGCCAGGGCCTAGGCTGCATGGCTGAGAGAGGCTGGAGCGGACACCCCTAGCATCTGCTGCGGCACAGTCAGCCCCACCTGGCCTTTACCCCTGTTCTCATGCCTCCCAGGGCTCCCTTCCCACTGCTTGCAGGATCACGGCTCAGTTCCGTGGCTCAGTACCTCAGCCTTCCGGTAAGCCTCCCTTCTGTTGCCCAAAAGATGAGGAAGATAATCCCTCCCCATGACGATGCAGTGGGGTGATGTGTGCCTGGAGCAGAGCCCGGCACATGGGAAAGTGAATCCATGTAGTTTCCTCTTTCCTGACTCAGTTGGCCTGTGAGGTCTGGGAGCAGGTGCCGTGGCTTGAACTATCTGGTGTAGCCCATGGTGCTGGTGGATCAATCACCTAATCACTAGGTTGTACTCCTTGTCCAGCAGCTGGTATTTCTGTCGCATGGAACCACAACAGAGCACCCGGGCCAGAAGCTCCACTCACCTCTTGTGGGGAAAGCAGAGTTTGTAGGCAGCAGGGCCTGGAGACAAGGGAGGGACAGATGACCTCCTTCTCAGGAGGCCTACAAGGGTAGACCAAGCGGTGGGCTAATGCCATGTTGAGGCTGGGGAGTGGCCAAAGAGGGGAAACATGAGGGCACGCATCCCTGTGACCATTAAATGGGTCCCTGTGGGGTGTGCTGTCAAAGTGCCCACGGCCCCTCCTGAAGAAGGACATCAGCCTCACACCTTCCCAGAAACTCTCACAGTTAAGCAGGGAGTGGCAAAACAGCTCTTTGGAGACCAGAGTCCATCCCCACCACAGATCTAATCAAGACCCACAGGCAGGGTGCAGTCCCCCAGTGACTTCCATGGGGGTGGGGAGCCATAGGGTATAGGACTCGGAGTGAAGTCTGAGCAGGCTCCCTAGAGGAGGCGGGCTCTGAAAGTCCCGTGACTGGGGAGAGAGAAGGCTTGAGTCCCAGAGAGGAGAGAGGGAGGACAGGGAAGAGCCGTGGATGTGGCACACAGGCCCAAGCAGTGGTCGTATGTGGGCAGGACCAGAGCACCACTTCCTGTGGGAAGGAACAGTCCACTTGGGGGCCTCTGGACAGCAGCTTGTGGGACTGATGTGAGCCAATGGTGCGTGGCTTCAAGGGTCACAGACCCAGGTCCTGCTTCTACACATGGTGCTCTGACACCCCCCACTGTGATGGGGGCTGCTTCTGGAAGGACAGTTTTCTTCCCACAGCTTGCAGAACTGCCTTGTCCAGCCCACCTCTAGCCCCAGAGAGAGCCTGGTCTGCTGAGTCCCCCAAAGGCTTCTAGACCCACAGGGCACCCCAGTTAGAGGGCGCTGGAAGGACAATACTGGAATAAGGGGGGGTCCTGCTTCATTGATACAGGGCATCAGGAATCCATTAGAAGACATAGAAGTCAGGTCCCTGAAGGAGTCTGTGATCGATTAGCCATGTCTGCCAAAGGTGGACCACGGACCAGATGAGGTTTGATGCCTGTATGTTTGCAGCCCTTCATCATGCAGATGGGGAAACTGAGGTCCAAAGAGTAACTCTCCTAAGATGACAGAGCAAGTTAGAGGATAACTGCTTCTACTTTCCTTCAAGTGGTGATTTTCTTAGGGCAGATTCCCAGGAACAGAACTGCTGGGTTAAAGGTCATGTGTATTTTTAGGTTGCCACATGGCCTCCAGAAAGTATCTCAGGTCCCATGACTTTGGTGGGCTGTGAGGCAGTTACGAGGGGGAGAGGCCACCTCATCCCCTCTGGAGGCTCATTTATACCTGTGGCCTGGGATAAAGCTACCTGGGCCTCCGCCATAGTGGTAGGACTCACCTGCATGGACATCAAGGCCCATAGCCTCACCCAGCCCTTTCCTTCTGTGGGGACATAGCAGTGTTCAAGCCAGCTGTGCCCTCCTGGAGTCTCACGGGGACCCTGCAGATAGATGAGCCTTCCTAGCACTGGTGGGCCGAGTGGTGGGCACAGTGAAGGCATTTAACTTGGTCCGGGGCCAGGGCAACTTCCTGAAAGAGGCAATGCCAGCTCAAGCAGGAGACAGCTGGCTGGAGATAGAAGGGAGATTCACTGCAGATGGGCCTTGCGTTTGCTTTGTCTCTAAGCCTCTCCGGGGCTGGACCTGACCCCAGGACGAAGACCCCCCCCTGAGTTCCATCTCTCCTGCCCAGACAAGGGCCAGGGCTTGGGTGGCCCCTCCTCCACACCCCAGGGGACTGAACTTTGCCGGACCTCAGCCTCCACTCCTATTAGTAAAACAGGAACCTGGTGGAGGAGTTTGGAGAACTCATGTGAAGTCTCTAGCTCTGAGCGAGAGTCTCTGCAGGCCCCAGACACCCAGGAAGCAGAAGGCTTCTGGGAGCAGGTGGCTGAGCCCACAGGCCACTGTCTGAGGCCCCAGGATGACCCCCAACCAGAGTTCAGATTCAGACCACAGCATGCAGAGTCCTGCTATCAGAGGAGAGACCTCTGAGACCACCTTCCGAGAGGGCTTGACCTCTGCCTCTCTCTCTCTCTCTCTCTGCCCTCCATCCCCTGAGACCCGGCCACAGGGTGGAGTGGCCCAGCACCCTGCTCCTCCCACTCACCTGCAGGGTCACCACACTGTGTCCCCCACTTTCAAGGCAGCGTTTCCACCCCCTCAGTCCTCCAGAGTGTGGCTGCCTGGATAGCAACTAAAGGTGTTTCCGGGGGGAATCTGCCCCGGCCCAGGGCCAGTGGGCACTGAGGGGTGTCCCGGAGCTCCTCCAGCCCGCCCCCAGCAGCCACACCCAATGACAGCTGCACCTGTCCTCCCTGGGCCTGGTGACTCAGACACTTACTCCCACACCTGAGGAGCCTGGTATCTTTGTTAGCTCCATTTCAGTGAGGCTCGGAGATGGGAAGGTTCACACAACTGTCCCCTGCTGAAGGTGGGACTACAGGCCGGTCTGAATGCAAATCCAGATGCGGCTGTGCCAAGCAGCCCACCCCACTCGGACACACCGGCCCTGTGTGATACCTCCTGCGTGGATGTTTCCAGAGCTTTTGTTGATCAGAGCTCTCCTCTGATCCTGACCACAGCCCCTGAGAAGTGGGTGGACTCACTGTATAGAACTGGCAGCTGAGGCCCAGGGAGGGCAGGGCTGGCCCTGGATCACACAGTTTGGAGCCGCTCACGGAGCGCAAGGTGCAGTGGGGAGCACACCTACACAGAGAGAGGCTCCCACAAATCTTGGGCAGAGGGAAGGTGCCGTCAGAGCATTGTGTGTCCTCCTCAGAGGAACACTTTATGAGAGAATGGAGGACAGAGTCAAGTTCTACCCTGGAATCCTTGAGGCAGATGGGGCGGCTATCCGGGGTCCCGCTGGCTAATAGATGCTAGTGGGTTTGGCCCAGCAGGTGTTACACAAGAACTCAGAGGGTCTGAACTGGGAGCAAATCCTCGACGAGTCCAGCCAGGGTGCAGTTGGGCAGACTGAGGTCCAGAGAGGGCAGGGACATAGCCGCAGGCCCGAGGACCTTCAGAGGCAGAGCCAGAGCCAGAATCCAGAGCCATAGCCTCCTGGCCCTGCCGAGGAACACCCCGGCCAGCTGTGCCTCTCCCTCAGACCTCACTAGCTCCCTCTGCTTACTACAGGCCCAGCAGGTGCTGAACACGATTGGGACCCAAGACTGAGGCAGAGCCTAGAGACTGGGGGCTGTGTTGGAACTGTGCCCCTGCCTGGATCTGAAAATTACCCGAAGCCCCATCCCTGTGCCCCCCACCTCACCCTGATGGCAGCTGCAGCAGATGATTCTGGGATCCTGCTGGGGACAGCCCTCAGCCTCAGCGGGCCAGATCCCCACCTCTCTCCCCGGGTACCTCGAGGCAGCCTCAGCCTCTCTGTTTCCTTAAGGTGCACAGTTCAGGGGCTTCCTTGGAATTGAAGGAGCCAAACTGTGCTCAGAGCCCAGGTCTTGGCCTTTTGCAGCTGAAATTATAGCAGGGGCTCAGCTCTTAACCCCCTCCCAGGTCCTGGGCTTGAGTAGGCTGGGGCAGGCCTGAGACACCAGGGATTCTGAGGAGGGTAGCTGGGACAGAAGGGGCCCTTGGCCAGCTGCACCCACCTCTACTCCCAGGCTGCCTAACGTGACCCAGGCTGAACCCAGCACCCCGTAATCCGGGCAGCAGCCCCACCCCCATCACATGCTCCTGGGAGCCCAGAAGAAGGGGTGCCAGGGCAGGCAGGCTCCAGGGAGGGCTGGGCCGGGCATTTCCTGCCGACGGGTGCCAGGCTCCAGTTCCCTGAAGGGATGATTCTTTAGCCTTAGTCAGAGGAAGTGAGGCAGGGCAAACGGGCAATGTGTGTGCAGTGCCGCGAGGCCTGGCAGGGCCGGGTGGGGAGGATGGCAGCTGTAGGAGCCAGGGAGTGGCCCTGGCCCTGCATATCCGCTACAGCCATACACATCATGTCTGCCCTCAACAGCCCAGCACCCAGGTAGGTCACCCAAGACCAGGGCCCAGCCCCTGACTCCAGCTCCCTCTTCCCCAGCAGCTGAGTCTCTGCTCTGTTGCTCACCCGCTGTGTGGCTTAGACTGGTCACTTCAACCCTCTGAGCCTCGGGGTTCTCATCTGTGAAGTGGGAAAATTGTGGAACCCATATGCTCCTGGCTTCCCCCTGCCCCAACATCAGGAACCCCCCTCCTAGCTTGGCCCACTCTCGGGGTCCTGGGGAAAGAGTCCACCAGGGTAGAGTCTCTGCCCAATTGAGCAGAGGGGCAGTCCAGGCTCAGAATGCAGGGCCCTCTCAAAAACTGCCTGCTTGAACAGTTTATGTCGTGCGGGTGTGCGCAGTGGTGACACCCCAGCTCTCCGTCGTGGCCGAGCTGTTTGCATCCCCACCCTTGGTTAGGCCCAGACAAATGGGCCTCCCTGCCCTCCACAGGGTGGTGATTTAGCAACACCATGGCCACCCGCAGGCTTGGGCTGTGGGCACCTGCCACAGCACCGCTCCCCAACCCACAGCCCCTGCTTTGGAGTGTGCTTGGACCCCTGATGTCTGGATTTTTGGGCTTTTCTGTGAGCCAGCTCTGATCACACTGGGTAGGAGAGGCAGTTTCTGTCTTGGTCCCTGGTCTGGGACCCCTTCCCCAAGGTCCCACCCCTCTCCCACTGGAGAAGCCCAGCAAACCCTGGCCAAATAGAGCAAAGAGGAAGCATGGGGGCTCAGGGCTCCAACTGCCAGCCCCTAACAAAGAGAGGCAGAGGGTGAGGTTGGGTGTATCAAGAGAGAGCCCTGTACAGCCAAGTGCTCATGGGGGGCTCGGACTAGCCCAAGGACAAGCAAAGGTGGCCTTGAGCTAGCTCACACATGGAAGGTCACTGGGAGCAAAGGCTAGGCAGGGGCCTGGTGAAGACTGAACTGGAGAGCCCTTCTCGGCTCTTCCCACCCCTTGGGCCAGGGGCCCCTCCCTGTCTCTGCTCTCACTGGGGCCGGCACTGGCTCAGGCAGGAGCACAGGTGGGAAATCTTACCCCTCAGGGTCGCAGACACCCAGCGCCCTGCTCGAAGATAGGGCGACCAAGACTCTGTGGGAAAGAACCAGGGGCGCTGCCTGGTGCCCTCGTTGTGGCTGGCTCTGCCCCAGCTCTGACTGAGCCAGAAGGGAAAGGTAAGGAAGACAAGGAGGCTCTCTGGGACAGATGTGACTGGGCAAGATGGGGGCGAGGGTGTCGGGCTCTGGCCAGGCTGGGGAGTCGGCCTCCCTGCCGGGGCCTGGGCTGGGTGGGGGCAGCAGGGCTCAGGCTGGCGGGCTGTTGATCCAGCCCAACAATGATGAAATGGCCCCTTTGTCCTGCGGCGCCAAAGTTGCTGTGACTGGAGGAGGCGTGACGTGAAAGGGTCATTGTTCCCACTTGGGCAGCCACTCAGGGAGCTGGAGGACCGACCCGGAGCCGGCTTCATGCCAAGGCTGCAGCCCTGCCTGCTGCCTGCGGCAGTTGGAGTATCCTGGGCTCCCAGACTCCTACCCATGGCCACTACTCTGCAGGGCCAGACTTAGCACAGGTGTCCACTGACCATAGTGTCCTGTTCCCTCCCTCCACTGAGCTCTCCCACCGGAATGATATGGCAGATCATAAATGGGGTTTGCCCCCAGTGTGGGAGGCTAGGCTCTGCTCTTAACATCCATGCGAACCGTGTGAGGCAGGACGCCTGGGAACTTGGGGGGTAAAGAAGCTGCTTTGTCCTGGGGCAAGGAAACTTGCCAGTGACATTCACATCCCTTGCTGTGACCTCAGGGACCCTCCCCGCAACCTTCCACATGAGGGGAAAGAGGACCAGAGAAGAGAATTGGGTGGCCCCAGGCCACATAGCACTAGCATACTAGCCGGTTGGCTGACACCAGATAGCTGCCTCCCAAGTCCCCACACCTGATGGACCTCCTTTCCCTCTGGATCCTTGAAGCCCCCTCCTTGCCACTACCCTTCTCCTGCCCCTCCAATCCATTCTCCCCTGAGCAGCTGACCCTGAGATCTTTCCAAAACCCAAAACTGATTCAGTCCCTCCTTGGCTTCCAACCTGCCATGGCCTCCCACAACCAGAGAAAGTTCAAGCTCTGGTGCTGGCAATCAAGGCCCTCACTGTGCTGTAGCAGTCAGGGGTTAGAAGCCCTGTCCAGAGTCTGGAGTGTCCCTCAGCCCCTGTGTAGGGGCACTGACCACAGTAAAGGCTGTTTTATCTCCCCAGATCCAGCCTTCATTCCTTGTTCCCACAGGTCCTGCCCTCTTGAGGGACCCCATTCTTCTGTGCCACTCTTCCAGGTCCCCTTCTCCTCCAGGTCCAGCTGCCTCCAGACTTTGGGGTTCAGGTGAAGACCCAGGAAGCTGGGCAGAGGTGGTCTGGAGCCATTGGTCCAGGTCCAAGTTGGAGCCCCTTCTCCTCACCCCGGTGGCCCAGCCGACTGCAAAGTTTAGAACCATTCTCCTCTCCGACTCGCCACTGCCCCCAGCAGCTGGCATCAGGCTCAGCCTGACCCAGGCTAATTAAACCCTCCCCTAGCCCAGGCGAGGCTCTGGCTCCAGCTCTAGACGTTTTTCCCTGGAGGGATGGAGCTAATTAACCGAGAGGGTTTAATTAATCAATTAGCGTGGCCTCCAGACCCCTCCACTTAGCTGTGGCAGTAGCAGATATTTATAAACAGGAGCTGCCAGACCCTTCTCTGGCTGCCTGGAACAAAGGGGAAAGCAGGCAAGCGCGGTGGGTACAGAGGCAGTGAGAACAGGGGCTGCCGAGGCCGGAGATCCAGCCAGTGGTGCAGAGGCACTCAGGTCCACCTCCTGGGCACCGCCAGAGGCCTGAGCAGGTGCAGGATTGGCAACACCTGGGCACGTGAGGCTACACGGTGGGGCGTGTACTCCAGGTACAGCTCCACGGGCACAGGTCACACAGGTCTGACATCCAGAGCTGGGCAGATTTCTAGAAGCACACCAGACAATGGCCAGAAGGGCTGGTGATGTGCAGCTGGAGCCAGCTCCCTAGCTAGCAAGGCCTCCAGGGGATGGGCCTGCACAGAAGGCCATGGGAGCTAGGGGAAGCACCAGGACCCCAGCTAGGGGGTCCCAGAGGCTGGGAAGTCTTTATGGAGGAGGAGGCATTTGAGGCAAGCTCAGGAGAAGAGTAGAGAGAGGTAGCCAATTGAAGGGGAGAGTAGATGATGCACAGCATTCTGGGAAGAGGAAAATGCATATGCAAAGGCCCAGAGGCAGGAACAGAAGGAGGTTCTTCACCACAGAATGTCCCCTTCTCTGGGAAGCCTCCCAGACAGCCTTACTGGTTAGAATTGGTGTCCCCGAGTCTCTGCCCTCCCCTGCCCCCCCAGCTCTCACACTCCAGGACAGCCCTGACTCAACACTCCTTCCCATGCTTCCTGAGCACCTCTCCCCCTCTGTCTTCCCTGCCCGGCCCTGAGAAACCCATACCTGCACCCCACTCCATTCAGAAAGGGGACTATAGACTCGGTCCTCTGAGATGCTGCTTTCCTGGGGTCAGCACAGGCAGGAGCCCAGGTGGTATCAGGATTGGGAGGGGTCAAAGGATCAAAGCTGTCCCTTACTCGGCAGACCTGGGTTAGCTGAGAGGAGGGAGTCCCGACCCCAGAGCAGCACCTTCCAGACTTCTTTGTTCCATCTTGGCTTCCTCCTCTGTTCATCGGGGATAATCCAGAACCTCCCTCGGACAGCTGCTGGGAGCATCAGTTGAGTTTGTTATGTAAAGCTGGCAAGGCACCCTGGCCCAGAGCAAGGGCCACATACGTGTGTTGTTATTATTACTCTTATTGCACTGAGAGCTGCCAGAGGACCAACTACTCGGCAGAACTCCCCAGCAGGGCAACCTGAGGAACAGCTGGACCTGCTGAGGAAAGGCCCAGCCCCCTGTGCTTGGCTGGGCCCCTGCTGGGTACCTGGCACCACCGACACACGGCTTCTCCAAAGCAGCTACAGTAATAGCCAAGACGTAAAAGATAAATGATCCTGCTTTCCTCTCGGAAATCAACTGGAAAAATGGAGCACAGGTGTTTGCCCCGGAAATGCCACTTCTGGGCAGGAGGCCCAGAGAAAGAACCTGAAGTGCAGGGCCAGAGGTTCCGATGGGACAATGAAGAACAGAGACAACCTGAGTGCCCAGTGGCCAGGGAGGGGCGGTGGTGTCCAGCCTCTCCCTTTCCCAGGGGCAGGGGAGAGGGCTGCAGGGGCCTGGCTCCGGGAATGTCAGGGACAGTGTGAGCCAGGCCTTTGTTCCTGCCGTGCCCCAACCTGGGGTACCGTCCTAAGCCTCCACGCCATGCTCTGCGGGGGAGAGAAAAGAAGCAGCCCCAGCCAGGGAGGTCTCAGGCAGGTGTGAACGGGGGACCAGAGGTAGGCTTACATAGGTGAGGTGCTGCGGATGGGGAGGACTTGGGAGTGCGAGGGGCTGTTGAGGAGGGTCCTTGTACAAGCAATGTAGGAAAACAGGCTGAACAAAGCAATAGACTGAGATGGAGGGGACTGAGCTCAAGGCCCATTCTGAAAACCCCAGGAAGACACCTAGAACCCCTGAACAGACCGTCCCCAGTCAGGGCTGGAGCGGAGAGGGGCGGACCAGGGGCCACGGCTCACCTAGAGCCCTCTTGCATGGCAGCACTCTAAATTTCTCAGGCCCTCAGGACCAGGGGACACTGTGGGGGAGCCCCCAGGGCAGGTAGATGAAAGAAGAAAGTGTTCTCAAGGGGCTGCAGCAAAAGAGTCTCCTGGATCAGAGAGAGGCCCAGCCTGCCCCACCCCTTCCCAAGTCAGGCCCTCTGCCCAAGTTTCCCCAGCTCTGAACTCCAGCCTTCTTCCTTCAGGCTGGTTACTGGCTCCTGGGCTACTCCGGATGCCAGGTTGTCCAGGCCTTGGGACGGAAGGGAATAATCCACAAGTCCCGAGTCTGAGGGCTGGGTCCCTCAGAATCGTTATTCTCATTTCTTGCCTGTACAACTAGGGAACCTGAGGATGGATGGGAGGAGACCTGTCCAAGGTCACACAGCCATCCGTGATAGTTGGCCTTGGGAAGTGGTCCTCTGGGGGTGGTCACAGTTACATTGGCATCATCATTACTCACATTCCCAAGGCCTCACTGGGAAGAAGACCCTACATCCTGCTTTCTTCTCTTAGACCCACAGTTTTTTTTAAGATTTTATTTTTAAATAATCTCTACGCCCGACATGGGGCTCGAACCCTTAACCCCAAGATCAAAAGTTGCATGCTCCACCGATTGAGCCAGGTACCCTCAGACCCACAATTCTTATTTCCGCTGTACAGAAGAGAAAACCAAGGTTCTGAGAGGGGGCCACCAGGGTTGTGCTGTGCCGAGAAAGTCTTTAGTATGAGGGAGGATCTTCGTGAGCCCTGCCGCTCTCTGGCTATTCGATGTGTGGGCACACATTGAGGGGTGGGGGCAGGTGAGTGGAACGCAGACTCCAGTGGCCAGGGTTCCATCGTGGACCCACACAAGTACTGGCAAAGACCCATCTTTCTACATGGCGTGGTGTCTGCCATTCAGGCCATGGACGTGGAGTCAGATGCTCTGTCCACACCATGGGTCTTGCCTCCCATGAGGTTCGAACACTGCTAGTCCTGCGGGTATGTCATCTACAGTGGTCCAGTCCTCTGACATCCCCACCCCCACCCTGAGTGACCAGCTCAGCCTCCTCACTGTCTCCTCTCCTGCATGCTTGCCCCTCAGGCTGTTCTCCACTTAGCAGCCAGGGGATCTTTCTAGTGACCACCAGACCCTCTGAGCACTAGACTTAGAGCTCTTTAGGGGCTCCCCTGTCCCCCGGACCACACCCGGTTCCTCCCTGGCCCATCGAGGTCTGGGGAAGGGGCTGCAGCCTCTCCTTTGCCTGCAGCAGGGGTGGGAGGGCCCTGGGGCCTGAGGAGGTGTGGGTATGGAGGGGGCAGATGGGGAGCCTAGAGACACCACAGGATACACGATGACCCTGGATGTGTGTGATGGAAGGGGGCTGGCTGCCTGCGCAAGGGATGTTCCAGCAGGCACTACTGGAGTCCCATGTCGCTTGTGGGGGTTAATCTGGTCCAGCCAGAGACAATGGGGCTGAGGCCTCATTTTACCTTTGGAGGGTTGCTAATGATGGTCTTTAATGGCCATGCCTGGGAAGGGATGACCTCACCCCCGCCGCACCCTAATGAGAGGAGGCTGGAGTCAGAGGCAGGCGGCTCCTGCATCACTATGGGACCTGCTTGGGCTTGTCCTGTCTGAGAAATGAGGGGGCCGTGTGTGTGTGTGTGTGTGTGTGCGCATGTGCACATGTGTTTGGTCCTTCACACGGCTGCAGAGAGAAGGCTCCCAGCCCCGCTGGGGAGGCAGGACCTGAGTGAAAAGACTCAGGGCAGCAATGTGGGGAAGCCTAGCTTCTACTGTGACTCACTCTATGACCCCATCTAAGCCTCCCTTTTCCTATCCACGTGGGGTTGGGGACAGTGGGATGATTCTGAATTCTTCTGAGGCTCTCAGGTCTGCTGGGTACCAGGAGACCGACGGGCTAATCCCAGGAGATCTTTGGGAGGAGGTGAGAGGGCTGTGCTCAGGTGGGGTGCAGAACCAGCAGGGGAACTATGTCAGAGATCAGGACTCAGACACCCCACCCGTGCGACCCAGGTTCCCGGGGTGCCCAGAGTTCATCGTGTTAGCATGCTCCCACCTGGCTCCCCGCATCATGATGGCTTTCCGGCTTCGGTTAAGGGTTTTGGTGTAGGTGCCGGTGTTCCCGACCACATCCAGACCCACGGACATGGAGGGAAGCCCCCATGCAAACTTGGTGTCAGGGGGCAGGCCTGAATGTGCTAGGCGGTGTAAGGAGGGGAGGGGGCACGTTCTGGCATGGGTTCACTGCTCGCCTCCATCCTGCCCTGTTCATGAGGGGTGACTACGTTTGCACCCTGGAAGAGGCCCTTCTCGGGCAGCCCCCCTCCTGAGGGCTGCCTGCCCCTCCCCCAGGCTCAGAGCAGGACCACCCTAGGGGAATGCTCATCTGTCAGATGCCCTGGAGGGGGACTGCTTCATAGTGCTGCAAGTTCTTTCTCGTGTCCGGCCTTAGTCACTCCTGCTGTTGCACCTGATTCATTTATCAGAGGACAAGCTGAGGGCCCCATTATCCTGCCACCCAGCCTGACATCACCAAACTTCCCTCGGGCACGTTCCCACTCCTGAGACAGCCCAGCCTGCACAGGAAATGGCTGCTGGATGAATGTGCCAGTGAGTATGAGTGGCTCAGATGTCCCTCCCATGAGAAGGCTAGGAAGTGGCCAAGAAGTGGATGGGGGAGTTCGGGCCTGGGCTGAGATGGAGACAGAGACAGGAATCCAAAGGGAGGCAAAGAGGGGGTCAGGAGGAGAGATGGGACTGAGGGCACAGAGACTAAGCAGATCAACCTCAGAGAGCCAGTGTGTAGGAGCTCAGGAGACATTGGCATCAAGGGCTAATGATGGCCTGGGACAGAAAGGGCCCATGAGGGTACAGCACAGCAGAAACAGGGTAGAATAACAGGAGCTCAGAGTAGACCATGAGACAGATCAGGGGGACCATGAGGTGGGAACCTGGGAGCCAGTGGGGAGACAGCCGTCCAGAGTAAGCATGGCCTAGCTGGAAGTCACAGAGTGAGGACCCAGAGTCCCAGCCACATAGTCATGACCTGGCCCTCTGTCCCCACCAGAGGGAAGCAGAAGGGAACCACAGCCAGGCATGGTGCTGAGGTGTCGATTTCCTCAGATGGGGACACTGAGGGTCAGAGAGGCCACCTGGCCTGAGGTTGTACAGGACCTAAAGCCCCGGGGTCCTACATTTGAGGAGCTGCCTCAGGAGGCAATGCTGCCCCCACCCCCTACCCTGTGCCGGGGCACACTGGCACTGCCAGGCACTTACTTGGCCTGTTGAGGGCCCAGCCCCCAGCCCGGCACCCGCGGGCTTCCCCAGCCCCGGCCAAGGGCAGCAAGAGGGAACAAAGGCCCAGTCTCTGCCTGCTCAGCCCCCACCCCCTTGCCTGCCCCTGGCACAGACAGACCAGGGCCTCGAGGGAGCCCAAGGGCAAAAGCAGCACCTGCCCCTTTGCAGAGGCTGCGAGACTCCCCTTCCCCCCTCCACAGGCCTGCTGGCTGCACAAGTGTTCCCCCATTCGAAAGATGGGAAAGCTGAGCGACAGGGGTGAGGAGCTGGTAGCCATATATCTGGGATTAGAACCTAGGTCCTTTTGCTTGAAGAACCTGCCCTCGACCATTCATCATACGCCTGAAGATGTGACTGTATTCTGGCTGACCATAACTCATGGGCAGAGATGGAGCAGAGACCAAAACAGCAGAGCCTCCTGGACAGCCCAACTGGGAGTCTTTAGAAAGGGGCTGAGTTGCCCTTCCCCATCCTACCTGCCTACACACCTGGCTTCCTACCTGGGGCCAGCCCAGTGTTGGTCATAGTGGAAGGGATAAAGCCAGATGAGGGGGCAGAGATGAGGAAATGGAGTCAGCGCTTAGTCTCTGACTCCGGCTCACTCAATCCAGCCAGAGGCGAAGGAAACAGAAACCCTCTGGGGCCTCCATTCCCCATCTGTAACATGCACCCATATTGCCCACTGAGGGTCTCACACCCCCAGGCCACCACCACCACCCTTCTCCAGGTCTCTTCCCTCTTTCTTGCTCCGTGCTTCCCTCCAGGTCCTGTTTTTGAGCCCCCAGTGGCGGGGGGGGGGGGGGTGCTACCTGGTGGGTGGATGCTTCCTTGCTCTGAAGAAGTCAGGCATGGCCAGTTCCTCCCTGTAGGTCCAGGCCCAGACTGGGAAGTGACATTGACATGCTCGTTGTGTCCCAAACACACAGAAAAGCACTGAGTATCTGGGTGTGATTGGCTCACCTTTCATAGAGATGGAAACTGAGGCTCAGGGACGCTTGAGGGACCTGAGGCCACCCAGCTTGAGGAGCGAAGCAGCGCCGACCCATCACCAGGCAGGTTTTACATCCCACTGGCTTCCCAGGGACTGTGGGGCTGGAGTTTGGGAGGATGAGGTAATACTCGCACACCCTCCGTTCCATGCACAAGAGCAAGAGAAAATGTGAGGGCCCCAGGGCCTAGTCAAATCTGGGTGATGCCCGAGTGGGCAGCCCTGAGCAATTCAGGGTGGGCAGAAGTCTAGTTATGTGACCTTGGTCCACAACACCTGTCCATGCCTCGATCTCCTGTCAACCAATGAACAAAAGCCCACAGAGAAAGCCCTGAGGTCCCTGCCTGCAGTGCCTGAAGGCTGGGGAAACGCCACACCTCAGCTCCTTCCCCAAGGCCTGGCCACTCCTCCCAGTGAGGGCCTAACGGACTTCGCACAGAGCAGGTGCTGGGATGCTGGCCACAGCCCCTGTCCTGGCCACCCCCCAGCCCGGGCCCAGCCCTTTATTGGACACCACAACTTGTTTTAAAGAAAAAATAATATTTATTTGCAATATAAACAAAGTCCCGTCGCTGGTTCGGGATATATATATGTATGTGTGTGTATATATATGTAGGGTCACAAATTTTCCTTCATAAGATCATAAAGCAAAACTGGCCACCCTCTTGGCATACTCTCATTTACACAAATCCAATGCATCTTTCTGGGTTTTTCTTTTTAAAAGTAAAAAAGAGAAAGAACCATGTACAGCATGGAAGCTTTTCGTCAATTTCTCGACTGTGGCAAGATTTTAATCCGCTGCCTTAAAGAATCCCTGAAAACCGCCCCGTGAGGTAAGATGCGGTGGGGCAGAGTTTCCGTGGCCTCACTCACATGCCAAGTGCCGGCTTGCTCAGGGACCCCAGCCTGACCACTCACCTCTCCCTGGGCCCCTGCAGTCCTGACACCTGGAGGGACTGAGGCTGGAGAAGGAACAAAACTGGAGAGGATAACGGAATCCATGGCTTTGTTCTGTGGATCCTAGGAGGGGGTGGACAGAGCCCCACACCCCGTTCACTTGTCCATCCTCGCCCCTTCCGTCCCTGCCCAGGGATTGAAACGGGTGCGAGTTTCCTGGTAGTAGAAGGCATGGGCAAGATGAGTGCAGGGCAAGCTTCCATGGGACAAGGGGGCTGGGAGTGGACCTGGACCGAAGCAACAGCCAGGGGGAGGGACAGAGACTAGGAGGTAGGGCTGGGCCTCCACCACGGAAGCTTCCCCCAGCCGCTGGGCCTCCACTCTCAGTCACAAACAGACAGGGAGAGAGAGAGACAGAAGTAGTGGGTACGCATAGAAAGGGCCCGGGGCCCAGACCCTCCTACGGGCTGAGCCCAGAAGGGCTAATGCTACTGCTTGGCAGTCCCCCGCAGCCCTACCTCCAGCAGGTATCAGCAGGGCCTCCCATCTCCTGCCTCGGGGTGGGGGTCTGCAGGGGCCGCTGGAGGGCAGAGAATGTAGAGGCCCCCCCACCCCCCCAGGGCAGCCCACCGATTACGCCTTGCAGAGGTCATCGTGGGCACGTGCAGTGCCACAGGGGCTGGGCCAAGAGACGTGTGCATGACTGGGGGGGTGTCTGACACTATGAGAGCAGCAAGCCACCCCTTCAAGAAGGACCTGCTGCAGAAACGGGAGGCTTCACACATGTGCAAAATGCATTTGGTCAAGATCAACACGGGGTTTGTCTTTTCCATTAAAAACAGAAACAAAAACCAATAATTGCTTTTTGAAATAGGAAGAAAAACAAAACTTAGAACATTTCTCTCTCTCGCAGGATCAAGGAAGGGATAAAATACTGGTTTATACAATCCACTGTTGTATGTAGCCTGAAAATAACACTTTTCATTAAAAAAGAAAAATCAAGAAGAGCTTGAACACTCGCTGTGCTCCAGGGAGCTTGGATTTACCTGCCAAAAGTAAAAAGTAAACTCAGGTCCGTGGATGTGTCTTTAAAAAATAGCCAAATCGGCTGGGCCATTGGCTGATGGAGTATCCTGGGACAAGGATGAGGCCCTGCTGGACTCCCAAGGCCATGTGTCCCAGAGCTCAGGGCCTCTCTGGAAAGTCCTGCAGAGAGAGGCCTTGCTGTGGTTTCCGCCCTCCCCAGGGCAGAGAGGGAAGCTCGGCCACCCAGCAGCCTGGGCCTCTGGGCACAGGCCATGTCCGACGATGTCTGGGTTCCGGCCGGACACAGCAGGAGTGGGCAGCCCACCTGGCCCAAGGCGGGGGGGGGAGGGGGGGGGTCGAGAGGGGCCGGCCCCACCCACCTGTGCCCTGGCCTCACGTGGACTCAAGGGTGTTGAGTGGGAACAGGTTGTGGTTGGTGGGCGTGGAGAAGTAGAGCTGCTCACTGGGGGTGTGGTTGTCGCACGGGCTGCTCAGCCCCAGCGTCCGCTCGAAGTCCAGCAGCTGCCCCATAAAGTTGAAGTTGGGCGAGATGTTGGACTTTTTCCTCTTGACAAAGTCGTAGGCGTCATTGAGCGAGAGGTTCATCTTCTGCATCAGGTAAGCCACGGTGACCGTCACCGAGCGGCTGATCCCTGCTAGGCAGTGCACCAGGACACCACACTTCTTGGAGCGGGCCTCGTCTGAAACACACAAGCATGGGTCAGGGAGGCGCCTCCTCCAGGGAGTCAGAGGTGGAGCAGAGGTACAGAGGGTGGCATGGCCACGGGCTGGTGCTGCCTGACTCTTGAGGGACCTGGTAAGCTCCACACGAGAACAGCACTTGGTGTAGAGGTCAAGAGCGTGACTGTGGAGTGAGCTTCAAGTCACTGGACATCCCGGTGCCTCAGTTTCCTCATCTACAGAATGGGTCCCCTTGTTCAGTGCTCTTATAAGGAGCTGAGCCAAGAGAGGCCTCCACAAACACCAGCACCAGTGATGGCTGTGGTCACAGCTAGTCCTGCTGCTGCTACAGCGAGTGCGCAGACTGTGCTGAGGGTGTCACCCGTGTCCTCTCAGGCCATCTGCACCACCGTTAGCAAGTTCATTTTATAAATGAGGACACAGACGCAAAGACTAAGGCCAGCCCAAGGCCACACAGAGGCTCCCCCTAACGCACAGTACACACCATCAGCCAGTGACCTGGTGGTGGGGGCTGAGCCTGCTCTCCTGGTGCAGCTCCCATGAGTACCCCTTGAGAGCCTCCTGGGAAGCTGGCCCGAGGGAAGCCCCTCAAATGGGAATCAGGGCCCGGCCCTACACTCAGCTCTGCCCCATAGTCAGGGTTTGGGAGGAAGGTTGCACTTGAGGCTTCACAAGTGGGGTTTGCTTAAGTGCAGCCCACCCACATCACTTACTAGACTTCCCCCAGCAGGCACATGCACCACCACAGCCAACCAGCTTCCGCCAACCCACCCAGCATCTCAGACTCCTCCACCTGACATAAAGTAGGAGCTCACATACTGGTCAAGCCACTCAACAACTCAGTCCTGTCATCCCTTCACTCCTAGGCCCGAAGGTAGCTGCCCCTCTGTGCCAAGGATGTAGATTAACAAGAGGCAGCCCTGTGGAGCCCTCAAGGTCCCCACCTCTCTGATTCTGAGACCACTGGGAGCGAGGCACACAGGCAGTGCTCAATCAGTGCACTCGCACAAGATGACACGCAGGTTCACAAGCTGATCCGCTTCTGGTGCTCACTCCCTCTGGCCTGGCAGAGCTTCCCCTCCTCAACCCCGTGAGGGTACCCAGGGCTAAGCATGCAGTAGGTACTTAATCCAGATTCAGGGACTGACTAAGGGCAAGACTAGCAGGGCAAGAGACAGATGTGGCTTTGCACAGAATCCAGAATCCTGTGGTCTGACCTTGAGACTTGGGGCTAAACGGGTGGTGGAGATGAGCCTCCAGGGGTGACACACCAAGATATGGGGAACGTCTGGACCCCAAATCCACTCCTGGGTGACCCAAAGTGGAACTGCTTCCGCCAGCTTTATTTTTTAGCACTTTCAGGGTGTGGCTGAGCAGTGTGGGGGCTGGGGCTTGATTCTGTCCCACTGAGTCCTAGGGGATGCCTGGGCCTCTATTTCTTCATGGGTGTCCCCACCCCTACCCCTACACCCCCAGATGCAGAGGGGCCTTTAAGAAGGATAAAAACATCCATGAGCCAGGCTCAGCCCCAGGAGTCTGTCCAGGGACCCCTTCTCCCCTTCCCTTTCTCAGTGAGGGAGAGTGAATGCTCAGGCAGCATCCACATACCTCTTGGTGGCCCGGCTGGCCGTGTTCTGGGCAGAGCTGGGAAGCTCCCGATGGCCTGGTCACAGCCCCTCCCCCAGGCCTCAGCTTCCTTCCTTCCTCCCAGCCAGGCACCTAGTTTTGGTTCCCAGTAAGCGGATGAGGCGGGGAAGCCTCCCACTTCCTGTTATTAAAGCTAGCACAGCCCAGCTGACAGCAAAACGCCCTCCACTGGACACTACTGCCGGCAGGAGAGGACTGTCCAGGCCACCTCCCCTCTGCCATTGGAGGCTGGGCAGAAACATAGGGTCACCAGGCTCAGAGAACCAAGGGTTTACATACACCCTGATCTTATATCCCTTCCCCGCACCCTGGGAAGAGCCAGGGCCGGGAACATGACCTGTAGTTCAACAGCCTCCAGCTGGCCATGGAGGAAGCAGGATGGGGAGGTCAAAGATAAGGCAACTTGTGGAGCTTGAGTCAGCTGGGGACGCAGGGGGCTGAGGGCTCTAAGCCAAACAGCAGAATTGCAGAATGGTCTAGAAGAGGGCCCCTACACTCCAAGCAAGCCCCACAGGTTGCCGGGAGCATCCGGGGCCCCACCAAGTCACTCTGGGTCACCACATTCCAAAAACTGCCTGTTTGGGGTCGGCCTCTGGCTTCAGGGCCACCCTTCAGCCCCTTCGGGTACAAAATAAAGCCCAAAGAGGCACCGTGACAGCCCCCTCCTGGTGAGACATGTGTGCTGAGGCGTGATGCAGAGCGAGTAAGACCCGTGGGAGGTCTGAGAGCTGTGATGTTTCAGCAAGCTGAGCCCCAAACAGCAGAGCCAGAAAAACACAAGCTGGACAGTAGAGTCCATGGGGTGCCATCGGTTGCGGGGAGCCCAGGACTCGGGGGACCGAGGGCCTCGGTGACTCATAGCAGGCATGGGTTCTCCCATGGGCATACGTTGGCACATGCAGGACACACACAGGCCCCGACAGGCCCAGAGGTACCCAGTTGGGTGTGGGTGACACCCAAGTCCTGTACACACCTCGACGCACCCGCCCATCCACCCTGCCCAGAGCACAGCAACACCTACCAATGAAGCTGATGGCCTCAGGGAAGAACTGGGAGAGGTTCTGGCTCCAGTGGTCAGAGATGGGGATCTGCTTGTAGGTGAACTCGCCACCGTGCTCAAAGGCGTTGGGCAGGTTAGGCGTGACGTTGAGGATATACTTGATGCCGTACTTGCCGAGCACGTCCAGGTTAGTGGAGTCCTTGGCGCAGCCGAGGTAGAGGTAGGGCAGGATCTGGACGGGGAAGGCCGGTTGGCTGGATGGCACGGGGCTGCCGTCCGACTCAGTGGCACTGCTGGGCAACTCTCGGTCTGACTCTCCATCTGAGCAGTCAGAGCTGATCCGCAGGCCCCCCAGGCCCAGCACCGAGGTGGGTGGTGAGCCACTTGGTGAGGACGAGCTGTCCACGTTGGTCTCGCAATGCTCTGAATACTCTGTCTGGAACTTGTTGAAACCACCTGTGGCCAGGGTGAGAGGCCCTGGGTGAGAGACTGCCCATGCCACTGGCCAAAGGCCCCAGACCAATGGGCTGCACGAGACCAACGACGGCCAGAGCTGCCCACGTCAAGCACCATTAACACAACAGCCAACGTGGGCCAGGCCAGGTTTGTTACACATGTACTTTCTCCTGTGTTCTCTATATCTATCCTATGGCCCACTGGACAGAATGGGAAACTGAGGCCCCAGGAGGTGAAGTAACTTGCCTGAGCTCCATTCCCTTACCCATAAGGCTTCAGAGCCCTAGGCATACCACCAGCTTTAGGGCACTTAAGGCCAGGCCCCAGCTCATTCATCTTCCACAGCTCCCATGCATACCTGGCACACATGGGTGCTCAGTAACTGCTAAATGGTAAAGGAAAGCAGACAACCCCATCTGGGGTCAGCACCAGTGGGTTTGCAAGCCCCTCTTCCAGATGAGACTGCAGGGGCTGGTGCTGTGTCTAGGTCAGTTAGAGGCACAGAGAGTCTGGGCCTCTGGACTGGGAGTCCAGTGCCTGCCCCCCACCCCAACAGTCACCCCTTTCCTCCCATAATGGCAAGTTCATAAAAGGGGTCCCAAACTCCACCTCTCTCAATTAGAACACAAGACCCCCCAGACTTGGAAACACAGAGGGGGAGGGCTGCTGAGGCTTTACAGAGAGAAGAAGTGGGGAACGTCTTGCAGCTAGGCATGGGCCCTGCGCCCGAGGGTGCTGCAGGCCTCCCCTCCCCGCCTGCCCGCCTGCTGCCAGCGAGAGGCCATTTTGGAATGTTAATTGGAAACACCGGCTGCAGCCACTCGCCCCCCAGCTGCCTCCCCCTTCCACAAGTTCTAGGGCAGGAGGCTGCGGATTCAGGGGTCCTGGAAAGCCAGGGGAAGGGACACTGCTTATAGGCCTGCCCCAAGTGCCCCAAGAGGCTGTGTCCCCAAGGAGTGAGACCAATGTCTAGATGCCTGGAGTCCCCCAACCCAAACAGTCCCTATACGTTGGGGGCGTGGAAAATGCTGCCAAAGACTCCCCTAGCCTGACCCTGGTCTTCGAGGACAGGAAATCTAGACTGGAGGAGCTGGACCTAGGTGCTCGCTCGCCTTTAGGGTCCCAGAGGAGGCCCCTCCCTCCTCTGAGGGGTTCACCAGGAGCCTGGGTGCTGCCATAGCCCCAACAACAGGGGCGGGGAGGGGGGGGAGGGAAAGCCCAGGCCAGGAAAAGTTTGTCCGGCCCACTCGATTCGTGCCGAGAAGGCGGTGCAGAGGCGACCCCCGTGCCAGCCTAAACGCTCACTGCCGGGGCCGGGCTGCCGGTGGTAGGGCCGGGGGGGGGGGGGGGCGACGTGGCGCCGGCCGGCCGGGCAGGCGGAGCGCAAGGAGAGAAAGTAGCCTCCGGCGGGGGCGTCAGGGAGCCGCGGGAGAGCCCCAATCCCCGACAGGGGTCTCAGTGCTGCTCTCACCTTGGAGGTAGTAGGCCTGGCAGCCGTCGTCGCGCAGCTTTTGCAGGAGCAGGCCAAGCACTGAGGCAGGAGCGCCGGGCTCTGGCTGCCACTCGGCCGTGGCCTCGTCGTAGAGCAACACGGTGGCCGCCTTGCAGCGCGTGGCGAAGCGCTCCTTGTCTGCATGGTTGGGGATGATGGAGCGGATGGGAAGGTTGCCCTTGCGCAGGCGGCGCAGCATGAGGCCCGGGATGGCCAGGTTGATGGCCGTCTCGATGTGCGACGACTCGAAGAGCTCATGCGGCCGGCAGTCGAGCAGCAGCAGGGACGCGCCGCCGCGCGCCTCCAGCTCCTCCTGCAGCCACTCGGCGCTCTTGCAGGGCATGGCCCCCGCACCCGTCGCAGCTCCCGCGCCGGTGCTAGCGCCGGACCCGGACCCCGCACCGGGCTCCGACCCCGCCCCGGTGTCCCCAGCAGCCGACGCCCCCGAGGCCGACATGTGCGCCCGCGCTGGGGGGCCGCGGAGCTGGTTTTTCATGGGGAGCGCGGGCGGCCCGGGGCAGGGGCCGGGCAGCCCTGCCCTGGGACGGCGCCCCGGCCGCGCGCGGGCCCCAGCCGCGTCTCCGGGCGCCCGCCTCCCGCCGAGCTGCGCGCCCGCCGCCCCGGCCTCCCGGCCTCCGTCCCGCCCGGCCCTCCGCGCGCGCCGCGGCCTGACAGCCCCAATTAAACGGCGGCTCTGGCGGCCGCGCGCCGAGGCGTCCTCCGGGGGGCGGGGCCGCGGGGCCGGCGCCCGGGCTTAAAGGCGCCGCGCCTCCGCCGCCCCTCCCCACAGAGCACGGGGACGCGCTCGCAGCCCAGTGCGCCCGGAGGCAGGCGCCTGCCCGGGCCCTCGCACTGCCTAAGCCCGGAACTGGCTATGACCCGTCTGGAGTGCCCAGCCAAGACCTTTCCCTCTAAGTCCGCGCTCCCAGGTCTTCCGAGTCCTACCTTGAAGGGCTGCCCTACGGGCTTCCTGCGCCTAGCATCTCCTCCCCACTTTCACTGAAGCAGAGTCTTCCCAGGGATGGGGCGGTGGGTGGCGGCAGGCACACTGAGCCAACCTCCCCTCCTCCGGTCTATCAAACCTCATTCATTTATTTTCTCAGTGAGTTCATTCAACAACTGTAAATTGAACGCCTACTACGTGCCAGGCACTGTGCTTAGGAGGTCACCGTTTCAGGCGACTACCTAGTCCCTATGATGGCCACAGGCTCCGAGACCTGAAAGGGGGTCCCACCCTAGCAGTCCTGATGAGGAATCAGCAACCAGGGGACAGGCGGACTAGGAGAACCCAGGGCCGTGCCACACTCCGCGGGCAAGAGTGGAGAAATCCTGGAAAGGACCAGCCCTGGGAAGAAAGAGCGAGCCCTTTAAGAAACCTTTACAAGCGGGGAGGTGACAGGCGCCGAGTGAAGCGCCACGTGACTTTTTCACAGGGGCGGGTGGGAGGGGGAGCTCTCCTTTATCATCAGCTCTCCCTCTCCAACCTCCTTCCCAATGTACCAATCAACTTTCGCGGTAGGCGGGAGCGCGTCGCGCAGATGACCAATCGCGACCGAAGGAGGTCGTTGGGAAGGGAGGCGGGGGCTCGTCACCAGTTCCACCCAGCGCGGGGACGTGGGCGGAGTCTCCGCGAGCGCGGTGTATCAGCTCGCAGGAGGGCGGGGCAGAGGAGGTGAATGGAGCCGCAGGTAGCACTGGAACAAAGCGGCTCGACTCGAGCGGCGCGCGTGCGCAATGCCTGCTGCGCTTTCCCTACCAAGCCAGAGTCTTCTGCCCCTGGAGGGAACCAGCAGCTAGGCCCTGCCGTCCGCCCGATCCGTTCCCAACTTCTCTGCAGTTTAACCCTCCCACTCTGCCCGAGGCTGGCAAACGGCCACCTTGCCTCTACCTACCCCTAAGCTGGAGGGAGTCGGGGTCAGAGGCGGGGCCGGAGGTTCTTGAGATTTCCCGAATGGAGAGCTTCTGGAACCCGGAGGATCTGAGCTTTCCGCTGACAGGAAGGCATGAAGAGGGGCGGCTCAGGAGCAGTCCCCGCTTCTCCCAGTCTTCCATGTGGAGGTCGAAGGGTTTCCCGAGCCACAGGGCTGTGTCGCAAAGGAGCAGGGGTTTCTCCCACAGTCACACTCCAGAAACTCCAGACCATTGCATCCAGAGATGGTCTTGCCACCGGGGATTCCATGGCCAGAGGGTGAACGGAGAATCCTGTCTCTGGCCTCTGCCCAGGGTTGTCCGGGGAGGGGGAGGGGAGTGCAGGGAGGGCCTACTTCCTTGGGGTCCTAGGACCTGTGGAAAAGCTTCCAGGGCCCGAGAAGCCCAGATCCAGACTCTGCCCTGCCACTTGCTGATGTGTTGTGACTATGGTTCTCATCCCTGGGCCTCAGTTTTCTGGCTTATAGGAGAGAGTGCTGGTTTGGACGGAGCCCAGCAAGCCCATCGCAGATCTGTCCAGCTGTGAGGGACTTCTCTGCGGGAGGGCCCTTGGCTGGCAGCCCAGGTGTTGGATGTCGGGATGGAGGGAGCAAGTGAAAAAGAAGCTTGAGCAGACCCACAGCTGAGGGGACCTGCTGGCTGGTGAACATTCCTCAGCCGGCTTCTTGAGGGCTTACTGGAGCTCCAGGTACACAGCAGGGCCTGAGGAGAAAACTGGTCACTGCTCTCACTAGTGGGGGCACAACTGAAATGGGGATCTCGGGTGTGTCCCCACAGTCCCTGTCCGCCCCCCATGGAGGAGAAAGAACCTCCTGGCACAGAGGAAAGGAGGCCCTACCCGCCCCCCCATTAACTTGTGATGGCTCCCTTGTCTCCCGCTCAGGACCCCTCCAGGGGGTCCTGTGAGGATGGGTGGAAATGGAGAAACTCTCCAGGAGGTGGGGGCATCCTCCAGCAGGGATGTAAGAAGAGGCAGGGGTCGGATGAGTACTGGAGGAGGAGGCACCTGGTTAGAAGCAAAGGCGTGGAAGAGAATTAGCACGGCTGGATGGGGCTGCCAGCGGACCATGGGCCCCATCACTCAGCCGGAGGAGTAGCCCAAAGCCTTGGTTCCTGAGTGGCAGCCCCGCCTCCAGTCTTGACCGGTGACACACCATGAGTAAAGTGGAGCATAGCAGGGATGCTCTGGGTGTATGTGTATATGTGTGCACGCGTGTGCAAGGGGGGAACGCAGAACCCTCTGACTTACAGAGCATAGCAGGAACTTGCCCTTTTTCAGGCAGCAAGAGACCAGAACTGCCTCTGCCCAGGGCCTTGCCCTTTAACAGTGAGCCTCCCTCAAGAATGCTGGGAAAGGGTACCTGGAAGAGGGAGCCTAGTGCCCTAGGCAAGATCTTGGGATCAAAGACATTCCTCCACTTCAGGAATGTGGCCTTTCCTGCCCTTCAGGGTTCAGGCCCTCCCTGCAGCCCCCAGGAGAGGTGCCCCACCTCCCCTCTTCCCCCTCACCAGGGTCTCCAGGAGGGCCAGTGTGGGGGGCCCCCAGAACAGGTGTGGGTCCCTGGGGGTGAGCTGGTCTCAGGAGAGGAACTGCACGTGGGGTATGTTTGAGCTCTCTGAAGGCCGTCCCTTTCTCCCACACACCTCCAGGCCTTTGTACACACTACTCCCTCGCCTGGACATTTTTTGACCTCACCCTTTGCCTGCCTTCTAGAAGATCCCAGTTCAGGTGTCACTCTCAGGGAGGCCTCCTCTGATCCTCCAGACTAGAATTACCCCCCTGCTCCGTGCCCCTGGGACCCCTGCCCCCATCTTTGCTGTGGAATCTATCACTGTCACTGTTCGACACCCCCCTACCAGACTTTCTCTCTCTGGACACCCAGTGGCATGTCTACCTCCCTTCAAGCCCATTCTTCTTCTTGCCACCTGTCTCATCCCTGTTCCCTCCAGGTGCCAGGCCTGAGCCCATGAGACGTATTTGTAGCTACCTTCCCTGTCTGCACATAATCCAGCCCCAGAAGCAGAGGGAAGGGGCCTTCCCAGCAGGGCAAGTCTTGGCTATGACAGTGGGACTTTGATGTGAATTGAGCAGATATGAACTGATATGCAACCCCCCCCCCACATGCACATCCACATGGCTTGGTCACCCAGGAACTATGTCACCAAGAATAATTTAAGCATCTTGGAAGCAAACTTTCCTTTTTCCACTGGTGCTCATGGATTTCTTGGAGATGGGCCAACATTTTTTTTATGGTTATTTATTTTGAGAGAGAGAGGGAGAGAGAGAATCTCAAACAGACTCCACACTGTCAGCACGGAGCCCAATGCAGGGCTTGAACCCACGAACTGGGAGGTCATGGGCCAATATGTTTTGAACAGCATATGCCAGAGTGCAAGGAAAGTGAGGTGTGGGGGGTCAGTTCCTTGCCCTCCTGGCCTAAGAAGGCTAGCACAAATTTAGGGTGAGCTCCTGCTTGCTTCCAGGAGGGCATAAGGATGGATTTCACATCCCACCATGAGAGCTGAGCAGGGGCGGGGGAGAGGGCTGGGTACTCCAGTCCAACTGTGTCTGAGACCCAGACTGAGGGTCACTGTGCTTGTCCCTGAACCAGAGGTGCTGTGTTTGGGCACAGAGTAGGGAGCAGGAGGAGGTCAGGGTGAAGTGAGCTGGGGCTGGGGACAGAGAGGCCATGGCTGGTCTGGCTGTGAATTGAAGCCTTGGGACAGGTTTCTCCATCCCTTGGTGGGGTGCCTGCATGGGCTGCAATCAGAACGGGTAAGAAGGGAACTGTGAAAGGCCCCGGCAACTCCCCTGCCCTGGACAGAACTCTTGCCGTGCAGTCCTGTGCTTGTACGTGTACACACACCCACGCAAGGACACACACCCTACAGACCTACGCTGTATCATATCCTCACAAGCATAGATGTGTGTGTACAGAAATACACAATACACGTGGACACACATAGACCCTGCCTGTCTGGGCACTTGCCACTCTTACTGGAGGTAGCCTGGAAGGGTTCTTACGGGCTGGGAGAATCTGCATTCCCCTCCCCCAACCCTCCAGTCACCTGGGCTCACCCTGTCCTATTGGCTATTGTTAGGATCTCTTGCGATGACAAGTTCTGAATGGAACCATGTTCTGCTGCTGCCTTCCTTCCAGCAGGGAGCTGCCGGCCCTGGGTGATGGCAGTGCAGCATGGGGAAGCTATGGCCGGGGATGGCGCTAGGGTTGGGGAGCCACGTGCCTGTTCATCCTCCCCCAGCCCTGCCCAGGTGTGTGGGCCAGAGGGGCGGGAGGACAAGGCCCTGGGGAGCAGGTGGGAGAGGGTCACACCCAGGATAAGCAGAGAACAAGACCTGGCAGGATGAAACTCCCCAAGGCTGCCTGGAGAAGGCAAAGGGGAAGAAGGGAGGAGAGCCAGGCAGCTACGGGACCTCCCCACCATTCGTGCTCAGACGTTTCCTGAGCGCCTGCCCTGGGCCAGGGAGTGTGCAGGGAAGGCAACTGGGACCAGAGAGGGGAGCTAGGCCAATGTAATTCCTCCCTCTCCTAGCTCCCCACCCAGCAGGAGCAGGCCCTCAGCCCACCTCCCCATGTGGATCCCCGTGGCTCACTTGAGACTGTGCCTCTCCCAGTTGCATACCCAGCCCACTGGGGCCAGACTGAGGAGAGAGACTACAGGACACAAACACAGGGCTCTGCCATGCTTTGTCCCTGGCAGGCATTACTAGTCAATCACAGCACTTTCTCCTGCTGAGCCATCCTCTGGCCTCAAAACCCTTCTAAGCAGGCATGGCCAGCTATTGATTGTGGTACACAAGAGAGATAAAACCTATTTGCTAAGGCTTCAATTCACAGCCAGACCAGCCATGGCCTCTCTGTCCCCAGCCCCAGCTCACTTCACCCTGACCTCCTCCTGCTCCCTACTCGGTGCCCAAACACAGCACCTCTGCTTCCACACACTTCCGCATTCCACACCCCCAGCCTCTGAAATCATCTCCAGCTTCTGAGGGGCCTCAGCCTCAGGAAGCCTGCCCTGCCTGATCTCAGCAGAGTCTGCTCCTTCTCCTGATCCTCCTTGTGCTGTCCACATTTTCTGCCCTCTCCTCATTTAAGGGCAGTTCAGCCTGCAGGGATCTGTGGTAGAGCAGGTCCAGTCATGGAGCCTCACCTGTGACTTCATCTATGTGAGCTCTTCTTTCATCACTGGGGTCCCACTGTGGTCACCCAGAGTCCTGGAGCCCAACCAGGCCTTCCTCGTGGCCCTTCCCTCTCTCCCTTCCAAGCTCTCCCCAGCATGAGGGCCCCCTTAAGGGGGATGGGGGCCTACTGGGCTGCTCTCTGCTCAGCACTGATTTGGGACTGATGTCAAGCAGGCCTGGTTTCCATCCTGGCACAAAGGCCACACCTTGTGCTGCCTTCATCCTATGGCAGCTTTCACATCGTCAGCCCTGCATGCACCGAGATTCTCCAGTGAGGCGACCAGGGCTCGTCTCTTCTACAGGTGGGGAAGCTGAGGCCTAGGAAGGGAAATGTCTTGCCCAAGGGCCTGGCTGCAGGCCCAGCCAGTTACTCACTTACCCATTGGGCCTGGGGTGAGTCATGGTGGCCCAGGTGATGGGAAGGAAACACATAAACATGGGGAAGTGGGAAGGGCAATCTTGGAGACAGGAGTTAGTGCCTGCTTGGGACTCGCAGCTATGAGCTCCCACACACAGGCCCCAGTGGGCTTACTGGGCAGGTGCACACCTGATGGTCTCAAATCCTGTTCCCTTCTGGCTAGGTGTCCAGGCTTTGCATCAGCTCTGGAAAGGCTATCAATGCATTTGACAGAGGGGGACACCGAGGCCCATGGTTACCACTCAAGCTGTGGCAAGGGGCTGGGCCCCAGACTAAGAACCCAGAGCTCCTTTCCCCCAGGTGAGGGGTTCTCAGCTGGCTCCTATAGTGGCTCTAGGCCCCTGTAGGAAGAGGCCCAAGCACGGCCCACAGGGAGCCCTTGCTCTACTTGCTCTTCCCCATTCCTGGGGTGGCAGGGGGCCAACGCCGGCAGGGTGGGGGACAGACGGGGGGCATGTGCAACTATTCACCCCATAACGAGAGGGGGCTATATCTGGCATGTAGCTGATGTGCTATCAAATGCTCTTTCCACTTTCATGGCGTGGCTGGCTAATCAATCCCATGACCCAGTTTCAGAATCCGCCTTCCCAGGCCCTCCTGCTTCTCCCTGGTCCATCTTCCCAGCCTCCTTCCCAGCCCCTGCTCCATTCCCCACACGGCAGCCAGAGGGATCCTTTGAGAATGTGAATCAGACTTGGCCTCTTTCTGCTCTAGAGCTTCCCATTGTCCTGGCAGAGTCCCAGCTCCTCTCTGTGGCCAGTGTGGCCCTTGATGGTGTGTGGCTCTGCCCCTCTCTCCACCTCCCTGCCTCTTTTCAGGGCCAAGATTCTCTGACTGCCCCCACTCTCCCAGCCCAGCCCTGTCCCTATGTTGTCCTCCTGCTCCGTGTTTAGGGCCTTTGCACTCACTGGTCTCTTCGCTGGAAACCTCTTCCCCCAGCATTTGCCTTTCAATACCTTCTTATCCTTCTCCCCAAACCCACTTGTCCTCCAGAGCCAGCGTAGGCATCTAGGAAGTGACTGGGCCAGCACCGGAACGCCCCTCTCCTTCTAGACTTTGTGTTGTCAGCCCTGAGCTGATGGTCCTATGATTTAAAATGCCTTTGGGGGTGCCTGGGTGGCTCAGTAGGTTTAGCGACCGACTTCAGCTCAGGTCATGATCTCACGGTTTGTGAGTTCAAGCCCCACGTCGGGCTCTGTGCTGACAGCTCAGAGTCTGGAACCTGCTTCAGATTCTGTGTCTCCCTCTCTCTCTCTCTCTGCCCCTCCCCCACTCGCACTCTGTCTCTCTCTCAAAAATAAACAAACATTAAAAATTTTTTAAATAAAAAAATAAAAATAAAATGCCTTTGGCTCTCCCCTGCACACTGAATGGTTCTGGAAGCCTCTCCCACTTCCATTTCCCACTTGGGCCTCAGCCTGTCCTGCATGACCTGTCCGGAGTCACTCAGTGAGATCAACTGGAGCCAGAAGAGGCTCCTTGTCATGAAGGGATGAATTTCTGCTCTTGACATGCCTAGCAGGACCTCGTCCCCAACCTCAGGCTGGAGGCCTCAATTTCCTTGTTTCAGAGAGGGCTCTCCTACACTGCTATCCAGGTGCCGCTTACCCTTTCTCCAAAAATTAAGCCCAAACCCCCACCTCTTGGTGAATTCAGAGGTCCCAAGCCTGGGTTCCAATCCTGTACAGCGCTATCCTGGAGGAGGGACTGGGCTGGGGGCTAGACTCAGCTGGGAGCCCCATCCACTGACACTGAGCTCATCCCTAGAGGGCCAGAAGCTGCTCAACAGCCTCAGGAAACCAGGCAGGCTGGGCCTGCTTTCCTGGGTGCTCAGAAGAAGGCTGAGGAGAGAGAGTCCAGATAAGCCCAGGTGAGCCAGTTCCCTGCCCCAAAGCCACAGGTCCCTCCCTGAGTCTTTCCTCTGAGCTGATCCCCCTCCCTCTTGTGACATTTGGGGCTTATGGGCAGCACCTCATGAGCCCACCTAGGCTCTGAGGGATGGAAGCCAGGGCCTTGGGAGTAAGAGTCCTTAACAACCTGCTCATCTGGCCATCATGTTGCCCTTGACCTCCTGCTCCAGGCTTCTGATCCTTCTGAGGCCACCTCTACCAGGAAGGGCCTGGAGCCCAAGGGCCTGAGCAGGGGTGGGAGGGTAGAGAGCATCTTGGACAGGGGTTCCCAGTCAGAGCAAAGGCAGGAAGCAGTGATGGAGTCAGGAGCGTGTGTGTGTGTGTGTGTGTGTGTGTGTGTGTGTGTATGTCCCAGGTCTGTCTTTGCTGAACCAGCCTATGGTTTTTTGATTGGGAGAGCCAGCAGTGGAGAGCCAGCAGTGGCAGGCTCCTGACAGTAAAGCCAGTCCAACCTTTGAGGCTGGGAGGGTGGAGGAGGCTGGGAATTCCCAGGGTATCTGAGTAGGGCGGAAGTGCCAGGGGCCTGGGCTGGGTCGGCTTCTGGTGGGCCAAGGGGTGGAGACTGCTAGGTCTCTCTGTAGCTGCCAGGCCTAATTGCCTCATTAGTATCTGCCTGCTGCCTGGGCCTGTCTGGTTCCCTCCCCAACGGCCCACACAGCCCTGTTTTTCAGGAATCCTTCTTATGAGGCACTAGTGACAGTGACAGTGACCACATGATCATGACAAGGCTGGGGAAATGGCCTGGGAGCCAGCTGGCTGGGCCAGGCACGAGGTTGCTGGGTTGGGGTCTCAGCGTCCAGTCCCGTCCCAGGTTTCATGCCCTGCGCCGTCCCACATGGGCTCAGCTGTCAGGCTGCCTGCCCGGAGCTGGATATGCTGTGCTCCCAGGCACACGGGCACCAGTAGCAGCACCAGAAAACAGTCTAGAGGACTCCCCTTCCTGGCCTGGCCCTACCCAGCCCTACTCCTGGCACAGGCGCACGTGCCCCAAGACCTGGGAGAATCCATGATCCATCCCTGCAAAGACTACAGTCTCCTGGGAGAGAGGAGTCTAAGGGACTCTGACTCTTAGGGCTCCGAGCAGGAATCAATTAGTCTTGATTCTAATCTTGATTCCACCACCAACCTCCCTTCTCTAGGTCTCAGTTTCCTCCTCTGTAAACTGGGGGGTGCAATATGCCAAGCAAACTGCTCTGAGGCAGGAGGAAGCCCACCACTGAAGGGCCCAGCTGAGGGCTGAGCACGTGTCCCTTGGGTCAACCCTCTTGTGCCTGGACAGTCGGGGGAGGGCCTTGGGGGCAGGCGATGACCCGCAGGGGAAGGCCTCCGGGAGCAGAGGGATGGGAAGGGGCGTGCAGCAGCTGTGCCAGGGAATGTGAGCAGAACGGGCTCTGAGCAGAGAGGCTGGCCCTGACAGGGAGGTGAAACAGACACTGAGGAGACAGAGCATCTCTTCTGAACCTGGAGCTGGTGGCTGCCCTGTCCTGAGGCTGATGTCGTGGTGGGGGCGGTGGCATGGATGCTCCCAACACCTGGGGCCTGCCTGTGCAGGTCCCATCCCACGGGGCAAGGCCCTGCCTGCCAGCCTCCTGCCTTTGACTCTGTGGCCACGCCTGCTCACCCTCCTGGCTGCCCTCCCATGATGAAGGGTAGGGAGGGAATCGGAGTCATCAGGACCCCAACATGGCTCAAACACGGTCCTGCCTCCAAGCCTTGGCCATGCCAGCCCCCTACTGCCTTCTGTGCACCCTTCCTTAGTTGTTACCCCCATTCAGTTCCCACCTTTTGCTTAGACCCAGCAGACAACAGTCCCTGCTCTGAACTCAAGAGAGCCTTTCTCATCATGGGGCTTTAACCTCTATTTCCTGCCTCCTCAAGGGCTCTTCCTGTAGCACTGCCCAAAATGGGGTCCCTGGAACACTGGGCTGGCCCAGCACACCTCGATAAAAAAAGGTTAAGTGGTCAAATGTCTGGAAAACACTGTGAGCTCTGTGGCCCAAGCTGCATAGCACAGGAGTGTGCTAAAGGCTCTGACAAGTCCTGCAAGGATCGAGTTGGATTTGTTTATCTAGCATTTTCCAAACTTTGGCAGCCACAGCATGAGTTTCCTGCATAACCTCCACTATCGGCTCATGGGACTGTGCCCTCAGCATGTCCTTCAGGGGAGAAAGTGGCCTTATGTTGCCCAGTGGCTGTTCACACCACATTCTCTTCCCTGGACTGTGCTTCCCATCTTCAGGGTCATCAAGGTGATCACTCAGAACCCCATACCCTTCTTCTGGCCTGCTGTAGGGCCCTGCAGTCTGCTTTCTGCCAGCAGGTCCAGCCACCCCCGTGGGATCAGAAGCTAGCCTGGTGGGAAGGTGAGGGTGATAAACGGACGCTGGGCAACGGACCGGAGAGAAAGGAGGTGAGCCAGACACCCAGCCATGTTTCCCCCAACCAGCAGCTGCCAACTCTTGGCCCTGACCAGCTCTGGTGGCCTCTAGCTTGAGGCTGCACAGGGCCCGGTGGGGTGGATGGAGGGGCTGTGGTGTCTCAGCTTGGGAGCTGCGGACAGGCCCCCCTCCCCAAGCCCAGGCCAGAGTTGGGTTATGAGCCCTGAGGGTCTCCTAATGAGTTCCACATGCAAGTGGATGCCTCGGAGAGGAAACGGGAAGGGGCTGGGGCGGGGGAGAGGGACCTGAGGATTGGAAACATGTGTGGAGGAGGAGGAGGAGGAGGAGGAGGAGGAGGAGGATGGGAAGGATGACGGAGGGGTGGGGGAGAAAGAGGGGGAGCAGCAAGAGGAGGAGATTTTATTCCCAGAAGTTCTGGTGCCCACCCCCCACGAGGCTGACTGCCAGGCCCCCAGGCCCCGGTCAAAGGCCCCCAGGCCACCAGTCTGCTGGGAGAGTGGTGGGAGGGACCTCAGAGGGCCTACTCCTTTACTTAGGTGGAAAAAGCCCCAACCTCCTAGCCCTACTTGGTGGGGGTTCTGAGCTACTAGGGGCAGGATAGAGCCAGCTGGGTGGGAGGAGCCATGGGGGCATAAGGAAGCCCTCCCAGTGCCAGCCAGCAGCAAAATACTCCTTCAGATCCAGCCCGGCTTCCCCTACTCCACTGGAGAGCCCTGGGTGCAGCAAGGTCACTGGCTTGTCAACCCTGACCCCCACCTTTGCCCCTCTTGGCTGCCCTGTCCCACCCCCACTCACGTGGGGCCATGCATGGGCACCTGGATTGGCCTGCTAGCTGGAAACCTCATTAAGAAAAAGAAAAAAAGGCTGTGCAGGAGCCATGTTGACATGTGGGGTGGGGGTGTCTGGTGAGAGAGACCCGCGGTGGGTAGGGAGCAGAATCTCAGGGCCTCGCGGGTCGCGGGGTGTGACAGATTCCCCCATCCCCAGGAGCACTGGTTGAGCCCCAGGTTTCCAGCCAGCTGACCAAGGTGGAGCCTGGAGTGGGCCTTATAGCCAGCTGGCCAGCCTGCAGGACTCCGATGCCAGGAGCCCAGCCCTTCAGCCCCCTCCCCAGGCCATGGACTGGAGCCCAGCAAGGACAAGGTCTGCTCTTAGAGCTTTGTGTGAATTGCCTCAGTGAGTCTTTCCAGCAGCCCTATGAGGTCACTCCTGCTCTTACCCCATGTCATGGAGGAGGAGGCTGAGGTACAGAGAGGTGCACACAGAGCATTCCTGGCATCAGAAACAGTGGGTGCAAAGGTCCTGGGGCTGGGATGTGCCTGCTGTGTCCAAGAAACAGCAAAGAGGCCGGTGTGGCTGGAGGGGCATGAGAGGAGGGTGGAGGGTGGCAAGAGATGGGGTAGCGGACAGGCAGGATTGAGTCGGGCCTCGTGGTCATGGTGAGCACTGGGGCCTCCACTCACTGTGAAGGAGGCTGGGGAACCAGCCACTGGAAGTGGTTGAGCAGGGATGGCACAAGCTATCTCGCCAGCTTTCTCATTATTTATTACTTTTTGTTCCGATAGCTTAGTAGCCTCTGGCTGCTCTGTTGAGAACAGATGGGGTGGGACAAGAGTGAAAGTGGGAGACCAGGCAGGGAACGATCAGGTATCTCAGTGTGTTCTGGCTCCTTGGGGGGCTTAGCTTTGGGATGGCCTGAGTGGTGAGCAGGCCCGAGCTTCTGGGGGAGGTTGACAGGGCCCTCACCTGACCTGCACAAGCCTGAGGCTCCATCCCTCACCAGAGAGGCCTATGGAGGGGAGGCTACCCCAGGCCAGGGGCATATATCCCCCAACAGGAGACTTCAGGATACCTCTCAAAAGGCATGGGCATCCTTGTGGGGTCTCACAAATGGCTCTATCTCAAACACACCCTAACTACCAGGGGAGCTAGGACCCAACCCCAGGACCAGGGCAACCCCAGGACCAAAGGTCAGCTTCCCGGTTTGGCTAAGAAGTCCCTGGAAGCAGCCCAGATGTGGGCCAGCCCCGGCCTCTGCGACAGAAAGCACCTTCTGTTTCCAGTTAGCAGGAGCATGTGAGCTGCTGCCTGGAGGGTCTGGGAGACTAATTACACTGCTTCTCTGGCTCCAAGTTTCAGAGGCTTCTGAGGAGCCAATCCAGGAGCAGTTGTCATGGGAGGAAGATTCTGGGGGTTAAGCTGGGAGTGGGCAGCACAGCCAGCATCTCCATCCCAACCTTGGGCAGGAGGGCATGTCTTTGGGGTGGCTCTGGCTGGGGTCAGGACTACGGGGCTCAGTACAGAGGTGGGATGGGGCATCACAGTTCTTCTGGGAGAACTAGATGGTTTTAGAGACCTGCCAGAAGGGCAGGGTGAAGGCAAAGGTCTGGAAAAGGCCAGATGAGTAGAGCATCTGTGGGGCGCGTGTGCCCTCGGCCAGGCCTGAGACCAGAAGAGCGACAAGGACTGGCGAGACATGGGCCCCCAGCGCTCAGGGATGTCCATGGCTCCGAGACAGTCTTGATTGCAAAGCTGAGTCCAGGCACCACTGGGAGGAGAATGGAGACAGACCAGGGCTGATGTCAGGACGCGACAGGGCAACACTGCTAGCATGGGCTCTGGCTCCTGCAGGCCAGCCCTCCGCCTACTGGGCCCCCGCTTGTGCCCGAAGGAGAAGCTCGAGGCCAAGAAAGGGAAGCTCTGGCAGAACCTGACTTCCTCTCCTGCTCAGGTTCCTTGTCCCGGGGCTCAGATTTCTCATCAGTGTAGGACAGCGGGTGGGGGGCTGGCACTCCTGCAGCAAGAAGGGCTCCTGAGCAGATGGGGCTCGAGGTGGCCTCACCTCAAGTGAAAGCACTCCTTGCTCTATAAATAGGTTCTGGGAGAGTGGACAGCAGCTCCCTGCCAGGAGGGGCTGGCATGAAATCTTCCTAACAGCTTCGCCCCAGGCTCTCTGGCCTGGCTCCAGTCCTATCTTGAGCTCGGCTGGGCCCTCAGGGGTCGGGAGTCAGGGGCAAAGCTTTTAAAAGACTTTCCCACAGTGGCTGAGTGAGTGAGCCCAGGTTGCCAGGGCCTCCAGGCTAGGGTGGGCTGGAGCCCACCAACCAATAGGACAAGGCCCCTCGGGAGGGTGAGGTGCTCACAGGAAGTGGAAGGACACCCCAGGACACTGGGCCGCCAACAGCCTGCCACTGCCGTCTTGGCAAAGTGGTTCCCTCAGCAGCCTGGGGTGGGTGGAGCGGAGCAGGGGTGCTCGGTGACAAGGCCCGGGTGGATTTCTGGCCCCCTTAAATGGCCATACACCAATTAAGGAGGGAGCCATCAGGGGCCAATCTTGAGCAAATCGTTTAGGAAAATGAGGTTAATGACAGGGAGCCAGGACAACAGGGCCGGTGTGACTCACCACGCTCCCGCTCACTCAGCGGGCTGGGTTTCCGGGATTCCGGGTAATCACAAACACCCACCCTCAAGCCTGTGCTAGCCCTGGTGGCAGCCTTGGTGACAGCAGAGAGGTGGCCTTAGAGTGCTTGCCTCCTCGGGTGGGAGAGGGGCTGCCCTGAGTCCCCCTGCCTGCTGGCTCAAATCCCTCTTCACCACCGGGCATGCTCATGGCAAGGGCCATAGGATCAGGAGTTCGTAACTGCAGCCATCCAGAATTCCAGAGCCAGACAGACCATGGGACCATCAGCCCATTGACACATGGACCAACTTCCAGGGAAGGGGCCTGACCTGTCAGAAGTGTCACCCCAGGCTGGTGGGAGCCGGGAGTCACATCAAGAGTCACACACTGACCACACTCTCGCTCTGCGCCAATCACTGCTTGGAGCGCTTCATGTGCCTGAAGACATAGGCATATAATCTCATAAACAGAGAGTACAAACTTGGGGAACTCATTTGAGACCATGGAGCTAGCAGGTGGCAAGTCCGGCATCTGGACTTGGGCAGTGAGCCAGGGACCTCCCTGACTCGCACAGCAACCCCTGACTGTTCTGACCTCTTGGCAGCCTGCTTGCACACAGCCCACCACCATGGAGAAATCACGAATCTGTGGCAAGCGGATCTGGGGACAGAGGGACAAGGATGGTGCTGGGTGGGAGGATGGCAGTTTCCAGGTCAGGCTGGCTGGTGCCACCTGAGTCTCTGAAGGGACATGGTCAGGGACTTGTGGGCAGTGGAGACTCAGGAGAGAGGGTAGCAGGCTTGCCACGGGTCAGGACAGGACGCAGCTGCTGCTTCTTTCTGGCTTGGTGGTCCAGCCCGCCGGAGCTGCCTCCCTCAGTCTCTCTGGCAGAAGTACAGGTTCATCCTGGAACCCCAAGAATCTGGCAAAGGGTAGGTGGGGGGGTCACAATGGAAATCACCAATCACTGACACCTGTTCTTTCATTTCACGTTAGGAAAATTGGGGCATGAGAGAAGGGGGCGGTGGGAATTGCTGCTGGGATATACTTCCTAACAAAACCCGTAACCTAATCTCAGATTAGGGGAGAGAGAGAGAGAGAGAGAGAGAGAGAGAGAGAGAGAGAGAGACCTGCAATTTGGATTTTTGGGAGTTGTTATCAAAATCCACAACCAGAAAATACGGTGGTTGAGCAGAGCCATTTGCATTTCCAGAAGGCTGCTGTTGAGCTTGGCAGCATCAGTTTGGGGACTGGGGACTGGTAGGAGCCCCTCTGACAGGGGAGCCGGCAGCAAGGGCTGGCAGGAGACACCACTACAAAAAAGGCCCTGTCACGCGGCCCTCAACCTTGCCAAACCGTCTCAAGCCCACCTAGGCCTCACACTGCTCCCCTGCTTGTGAGGGTCCCCACAGCCTAACAGCCCAGTGTCAGCGTTGCCCAGCTCAGGGTCCTGTAGCACCTTCATGGGCTGGGGGTGGGGAGTCAGAGTGCCCTAGGGTCTCCTGTCCCCTCTTCCTCAGGAACAATCTGGGTCCCAAGTCAGGCCCCACACGATCAATTTCAAAAAGGAACTCTGGGCAAGAACTTAGCCCTTCATTGCTCTGCCTTGTGTGTGTGTGACACACTGACCCTGAGGTTTGGAGGAGGTGGGTTCTCTGTGGTGTTTCAAAGACAAGCACAGCTCTCCAAGAACTTCCTTCCCCCCAGTTCTGGGTCTGGCTGGCGGCTCCATCAAGGCAGGTGTGTGAGCGTGCGGGAACCCCTCAGGAGGGCCCTGCCTGGGCCCCTCCAGCGGAGTCCTCTCAGACAGCCCATGGCTGCCTCAGAACACGCAGACACTGGCCTACCAGTGGGTGGTGAGGGGAGCTGATAAGCTAGGGTGCGGCTCCCAGGGTCACACACTACATCATTACCCCCAGGCCATTTCCCAAATCCCCTAACAGGCTCTCCATCCACATTTTCTTCACAGAGAAAACAATCCTGGCGTAAACTTGAAGGCAGGGAGATGGCAGCCTGGGCCTGGTCCCCCATCCTGCTGTCCCCAGGGAGGCGTACCATCTGCGTCCCTCGAGAGGACCTCACCCTGGGATGGCTGCTCAAATCACCAACCCTGGGACCTCCAGCTTCACAACTGGGAGCTACCACAGGACAGCCAGCACGGGAGGGGATGACAATGCTGGTCCCACAAGCTGCATCCTCTCTGAGCAGGCTCACTCAGGGGTGCCCGCAGGCCCTAAAGGCCTTTACGGAGGGGAAGCCCATGACCTCCCGAGGCAGCTGAGCTCCTCACCTGCCAGTTCAGACCAGCAGGCCCGCCCAACTCTTCCACGCACGCAGGCCCACATGGGAGGCCTCAGCAGGTCCCTGGGGACTTCAGAAGGGCCTGAGCCAGCAGCCTTTTCCCCACTTTGCCACTCCCAGCTCATGGGGAGCGTGTCTCCCTCACAGGCCCCTGGAGGGGTGGTAACCACCACCACATGACACAAGAATCTGAGGCTCAGAGAGGTTATGTCGCCATGTGGAGGTTACACAGCTGGCTAAGGGCAGAATCTATAGCCTGACCCGGGACTGCGGAGCTCTCCCCACACAGCTGGAGGAGGCAGCTTCCCCATTCTCGTTGTGGTGTATCGGCGCTCCACACAGGCTGTCTCCGCAGCAGCCCAAGCTCCTGGCATTCAGGCTCTGCTCCCACCCGGGAGCCACGAGGCCGGGAACCTCATTAGCTGCGCGGTACTGACAGCTCCCGAGAAGATCTAACACTGCCCCCCCCCCCCCACCAACCCCAGGGCAAGGCAGGTATGTTGAAGGATAAATACCTCCCTGGCTGGCTGGGCCCCAAGAAGCCAAATGCTGAAGGCCTGGACAGCACCGAGACATATGGCAAACACTACCTGGCTCTCCCTGCAGGGATGCAGAGGAAGGCGCCTCTGAGAACCCTCAGGAATAAGTGGAAATGCAGGTGCCTGAGTCCTCCAGGACCCAATCAAGGAAGCCAGCTGGGGGGCCAGCCAGGGGGAGGTGGGTGTTGTGCCGGGACTCTGGCTGTCCCTGCTCCCCCAATCCCCTGAGCTCCAGAGGTGACCTGGCAGGGGCTCTTCTAAGTCACCGCTTTCATTCTCCCTTTGTGGGCCCTGGGGATGGGGGCACTAGTAAGGTCTCACTCAGAACAAGCCACTTTTATGAGAAGCTCAATAAAGTCCATTTTAATTTCAGATTCCTTCACCCTCATGCATACAGAGGAGCCACCAGGCCCCAGTGAGCATTCGTGAGGCAGAAATCAAGGCCACTGCAAAGCTACCACCTCCCCCCAAGTGCTTGTTCCTGGACAAACCTCCAATGGGCCCTCACTGGGCCTTTTGTCAGATTTCAAGAAAACTCCTGGCTCACCCATCCAATGTGTAGTCCATCGCTACGGGTGGGAAGAGCCAGTCATATGCCAGAAAGGTTGACAAAGCCCAGGAACGGGCTCTTCCGGAGGCGGGGGAAGCTGCGATCTTAGGGCTCACTGGGACTTTGAGGTAGCAAACGTTTCCGAGTGACTTCTTCACATGAAACCAAACACAGTCCATTCTGCACGTGTGGGCCCTGCCCACTGGGGGCTCCCACTGTCAGGTGGAGAGCCTCCAGGTGCAGAGAGCAGGCGGAGGACAGAGACGGGGGCATCATCTCTGGGGCTCAGGGATGGATGTGATGCCCACAGAGCGGAATCCCCTTCATTTATTTACCCAAATCCCACAGTACCAATCCCCGGCCTGCCACCCCCCAAAATCGACCGAGCTCTTGATTCTTGTTCCCCTGATCATGGTGTTGTTCTCTGCATGATTAGCTGCTGGTTCTCCAGACACTGCTTCAGCTTGTCCTCCGTCAGTGTCAACCGCTGCTCCAGGATGGAGACTGTCTGCAAAACAAATGGTGGGCAGGCTTCAGGGTTGCCCTAGGGATCCCCTCAGCCAGCCCTGCTCAGCTGCTCGGCCCACTGTCCTGTCTGGTCCCTGGCTCTGGTGGCGACTGGGACTGCTCTTGCCTTCATGTCTCCTCCTGGCTCTGGATGGCCATTCTCTGATGTTTGCAGGCAGGGGGAGGACACGGGGAGGGAAGGCCAGCAGCAGGTCCCACAGCCCTGGGTCAGAATCCACAGCCCTGGGTCAGAATCCCTGGCCCTGGTAGTGTGGCACTTAGATTGGGGTCTCGAACAGAACCACTTCCTCATTTGGGCCAGGCTTCTGTCCATAATCCACTGGAGACCGTCACTCATCTCCATTCCAAAGGTAAGAAAATCACACCCCCCAAATGAAGGCACCCCACCAGGGTCCTGCCTATGCCTCAGGCCCTTCACCTCTACATCTTCCCAGACTGGAAGGTGAGCCACCGAGCGACCCTGAGCCTAGGAGGGCCTCTGCCTGTCCAAGCCCAGTGAGGACCACTGCAGGAATATGCCATCTGGGAATTTGACCCTAACTCTGCCTCTGAGCCCCTTTTCCCCTCTGTAATGGGAGGATAACTCCAAGCTCAAGAGTCCTGGAGACCACGGGTGGACTCAGGATGGCGCCCAGCACTTCCTAGCTTGACCCATGTTGGCAATGCTTGTCATCATGGCCTCTCCTGCACACCCAGCACGACGGCTGGCCCATGGACCTAGCTGTCCAGCCTGCCCATGCCCCCAGCTGCTGGGGCTGCACGTGCCTCGTGGGCCAGGGCCAGTCTTCAGCCGTGGCTGCAAAAAACCTGCCCACCTCCTCTGGCTTCAGGAAAGCTGCTCTCTGGGAGCCACCGGTGTGCTCCCAGAGAGCAGCTGGTCCCCTGCCCTCAAGGACTCCTGCCCTGGGCCTGCCCACCAGTCACACAAGCCAACCCCAGCCCTTGCCCAGCCTGACCCATGCTGGCCATTATGGCTGAGCTCACATTCACTCCATCGAGAGCTGGGTGAGTCCGCTGTGAGTGAGGCAGGCTCGGCTCCTGTGCAGTGCAGGCTACAGCCAGCGGAAAGGGCTCAGATTAAGAAACAATACTTTCTATTAATTTTACCCATTTGTCTGTGGGCTTTCCCAAGAGGTTTTGCCGCCTTCCCTGAGGCTCCATGGAGGCTATGGGCCTTGGTCCAGTGAAAAGGAAACTTTCCTTTCATACATTTAATAAAACATTGAAACATTCTGGGAGGGAGTTTCCCCTCTAAGGCTGCTATAAATTCTCACAGCATCCCGCATGGATGTCAGCTGCTCACGGAGGCTGCTCCTCCTGGCGGCCGGCCCTATCTAACTGTGCTGGCCTGGGCTGCAAGGGCTCTGAAAAGGTGCGCTGCACCCTGCAAAGCAGAGCTGAGCTGAAAGAGAGTCACATTCCCCCCGTGCTGGCCAGAAGCCGTCGAGGGGTCTGTACCTCGTAAAAGTGGTGGCGGAAACAGCCCCTGGCTGGCCCAGAGCAGCATTCCTGGAAGTTTCCACTGGCTGCTGCGAAACTCGTGCCGAGCCAACCTCCAAAATCATTCTTTATCCAGACTTTTTCCGATGGTCCCGACTCCAGGCCACAGTGGGGGAGCCGGCCTGCTTTTCCTCTCTGCCCACCCACTCCCCATCCCTTCAAACTTTTCACAGGGACCAAATTTTCGAATGTGGAGGCAGTTGGTGCTGGGCCAACATCAATACCAGGGGTGCCACGCATTTCACGAGGCCTCTACTTAGTTCCATGGGGGGGCCCATACTTTAGCTTAGTAGAAATGGGGCCATCTGTCAAGATTAAATTTCTCTAAACAGAAACGCACGTACCTTTTTCACATCCAGCCCCCTGAAAGGAGCCAGCCCAGTTTTGGGCCCTTCCTGGGGGAGCTTTGACGGGTGCTTCATGGCATGTTGTAGACAAAAAGGCTTTCACGAGTCCACTACCCCTCAAACCTGCAGCTCCTTCTTCTCCCTGACATTCTCCCACTTCTCTCCTTTTCTAGCTGAGAAATGGAGATGACTCTCTGGCAGAGTCATCATCTCTGTGTTCTCTCTGCTTCCCGTCTCCCCTGTGCTCTCCAGCATACTCTGCCGAGATGCTGGGTGGCAGCCACTGTCCAGGGATGGAGTCCACCAGGCTCTTCCAGCTCACATTTAATCCCACCCAAGCCCTGTTGGAGCCAGAAGGATGGGCCAGGGAGAGGATGATTTCTGGATTTCTATATGTTAGAATGTTGTCTGGCCATTCTCTGCTCCACAGGTTTTCCTGAATAATCCTACTCTAATAAAACGTGGGACTTAATTTTCATGGAAAATGGTGTCTTTCATGATAAAGTGAAACCCAGAAATCCCAACGTCTAATTTTGCTGATGTGCCTTCCCTCAACCACAGGAAGGGTCTCCACCAAAATGAAAAGGTTGCCAGAGGTCAGACACGCTCAGGGCTGGAGGTGCAGACAGCAAGAGGGCAGGTGGGCCACCTGTAGGGACAGTCCAGGCCACCAAGGTGCCACCAGGCTTCCCAGCTGCTGGGGCCTGTGGGAGGAGGGGAAAGCATCTGGGACAGCATGTGGGCAGGTGAGGGCATCCCCAGCAAGGACTGGTTCCAGGACATATCGCTTGGCCTTGTTCGCAGCGTGACCTCACCTGCTGGTTCAGAGCAACGTGCCGGCACCAAGTGTCGGGCCCACAGCAAGCCCCAGTAAACATGTGCTGCCTCAGCATCCAGAGGGCAGAGGCCGTGGCCTGTTCCTCCCCGCTGCCCAGGGCCATGCCAAGCAGGCTGCTCGCACTGCCCTGTGTGCTGGGTCCTGCCACACAGCGTCCACAGACAAGGCATGCCTGTCTCGGAGCTGGCGGAGGAGCACTACTGAGGCAAACAGCTCCAGTCTTCCTGACAACCCCTCACTCCCAGCCAGCCTTCTCACCCTCCTTTTGCTCAGGGCAAATGACAGCTGGCCTACCAAGCAGCCCCTGGGCCTTCATGGCCCCTCACCTTTCTCTATCTAGAGGAGAAGGGGGCAAGAGAAAGTCCCTGAGGAGCTACAGGCTGGGTCTGTGGCAGATGGTAATAAGGGAAGCACCCATGCTTGACCTGGGCATCTGTGGACCTCTGGCTGCTTGGCAGGGCAAAGGAAACGTGGAGAAAGGGCTGAGGAGGCCAGCGTTCTGGCTGCTGGGCAGACCTGTCTGGGTCATCTCCCAGGACTCCTGCATGGTAGGGTCCAAACTCCTCCAGAAAGGTCCCTCCTGTCTGTTGACCTTGGAGAACCCAGGCGACTCATTCCCTCTCCCCAGATCTTGTGCCATCCAGTCAGCTGACTCTAGAGACCCCTCTATAATTGAGGTGTGGAGCCCAGGCTCCAGGGGAGACTGGTGGGAGGACATGAGACAGGCCCTGGGGGCTCATCCTGACAACCACTGACACACACTGCTCCAGGGGCCGCTCTCGGCAGCCAAAGTTCATGGAGCGCTCAGCACAGGATCACGCCAAGCCCTCTACGACAATCCTTCAGAGTGAGAGCCTTCATTATCCCCATCTTTCAGATGAGGAAATCAAGGCACAGTGATAGTAAGCAACTTGCCTAGAGTCACACCTTATAAATGACAAACCAGGCCGTGAACCATGGCGGCCTGGCTCCAGGGTTTGGGCTAAGGAACTGGGAACGGCACCTTCGCTTTGTCCCCATCAAGCATGTATAAGGTGAGGCCTGGCTTTATTCCTCTGCACTCTCTCCAGCCATGCCTGAGGGCTATGGCCAGGTAACCCCAGGAGGCCTGCATGTCCCCTACCCAGTACCCAAACTCGAGCAGCCTGGGGAGGAACTTGGGGATCTCTGTTCTTACCCAGCAGCAGCCACCTCTGTCCTGTCTAGGCCACCTGGTCACAGATTAAATGAGCAGTAGTGGAAAGGGACACGCCCCCAGGGTCACCTAGCAGCCCCCTCACACCATCAGGCCACACTCAGAGACAGTTCCTAGGCCTCAGACACCTCCAATCCCCCATAAAGCAGTCTCTTACCTCACTCAACATTTAGGTTTAGAATTATCACAAAAGTCATGATTTTGAGCTACAAAAATATTATAGGGATAAAGGAGACATACTCACAAGAACCCAGACATACTCACAAGAACCCTTTAATAGATACGCAATGAGAAAATTCCCTAACACCTGAATTTAAGACACTTTCTTTCACTGGAGTGCGGTGTCACTCAGCATAAGTGAGCAGCTCTGAACACGCTGTGGGACTTACCTTGGTCACCGCTGGGTGCCCTGCCCCTCACAAGACTGGGCTCAACTAAATAAGGCACCTCTCTCCCTGAACTATGGGGACAAGAAGCAGAATTCGGACCCCACACCTGGACACTGTCACCCTCGCCCAACACTGTCCACTTCCAAGGTCATGGCCTTCACCTACCAATCATGGGGAAGCCTCATGGGACAAAGTCACAGGAAGACTCAGAAATTACGTCTTCAAAGTCACATCTGTCAGAGGGTCACCTGGGGGCTTGTTTCTGAACCATCTTCTGCTGTTGTTACTAGCAATTTCCAGGAAGCCATAGCCTTTGTCATGGGAAATAGTATCCTTAGAAACATTCGTGTTTACTGTTGAACGTACTCTGTTGTTTCTTTAGACCGAGGCTTGGCGCACTTGGCCTGTTATCTATTTTTGTAAATAAGGTTTTACTGTCATGCCCATTTATTTATGTATTGCCTATGGCTGCTTTCTGGCTATGACGGCAGGTTGAATAATTGTGACAGAGAGCCAATGGCCCACAAAGCCAGATATTTACTGGCCCTTGCCCCAGACTCTCTTCACTCACTCACCCTCCCTGAGCACCCCTGTGCTAGCCGTGTCACCTGGGGGGATAACAGCGCACAAAGATTCCGCTGGGCCTGCAGGGTGCACACCAGTCTGCACAGGCAAGTACCAAGCGGCCGTACAGACCAGCAGGGTGTGCTGGGGAGAATTGAGGGGTCTGGCCTGGGCAAGTGGCCCTACGATCGGAGGGGTGAGCAAAGGCTACGGAGGAGTTCACTAGGCAAGTGGAGCAAGAAGGGCACTGGGGCCGAAGGATCACCGAGCACGGAGCTCTGAGGCAGCAGTAAAGGTAACAAGCAGGAGGGATGGACCAAAGGGGGTGCGTGTGCGGGATGAGGAAGAGCCCCATCGAGGCAGGAGATGGGGCCGGGGCCTTCAAGCCATGCTAGGCAGCGGCCCTGCCTTCAGCCTCAGAGTAGAGGAATGCTGGTGGTGGTGGTCCTAGGCCGAGTGGGGAGCTTCTGGCTGCCACAAGCGGATGTTCTGCACATGGCCGTGGTTAGGTGTTTGGAGGCCTCACCAGAGATACCAACGAAGTATGAGCCCCCACCACAGGGGGATAAGTCGGAGGCAGAGGGGAGAAGGGACCATTCCCTGAGGCCCCAAACATAGGACAGAACACAGGACAGGGAGGCCCGCACAAGCGGCAGAGAATGGGCTCCAGGCAGGACAGGTTAAGTGTGAGGACCCTCTGAGTGGGCTGGGCAGGGGCACTGCTGACAGCATTGTCACTGTTGGGGGCAAAGCGAGGGAGGAGCGGGTGGGGAGAGCCGAGGAACAACTCCTGGACACCAGACAGAATCCGGGGCAGGATGATGCCAGTGATGTCGCTGAAGCCCACTGGAAAAGTGGCCTGGCCCCTCAGTGGGTGGCAAGGAAGGGACAGCCCGACACAGGGGGCCCAATAGGGAGGTGCTGGGGGCGGGGCAGCATTCCCAGGCAGACACGGCTGCCTGAGCAAAGGCATCTTCAAATCCTCATCTTCCTGCCTAGGGGACAGCAGACAGTGTGATCTGTCCCCTGTCAGGGCAACATTAAGAGGGCAAGTGGCTTCTCTCACTCACAGTTTAAGATGTGTAAGACGGTTCATGTAACACCCTGAAGGGCTTCTGAGTGGGGTCTAAAAATAACTGATTTTAAAGTGACAGCCTTGTTTTTTTTTAGTCCCCTAAGGACTATAGTGACACCCAAAGAAGTTGCACCAAAATGCCAGTCTTCGGCCACACATCTGGCATCCAGGGCCCCCAACCCCAAGTGAGAGACAACACAATGCGAGGGACATTTCAACAGACACCGTGGCTCTGTACCTCACTGCCTTGGACGCCTTTTCCCTACCAGCATCAAAGTATCAGATGCCTGCCCACGGCTGCGGGGCTCTGGGAGCTGGAGGAGTTGAGCCCAGCTCCCACACTGGCGCCATGCCCACCAATGGCCCAAACTGGCCAGTCCGGGTGCCCTGTGTGGGGACAGAGCCTGGGGGTGTGTATCTCCACTGCCTTTTGAGGTGGCCAAGGGGAGAGCCTCCACTCCTGATGTGCGACAGGGACTTAGGCATCTGAAGTGTTGCCAGAGGCCAAAGTGCGTCTATAGGGCCTCTGCGTGACTGTGCTGCCCGAGAGGGCTGGGGAGCCATGACGCTCCCATGACACGAGGGCTGGGGAGCCATGACGTTCCCATGGGCTCTGTGCGGGCGTTGCATGGAGGACATGCGAGTCCAGTGCTCCCTGAGAGAATGAATCCCTCCCACCCTTGGAAGTGAAGTGGTGCAACAAAGCAGAAGGGCAGGTGGGACTCACCCAGCGCACGGAGGCCCCGCTTGCTTCATGGAGTTCTTTATGTGCCTCTCATGAGTGCTCTCCTCATGACTGCTCTCCCCCTGTCAATTCTGCCATCACACTTCCCTGGGCTTAGTGGGCTTTTCCTTTGTCCCTTCTTTCTCCAGTGGACTTTCTACTTCCCAGCCCCCCACTTCCTATGGCATGACCTCCCCTTCTTTCAGCCCTGCTCGCCTCTTTTTTCTCCCCAGACTCTTTTTTCTCTTGAGCAGGCTTCTCCTGCATTTTTCCCCCCTCAGCTCTTTCCCCAAATGCCCGTTTCTACCTCCTTAACTTTTATTTATCTTAGAGAGAGAGAGAGAGAGAGAGAGAGAGAGAGAGAGACAGGGTGTGAAGAGGGGAGGGAGGGGCAGAGAGAGAAAGAGACACAGAATCCAAAGCAGGATCCAGGCTCTGAGTTGTCAGCACAGAGCCCAAAGTGGGGTTGGGCTCAAGATCGTGACCTGAGCCACCGAAGTCAGATGCTTAACCTACTGAGCTACCAGGCACCCCTCTACCTCCTTTTTAGTCTCTTTTTCATTCCCTTTTCACTTCTTTGGGGAGAAGGCAAGAAGAAAAGGAGCAGGATGTGTTCAGAGAGTGAGCTCCAAGTGAAGCACAGGCCCCTGACATGGCTCACCTACTCTGGGGCTGAGAGACCTGGGAAGGAAAGCTCTGACCCGGGCCTGGGAGGCCTCTATGAGGAGACAACAACCTGAGACAGGCTGAAGGAAATGTGTTCCAAACACAAGGTATAGCAGGTGCAAAGGCCCCAAGGCACAGAAGAACATGGCACTGTCAAAGAGGTCAGTGTGGTTGGTTTGGAGTAGTTGAACAGGGAAGAAAGTGTGGTGGCCACAAGGAAGGTGGAGGAGGGGCCCCAGGGCCCTTAGCCAAAAAGGGACAGGAACCAGGAAGCCTCCACCCTGGCAGTGTCTTATCACATTCACAGGTCGGAGCAAGTACAGCCAGGAGGATGGTGCTGCTCCTGCATGGCTGTGGCCAGTTTTCAGAGCTGGTTCTAGAGTGAGTCTGGGAGAAGAGGCTCAGCCCGGGAACTGACCATGGCCACCAGGTGCCACAGCCAGAGGTGCAATGGAAGGAAGTGAACTGGCACTTTGGAACACTGACCAAGGGCAGACCCTGTGAGCCAGGGGCCTTCCAGCACCTGCTCCTCCTCCCAGAGCGCTGTCGTTACTATGGCCTTTGCTGAAAGTCTCTCTCCTATATAGCCCACGTGCAAATGTAGCAGGAAGACTGGAGCCATAACTTCCACAAGGCCCTGAGAGGCCACAGCACACCAGCGGGGCCCTCCTGACAATGTCATCCACGCCCACACGTTTGTTAGGTCCGCCACATGCAGCAGCCAAGAGACTCTGGCTCGTAGGAGCTTCCGGGCACTGGCGTGGCCGCAGCACCAGTCCTGTCTGGGCTGGCTTTCAGTGAAGCTGCTCGACCACAACAGTGAGTAACATTTTGGAGGAAGGGAGAAAGACGGAAGGTAACCAGCCAGCCGTTCTATGTGCATTTCTCAGATGTTTGCCCAGTTCCTTCTGGAATGCTCCTGCACGTGCAGGCCTCGCTCCAGGCCTCCCCGCAGCACTCCCCCACCCCATCTGGCTCCGGCGCAGCCCTGCTACCCTGGGGCCCCCGACCCCAGCCAGGGCACTTCTCCATGTCCACTTTCTGCTCTGAGCAGAGCCCTAGCCCTCTTAGGTGGTTTCTATGGTCAGAATCCCCTCCTGGGCCTCCCTGGAACGTGACCCAGAGGTGGACAGGGTGGCTGGGCCAGAGAGCAAACATCCAGCCACAGGCCCCCTTGAGCACTCTGCCAGGCTGGGGGCACTGCAGCGAGGAGAACTAAAACAGGCAGCAGTGTTAGCAGGAAGCCGGGATACTGGACCACCCGTGTCAAAGGGGGCCAGGGGGCGGCAAGGTGAAAGGGTTAAGCAGTTGGGGTGGGGGGTGCTGCCTAAGCAGGCATGCGGCAGGGCTGCGGCATGGGGAGAAAGTCAGGTAGAGAGCCATCAAGCAGGCAGGGTCGGGAGAGGGCAGTGCGGGGTGGTGAGCACAGCAGGGTGCCAGAGCAGGGGAGTGCCGCAGGAAGGGCTGACGGGGTGCAGGAAACCAACTGCATGACTGGACCGTGCTGTTCTCAACCCCTCTGGCTGCTGAGTTGGGCTGGGCAGTGCCCTCACATCAGGGCTCTTGCCTGACAAGTGTCCTCACCAGACCCAGGCAGGCTACACCTGCCCCAGGGCCCCCAACATGAGATGGGTGCCCTAGGCCCTAGGTGCTTCCCTCTTGGTGACTACTCCACTCAGGCTTCACCTTCTGCCTCAGCTTCCTGGGACTCCTGGGTCACCCTCCACCTCCATGCTGCTTCTGCCATCCCTTTCCTGTCTAGGAGCTCAGGGATAAAGGCCAAACTCCTTGGCATAGCATTCTCATGGCACTCATGTTGCCTGTTCCTACTGCTCTCTCTGGCAAAAGCCACCTACCAAAAGCCCCACTCAGACGCTCTTTCCCCAGAGGTCCCCCTCAGCTCACCCCCACGCTTGGTGCCTGCCCTCCTCCTCTCCCAGGATGTCCTGGCCATAGCACAGGTGCGGACCCTTGGAAAATGCCGTCATGGTGACCCCTGGTCCCTACCTTTGTCCTGTGTGGTAAGGGCACAGGCTCCAGAGCTGTGCTGCCTGGGTTCGAATCTGAACTTGACTGCTAACTTGCTGAGTGGCCTTGGGCAAGTTATCTGACTCAAGGCTTTAGATTCCTCATCTGTACACTGCATTGCTCGACGCTCCATTGTAATACTGTATCAGTAGCTAATATTCCTGTGGCCCTTGCTCTGGACATGGGGGTGCACTGTGGGCAACATGGCTCCCCACTTCACGGGGGCCATGGCTGAGCTCTGAGCGGCAGGGGGCCTCGGGCACGGATGGGGCTTGATGAGGGCCGGAAGAAGGCAGCCTGTGGTCCGGCCTGGTAGGGTCTGAGCCATCAGGGCACGTGGTGGTCTGGCTGCTCCTTAAAGTTCTCTTGTGACGGAAAGTTCCTTTTAATCATTTCCAGGCTTGTGGTTGATTTGGCTCCTCTAGGCAGTCTCCCACAGGGGCTGGGGCATCCCAACCCCCTCCCCCCAAGACAGAAGCCAGAGTACTGGTGGTAGTGTCCGAAGTGGCCTGGGGCTAGGGAGAGGGCACAGCTGCCTGGCCACACCGTTGGGGGCCCTTGTGCCAGGCTTTGGGCAACATCCTGGTGCTGGCTATCGGCTCAATGCCCCTGTCTCAACTGTGCCGCACAGAATGTCTAACTTTCCTTTCATTTCACTGCAATGATGGAAAAATGTGGAATTAATCTCCCCTCTAGCATGGTTTTGACTTCACTCAGATTCTAAAGATCTAAAACAGATGCAATAAAAGGGGAATCTCTTTGCTGTGGGGTCTTGTGAGCTATCAAAACAAAGTGGGGCTGCTGGGCTCAGCGCCCGCCCAGCTCTGCCTTGTCTCCTGCCAGCTCCAGCTTTGTCTGTTGGTGTATGTCAGAGTGTGTGTGTGTGTGTGTGTGTGTGTGTGTACACACGCAGGGCCCTGTCTTGCTGATGGTGCCCTGGCCAGTCAGTAGCCACGTGTCAGGGGTGAATGGGGGCCGGAAGGGCCAGCCTGGCTTTGGGGGGCTGCTGGTCTGAGCCCAGCGCTTCCCACCAGCCAAGGCTCTACCTCTCTGCCCCAGCCTCTGTCCAGCGGCCAGTGGTCCGTGGCACAGGGGCCTTCGAGTCAAAGGTGCAAATGCTGGCCCTCTACAGGCTGCTGACATCCATCAGTCTGAATGCCGGCATCATGAGGACAGCGGTTTTTGTCTATTCTTGCTCACTGCGGTCTTTCTGCTTCTAGGCACAGCTCCTGGCACATATTAGGTGCACACTGAGAGCTGGATGGACAAATGCCAGGCCCCGAGCTCCATGAAGACGGAGGAATTCAGGTACTGCACGAGCAAGCCCATATCCCCAAGGACTAGGGGCAGCCTTACTCTGGGGATGAGCCCGCCTGGCTAGTGAGGGACGCTCCCCTCAGCTTGGGCCTTGGACCTGGCAGGCTTGAGGGGACAGCGGGGGAGGGATTAGAGGGTAGGTAGGCCAGAGGGGCCCCTGCCAGCTGGCCTTGGCCACAGCAGGATGTGGGGGTGCGCAAAATAGGATGGGAGTCCAGGAAGCAGTCCACTTCCTCCCCTTCCCACCTCGGGCCTGATTTGATGAGGGCTAGCAGCTTCAAGGCCTGAACTTCAGAGGGGAAGAAATGGGAGATTCCCTCTCCTACTGATGTCTGACATGCTAACTTGTCCGGGATCACACACAGCTGATACACAATAAAACGTGTTTCTAGAGAAATTCCTCCCAATCTCTCTGGGCTCAGCAACTGTCTTTTTAACCAACTCCCTTCACCAAAACGTTTGCTGCTAACAACACAAAATGAGCCTTTGTCCCTCGAGCCCACAGGTCCGTGTTTCTGTTTCACATTATCTCAGGGATATAGGATTTCTCTGACGTTTTTGCATCCCCCAGCCCCCACCTCTACTGAGGATTAGCTCTCTTCGGGAAGTACACGAAACACTATTTTCTGTTGGTGGATTAGCCATGGGATTAAAGAATCTTGGCTAATTTACTTTCCTTGTGGCTTTAGAGTAACTCCTTTTAAATGAACACAGGCTTTTCCCTATTACTGCTTACCCCCAAAAGAGAAGCTATAAAAAGTAGATCCACTCACCAGAATCCATAAAACCAAATGCTCCTGGGACCCAGGGGGTGCTACCCACACCAGGACAAAAGTTCTGAGCTGCATACCCTGCCCAAACTGGCCTGAGTTCAAGCTCATCTCTTTGTCAGCCCTGGGCAGGCCACCAGGGAGGCAAGGGTCTACCAGGGACAGGCCCGAAGGTGCAGGAGGCCAGTTACTGCTCACCCAATGGCTCTGCTGTACTCTGACTCCGGGGTGAGTCCAAACAGGGCTGAGCATGGGCTGTGAACCTTGGCTTTGGCCGCCTCCTGCATTCCATTTCTTCAGAAGTCGACTTTCCCAACAATCCATAATCTGAAGTGTTAGTTAATTTACCACAACTTGATAAAACACAATCATCCCAAGTCAGAGACTGTCAGGTAGCTTGCTGGAGCCCTGGCGCAACAGGACCACCCTGGGAAAGAAGGGCTCGCAGGCTGCCCTGCCAAGGACGCAGCGATCCATGGAGGAAACCTAGCCTCTCATCTTGGATGGTTTTCTAAAGCCACCAGCTGGGCCCAGATCAGAAAGGGGGACATGAAACCGCTCCCCCAAAAGCCATGTACCACTGAGTTTAAAGCTTCTTTCTGTTTTTTCTCCTCCACCCAGGGAGAGGGCCCTCCACAGGGCAGGTGGAAGGAAGTGGCAGACCTGACTATAGCTTTCCCTGACGCTGCTCTAGTGGGAGGAGAGTGCCAAATGGCCACAGGGTCAACTGTGACTTGGTTCCTCACAGAGCCATGAAGATCTACTTGGGGCTGCCTTTTACAACCAGAACACTCACAGGCCCCTTCTTGTGGCCTGTACCCAACCCTTCCTTGGATGGCCGTGGGTCCACAGAGGAGGGAGAGCAAACCACCTGGGGTCCACATCCTTCCTCCTCTAGAGTAATCCCAGAGTCGGTCTGAACGAGATGCCCCTGCATGAGCCTTGTTATCCCGCTCCTGCCCCCGTGCCCCCTCCCCCAGCCCCAGGCCTGCCAGGGCCTCACAGGAGAAATCTCAGAAGACTGTGAACATTCCCAGGCCCTAGAGGTAACCGCAGCCATCTCAGGCCCATCTGGTGGGCGGGGGCCTTCCATCTTCAGCTTCTCTGGGGAGGGGTGCTTTTTGCCACAACCACAGATGGCAGTGAAGACGGAGCTTGAGCCTGTCCTGTCTTTGAGTGCTGCTAGCAGCACCAGCCTTTGCTTTTTGCAAAGCCAGGGGAGCCTGTGGATAAACTGCCAAAAAAGAAGAACAGGGTTAGGAAAGGGCCAGGGCCCAGCCCCTCTGCAAGTGGCTAGAGTCAGACCCCAAGTATGCTTCTGACACAGACCAGAGAGTATCCTATCCCCAGGAAGCAGCTTCTTGACAGAAGAAAAACAAGTCTCTCATCTCCAAACCCCAAGTGGCGGGAGTTCAGGCTGTCCTAAACTTGACTTTGGCCCAAGAGTAATTCTTGAATATCTATACAGAGCAGGACAGCTAGACAACCTCTGGACTATGCAGGCCAGGTGGCCAGATGAGCTGATGTGGGGAGAGGCCCAACTATTGTGGAAACCAGCAACTACCACCCCACGCCACTGCCCATGTGTGCGAGTGATGTTGGGGGACTGCACACGCCCTATAAACAGGGATCCTGGCGGGGAGGTGGGGGGTGGCAGCTGAGCAGGGTGCCTTTCACTCTATACCTTCCCAACAAGTTCAGTCCGGGCACACCTGGGAGGGCTGGCCCCCAGCTAAAATGGCAGAACTGCTTTTAAACCTGGAGTGTGTTTGCATGAACAACAGCTAGTCTGCCCAGGGAAGAGGCACACCAAGAAGAGCCCCAGAGAGCTGTCAGGCAACTCGGCCCATGTGAGGGCAGGCCCTGCATTCCCACCTTCCCTACCAGCATGAAACTAGGCATCTCACACAGGTGGCACATCAAATAGGGAACCTCCAGGACCATGGGGGCTGGGCGGGGGGGTGGGGGGGTGGGGAGTCAAGATGTCTCAAAACAAACAGGACATTCTATCCAATTCCCCAAAGCACACAGACAAAAGTCCTTAGCCTTGCTGAGTTAGGTCAGCATAGCTACAACAACCTGGATATTTCACAAACTCAAACGTCAGAGACCCAGACTGGCAGGGCTGGGTGGGCCTGCCCCCGCCTGCTTCCCACTGCACGCATGTTCTAGTCCCAGAGCCCAGCAGCCCCCGGTGAGTCACAGGAACCTGAACGTGACATCACAGCATCGCTGTGGCCAGCCTGAAGCACGGATGCCATAAAAAAACATAGTTGGAGCAGGAATTTTCATGGCTTGGTATTTTTAAAAAGCAGCAAGATGTGAAACTGGAGTCGAAAATAACTCTGCTGTGGGCTTCTGAGGCAAAACCACCAAGCCGCTTGTTGGGCCAGGGCCCCTCGCTGCAGCCTCCCCAGCTCCTGGGCACGGTCCATGCCTCTGCGCCCCACCCCTTGCCCTTGAGGAAGACGGAGGAACTCTGCAACTCCCAGACACCACCCAAACCTCTGTCACTCAGGAGTCCGCAAAGGAAGCGAAAGGAGCCAACGCGGGAGGTGAGCTCATGCAGCAGGGCTAGTTGTGGAAAGCAGCCTCTCCCTGCTCACTGGTGAGTTTTCTAGCATCTGTGAAAAGGACCCCTAGATTACCCGATGCACCCCCACAAGAACATGAGGGGAAAGGTCAGTGCCTCTGTCTGGATACATGCCGAATGCCCATCACCAAGCAGGCAGGCCTGGCGGCCACAGGGCCCACCCTGGAGTCCTTCCTCCAGGGAAGGGAGATATAAAGGCGACTCATGAAAAGAAGGCCCGGAGGGAAGTCCTGGCCCCGTGTGAGGTGCTGACTTCTGCTGCCCACCCCATGGGACAGGTGGATGGGCAGTGCTTAAAGGCTCCCCTGTATAGAGGAAGAAACTAAGCCTTACTCAGATCCACACAGATGGAAACAGGAAAAGCTGGACCAGAGCAGCTGAGGCTTCTGACTCCTGGTCAGGACTTTTCTCTGGATCCTACAGGCCTCCAAGGTCGAGCCACCTTTCTCAGGAAGAGAAGACTTGGGGCAGGCCCGGCAGGTTAGGGACTCATTGGTAGCCATAGGACAGGTGTGTGTTAGCTCTCCAAGGCATGTGTGGTGTGTGTGTGTGTGTGTGTGTGTGTGTATGGACAGGGTCATGAGAGGAAGTGGGGGCACACACAGCCCCCCACTCATGACCTCAGCCCTAGGAGTTCCTAAGAATTCCCATGAGGGGGTTTTGAGGAGCAAAAAGAAAAACCTAAACTCCATTGTTAGGGAACACTTTTCCCAACAACCATTATAACTGGATTCAAAGAACAGCTATCACAGTACGTATACATCTTTGAAGGGTTTCAATCTTGGCCCAATGTCTGGGTCTGGGTTCAAGGCTCCCATCTAATGGGCCCCATGACCCATCCCTGATTTTCACCAGCCCCTGGGCACCCCAGTTCCCTGTCACCTCCTGGGCTCCCCTTCCTGGACCTGGGGAAAGATCTCTTCTTTTTCTCCCTCTTGTCCTAGCGCCTAGCCAGGCCACTAGAGTCTCACTGGCAGCTCAAGAGCATTCCTGGGACTCAAGTCCAGCAGTTGCAGAGGCCTGTGGAATGTCTACTCCTGACACTCCTGTGTCACCTGGCTGCCCCGGTACCTTCCCACATTCTCCTGGGAGCACACTGACTTCGCGCTGTGCTTCATGAAATAGCTGGTGCCAGTCCAGCTAACCAAGAGCTTCACAACAGTGCTCAGAGGACATGAGCTGGCTTGACTGTCTCCACTTTACAAGGGAGGAAACTAAGGCTCTGGGGAGCAATGTCACCTGCCTCAAGTCACCCAGGTGATGAATGGTGGGGTTGGTCCTCAAATCCAGGAGGGCAGGTGTGTCCAGGCTGATGGGCAGGTAGCTCACTCTGTTCCCGAGCTGGTAGGGGTGTGTAAGACTGGAGAGACCCTGGCTGTTCAGAACATGGCATCCAGCTGGGATCAGGGTCCCCAGGATAGAGTACACCCCTCAGTGGAGGGATCCGTGAAGTCCCCAACAGCAACTAAACAGGAATAAGGAGGGGTGTCTCCTATATAAAGAAGGGCCATGGCAAGGGGTGTACTCTCTGGCCAGGTACCTAAGGGTTGCCTGGCTCTGTGATCACAGAGCAAGAACATCTGGCCTTAACTTTCAGGAAGATCAAGTTTGGCTTACAGAGGGACTCCTCGATGAAGCCATCCCTGACTACACCAAACTGTCTAACAGAGGAAGGTGGGGAGCCCTGGCCTACCACGGGTTGAGCTCGGGATCACCCAGCATCCTGGAGAAGCCCCATGCTGAGTGGCCCCTGGGGCTGGCCCAGGAACAAGCAGTTACTCTCACCTGATCCACACCTGGCATGATGCCAGCTGCTGGGCACCAGGTGGGGGGATGACATGAGGGCCATGAAGGAGAGCCCTTGGAAAGTTGCAGGTCTCAGACAGCAGGAGGAGGAAGATGACAATGAGGACATGATCCCCACACTCTGCAGACTTCCCATCTAAAACAGCACTATAGGGAGACCTACCAGGCTAGGCCAGTCCAGAGAGCACACCCGCTCCAGAGATGGACAAAGACCTGTGGACCCTTGCAACAAGTTCCAAAGTTATTGCCCCAAATGGGTATATTTTGAAAAAACAATGTATGCACTTTAGAGAAAAGGTGTTCCTAAAGAAATAAAATGGTAAAGGGGCCCCTGGGTGGTTCAGTAAGTTAAGCTTCTGACTTCAGCTCAGGTCATGATCTCATGGTTCGTGGGTTCGAGCCCCAAGTCAGGCTCTCTGCTGTCAGTGCAGAGCCCACTTTGGATCCTCTGTCTCCCTCTCTTTCTGCCCCTCCCCAGCTCGTGCATATAATCTCTCTCTCTCTCTCTCTCTCTTAAAATAAATAAATATTTAAACAACGTTAAAAACAAAACAAAACAAAATAGTACAACCCCAAATTGGGAGTCAAAGGGCTGCATTTTGGATGCTGCACATGCCCTAAGGTCAGTTTGCTTTCCTTGGGATGACAGGCCTTTTGGCCTGGGAGAGAAGCCACCCGGCTAGCTCACTGGCCTTAGACACAGAAAGGGCTCAAGGAATGAAGGGAACTCGCCACCCCCATTGCAAGGGCTGAGGAATGGCTCTCCTGGGCAGCGAGGTAGTGGGGAGCTGGGAGAGCTATTTCTGGTGCCGCTGCGATCCCCCCTGCCACCTCTGCCAGGCCTTGAATAATGACAAGGGGCAGCACATGGCACTGCTGGGCCCCACTCAAAGAGCCTCACACAAGCTGATGCAGCTAATCCTCACAAAAGGCCTATGAAGTGGGTACTATTATCATTCTGTGTTCCAGATTTGGAAACTGAGGCACAGAGGTTAAATACCTTGCCCAAGGTTACTGAGATCTGCACCCAAGCAAGCTGAATCACATCTCAGGGCCCAACCTCTGGGCCCTTGTTTTGCACAGAGGTGCCACTGAAGAGGACTAAGAATGGGTCCTGGGCCTTCACACTGGTTTAAATGGGCTACAAAATCCCAGAGGAGGACTCGATCACTGGGCCACACCAGACTGTTGAGCAGGAAGCCAGGCTCTGAGGACTGTGAGCTTCTGCAACAGGGTGTCCTGCTCGTGTCACCCAGGGGCTGGAGGCTCCGTGACTCACTAGGCAAACATCCCCAGTCACTGCAGCCCCCACAGTGCTTCCTTGGAGGATGTTCTGCAGGATGGAGGACCGAAGGACCCGGACGGCAGCTTCCCTCTCAGAAGCCTCTTTGAAGTAGACTTCTTTGTGGGGGAGGGGAGGGGCAGCAAAGGGGTGAGACAGAGGAGAATAGCATGATTCAGATGACTGTGAAGTAGGAGCCGGTGTTGGGGGTGCTGACAGCACCTCTCCAGAGCAGAGAAGCACATCAAGATGGCGAGGAGCGCTAACTGAGAGGGCAGCACGTGAGGCCCATACCCACAGACCACAGAGGCTCAGAGCCCGCTGAAAACCTGCATAGGTAGCTACATACGGCAGGGTTACCTGGCTCTAGGCCTCAGGGGAGCCTCCAGAGAGGGGACTGCCCACGATCAGGCTGGTCCCAAGAGGAGGGAACTCCCAGCGCCATTGGGGACAGCTCTGGCTGTGGCTAGGACACCTCAGCTAGAGTCCCAAATCCAGGAGAGGAGGTAGGCCTGGAAAAACCAGCAACCAAGCTCAAAGACAGCATCGAATTATCACAAATGCACCTCCTACTGCTTTGAAAATGGGCTGAGGCCTCAACCAGGGGCTTCATCTGTGGAACCCAAGTTTCCTCAGGATGTGTCAAGTCCATCAGGAACATGTCTCACTTGGTGACATTCAGGAATGCACACCATTTGGCAAAGCAGGTGACTGGCTGATGGGTCTGGCATCTGGTTGGGGGTGGAGTGCTGTTTGGATCTACCAAGGGGCTGGACAGCATGAAGCAGGACAAGGGTGCCACAGAGCCATCGAAACCCTGGGCCAAAGGCCCAGGCCACAAGAGAGCCTTCGTTATTCTCCGTGATGCCAGTTTCCTACAAAGTTACTATCACACTCTGAACTGCTAACACATAACAAAACCTCCCATGTGCACTCCTGAAATACAGCGACGGGAAATGCTTTCAGTGCTATACTCCAATGAAGTGATCCAATGAAGCTATTTTTAACCATCTTCTCAGACTTAATTTCCAATTTTATCCTATGAAGTTCTAATGGATTCCACCTCCCCTGATCTCTCACTTGACAAGGCTGTGAAGAACATGAGGCGGGCCTGGCAGTTTCTGACGCATCTGAGGTGGGGGATGTGCACGTTGCTCATACCTCTCTCTTAGCATGTGCCTTCTCCTCAAGGGTGAACAGCCTTTCCAAAAGGTCTGTATGATGTGCCTGTGGTCCCCCAGCCCCCAGCCATCGATGCCTGACCTTTCTCTTCAAATGTCCTTCCTTCACTGGGCCCAAGGTGTGCAGTACCAGCCGGGATGCTGGGTCACGCCGTGGACCATGTGACATGATGGAGAAGAGCTTTTCTCACTTGGACCCAGATCCAGAGGGAGGGAAAGGATGCCACGCCACTTCAGCTCCATTTCCGTCAGAGACTCACGGGTCCTTTGCCTTCTTTCCACACCTTTGATCTACCCGTGAGCTGGCACAGGAGAAAGCGGTCTGCACCCACAGGCAAGGTGGGAAGGGGTCTGAGGACCCTTAAATCCTGCCTTGGCCCCACCACCACCACTGCCTATACGCCCCATGTCAGCCATGCTGGGCCTTTTGCCCACTGCCTGGATGTGCCCGTGGCCCCCTCCAGTCCTGCAGGCAGGTCACTCCCTCTGCCAGGGTCACTCTCCTGCCCATGGTGCTGGCTGTCACCTCTCGCCAGGGCATTTTGCTCTTAGGAAACTGTCGCACTACAATTCTGTATTAGGACCCGACAGATGTACGCATGCTCCAGAGGCCTGGGCCCACGTCCGTGTTGATGACGGTAGTCAGCACCACAGCTAACATTTATTGAGCAGCTACCTAGAGCCAGGCATAAGCCAAACACTTCTCACAAATTCATCTCCTTTAATCCTGACCACAAACGTGGGACGTGGAGTCCATGAGCACTGCACATCACAGAGGAGCGCGCCAGGGCTTGGAGAGCCGAAGTGACTTTGCCAAGGTTGCTCGGAGGATAAGGAGCAGTGCCAGCTCGAACTCAGAGCCTGGGCTCCCAGATGCCTTGAGTCACTGCTTACAGTTCCCTGGCACGTCCCCGGAGTGCCTACCTGGCGATGAGCAGGATGAATGGACAGTGTTTCTTTCAGAGCTCTGCTACAGCTCAGGCCAGCCCCAGGAGGGCACACCCTAGCAGGATCCAGCACGGCTGATTTTAGGGTCCAGTGGCCTGGCCGGGGCTCGGATGGTTCTGAGAGCCAGGATCTCAGGGCAGGCACTGCAATTTCATTAAGTTGGCCTGGAAAGTAGGTCCACTGTGATTATGTTTTTAAAAAATCCAGCACTTGCTGGCCAACTTGAAATGGTCCAAATGCCAGGCCAAGTGCAGATGGGTGGGGTGAACGCACATCACGGCCTACCTGGGTGAGGACATCCAACTGGCCCACGATGTGCTCCAGTGTGCTGGTCAGCGTCTGGGGCATGCTGATGGGCTCCTGGGGCTGGCTCTGCACCGACTCCTGACTCCTGCCTCTGCCTGCAGGGACAGGGAAATCCACTTCTGGCTAAAGACAATGAAAAGAAAGGGAGCCCTTCAGTCCTCATTCAGTGCTTAAAGAAATACAGAGAGAGGAACAGCCCTCCGAAGGATTAAGTAAAAAACCACCAGTAAACTGGAGAAAGTGAGTTCCAAATACTGGTGGGAAACACAGTGAGGTGGTACTCCCACATCTGGGCCCCACGCCTCCTTCCAGGACTTACTTTCCGAGCAGAGGCTGTGAGTGAGGACCGCAATCAGAGCATTTGGCAGTGAGGGCCAGAGGGGCCTGGGAGGGATGTGTGGTGGGCCGGTGAGTGCCCTCCACTGGCTCCTGGGGGCCATCAGGGAGGCCAGGCCAGTTGCTGGCTCTTCACGCTGCCTACACTCTCCAGTAGGCCTCTCAGAGTCCAGAGACCCCGAAGCCCAGCCTGGCTCTGAAGCCACCCCTCTTCCTGGTCAGCTCAATGCCAATTCCCCACCCCCAGTGCGGGAGAGCCTAGAACTGGGGGGATATTCCAATCCCGCCCTAATGCACATCCCCTGGGAAAACAGGCATTCTGTGTGAACATCCTGGCCAGATGGCTGGTGGGAGTTGGAATCCACAGGACAGGCACCCTGGGCTCTTTAGACAGGGTTCTGGGAATGTGAGGAATCAATGTTTCTGCCTAAGATCCTTCCACTCCCAAATGCAGAAGCCATCCTAATCTGTCTCCCCCCCCCACCCCCCCCCACAACCACTGAGCACTCATCCTAATCCTCCATGAGCCCCCACCCCCAATTCAGGCACCAGTCTACACACGGATGAATGCTTCTAGCCTAGGAAGCGCTGCGCATGTGTTCAGCAAGGTGGGATTCCCAAAGACACAGTCAGCAGATGCCCCAGTTTGGTCTTGGAGCCTCTAATTCCTCTGCGGACATGACGTACTTGGTGAGGCTCACACTCCTGGCCTGGCCCAAAAGCCCCAGTAACCCATAAATGCAGCCATACTTAGGGCTCAGGGCTTTAAACCATGACCTCACTAACAGCACTAAGAGACATCCCAAATGTCACCACCTCACTCCCTGACTTTGCTAGTCCTCCAGGGCTCTCTGCTGCCTTTGGGAGAAAATTCAAGCCCCTTGGCAAGGCACCCCGCTTCAGCCTATCTCCTTTCACAGCTCCCCTCCTGCTTCTGCACCCTCTCTCCCAACTCCCAAGGTCTTCCCTACTGGGAAGGCCCCTCATCCACCCTTCCTTTCCCCTGCTGCCGGCATCCTCTCCTCCACTCACTTTGCAACCCTGAACTGATCAGAAGCTCCTCTGTGCTCCCACACACCTGCACCTGCCCCACTCCAGCCACTGCATCTCCAGGGCCAGGACACATGAGTGAGATGAACCAACGCTGGCCTGCCCACAGGGCCTGCTGGCTGCCCATCCACGCGTCTGTGTCCCTCTTTCTCCTGCCCACACTCGTCACCCCTTCTGAATCTAGGACATTACTGAGTTCAAAGTTTGCCGACCACCCAGATCCCACAGAGTGAAGGCTACTCCACCCGGCACCCTCCACCCCCAACACCATGGCCAGTGGAGTATACTGGTTATGACTGGGCTCACATAGGATGCCTGCACACCTGCCCACTTGCATCTCTGAGTGTGTCCATCTCTTGGATGAACCCACAGTGGCTGAACCCTAGAAAGATGCTCTGCCCTGGACATGCTCACCTGGGTGGGCATCAGAGTCCTTGAAAAGTATCACCCCAGGAGAGGATTCCCACCCAGCCAAGAAGGGCAGTTTAGCACATGGACCCTACTGCGTATCTTCCTTTATTAGGAAAGTGTTCCAGTCTCAGAGATAACAAACTCTCCAGGGCATGTCCATCTGAACCTGGGCGAATACAGGCTTTGGAGGTTACAGAGAACATGAATGTGTGAGACACATTCATGGAAACAGGAACAGTGCCACAGGCGCAAGCCCACTGTGGGCATGTCTGCTGTGGTGCTACAGCCATTTTGTAAGATCCTAGCCCACCAGCGCTGCAGCTCCAGGCCTCCGGGAATCAATGCCCTTCGCTAGTGAAAACCCTGACAGTTGTGGGTTTTTGTTTTTTTTTTTCCCTACTTTTTTGTAACTCGAGTGCTTGACTTCAGCTTGATCGCTCAGGCATCCACTTCAAAGAGGCATCCGCTGGAAGAGGGCTATCTTGAATAAACACATTGCCAGCACACGACTAGATAAAGAGCCAGGCCACCTCCCACCACAGAGGCTCCTCTGTCTTAGAGATCTTGGTAGATTTTGATAACTGACCATTGGGCCACTTGTTTTTTCTTAAATTCCCACTCTTTAGTGAGCCCTTAAAACTCCCAGGCCCCTACTCTCAACCCCAATAAAAATAGACCCCCAGGCCTATGCATGCCCACTCTCTACCCTCCACTCCCCACCATGTTGCGTGGCCTCACATGTGCTATTTCTAGGTCTTGTAAGTAATAAACCTTTATTTTTTCAAAGTTTCCTGATGGTTTACTGCTGATGGGCGTCTTGTAATCATATAAGAACTACAACATTGGTTACTGAGAGAGACTGGCATGCAATTTTAGATCCCAACACCTATCCAGAAGTCCATCCCAAAAGGAAACATTTCAGAAGTTTTGACCAGCCTCTCCCTCACGGCAGCAGCCCCCCAGACCTGGGCAGCAGTGTCAGGAGACACACAGCAGAGACCAGGGGCGTGAGCAGGACTCAGACAGGCAGGGTTGACATCGAGCTCCACCACTCACCTGCAAGGTGGCCCTGGACAAGAGGCTTAACCTCTCTGGGCCTCCACGTCCTCATCTGCGAGACGGGGGTGATTAGGCCTGCCCCACCCCACAAAGGGCTGGGCTGTGAAAGGCACTTATCTGAAATCACCAGCGGGCCTTTCTTGAGAAGTAGCCACAGCCCTGTGCCCACTACTTCCAAAGGACCCCCACCTTTCAGACACGCACACTCGTTCCTCGTTCCCCATGGCTCCCTCAGGAAAGGCCATGAGAAGGAGGGTGGGAGCCAGGGAGCCCTCTGTCCCGACAGCCAGCATCCTTGAGGAGTGGTCAGACGGGCGCTGCCTGCTGCCTGGGAAGGACGGAATGGAAATTCTGAGTGTTTCTGAAAAACGGCCCAGAAACTGACAGTGCCGAGCTGAGTCTCTGGACGCCCAGTGATGAGGGGGAGTGGGGGGAGGAGGGGTGAGCACCACTGACTCGCAACAGGAACCCTCCTTCTGAGCCCAAACTGAGCCAGCTCCAAAGGTGCACTGAGGACAGCAGCCATGTGCCAAGTCAGGGAGGCAGCCTTGGGAGGAAAGGGAAGCAAGAGCCACCATGCTTTTCCCGCCTACTCCAAGCTTTCACAGGCTGCGTCTATTTTACAATCAGGGAGACTGAGGCTCAGAAAGAAAGTGACTGTCGGAAGGTTCCCAGCCTCAAGCCTCATTCATGAGGTCCAGGGTCCTGTCCGCCCCAGGCTACTCCTCTGGCCATGCCATTTGGTCCTTGTCCACCAGGACATGGCCCTTTTCTGCTTCCTTGTCTGCTCTCAACAGCAGACATTAAAGCACTTACCACACCACCAGGCCATATGAAGACAGCAGTCACTGCTGTCTACTTGTTACCTACCCTGTGCCAGCGTTTAGACATGTCACTTCACTTAATCCTTATAGGGGCCCTTCAGAGCAGGTATTATTAACCTTATTTTTCTTTTTTTAAAGTTTATTTATTTATTTTTGATAGGGCAGGGGGGTGGGGAGAGAGAAAATCCCAAGTAGGCTCCAAGTTGGCAGCATGGAGCCCAACACAGGGCTCAAACTCACAAACTGTGAGATAATGACCTGAACTGAAATCAAGAGTCAGACGCTTAACCGACTGAGCCACCCAGGTGCCCCTTGACCTTATTTTTCAGATGGGGAAGCAGGCTCAGGGAAGTTCAAATCTTGCTTGAAGTCACCCAGGAAATGACAGAGCTGGGATCGGAACCCAAAGTACAGGCAGTTCTCTGACACCAGGCAGCTTCTGACAGGTGACACGGCCTGCAGTTTTGCTTCCACAGGCCCAGCTTCTCTTACATCCTGTGTTCAACACTTTTTGCATCATTCCCCCACCCTCCTGCCCTGGAATGTCTGTCCGGCACAGAGCTGAACACAGAGCAGGCCCTTCACACACACTGGACGTCTCGAAGAGCCGAGCCCACCACAGTGACATTCTTGTGTAATGAAACCTTCCAAGGCAAAGGGCCAGCAGCCCCACCTGACACAGCATCACAGCCACTCACCTGCACTCCAGCACCCTGGAGATGTGGCATTTTCCAGAGCTTGGCAAACATGCAATAAGCAGAGATAAGAAGATGACGAACAAGAGTGGGAAGGGACACACGTGCCAGGGCCGTGAGTAATGACAGTGACGGAATAACTGCAGTGGCACTGAAGGAGGAAAATCCTATCAGTGCTTTGCCCATTCAACATCAAAGGGTCCTGGGGCCTTGCCTGGTGGTTCGCAGGCACAGCCCACACGTACATACCATACAGAGCCGCACCAAGTTGTCATCTTTCACTTTTGCCAAATATAAACACCTTATTATTTATTATTATTATTATTTTATTTTAGAGAGAGAGGGAGAGTGTGCCAGTGGGGGAGAAGGGCAGAGGGAGAGAAAGAGAGACAGAGAATCTTAAGCAGGTTCCATGCTCAGCGCGGAGCCCGACATAGGGATTGATCTCATGACCCTGGGATCATAACTTGAGCCAAAATCAAGTCAGCCACTCAACTGACTGAGCCACCCAGGTACCCCAAATATAAACATCTAAACATCAAAAGAAAAAAAGGTGGGGTGTCTGGGTGGCTTAGTCAGTTAAGGGTCCAACTCTTAATTTCAGCTCAGGTCATGATCTCATGGTTTGGTTCGTGGGATTGAGCCTCGCGTCCGGCTCTATGCTGACAGTGCTGGAGCCTGCGAGGGATTCTCTATTCTCTCCCTCTCTCTGTTCCTCCCCTGCTTGTATTCTCTCTCTCAAAATAAATACACAAACATTAAAAGGGGGGAGGGGCACCTGAGTGGAGTGACTCACTCGGTTAAGCATCCAACTCTTGATTTCGGCTCAGCTCATAATCTCACGGCTTATGAGATAGAGCCCTGTGCTTGGCTCTACACAGACAGCATGGAGCCTACTTGGGGTTCTCTCTCTCTCTCCCTCTCTCTCTGCTCCTCCCCCACTTGCATGCTCTCTCAAAAGTAAAAACATTAAAAAATATTTTTAAAAAAAGGTGAAAACTCAGAATAGACAAATCTATTTAACTCTGTGGAAATCTCACTTGGGGTCTATATGTGTCCCCTCTCACTCCACCCTGGTGTATGATCCTGGGCTCTCACAGTAGGTTAATCTTCTGCTTGTCTCAGTTTCTGCTGCTGCCAGGCTATCACATGCCACCAGGAACTCACGCTTCGCACAGTAGAAACTGCAGAAATATCTGTGGTTGATCTCAGCCACTCGAACACTTGGGTCACTAACCCATAACTTTTCATTAAAAAACACAACAACAAAACAGCCTGCAGGTCTTCCTTGGGACAAGAAGTCAACCCATCTGGACTGACTATGGTCTCACTTATTCATCAAGATGCAGATATGGATAAGGAGCCTCTGCCTAGGATGTAGAATGTTGGGTAAAACATTAACCACATCCTAACAAGAAAAAGACCAACAATCCAAAAGAATTGTAACTTTCTTAAATCAGAGAACTGAAGTCACAAAGCAAACAGCTAGCCTGAAATCTAAGGAAGGGCAGACTCATCTAAGGAAAACAGGAAGTGAACATCAGCTCACTTCTGGCCAAGCATGGGAGGAAGGGACACTGGGTGCTATACACGTGGGTAAAAACTGAGTTAAGTCAACAAACTGCTAGAGGCGAGTGTAGAGAGGGTGAGAGTGAAGAACCCCTGGGAGCCACAGACACAAGGGGAATTTGCACCCACTCACAAGTTTTTCACAGACCTCCACTGGGAATTCATGAAAAAGATTGGGGACAGGGCAGGAGATGGGAGAAAACCATCCTTGAGGGTGGAGACCCAGAGGAAGGCAGTTGATACAGAAAAGGCACAAAACCCTAACTGGACGACCTTTCTCCCCTACAGAACAAAACCTGTAAGCTATTGGGAGAAGAGCAAAGAAAGATAAAACCCCTCTGCCCTGGGTGGGGAGAAGCAAGAAACCATCCTGAGCCAAGATCATTCAGGTTTCCTATGGCTGAGGGAGGGGATGGATGGCTAAGAATGCCCTACTTTTGAGACCCAGGGATACAGAGCCTGCCTAAGACTAAAGCTGGGGCCAGGATAACAGAAAAGACCTGCAACAAAGCCAGCCAGCACCAACAACCTTGCCACCAGCAGCCTGTTGCTAGGGGAGATGTTAGAGCATGGAAATAGATGCCCTCTGAGGGACAGGCCCCCAGGGAAGGTTGAAAACTGGGGGGTGGAGCAGGAACATTGAGAAAAACCCTCCAACACCCAGACCTCACCCTAAGTACACAGTAACACTAAACTCAGCTCAACTCCTGATAAAACTATTTACTTCTGTCTCTACAGTCTTAGCCATGATGTATAGCATTTAATCAAAAATTATGAGACACACAGGAAGGCAAGGAAAAAAACCCCACTGTCAGATAGAAAGTAATCAGCAGAATCAGATGACTTCAATGTTGGTACTATCAGACATACAATTTAAAATAACAATGACTAACATGTTAAAGGCTGTATTGGAAAATGTGGACAATACACACAGACAGATCAGGAATTCCACCAGAGGTAGAAATTATAAGAAAGAGTCCATGGAATGCTAGAAATAAGAAACCCAGTAACAGAAATGAAGAATGGCTTTGACAGGCTTTTTATAGGTTCAGCTCAGCTGAGGAAAATAAATCAATATGCTTACACATCAATCAATTCCTCAAACTGAAACACAAACCGGGGGGGGGGGGGGTAGGAGGACCAGAACAGACTATCCATAAACTGTGAGACAATATCAATTGTCTAACATGTATGAGTGGAATCCCTAGAAGGAAAAGAGAAAGAGAGAAAAGAGATATTTCTTATAGACCAAATTTGAGAATTCTCTCAGCTTCTGTCTGAAAAAAGTCTTATTTCTCTTTCATTTTTAAGAGATATTTTTCTAAGTACAGAATTTTGGGTTGACAGTTTTTTCTTTCAATATTTTAAGATGTTACTTCAAGATTGTGTAGTTTCATATGAGAAATCATCTGATTCTTACCTTTGATCAGCTCTGTATATAATGTCTCTTTCTTTTCAACTTTCAAGATTTTCTCTTAATGCCTGATTTTCAAAAGCTTGAAAATAATTTGTGCAGGGTTTTGTTTCTGTTTTTTATTCAGCTTGTTTGTCCTTTCTCTGAGCTTTTAGGATCTGTGGTTTCACACCTTTCATTAATTTTCAAAAATCCTTGGTCATTATCTTTTTAATAGCACCAAAAATCATGAAGTTTTTAAAAAGTTTATTTGAGAGAGAGAGAGAGAGAGAGAGAGAGAGCATAAGCATGAGTGGGGGAAGGGCAGAGAAAGAGGGAAGAGAGAGGATCCCAAGTAGACTCCATGCTGTTAGCATTAAGCCCAACTCAGGGCTTGATCCCACAAACTGTTGAGATCATGACCTGAGCTGAAATGAAGAGTCAGATGCTTAACCGATTGAGCCATCCAGGCGCCCCTCATGAAATTTGTTTTTACTTTCTTATGACTGTTGTAACAAATTGTCACACTTGGTGGCTTAAAACAACAGAAATTTATTCTCTCAGAGTTCTAGAGACCAGAAATTCAAAATTAAGGTATCAATAAGATCCCTTCCCTCTGGAGGCACTAAGGATGAATCTGTTCTTGCCTCTTCCAGCTTCTGGTGGCTTCAGGATTCCCTAGTTTATGGCTGCATAACTCCAGTCTCTACCTCCATCTTCACATGGCCTTCTCGTCTTCTCTCTGTGTATCTCTTATAAGGACACTTGTCATTGGATTTAGGGCCAACCCAATAATTCAGGAAAATCTCATCTCAAAATGTATTTTAATTCCATTGTCAAAGATCCTGTTCCCAAATAAAATCACATTTGCAGGTTCTGGGAGTCAGGACACAGACGTATCTTTTGGGGAGGACACCATTCAACCCACAACAAAATGATTAGATATAAATCTAACAACACACATGCAAAATCTGTATGCTGAAAACTACCATACATTGATGAGTAAAACCAAAGAAGACCAATATCGATGAAGTACCATGTTCATATGCTGAAGGCTCAGTGTTGTTAAGATCTCAATTCTCCCTGAAATCAACTATAGAAATCAAGAAGCTGATTCTAAAATCTGTATGAAAAGACAAAGCAACTAGAGAAGCCAAAACAATTCTGAATAGAAGGAGAAAATTAGAAAATTCACACTACCTGATTTCAAGACTTAGTCTACAGCTACAGCAATCAAGACAGCGTGGTACTGGTGAAAAGACAGACAAATAGAACAATGGAACAAACAATGTCCAGAAATACACCCATAGATATCTGGTCAATTAATTTTTAACAAAGTTACACAAACAACTTAGTAAAGACAGTTGCAGGAACAACTGGATATCCACATGTAAAACAATGAACTTTGTTACACACTTCACATCATATACAAAAAGTAACTCAAAATGGATCACAGACCTACATGTAAAACCTAAAACTATAATATTTGCATATTTTTTTCCTAAAACATGGGAGAAAATCTTTGTAACCTTGGATTAGGCAAAGATTTCTTAGATAGGACACCTGAAGAATGGTCCATAAAAAAAAAAAAAAACATTGATAAAATGAACTTCATTTAAATTCAAAACTACTCGGGGCACCTGGGTGGCTCAGTCGGTTAAGCGTCCGACTTCGGCTCAGGTCATGATCTCATGGGTTCGAGCCCTGCGCTGGGCTCTGTGCTGACAGCTCAGAGCCTGGAGCCTGCTTTGGATTGTTTGCCTCCCTCTCTCTCTCTGACCCTCTCCCATTCAGGCTCCGTCTCTCTCACTCTCAAAAATAAATACACATCAAAAAATTAAAAATAAATAAATAAATAAAATTCAAAACTACTCTTTGAAAGACAGTTAAGAAAATGAAAATGCGGGACGCTTGCGTGGCTCAGTCAAGTGTCTGACTTCAGCTCAAGTCATGATCTCATTGTTTGTAGGTTTGAGCCCGCATCAGGCTCTACGCTGCCTGCACAGGTCCTGCCTGGGGATTCTGTCTCCCTCTCTCTGCCTCTTCCCCATGCACTCTCTCTCTCTGTCTCTCAAAATAAATAAATAAACTTAAAAAAAAAAAAGAGGGGCGCTTGGGTGGCTCAGTTGGTTGGGTGTCTGACTTCGGCTCAGGTCATGATCTCATGGTTCGTGGGTTTGAACCCTGTGTCAAGCTCTGTGCTGACAGCTCAGAGCCTGGAGCCTGCTTTGGATTTTGTGTCTCCCTCTCTCTCTCTGCCCCTCTACCACTCACACTCTGTCGCTCTCTCTCTCAAAATAAACATTAAAAAATTAATTAAAAAACAGAAAATGAAAATGCAAACTGCAGACTGGGAGAAAATATTTCTAAGTCACATATCAAGAATATATAAGAACTGTCAAAACCAATGAGAAAAAACCTAATCCAAAAAAACAATAAGCAAAGATGTGAACAGATACTTCACCCAAGAACATATAAACACGACAAACAAATATATAAAAAGATGCTCTACATCGTTAGTTGTTAGGAAAATGTAAATTAAAATCACAGTAAGATAGCAGTATACAACTATTAGAACAGTCTGAAGTTAAAAAGACTGACCATACCAAGTGCTGGAGAAGAGGTAGAGAAATTCAAACTCAGACACCGCTGGGGAGGATGTAAGATAGTACAACCACTTCAGAAAACAGTCTGAAATTACTTAACAGGCTAAACATATACCTATATGTCCCAGCCATTCCACAGGTAGGTATGTGCCCAAGAAAAAGGGAAATTAAGTCCATAGAAACATAAGCACATAAAAATTAACAGCAGCTTTATTCATAATAGCCAAAAATTAAAAATAACCCAAATGTTCACCAACAGGCAGACAAACTGTGGTATATCCTCAGCAATAAAAAGAAATGAACTACTAATATATGGACAAATAATTAGGCTTGAGCGAAAAAAACCAGACCAGAAAGAATATATAACTACATGATTCCATTTACATCAAATTCGGAAAAACACAAACTAATCTGTAGTGACAGAAAGCAGATTAGTGGTTGCCTGGGGCTGGAGGTGGAAGGAGTGGATTGATATAAAGTGGCAAAAAGGAAATTTTGGGATGATGGAAATATTCTGCACCTTGAACATGGTGGTGATTACATAACTGTATGTGTTTGTCCAAACTCCTAGAGCAGTTCACTTTTTAAAATGGTGAATGCTGGAGCTCATGGCTGGCTCAGTCATTACAGCATGCAACACCTGATTTTGGCTCAGGTCATGATCTCACAGTTTGTGGGATCAGGCCCCGCACTGGGGTCCATGCTGCCAGCACAGAGCCTGCTTGAGATTCTCAATCTCTCTCTCTCTCTCTCTCTCAAAATATATAAGCTTTAAAATAAATAAATAAGCAAGTCTGAGTTTAAAAAAAAAGATGCGGTTACAACTGAAATGCTCCTGGAAGTTCCACTTGCCCATCATGACACTGCGCTTGACACTACCCATCACAGCCACTCTGTACTCAAGGTGAAAATCACTACCTCTTCATTGGACATTACCAGTGGGCAAAACCCAAGGCTGAAGACCCCAGGTGAGGTCCATGAGGTCCACCATGGGTCTGGTGGTTGTAGTCCCAAAGCTGACTTACATTTCAGTGCAGTTCAATTCCCAAAGCCTCAATCTCCCTGGTCATCAGTGGAGGTGCCCAGGCAGTGTTTCCCAAGCAGTGGCTGCCAGGTCTATGGAATGTTAGGCCCCAGCCACTTAGGGGTCCCTGTGCAGCTTGACAGTCATGAACACACAAGGTCTGCAAACACCTGGCCAGCAGCCAGGAGTGCCTGGAGATTTACCATAAAGATGCTGTGAACCCACGTGACAGAATGCCCCACTATGGTAAGTGGGGTGGTCACTTATTAACGCCTGCTCAAGATGGAAATTTCTCCTTTTCTCTTAATGTCTAACATTGGACCTTGCCCCCTGCTTAGCCTGTTCTGGAAACTGAAACTATAGTAGACAAAAGTCCATGGTTTGACTCTGGGCCACAAAAGGGAGAGGAAGGTGACCTGGGCCCAAGATCTAGGCTGCCTCACCGGTACCCAATTCATATAGACCCAACCCGGCTGGCCACCCCCCACTTAAAACACTAAAGGGTGTCACTGTGTTTCCAAACCAGGGCTGAGCACAAAACTGAAAGAAATGGACAGACATACACACCATAATTAAATCTTTTCAACTTAATCTTTCATTCAACTGCTCACTGCACAGTCTGCTAAGTGAAGGTTACAGAGATTCATAGACACGTTTCTTACAGTCTTTGCCTCAGGCCTTTGGCTTTGACAATTTGCCCTCATAAAAAGTTAATAGGTGTCTATGTCTGCCTGCCTCTGTTTGCTAAACCTGATGCTGGCAGGGAGAGCAGAAAACAGGACAGAGCTCACTTGGGCTCACCCTCCTCTCCAGCTCTTCAAGTGGAAAAAGGCATGGCCGTTTTCTCAAATCAGAGCTCAAAAGAAACCTGGTACTGAATCCACCACACATATTTGTGGACTAGATATACAACAGTCTTGTTGGCCCTATAATTTAGAGTTCCGGCCTGGAGTCCAACAAGAGAGAAAACTTCTGGTTCTAAACATAGCTCTGAACCCAAGAGGAATTCTGGTGTCTTAAAATCATCTAATTGTTCGGCAATCTTGCCAATGTTCTTCCAAGCCAGCCTACGTATCAGTATGGAATTTGGTTACTGGGTTGGCTTTCATGAATGTGCAGGGTGCTTTCGTGTGTTCCCCATAGCAGGAAGGCGGGTGCTGGGTCATCTGTGTGTACAGAGGGAGCCAACAGGCTCAGCAACACAGGGGTCTGGGGCCAACAGGGCAGCCTCAGAACTGAATCAAACGCTCCATGATGACAGATCACATTTGGGTCTAAAAGCCACCCCTTGACTCCAGGCCCTTACTGATGGGAAGAGGACAGAGTGTTATTTGAACAAAGAATTGTGAAGGCATCGAAGGATGGGTCCAAAATGGATGAGGGATCCACGTGCCTGACCCACCCTGGGACTGCAGATAGCTCGGGGCCCACTTTCTCACCTCACGGTCCTCTCTTCAGGGAGCAGAGGCAGGTGGCATCCTATCATACCTGTGTCACTCACAGATCTGCCGGGCACATGGGAGATGCTAAATGCACAAACCAAGGTGCCCCCTCTCCTCACCCAGGCCCAAATCAAGACTGAGGCCCCCACACCCGGGGTCTAACAGCCGCTCCCAGGCTCCACCCCAAATCTCGGGGAGTTTCCAAGTACCACCCCACATACAAGAGGGCTGATGGATAAAAACCAAAGTTTTCGAAGGAGTGAAAGCATTGCCTTGATAAACCAGACCTGGGAAGTCATTCCAATGTCCAAATATGCCCCTGAGAGAAAGCAGCGGAGCTGGAAAGTTCTGTGTCATTGCAGGGCCACAGACGGGTAAGGGAAGCTCTGGGGAGAAAGGAGCAAGGATGAGCCAGGAGAGGAAGACTAGGCAACTACAAATGGGTGGAGGCCATGAGAAAGCAAGCAGGCTATTGCGCAGTAGAACTTTCCTTGGCACATGGGGGTCCCTGGCCCTCCCCCCAGAAGGGTTCTGGGGGAACAAGAAAACATCCCAGGACTTTAGGGGCTGAAACCCTCTGGGCCATCACACCCAGTACAGCCAGAAACACACACAGATGGGCCACAAGGCAGAGCTGGGGGCCAGGGCCAGGGCCAGGGTCAGGAAGGAACCGGGCAGCGGTGGGGGTGGAGTCTTCCACACAACCCCAGGAGGCCTCAGGAGAAGGCAGGCCGGTCATGGGCCTGTGCTCGTGCTAGAGAACATCTGCTGAGCCTGCCCTGGGGTTCCTGGAGCCGACGCACCTCTGAAGTATTCACACAAGCGACAACACAGACAAGCAGACGAAGCCGCTGCACAGTCTCCATGCTGGTGATCACCACCTCTGGCAGCGCACGCCCTCTGAACATGACCTGCTTCTCCCGGGGCCAGCTCTTGCTCAGTTCCGTCCCATAGATATTACCGAGGGCCCACTCCAGGCTGGGCGCTGAGCACCTCAGGATTACCCAGCCCCTCCCTTGAGCCAGAAACAGCTACCCTCCCACAGCAAACACCTGAACCGAGGCACCCTGGAAGGGAGCTAAAGCCCAGTGTTGACTGGAGATTTTCTTTTAAAAAATTAAACTGCTTTGAACTAATTTTAGACTCAGAAAAAAGTAGCAAAAAATAGTACAGAGAATTTCCATATATCCCTCCCCCAGGCTTCCCCAGTGCTAGCGTCTTACATAACCATTAGTACAATGATCAGACCAGGAAATTAACCTTGGGATGATACCACTGACCAAACTAAGGACCCCATTTGAGCTCCACCAGTTTTCCTACTAACTAATGTCCTTCGATCCTGCTCTTCCGTAATCCCATCCAGGACCTCGCGCTGCATTTAGCTATTTCTCCTTGGTCTCTTGCAACCTGGGTCAGCTCCTCAGTTTTCCCTTGTCTTTCATGACCTTGACACTTTCAAAGAGTACTGATCAGTTATGTTGTCAAATGTCCCTCGATTTGGGTCTGTCCAATGATTTCTCATGATTGGATCGAGGTTATCCTTTTTTGACGAGACCACAAAAGCCAAGCACCTGACATCACAGAACTCATGTGAACGGGACATATTATTAGTGGTGCTGACCTTGATCAATGGTGATGGTGACCTCTCTGCCAGGTTTCTCCTATGCAAAAATACATCTTTCCTTGTGTAGTTAATTTTGGCTTTTAAAATGTGGCTTTTTAACAGGGAACGTGTTGCTGTCATTACAAACTCCACGCCGTCAGCCCAGCCTGCTGCTGGCTGCAGCTGCCCCACAGATGAGAGGCAGCTAATGAAGATGAGCGGCAGAGCCGACATCTCTGGAAGACGCCGAAGCTCTCGGTGACAAAGAGGAACAGTAGCAGTTTATTTATAGATCCACTTGAAGACAGCTCATTGTAACTACTGGGGTTGAATGTTTAAAACCTCGGGAACAAAGGCTGGCTATTTTAAACTCTCCCTGCACTTAGTTCAATGGAGAGCGTTAGAGGCAACGACCACACCCGGGCGGGCATCACTTCCAAGCTTGGCAATTCATATTTTGTGTAGCATCTCAGGACACGAGCAAAGCCTGCCAGGACAGATAACCAGGACTGGCTCTGCCCACCCTGCAGAGGCGGCAGGATTCTCATGGGCCAAAGCCCTTACCCCCAGGGAGGAGTCGAGGGAGGCTGCATCCCATGGGGTCTCTCAGCCTCCCCTTGCTGGAAAATTAACTTGCACACAGCTGTTGTGAACCAAGGTTACATCACCTCTCTGCCTGCCTCCCCCTGCAGGCTGCAAAGAGGGACAGCGCCCTCCAGCGGATGCCCGCCCCAGGACAGCTGGCAGCAGCTGACACGTATCCAGGCTGGAGCAAGGGTGTCCTGGAGCTCACAGTACAAATATCCCGAACGACAGTGGGAAGCAGCATCCCAGCCTAACTGCACCTCTGGGCCAAGACTGCTCAATCTCTCCATGCACCAGAAAAACGGTGGGGAGCAGAGACTGGGTTTTCTCAAAGCCTCCCACACCTTTATTTGAACAAAAAGCATAAAGCAATATTCTTGACACAATGTGGAAAAATGTGAATATGGACTAGGCATTTGATAGTAAGGAATTATTAATTTTGTTGGATGTGAAAAGAGCACTGCCGTTATATAACCAAGGAAAGTCTTTATTTAGGGTAAAATAATGTATCTGGGATTAAACAAAAATACTTCAACTCCTCTAAAAAAAAAATGTGTGTAGGGTGGGGGTGGGGGAGATGAACAAAATAGATCAGCAAAATGCTGAAGCTAGATGAAAGGTACATGGGGGTCTGTTCTGCTATTCTTTCTACCTTTTGTGCGAGCTTGAAATTTGCCACAATACAAAGGTTTTTTGTTTTGTTTCATTTAATAAAAAAGAAAAGTTCCCAGGTGACTGGAATGAGCGGTGGAGCTGAGGCCAGGCAAGCGGGAACCCAGGAAGAAGCCGACGAGGATCCTGGCACTTTCAAGCCCAGGAGGTAGATCTGTCTGAATCCATGAATGTTCAGACCAGCCTTTGGCAATGCCACAGAGAAAGCCCCCAATGGCACCACAAGCATTCTGTGAACCCTGCAGCAATGTCCAGACCTTCAAAGAAACTAATTTTAAGATAATCTCCATGGAAACCATCTATTCTGATTTTTTCCATGGTAACCAATGAGAACATAAACACAAGCACTATCTAACACCCTTACACCACATGGGCCAACGCTGCCATCCAATCTGGAAAAATATAAACTGCAAAGGGCTTTTTTCCATTGAAAATGAGAAGTACTGAAACTTCTAGTCCAGATATGCAGATTCTACCACCCTCCAGTGCCCAGTCACTGCCCATACCACCCCATGCACCTGCCCCCAAACAGGCAAACCAGGCCAGAAAGTGGTTTCCTTCGTTTAGCCTGGGACCATCAAAAATGCCAATACAAAGGGCCAGAGCCTGCCTCTTGCCTCACAGTTTCAACCCATGCTGCCCACAGACTGCAGGCATGTGTCCACTGAGCTCTGATTTCCAGAGCATTCTGTGTTCTAGCTACATGCTAGGCACCACAAGGAGACCAAAGCCCCAGCGCTCTGGGGAGTCCAGACAGACTAGTGACTGACTAACTGACTTTCCTGACTACAGGAAAGAGGGGCTGCTCCAGCAAGCAGGGCGAGCGCTCCAGTAGGTGTGGTGGGAAGAAATGTCATCTGGAAAGAAGCTGAAAGGCTGAGTATAGTTCTGCTGGGGAAGAGGGGATGCAGCCCAAAGTCTTAAGTCAGATTTAAGCAATTGGGTCTATTTCCTACATTTTCAGGTTTCTGGGTTTGAAAAAAATAGAATGGAACTGACGAAGACTCTCAGATCCCAAGAGCCTCAGTTCTTGCTCACCCTCTCTGTTTTGCAACCACACATGGCCTCTGCTGGCTCTTCTGTGAAGGGAGACTTAACAGCGTGGCCTGACAGGGTTGTAGACGCTTGCTACCGCTGTCAGCAAAATGGCAGCGTCACAGCATTGGCCCTGGGTCATGAGTGCTTAGTAAAGCATCATGGTATCAAAATCCCACTGCACACTGTCCTGTGATTTAGGCTCATTTCCCCATATGCAACGTGGAATCTCCGCTGACCTTGAACCCACACTATGGCTGCCAGAGGGAAAGGAAAACAGACAGTTCTGAGAGCTTTGAATGAGATAACAGAGCTCTCAAAGGTGTGTGTGAGCACCCAGGTCTGTGCTCTGGATGAATCCTGACGCACACAGAACTAGACACAAGGGTCCTCCAGGCCCTGTGCAGATTCCAGAGTCAGGTCTTTCATCTTCAGGACACTGTGAGTATCTTACCACGCCTTGTCCAGGATTTCTGAAACCATGCCTCCTGCTGTTTTAAGCCTTTAAATAGGCCTTCCTTCCTAAGTATCATGCCACTGTCCTCTGGATAGAGACCTACCTGTTTGTGGAGTGGATGAGACTTTTCCAGTGGCAAGACACTACCACTCAAAGACGCCGCTCAGAGAAGGGGGCGCAGCCTCTGTCCCATCCCACAACCCATCCTCTTGCCACCACTACTGTTGCTGTTTCGGCACTTGGTCCTACTCTTGCTGCCTGGAGGCACTTCCCCAAAAGGCTCCGCAAAGAAGACCTTCACCTGGGGGCTTAGATGTTGAGCCATAGCACCAGGCTATCTCAAGTGCAGGTGCCAGAGATCTTCCTGCCAGCTCCCCTTAAGGCCCCACAGGCTCTGGAGGATAGGAGCTGATGTAGGAACCCCTGTCTGTAGGGCAAGAGGCAGGAGTCAGGGATACTGAGGACAATGCAGGAGGCAGGTGACCTGCAGGACGTGGATTCAGGAGCAGGTGACCAGACTGGTGCAGCAGCACTGACGGGCAGCACAGGAACCGAGACAGGAAGACAGGCAGCAGAGGCCCTCAGAGGGCTGAGCTGGGTACCATCCTCCCTCCTAGTGCATCCTGGCTGCAATAAAACCACACATCTGCCTGCCCAACTGTGAGCGGGGCCTAGTGGGTGCCTCTGGGTTTAAAGAGCCCACAGGGAAGCAGTGGGATTTAACACTAGACTGAGATTAGAACCAAAGCCATACCACTTTTCCTCTTTTGGAAAGAAGCAGACCATAATTCCCCAAATTGGGCTGAAAGGGACCCCAATCCCCCAAGTGCTTCTCCCAAACTATATAGTCCCTACAAGCCATGGAAACTTCCCAAGATGGACACACTCTCTTCTTCCCCCTATGTCCCTGCCCAGGATGCCATGGTCACAATTGGCTAGGTTGTTTTCCAGTAGACCAGTGACTCTCAAAGTGGGTCCCTGGACCATCAACATCACCTAGAAACTGCAAATTCCTTACCAGATCAGATGCTCTGGGAATAGGGAAGGCTGTGTTTCACAAGGCCTCAGGGTGATTCTGAAGCACATTAAGGTCTGAGAACCGCTGCAAGAGGCTTACTGCAATCTATGTCAAATGTTAAAGGGCCCGTCTCCTCACTACAATGCCAAAGGCAACTTCTCCCTTCTGGTAAACACGATAATTATTTAACATGTGCTGGTATAGCCCTGACCCACCTCCCAATAAAGTCAATTTTAGCCTCTGGGAGGAAGAGGAGAGATCTTGCCTGCTTCCCAGTAGCAGACACAACAAGTCAGAGCCTGAGGGAAGGCGCCCAGCTCTCCACACTGATCCCCGGGCCCAGGGAGCCCCTCGGCGGGGAGCATCAGAACCTTTGGTGCTCCTATACTTCACACAGCCACATTACCCCCTGGCCACTGTACATGGATGCTCTGATTCAAGCAGGAACTTCCTTTAAATTGTAGCTCATAGGGTGCCTGGGTGGCTCAGTCAGTTAAGCATCTGACTCTTGGTTTCTGCTCAGGTCATGATCTCATGGCTTGTGAGGCTGAGGCCTGCATCAGGTTTTGTGCTGACAGCAAGGAGTCTGCTTGGGATTCTCTCTCTCCCTCTCTGTCTGCCCCTCCACCGCTTGCACAACAAATAAATAAATAAATAAATAAATTGTAGCTTGGTAACAAATATTGACTTTTCTTTATCTCTAGTCTCCTCTGTCTTCCCACTGGAACTAGAAACCCAGAGCACTTTCTATGACTTCCTCTCAGGTAAAAGTGCAGAAAATGAAACTCAAGTGTGAAGTGAGACATCTTGTCTGAGGGCCTCTGCCACCCAGAGTCAGCAAAGGCTGCCGTGGCCACCCTATCCCAACCCCTGCAGGATGATCTTTTGCACAGTGAGCCCCTAAAATGGAAAATGCCCAAAGGACATAATGTAGGCTGGTGGGGAGAAACCTGAGTACAGAGAACCAAGACAAACTGCCTGAGATTACAGGAGAGATTTGCCACACCAGGCCAGGCTCCAGCTTCATTTTGGACCAGCACACAGGGGCGGCACGGCTCTTAAACTGCCCACCAAGTTGTTAAAGGCTGTTGAGAGTCTGGGTTCCATGAAACCAACCCTCTCACAAGACACGTAAGTGTGTGAGCATATTCCGACTCACCTGCTGACAAGAGCCAGACAGCAATCTTGGGAAATTCAGAGCCAGAATGGGGGCCAGTGGGAGAAAGGAGAGGCTCCCCTCCAAGACACATAAATTTGGGATTCACCCCTGCTGTAAACACCCACAATGCCCTGTCTGCCAAGCGTCCCCTTGAATCCATACTTCTCTCTGTTACTGAAAGCAAATGCCAGCCAGAAGTTTGTGTTGTCAGCAAGAGACCCCAGTCCTCCACACTCACAAACTGATGGAAGTCCATAAGGCAGGTGGAAATGGATCCCATCCCCTGCCTCAAGTCTATGACTCCTCCGGCTAAGTGCTTGGAGTAAGAACCCAGGACCCCCTGATCCTCAGCATGGGGCAAGATGTAGTGCCAAGCCTGGGATCAGAGCCCAAGAACCCCTAAGCCAAGCCCCGTGTAGCACCCCAAGACAGAAATGCAGAAGCAGAAACATGGGTGCAAGAGGTGGTGGGGGCTTCACCCTCAGAACTAGAGGAATTAGGAAGAAGAAACAGGCCATCCTCAGGGAAGGCTGAGGCTCAGGTCAGATCCTGTTAGCTAACGGAGCCTCCTCCTCCCGGGGACAGTTCTAGCACTGAGGCTCTGGGGGTCCCAGGCACTTTACTCTGAGGAGTCATGGGGGTGCAGAGCACAGAGGACTTGGGTCTCTCATCAGGAAGCACAGTGGATTCCTGCAAGGGTCTAAAACCCTCACCGGACCTCACAAAGATGACCTGCAGAGAGGAGTCAACATCGAAAATGATCTAGGTCAGAATCGCCCCCTTTCCGGCATGTTATCCCCCCACTCCAACAATCACCCCACTGGGCAGGGGCTCATCTGGCCCTCAGTCTGACAGAGGAAGGAAGAGGAACATTTTAAAAATAGCCAAAGCTTGGTGAGCACTTGCCATGTGCCAGGCACAGTTCCAAGTGCCTGCTTGGCGTGTCCCAACTCGTGAAATCTCAGGAAGGAGAAGGCCTGGTGCCTCCCCATCGAAGGCTGAGGGAGAAAAGCCCTCGGCCCCAGAACTCAAGGTTACTGTCTGAACTGGAAGGCAGCCAGCCCTGACTACTCAGGAAGTGGTTTTCAGTTTTCCTGAATTACCTAGAATTCTGCATTCTTCCCCTCCCACCCGCCTAGCACAACCTTCCTTTCCAATTGCATAATGGGCTCTCAGGTATTTGGAGGAAAGGCAAGAATAAGACTAAATCAGAATAAACGCATCCTTATTGTTAAAAGTGGTTTAAAAATGCCTCTATGGTTGAAGTAAAAACCAGTCCTATGGTAGCTGGGACTTGGGGGTCAATGGCCAAATCCAAGGTCAGCCAAGACACAGTGGCCCTGATACCCACGGACAGCTCCGAAGCACTAATGGCAGGAGGGAGCTAGAACCTGAGTAGATGAGTACAGGGAGGAAAGAGAGAGAGGCTGGGGCTGCAGCACAGGACAGAGCTAAGCACCAGACCCTTAAAAACACCAGCACAAGCACTTGCTGCAGACAGCTCGTAGGGGTCCCACCCCCTGCCCCAACATGAGCCCCTCCAGGAGGCACTCATCTGCCCGCAAGCAGCCCTCCCAATCTCCCTCCGGCCTTGCAGTATGTCACGGGGCAGAGCATGGAGTTTCCTGTCCATCTCGGCCCAGCTAGCAGGCTGGAATCCTTCCTTTCTCCTTCCAAGCAGAGAAAGCCCCACAGCCATAGCCCTCAACCCTCTCCTCCACAACTCAGCCAAGAACAGAGGGAAAACGGAACCCATTATTCTCATTCCGGAGGGCTGGGAAATGGCTTGTGCTTTTCAACATGAAATGTGCCTAAAAATAAGCTGTGAATTTCAACCAGAGAGTGAAAATAGCTCTGGCAGTGAACAGAGCTCTGTTCAGAGTGCGTTCAAGGATGGCCTTCATTCCAAGAGTGGGAGCTGAATGCTGTGGCCTGAGCAGGGTCCTGGCCAGGGGGCTTTCCAGGGCAGAGGTGCTCTCGCGTGCCCGCAGGGCTGCCCTTGCCACGCTCTGACGGCAGACCTGCCTCTGGCTTTAGATTGCCATACTCCACCAGACACGTGGTACCTGGCTTGGTGGCTTTCTAAGACCCCCAAATGCCCAGGCATGTCTCATGCAGCTTTAGGGTCCAAGGGCGCTGAAGGGGGAGGAGTCATAAGAGTCAAGAGCTCCTGGGACATGGGCCAAGCCAAGCTGCCCTGGCCAGCCACCAAATCACTCACCGGTTACTATCTCAGCCAGGGAAGCCCGCAGGCAGGAAGGGCAAGAACACTCCAATTGTAAGTGAAGAATATCAAGCTGCTAAAGGTCTTTTTTTGTTTACCATCACCTCTGGAAGATTCCAGAGTGTGACAGGCCAAATGACATTTTTATAAAATAGACTTCTGTTAGAAATAGGCTAGAGACCTGAGCTACAGCTGCGGGGGCAAGCCCAAATCTGGCCCGATCGAGCAGGCACAGGGGCTCCAGAGTCCTCCCACTTGGGGCGGCCCGCCCTCGTGCCATCTCCATGCCCCTCCTGCCACAAGGACCTCCCTACCCCAGCCTCAGGCCCACTCTCCTCCCGCTGCTGCAGCAGCCTCCCTTCCGGGCTCACTCCTGAGGCAGGGGTTAGTGCAGTGACTCTCAACTGGGGGTCATTCTGCCCCCTAGGAGACATTTGGCAATGCCTGAGGACATTTTTGGTTGTCAAAAGTAGGGGGGTGGGGAGATGCTACTAGCAGCTAGTGGGTAGAGACCAGGGATACTGCTAAACACCCTACAATGCACAAGACAGCCCCTGTAGCAAAGATTTATCTGTCGCTGAGGCTGACTGGAGGGACAATATGTGGTCAGGTGGAGGGGCAGGGGCTCATCGGATGCACCGGCTCCTGGCACATGGCTGTAGCACACCTGGGCTCCCGGGGGAGTGGAGGGGCTGAGACGCCCTGGCCAGCCATGGAATCAGTCACCATATCTCAGTGCCACGGAAGCCTTTGGGCAGGAAGGTGAGACTATACTCGTCAGCTTCCCTACCAACACAGGGGCAAACCTAACCACTAGGCAGTGTTGGACCAACTGGCTCTCCCGGGCTTGGGAAGATGGAAAAACTCTATGGATTCTGGTGGTGATGGCTGTGTACCAACATGAATGTACTTAATGCCACTAAGCTGTACGCATAAAAATGGTTAACAGGAGACATTTTATGTCACATATATAAAAGGCAACAAAACAAACAAAAAAAACCCTTAGCTCTCCTCCTGGCCTGGGAGTCCTGAGATCAGAGACACTCCTACAAGTGTACTCCACGTGGTCTTTGGCGTGGGTATGTGTCTGGATGAGGGCCCATACGTCTACTCAGCATCCCAAAGGGGCTTGTGATAAATAAGGGAAGAGCCATAAACAAAGAACAATTTTAGGACTAATAAGTCAAGTCACCGTGTGGGTCAGCAGAGTTCAGCTATGTCATACATGGGGTCCTCAGAGCCTGCCTATAGGGGTACGCAGGTCCCATCGTGGAAACAGAGGTTTGGGAAGAGCGGGTGCTTTGTCTGGGACCAGACAGCCAGGGTTCAGACCCAGTTCTCTGACCCTAGAGCCCATATCCTTTCCTCTGTTTGAGTCCATGTGGTGACACCGGTACAACTGTGACTATAGCTGTCGTGGACCTGAGGTAGTAGGGGAACAAATGGTTTTCCCGAGCAGTGGTGAGCAGCTATCCCACCCATGCCAAACCCTGCCCTGTCTTGCTGGCTTCCCTCACCCTGAATGCCTTCTTGCTAGATTATCAGGTCCCACAGCTCTGGGATGCAAGGGTGCTCCACACCCCCTATCTGAGCAGGACTGAAGGGACAAGAGGCAGCTTGCCTAAGCTACTTTCCTAATGGCCACAAGAAAAGGAACACGGGACTCTTCCCTTGCTGATGGTTACTGACCATTCCCAAGAGACAGGTGGCAGTGCCCTTCCCCAGGATGGGGAAGAGCTGCCAGGCAGCCCTCTGCCACCTGCAGCTTCTAGCTCAGTCAGCCTTGCTCAGAGGGGCCAGCATGGTGAGCCTGCAGGTCTAGGCATTCAGGGCAAGTGACTAAGCCCGGGTGTCTCATCTGTGAATAAGAGTAGTAACTTTGCCCACTCAGCCTGACAAGGTAGGAGATAAACAGGGCAGCACACGTAAAGGTCTTGGCTGGATTTGGTTCACTGCAAATGCCCAACAGACCGGGAGCTGTAAGGGAGATGGCACAGACCCCGCAGGATCCCAGTACTGCAGTTTGAAAAATGTCTTCTAGGGGTGTGTGGGTGGCTCAGCTGGTTGAGCGTTGGACTTCGCCGACTTTTGGCTCAGGTCACGATCTCACGGTTTGTGAGTTTGAGCCCCGCATCAGGTTCGCTGCTATCGGCACAGAACCTGCTTCGGATCCTGTCCCCTTTCTCTCTGCCCTGCCCCGGCCTGCAATCTCTCTAAAAAGTAAACATTTAGAAAGAAAGAGAGAAAGAGAGGAAGGAAGGAAGGAAGGCAGGAAGGAAGGAAGGAAGGAAGGAAGGAAGGAAGGAAGAGAAAGAAAAAGAAAGAAAGAAAGAAAGAAAAAGAAAGAAAGAAAGAAAGAAAGAAAGAAAGAAAGAAAGAAAGAAAGAAAAAGAAAGAAAGAAAAATGCCTTTCCAGGTAGACCAAACAGCAGCAAAAAGACCACCCGGCAACCCAGTCATCCCCCAACAAACCCCAAAGCTGAGAATCGGCTTCTCATTAGCAAATGTGGAGGAGAACAAAACCTCCAGGCCAAGGGCAACCCTTGGAAGAAAACTTTAAATCTCAAGCTGGCCTATTCCTAGAGGGAGCCCCAACACACAGGATGGGTATGTTTGGGGGGGTGTAGGGGTGAGTGGGTGTCTCAGGCTGGGGTGGGGGATCCCTCTGCTGGAGCCAAAGAAAGCTCGGGATGGACTCAGACTTCCTGGTTCTATTCTGGGCCAGCCTTGACTTGCTGGGGGCCTTGAGCAAGCCGCTTCCTGTTGTTTAAGCCAGTTTCCGTGGGTGGGAGAGGCTACACTGCCTCTAGGGTCCAGGAGGGAGAGATTCAAACAGCCTACGGCCACTGGCACTTAAAACCCTCAGGGCTCCACAGCCTTAGCTTCAAAGCTTATTTCAGCTAAAGCTGAATGCAACTTTATTCCATGAGATCATATCAGTTCTCGAACTCCTCCCCCCACACCGAAAATATTTGTCAAAATATATCATTAACTATTTTAATTCGGGAACACCAAATGCCCTTTTACCGACAAAGGTACTAAAAATGGCTGTGGCTGAGGAACTTCCTTTCCATGGTTTAAAAAAAAAAAAGGGAAGTGAGAGCAACAGGGCTGGGCCTTTCCCATCCGTCCCAGCTGTGGCCCAGGCCCCACGCCCTCTAGGAACCCTCCACAGGGTCCTGTGGCCCAAGGCTCAGCAGGGGACAGGTCCTTCCTTTCCTCAACCAACAGTAGCATGTGCCATGGAAACACCCCCTGACCAAATGGCACAGGGCCTCGGCACCCACAGTCCTCACGTCTTGCTTGTTCATTCTAGATTTGAAAGAAAGTACAAGCGCCAAAGTATTATTCACTCACTGTTCACCATGACCATCAGAGTTTCAGGGCTCAGGACACACCTGCTGAGCCACTTACCAGATTCCCGGAGGAGGTGGCCAGGGTGGCTGGAGGCCTGTGCACTTTTATGACTTCTCCATAATCCGCAACATCAAAGTTACTCTTCCAAACCATCACCTGCCAAGACCACAAGCACAGAGAATCAGGGGGAGAAAAACCCTTGCCAGTCCTACTTCATGGAAAATACGAGCCCAGAGGCCACCCCCAAAGTTCTGGGCCAGTGGCAGGAGGATCCCCACCAGACACCCCAGCTCAACTCAGGGACCTGCCCCACCTCCCAGGCTTTCTGGACAGGCCTCGAGGAGACCTGGCTGTGCCATCAGGACGGACTCACTGCATGCTGCCATGAGGGCTTTGTACTTGCTGGTCCCTCCCTGCGGTGTCCCAGCCCAAGCGTAGCCGTCTCAAGCTAGAGTGTCCTCTTCCACAGCATCTTCTCAGAGAGAGCTTTCTCGGCCTCCTACCACCTTTTATCATAACTCTCTACTTATTTCCTCCATGGCATCAGACTTGGTAGTTATTTCTTTGTCCCTCTTCCTCATTTATCATCTGTCTCCTCACTGAAATAGAAGCTCCTGAGGGTAGTGGCCTGGCCTGTTACACCAGACCACTGGGGTCAAATTCCAGGCTCCATGCCTTACTGTGTGGCTCTAGGCAAGGGACTCCACCCCTCTGTGACTCAGTTTCCTCGTTTGTGAAAAGGGGATGATCTTCCGAACTCACGGGAGACAGCTGGGCACACACACTGGTACCCAGGGAGTCACAGGCAACACACACATTATTCCACGATCCACTTGAAGGGTTCACGTCCTAAGACTCCTCCAACAAAAGCTTGGCAAACAGGCCCGCTGGGGAGCAAGAACGTTCCTACTGGAGGGGATCAGCCCTGTGTGGCTGCCCTCTGCCAGGGTCACTTCCAGTATAGCGTGGCCAGTGCTCACTGAGACCATAGAAAAGGCCTGTGTCCACGTAAGATGGAAACTCAGCACACCCAGGACACTTTCCTGAGGCTGCTCGCCACTCCCAGAGAAGCCTACTGTTTACTGCTTCCTGAATCATGGCCACTAAGGCCTCCCATTCCTCCCGCCTACAAACAGAATTAGCACACACCCCCTTGTTCACAGGGCCATTTGTAACTGTACTAGTCTTAAAACATTCCTGGGAATAGAACAGTATTACGAATGTGAAGATTCAAGTCTCTCCAAAAAGGCTCAGAGAAGATTTTAATAAAGCAGCCAGGGAGCTGATAGCAGTGGCCGCCTGAGGAGGGCCCAGAGTGGGTGGAAGCCCTACTTTCTGCCAGGCCGCCTCTCGTACTGTGTGACTTTCTTTTACCATGACTATTTCTAGTGTGACTTTACTGCACTATTTTCCCTTGTTTAAGCAATGAGCCAGGCCTCTGCACCCAGGGACAGCTCACAGGTCCCCTTGGTGTTCCTCTTCCCTTGTCTGGTTAGCACAGGGACCAGTGTTGGTGGGGGGAGACGCCCACTGCCTCTTATCCAGGCCATGCTGAAAGAGCTTCCAACAACCCTCTGCTTTCTTAGCAGAAACTCAACCCAGATCGGTCCACGGGGATGGGGCTGGGGCTCACTGGGAGGCCAATGGGACTTTCCTGGCTAAGCAGAGCTGTAAGGCCCAGCATCAAGCGAATGAACATTCTGGGGGCGGCTGGGTGGCTCAGTCGGTTAAGTGTCTGACTCTTAATTTCGTCTCAGGTCATGATCTCACAGTTTGTGAGATCAAGCCCCATGTCAGGCTCCGTGCCAACAGCACAGAGCCTGCTTGGGATTCTCTCTCTCTTTCTGCCCCTCTGCCACTTGCCCTCTCTTGCTCTCTCAAAAATAAATAAATAAACACTAAAAAAGAGAGAGAGAGAACATTCTGGGCAGGTGGTACCTGGGACAACAGGCAGAAAGCCTGGGCACACAAGGTGACAAGATGGGACAGGACCTCCTTACACATGTCTTCTCCCTGCAGCCATGCAGTCTGGAAATCTGACCCCTCAAATAGTGCACAAGTGGAATAGGAACAAACGGGGCAGATGACAGAGTTGGGGGCTCCAGGGCAGCCTCAGCTGCCGGGACTCAGTGTCCTCATCCACAGAATGGAGGGACAGGAGACCATGCCCACAGGGCCGCCGTGAGGACTGAATGAAGTATGAAGCTTCTGCCTCGTGGCCCACATCGCCAGGCTATGTATGTATCCCCTAATCATCTCATTACTCATTTCTAATCAGGAAAAAGAATTACTAAGAACCTTCATTTAAAGTTTTTCATGGCAGCGATAGCTCAGGATCCTTCCAACCCACGCTGGTTTGAGCAGTGAGGGTTTTAAGTTGCAGCCACGGGGTCAGCACCCCTAGGAGACCTGCTTTAGGGAGATGAGCACCCTGGGTCTGAGCACCCCACCCCAAGTTCCAGCCTTCATGGTTGCTGAAAGCCACCAAGGAAGCTGGTGAAACCTGGCCCATCCTCAAGATGCTCTGGCCTCCTGTTCTCTCCTGATAAGTATCAGCCAACACGCCTCAACCAATCTTTACTTACTTGCTCATCAGAACCTCCAGAAGCAAAATACTCTCCCGTTCTTGAAAAAGCAACAGCGGTGGCTGGACCCTGTCAGAACAAACAACAAAGAATAAACACCAAAGGTCACTGTAGATGCTAAACGCACAGGAAGAAAACCAGAAGCTCCTGGATGAGAGCAGCAATAGGACAAAGGGCTGAGGGCCTCGTTGAGCCCCTAGTCCTCCCCGTCTTTGGCAGAGGCACCTGCAGAGCTCAGCCGTGAGTGCCACTGCTGAGGCCTCTGTCCCCCAGCACCACTGACAGGCCAGGCCAGGGGGTCGTGGGTGGGCAGAGAGGAGTGAGCAGGACACTGCACACTGACAGCCCTGCTGTGCGGCCATCACTGTGCCCACTTCCCAAGGATAACATGGAGGTCAGACAGGTGCACGGACTCATCCCAGGCCCAGCACTGGCACCAGAACTTGGGTCCCCCTGGCCCAGGCCATGCTCCTCCCCCACACTGCCCTGCAGCTGACCAGAGAAGTGCGCAGCCCCGAGGAGGAGCCAATGAGCAGTAACAGGGTGCAGTCAGGGAGCCCAGATGACACAAGAGGCCAGAATCGGGGTAGGAAGGAGGTTGGGGAGGGAGTTATGAAAGGTGTCTGAGCAGAGGAGCAACGAGACGCCTCCCTCTAATGTGCAAATCACTTTCTTTATGTTAGGACCTTGGGGGGAGAAGTGCCCGTTCTGGCTTCCCAGGTGCCGAAGGTCCGTACAACCATCGGAAGGGAGATGCCAGACCTGTACCATGCAGTGCTTTGAGGGCCCGTGAGCACATCCAGGCTTGGAGCAGGGGGGCATAATCCCCCAGTAAAGAGGGAGGGCTCTTCCCCACATGTCTGAAATCTACTCCAGAAAGATGTATGGAGCAACAATCTGTTCCCACAATACCATGAACCATCTCTTCCTCCTGGCCAAAGTTTCAGCATGGCAGTACTGGTCATCCCCAAAGCAAAACCAGATAAAAGAGATTCTCTCCTAACTGATGACAGCATGGCCACTATTACAAAGGCCACCTCAGTTCCTCTAGACCGGAGTGGGGAGCAGCAAGAGCCCCAACTGCCCAAATGAGGTGCCTCCGGCCATGGGGCAGACATAAGAGGTGGAGCCAGGGACAAGAGGAACACTGGGACACACTTTCCACTCGATGCTAGAAAAGACCAGAGAAGTTCTGGGCTAGAAAACAGATCTGAAGTCATGGAACAAGACCAGCTTCTGCCTGCCCAGAAGAGACAGGCAGGTGGAAAGCTGCCCCTGGGCACGCTGGGCAGGAGGGAATACGTCCCCCCACACTTCCCCAATCTATCCATGGCTCCTCCTCTCCAAGGTGCCCAGAATGAAGGTGGTGAAGAAGAAAGTAAGTACAAGGCCAGTTAACACTACTAACCCACTTCATCTTCACAGGATGGTTTGCATCCTTACCCTTCCTACAGGTGACGTGTCCCAGAGGGGAGACCAAGGCCTGAGAGGTCATAGACAAAGCCTCCAGCCTGTGCCTCTCCCCGTCTTCTCTCGCAGATGGGTCTTCAAGGACCTGGAGTTCAGGGCCGTCGGGAGTCCTACATGGCCGTCCAATAGGACAAAGGAGATCCATTCTTATGATGGGGAACTCAATTACACCAGTGAGTGCGAAATGCCAGGTGGAAGGCATCACTGGCTCTAAGTGCAGGGCTGAGTGTAGGAGGGGGCAGGTCAGGCATCACTCTAATACTCTTCTAATACTCTTCCGGGTGAACAATCCCCAAGGGTTAACAAGGTGAACAGGACTTACAGAGGGGTGCGGGAAGGAAATTTCAGGTGACTTTTATTTGATTCTTGGAACTCTTTGTTAATTCTCCACACTTTAAACTCTTAAACAATGAGTACATTGTATTGCTATGTTAATATATAAACAAAACAACAAAGCTATTTTCATTTTGAGGAAAAACAAAAAAGGAAGAGAGAAAAGAGAAGGAAACCAGGACACGGAGTGTCAACAGAGACAGGGTCTTTGCCTGCCCAGAGCTCACTGAGGAATAGAAGGTTTCCAAGAAGTCACAGCAACTAAAGAACCAAATATTTGTCAGCCAGTCTCCTTTCCTATTGTCACTCAACCACCAGATGCCAAACTGGGGACAAGATTCTGGAGGACAAGGGCGCCTGGATGGCTTACTCGGTTAAATGTCTGACTCTTGATTTTGGCTCAGGTCATGATCTCACAGTACGTGGGATCTAGCCCTGTGTTGGGCTCTGTGCTGACACAGAGCAAAGCCTGCTTGGGATTCTCTGTTTCCCCCTCTCTCTCGTTCTCTCTCCTCTTCTCAAAATAAACTTAAAAAAAATTCCTGGAGGCCAAGCAGTGGCAGCACCACTGAAGAAGGCAGCCAGTAGCCTGTGGCTTGGTGGGGGACTGGGACTAGAAAGCAGATGCTAGAGCTTTCTCCATAGTCCAAATACAAGGAAACTCTCTGGGGAGGATGCCAGCAACATACAAGCAGTAAGGGGAATCTTGGGGGTGACATCCACAGACTTCCCCAGCAGTGCCCATTTACCCAGAGGATTGTTCGCTCCCGCACCAGGTACCTTGGTGTTTCTGGAAAGAGCAACATTCCACAAAGGCTTTTGCCTGTCTGTCTGTGGCCCACAAAAGCAGCCCCAGGGAGCAGCTGGCCCGGGGGCTCTGCTGTGGGACAAAACCAGCAGGGACTGGAATGCAGATTGGGCTTCTCCACCACTGACAATCATCATCCCAACCCTTCCACGCCCAGACAACCCCTGGCCCCCACCAACCTCGCCAGGCCCCTCCTCCTGCCCTTACTGGTGCTCCAGCCCCACCGGCCTGTTCACTGCTCCTCACTGCGAGCTCCCGACAGTCTTCTCTTGCTTCAAGATCTTTCTGTGACCTCTGGCATTGAGCTCTTAGCTCAGTTACTTCTAATCTCTCTCAGTTTTAAATAAATTTCTTTAAGGCTACACATTTGCCTCTGATTACCACCCTAGATACATCCCCAAAGTTTCCAATATGCAATATTCTCACTGGTGGCCACCTCCAAACATTTAGTTTCCACGGCGATTTTCTCTTTAGCCTGGCAGCTACGTTTAGGAGTCCATTCTAGCTTCCAAACAATGAGGGCTTCACAGCGCTATTATCACTGACAGTGATTCAACGTGATACACATTGAGATCATTCTGCCTTCAAGGTGGCTTATTTTTTTTGGTTAATTAGTCACTCTGAACGCATTAGTTCACCAGCTCAGGGCAGGAATGTTGCCAAGTTGTTTCTTCTCCCAGGCAAGATTCCGGGGCCTCTCCAGAGACTCCTGGGTGTGACTCTGAGCTCTCAGCTGAGACTTTAGCAGTGTGGTCTGATTGCCCAAGGTGCCCACCTGCCTGAGATCCTGATTCCCCTCTGGCTCCAGGTCACATCTGTAGGCAGGGATGCCTCACAGGCTCAACCAGATCCTTCCCTCCCTCTCCAGATCTGGCCAGTCGTTGGTGAGACCATTCATCCTGCTTGGTCGTCACGAGCCCTGGATGCAGCCTGGTCTCCCACCCCACTCTCCCTCCCGACGCAGCCACATGTGGCCGTCGAGGTTGGCTGGACCCACACCCAGTCACTTCACCACATACCGTCTCTGCCTTGACAACCTCCAGACCCAAGGGCCCCGCACAATCTGCTTTCTTCACTCTTGAACAGCAAAGTGTCAATCAAGAAAGAAAAGAAAAGAAAAGAAAAGGCAAAACAAAGGAGCCCATGGTGTTTAGATCCCATAGCTCTTGGGTGACTTTCCCTCCAGGGCCCCTACAGCTGGTCCAGACCCCTCCGTTGTCCTCACTCCCTTCCACCAGACTCCCAGAGGCCCCTGCGCATCTGAACTTTGACCACTGTGCCCACAACAGCTATGCTGGCAAAGACCCAGACAGGTACCCCATCCACCACCGCCTCACAAGGCTTTGTAATGCTTTTCACTGGCTACCAGCCAACAAACAGTAAAGTCACAACACATGCCTGGAGTCAGAAGTAACAGAAGTGTGGCCATTCAACAAAGACGTGGAGACCAAGGAGGCCTAAGCGGCCTCTGGCGTGGGTGCTCTGGTCTTGGATTCCCCAGGCTGCTTCTTCCACAAGCCCCCACACCAGGGAGGCTCCTGCACTCCTTCACCAGCATCTGCTGTGGGCTGGCTCCTATGTCTGAGTAGTGGCCCCGTGGACAAGGAGTGGGCTCTGGGAAGAGCTGGTGCCCAGAAATGCTGAGGCTCTCTCTCGACCTTGGCCACGGACACCTGCTCCCAATCCTCAACCCTGAGCTGTTGGCGGGGACAAAAGGCCAGGCAGACCTCTTGGTTTACTCAGGTTAGAGTAGATGAGCTGTTCTCCCTCGTGATGTCCCCTCACCTCTCCCAGGAGGTGCCCAACCATCCAAACCAGGTCTGAGCTTCCCAAGCATAAATGTAATTCTCCAGAATGAAATGACTACACAGGGGCCGCAGAGCGCTGGAACAAACGAGGTGGTGGGGGTGGGGGGTGAGGGAGCATGTTCTGAGAGCCTCCTTCCACGGGGAGCCTCCTGAGGGGCAGCCCATGCGTCCCAGGCCACTGTCACACTGCCACATCTCCTCCTTGACCATGTACACCCCGTTACTGCCACTTCCCCAGCCCCAGCCTAGGCTATGGCATGGCACGGGCTCCCAGGGACACGGGTGGATCCTATGCCCTGAGCCTATGGTTTCACGCAACCAAGCCTCGGAGCACAGCCCCAGGTGCAGGCAGCAGCCCTAGTTCTGGGTTCCAGGCCCTAGTTGGATGGCTGCTCACCTGCACCACGTGCCAGCTGGGGTGCCCAGTGATCCCCGAGCAGCTCAGTCGCTCCACAGCAACCCGAACGCCAACTGCATAGCCATAAACACCAGATTTAACTCCCACCCACATCCCGCCCACCATCCTCTCCCAAATAGCTCTGAGGACTTAAACCAAATGAGCATGGCTCAAGATTATGTTTCAGAAAATACAGAAAAATAAATCTGTATTTCTAGCACACTGCCCCCACACTTGCCACCCAGAGCTATGGGGGCCTCGCTCAGGGCACAAGGCTTCGAACAACAGCTGCACTTGCTGGGGAAGCCCTTCCTTCTCCTGCTCTTCCCTGCTGCAAGGTGAGGGGTGGGACAGGATGGGGAGGCCCCTGTGTGTCCTGACACCCCTAAGTCTATGCTGGATCCAGCAAGAAGCAGAGGCTCCTTTTCCTCTTGCTTAAGTGTCCCAGCTGTGGCAGATCCCCAGATCAAGGTCTTCCAGAGCCCCAGAGAGGCCATTGGCACCCCTGCCAGCCCTCTACCAGCAGACACCTGGCCTGTCTTCCAAGAGTCGGGCCCTAAAACACGGCCTGGTGGGCGGGACTAATAAAGGGCACAGCACACAGACATGTGGACCAAAGCACCAGCAGGCCACACCTACTCAGAGCAACTGGTGGGGACAAGTACAATTCAAAGGAGTCACCACAGGGACAGATTTAAGGAGCTGTGTGACAAAAGAGAAACCAAAGCAAGAGGATGTTCTGGGGGAGATGAGGACAAGCCTAAACAAAACAAAAAGCCAGATGAACCCTTGAACACTCTGTGGGTGAGTGGGTGGAAGGAAAACAGGCATGCCCATCCCAGCAGGGGAGGGGCTGATGGCGATGGCCCTGTGCCCTTCAAAGGGGGTGAAGCCATCAGAGTCCCCTATCGTGGATTCATTTTCCTACTAAAGACTGACTGCCCACCCAGGGTGCCAGGACCACGCCCATAACAGAAACGTTCAATGGCTTTTTATTTATTTTTAAATGTTTATTTATTTATTTTGAGAGAAAGAGAGAGTGTGTGTGAACAGGGGAGGGACAGAGACACAGAGAATCCCAAGCAAGCCCGACATAGGGCTTGATCCCATGGACCGTGAGATCATGACCTGAGCCAAAATCGAGTTGGGACGCTTAACCAACTGAGCCGCCCAACCAACTGAGCCGCCCAAGCATCCCATTCAATTGCCTTTTAAAACACAGGATCTTTTCCAAAAGCTGAAGTGGAAAGGGACCAACATCTGTGAGGATCTACTGTGTCTGGTGCTGGGGAATGTAGACACATCCTCTCCTGTTATGAGGCAGATACAGGAGTTCTTACAAATGAGGAAAGTCTTAGCAAAGTCAAGGTCTTGCCCAATGTCCCAGGGTAAGAGGCAATGCTGGAATAGTCTGACCTTGATGCCCAAGGCCTTTCCTCCCATCTGCAGCCTCCTGAAATTCAGATTTATCAGCTGAACATCAGCTGAACAAGATGCAAGAGTGCCCATGGCTTTTCCAAACCAGAAACAGGTGGGTACAAGCTATTTGTTCCTGGAAATATTGCAGTGTTTCCTTAAAAAGCTGGGCACCATCACCTACCAGATAAGGCTGTATGAACCCTCCTCAACTGAATGCATCCTAGTGCTCCCAGGAACAAAGGCAGAAGAAAGAGGGCAATGTAGCACAGCCAGGCTGGCAGCGCCCTCCCTGTTCTGTCCACTCTCCACCTGGGCAGATCAGGCTGGAGGTAGACAGATACTCTACTGCTCAGCCCAACCCCTGCCTTGGCAAAGGGGTCAGCATCTGCTCAGGTTACGTTTGGGAACTTGCCGCCCACTGCCTCCTCATCGCTGAGGCCCCTCACAGCTGGAGCACCAGAGCTATTGAGCGGCCGGGGCCCAAGGGCTAGAGCCAGCAAAGAGCTTGTTTGCCTCTTAGGTCCGCCACCCAGTAGCCAATAACGTGAGAGCACTCACGCGTGGAAGTCTCTGAAGGGCCATGTGGGCCACAGCTGCAGCTAAGGAACTATTTCCAGGGTACAGCCTATGTGGCATCAGGCTCGTATGGGGCAGGAGCCTCTCTGTCCCCAGGTACATCCCCTGAATGGCCAGCCCTTTGTAGCTCAGAGTCCCAAAGCCAGGACTTCAGAAGGAAAGCACCAGAATCCTTGAGGCCCACAATAAACTTATAATTGACGTCCACCCCTAAACCTCACCAAGTGAGTCAGCCTCACATGGGCTGACGGGAGGTATGACCAAGCATGCTAGAGAACCACCAAACTGCTGCTATGGTCAGACGCCTGGGTTGACAAGCTGCCCTCAATGCAGTACAGAAGACCAGGGCTGCATTGGGTGACCCTGATCTTAGTTCTGGCACTTGGCAAGTGCCTCCATCATGGTGCCCCTGTGCCTTTAAAAGACAACTAAATAGATGGAGCACCTGGGTGGCTCAGTCGGTTAAGTGTCCAACTTTGGCTCAGGTCATGATCTCACGGTTTGCAGGTTCAAGCCCGGTGTCAGGCTCTGTGCTGACAGCTCAGAGCCTGGAGCCTGCTTTGGATTCTTTATACACCTCCCCTCTCTGCCACTTCCCCACTCATGCGCGTGCGTGCGCGAGCTCGCTCTCTCTCTCTCTCTTTCTCTCTCTCAAAAATAAACATTAAAAGACAATTAAATGGCATATCATACTTCCAGCCTCAACCCAGGTAAGAGAGTGTCAGCCCAATAGCACTGCTTCCCCTGATGCTTCTCCTCCCTGACGCTCCCTTGGAGCTCCCCCAGAGGAGCTGGCTCGGGCCCTGGCCTCACGCAGGACACAGGCAGTTCCCTGGCACACACCCAGAGCCCCCTTCCAGCTGAGGGCTGTCGCACCCCCAGCGTCGGCTTCCTGTGGCTGGCTTCTCTCAGCTGGTGCGCCGCCTCCCGCCCAGCCAGCCCTGCCTTTCTCCCAGGTGTGGAACTGAAAGCAAGAGGGATGTGCTCCACTTGGCAAAAAAAACTCAATAGGCTTCCCTCCCACAGCTCTCTCTGGGCCATGACCAGGGATGGTCATAAGGAGGTCCTCCAAGTCCAAACCAAAGTTTCATGGGGTTCCCTCCTGCTGAACCAGAATGAGGTCATGTAGCAGCAAGGTTGGGACACAGCAGCCACAAGGCCTGCTGGCCCCCTCCACAGACCAGTGATCTAAAAACAAGAGTGAAATCACAACTTGACATCTAAAAGCCTGGGGGTGGGGGTGGGGGTGGGGGGGCACCTGGGTGGCTCAGTGGGTTAAGGGTCCGACTTCGGCTCAGGTCATGATCTCGCGGTTCATGAGTTCAAGCCCTGTCTCAGGCTCTGTGCTGACAGCTCAGAGCCTGGAGCCTGCTTCGGATTCTGTGTCTCCCTGCCCCTCTCTGCCTCTCCTTCACTTGTGCATGTGCTCTCGCTCTCTCTCGAAAATAAATAAACTTTAAATAGATAAATAAAGGGCCACCTGGGTGGCTCAGTCGGTTAAGCGTCCGACTTCGGCTCAGGTCATGATCTCACAGTCCGTGGGTTTGAGCCCCGCGTCGGGCTCTGTACTGACAGCTCAGAGCCTGGAGCCTGTTTCAGATTCTGTGTCTCCCTCTCTCTCTGCCCCTCCCCCACTCACTCTCTGTCTCTCAAAATAAAGACATAAAAAAATTAAAAAAATAGATAAATAAAATAAAAGTGGGTGTAAGGCAAGTGAGTAGGGTAGAAACCGTAGAGACTGGGATACCTGTCCCAGCTCTGCCACCCCAAGCTGCATGGGAGCCGGCAATTCACACCACTCTCTGGGCCTCAGGTGCCCCACCTGGATCAAAAGTACTTTCAAATCAGCCATCCTCATCAGTGGGACAGAACCCCTGGGCACTGGGGACCCAGTGGGGACCCCTGGGGTCGCTCAGTCACACACTTCAAGAAGTGGCTTGTGGCAGCTAGACCTGATGGGGGCACAGAACGTGAACGCTCAAGTCACCAAACAGACCTGGTGCGCATCTTCCTGGAAAGACAGGTCAGGGAATGGACTTCACGAGCAGGGAGCCTAAGAGGACTATACATCTGCACAGGGCTATGCGAAACCAGCTGTCCCTTGGCCTAGTTCCCACATTTCCAGGTTCAACGGCAGACGAGCAACTGCGCTGTCTCACTTGGTCCCTGTTTCACTTCTCCAGAACAACTTCAATGGGTTTCCTTTATGTGCTTGATGCTGTGCCCAAACGCGGACTGGCATTCAGACACCACATTTCTAGGGTTATCAGGCTAAGAGGTGAGTCAGCTGTTTAAAGAACCCTTACACACACACACACACACACACACACACACACACACACACACACTGCACAGCCCTGGGTGATCACTTGGCATGCATCTGTTTGCATAATGTTTCTGTATATTGCTTTCTCTTTCTTTCTGTGGGGAGCAGGAGAGACAGCACCATTTGTGTGGTTTTCAAATGGCCTCCTGATTATAAGATCTCAAACAGGTCACACACGGATCTGAATAACTGACTTGCCAAAGAACTGACAAAGGTGGCTCTGCACCAAGAGCAGAGGTCGCCCAGCCCAGTGGCCAGATATTACACCTGGATGTGCCAGCCACTGGGGGATGGGATGTGTCCTGCACTCCAGACATGTGACATGGAGAACATGGGGCCACCACGGGCTGAGGGCAGCAAGCAGCCTTCCATTCCAAGGAAGCAGAAGAAAAGGCCCATGCTCCTCCCACGCCGAGCCATGGCCACTGGCCCGCATGTGCCTGACTCAGATGGCCGTGGATCCAGAGCCCTAGTTAGACACCTCACACCTTGCTTCCTGCCCGAGATACAAGGGCACCCCAGGGCCTCCCTCAGCCCTTGAGAGCCCGTGCCTACCCTCCACTCTGCCTGCCCCATTGCTCACAGGTGGAGAAAGGGACAAACTGAAAGCTCTGGCCTCTGCACCCCATGTCCAACTTGGGTGTGGCAACTATGTCCTAACAGGGGATATTCCAATGACTGCTCTATCCAGCAGGAGACAGCTCAGCCACAATTGGGGGGCCACGGCGGGGGGGGGGGCGGGCGGTGAGAGGGTGATTCCCAGGCCAGCTGCTTGGAGCATGGCAGGCAGCCCACCTCACCATTGCCCAGTGCCTGGCCAATGCCCACTGAGTGAGTCCAGGGCACCAGCTGCATTGGCGAAGGTCGCTCAGAGAGGTCCCTTGATTCAATTCCAGGAATTCCCAAACACACACACAGGAAGATGGCCATTCTAAGCACTCGCCTGAGAGACACCTGTTAGTTTCTGTCTCCAAAGGCATCGATGTCTGCAGAATCCCCTGGAGACCCCAATGGCAATTCAGGGCATGGGGTCCAGGGCTCTACTCAACTAGTTGACCAAGGGATGCCTGAGGTCACTCGGGGGCAGATTCCATGCAACTCCCTGGAAGGAAGTGTGCCAACCATGTCTGGATGGCTCCACCCCACTCCCAACCAAGTTAGCTCCTGCACCCCCTTCTCAGCTGCCGTACCAGGCCCAGCACTTCTGCCGGAGCTCACAGGTCTCATGAGGGGCAAACCTGTTTCTGCCTTTCGCTCCACTGCACAGACTGTGAAGGGACCACAGAAGCCGTCCCCATTGGGGTCCAAGGGAAGGCCTGCCTCAGGGAAACCCCAGCCCCGCATGTGCCTCCAGGCGGCACCTCTGCCTCCCTCCACACCACTCAGTGCCAGGCCGATGGCCTCACCTGATGCCCGTGGAGAGTATAGAGCAGCCGGCCCTCCATGAGGTCCAGGATCTTCAGGGTCGAGTCGCTGGAGGCTGTGAGCAGGTAGTTTCCGGATGGGTGGAAGGAGAGTGCATTCACTGCTGCGCTGTGCACTAGGGAAGGAACATCAGTCAGACACTGGCTAGGAGGCCGGGGGATACAGCTGAAACCCAGAGACGGGCAATCGGGGCCAACTGAGGCTCAGCACAGGGCTGGGCCGGGTGGCCACAGATCCAAGGAGCTGTGGGGAGCCCCACAAGGATTTCCCAGAAGAGCAGCACAGCCAAAGCACAGGAGCAGACTCGTCCAGAGCGAGGACCGGCAGCGGGAGACGCAGGGCAGGCAGGCGCACAGGCGACAAGGCCGGTGGGATCAGGAGATTCCCCCATCTGTCACACCACACAGAGCATCGAGCTCAAACACAACGCTCCATCTGTCTTTCATACTGCTACTCAGGGCAAAGTGGATGGAAAAGAAAGCCCCTGAAGGGCCAATATCATGCCCCTGCCCTACAAGAGTGTGGGGCAGGCGGGCAGACGGTAAGACATACTCTTAGCAGCTAGTCAGGCCTGGGTTCCAATACTGGCCTCCCCGCTGGTCCATCTATGGCCTTGAGCAAGCACCCTGACACATCTGAGCCAGTTTCTCCAGCCGAATCATGGCACTCACATGTTAGGGGTGCTGGGGGGATAAGCCTGCCTATGAGCCCTCTGTGCAGAGTGAGCCCTCAGATGTGCCTCTCTGCTGCCCCTGATGTCACACACAGCTTCTAGGGACCTTACCCAACACTCAACAGCTCAACCTCATCCATGACTTTCTTTTCCCCATTGGCCTGATCCAAGCCCCACCACCCATCCTGGTGTCCCTCACTCTGCACGATCCAGCCAGCCCAGCCCTATCAGCTCTCCAGGTGTTCCCCATGGGCCTGGGGGACTCTTGCCCACCTCTTCCCCTGACCTTGAAGCTCACTGCTCAGTTACCTCCTCCAAGAAGCCTCCTGGCCGTATTGGGGCCACCCCCTTGAACTGTCCTCCTGAAGCACCACGAGTCTCTGGTGGGTGCACGCCTCACAGCAGTGTTTTACACTTATGTGTAGCTATTTGATTCAGGGCTGTGTTGGGTCCTTGCCTCAGTGTCAGGCACTGAGCAGGACTCAGAAAGCAGTGGGTGAGTGGGTGAGTTGGACCCAGGCAGGCCACATGGGGACGACAATGGGAGGACCAGCTACATTGCAGCTTCTAAAGCAGCTACTGAAGAAGACCCCAGTTCTTTCATACCCACCACACAGGCCTGGTGGGGGACACCAGCGGGGAAAAGATAACCCCGGCCTGCCGAATCAGAACAGCCACAAACAGAAGGGCAACTTCTAAATCCAACCCCTCATCCTGGCCCTGTGAAGCTGCAAGAGGGCCAGTAAACACATCCACCACAAAATGGCCTTCAGAGGAACCCACAAGAGTCCATGGAGCCCCTCAGACACCAGCCCAGCTGATATGCTCATATGCCTGGGGAATGTGGGTACGTGTTCCCGAACACACTAGGGGGAGACAGCCAGGGCTTTACATAACATGATATTTATGCCTGAACACTCTTTAAGCACCAGAACCTCAGAAGCCAGCATGCAGAGGGGCTGAAGGGGTCTGGGGAGGGGGAGGTCAGCATTCTCAGTGTTTACTTAGATTTGGGGCATGGAGAACAAAAGAATATAGCCACCGTTGACCCCAGCAGGAACTGAATGGGTGCCAGTCACAGGCAGTCGCAGAAAGAATATTAACAGTAATGTTGAGTGTGACTGTCACCACCCACGTGTGGAGGGGCACACACATGTGCAGAGGGATGTGGACAGAAGCTCCAGGTAGGGCCCTCCTATACAGTCTTATGGGTAGGATAGAAACAAGGGAGTTTTTACTCCACGTACTTCCTGAAATTTTTTTAACCATCAGTATATAGTCACTGTGATTACACAACTGGGCGAATGATAAAAAGCAAATCCTTCCCGGGGCGCCTGGGTGGCTCAAGTCATCAAGCATCTGACTCTTGATTTCAGCTTAGGTAGTGATCTCACGGTTCGTGGGTTCAAGCCCAACATCAGGCTCCTTGCTGACAGTGCAGAGCCTGCTTGGGATTCTCTCACTCCCTGCCCCTCCCCACTCACATGTGCCATCTCTTTCAAAATAAATAAACTTTTTTAAAAAAGTGTGGGGGTGGGGGGCACCTGAGTGGCTTAGTCGGTTAAGCATCTGACTTCAGCTCAGGTCTTAATCTCACGGTTCATGACTTTGACCCTCACATCAGGCTCTGGGCTGACAGCTCAGAGCCTGGAACCTGCTTCGGATTCTGTGTCCCCCTCTCTTTCTCTCTCTGCCCCTCCCCCACTTGTGTTTTCTCTTTCTCTCTCTCTCTCTCTCTCAAATAAACAAACATTAAAAAACAAAACAGATCCTTCCGTCCCCTGAATAGACAGTCGTGTCCAGGGAGGTGGAGCCCAGACCTAGCTTGGCATCGCCCTGACAGCACTTCAGGTTGTGAGTCTACAGGCTAAGAGTTAGTGCCCCGCACTCCTGAGGGGCCAGCTGTGCTCACCAGATTGCTGGGTCATACTGGCGGTGAAATGAGGTCTGAGGAGGGCCAAAACACTGTGAGCTGCCCCCCAGGGGAGCCCTGCCACCCTTGACCCCTCAGTTTCACAGCAGAACAGCTGCCCCATGCCCCAACTCCCCAAATGCTGCCCCTGGCACGTCTGCCTCCCTGAGCCTTGAGAAGGGCACTCTATTCTCGTTTCTGCACCCCTTGGAAAGAACGCCACCCCCAGCCCACCTGAGACGAAGCTGGCAGAGGAGCAGCCAGGGTCAGGAGGGCAGATCAGGGAGGGTGAGCTCAGGGAGCCCAGGGCTTCCCAGCACCACCAGGCCGGCGGGGTCAGAATGTGCATACCATGCCAGGGCCTCCCACCTGGGTAGGTCCACCGGGGGAGGGAATCTCCCCCAGAGGAAGGGCACCATGAGCCCGGCTCCACTATAAATGGCAGGACTATCAAAGGCCTCCTAGCTGGGGTGGAAACATCTGGAACCATTTACTCCAGAAAAAGGCTCAGACTGGGGGGTGAGGATATACCATACACCAGGACCTATTGCCTTTCCCTCCTCATTCTCCTGCCTTGCCCACCAGCCCTACCAGCCTGGGGCAGCCGCTCTGGCTCTATAGAGGTGGGAGAGCCATTCTAGGGAGGCCCTGTCCTAAGAGTCAACCCTGCATGACAGTCCCCCAGGTAGGTTCCCACTATCCAGTCCTGAGCAGTGACTGTGCAGGATTAATCCACATTTCATCAAGCCCAAAGCTCACAGGCCCTCTTCTTGCTTCCCTGCCAGTTATCAGTGTTAACTGATGGCAGATTGCCATTTGGGTACGGCTGTGGGCTCCTGGCAAAAGAGAGACTCCAACTCATGGTCAGAGGTACACCGACATCAAGATTCTACAGGCCACCAGGAGCCCAGGTGGCCCGAGGCCACTGCAGACCCTGCCCTGGGAACTGGCCATGGCTTGTGGGTACCCACAATCCACTCTGCCCACACGGCTCCACGTGTACAAGCCCTTGCAAATCTGGCCCACTGCCCAGTAGGCTCCAAACTGACCGCGGAGCCCAGAGAACCCCCAGGTACCCAAGTAGGAGGTGCCTTTCTAAAGCGGGCCGTACCGGACGGAGTCCCACCCCACCCTCATAACAAAGGGCTCAGCTCACTTCACCCGGGGGGCTTCTCATGATACTCAACTGCACTACCCATGACTTTGGGTTTACAAGGGGCTACAGATTCATACACTGAAGGTGCTCTGCTCCTAGCAGGGAAGGATGCTCAAAACCCTCCTCTTTGTGAACGTCACATAAATGCCCATTGGGGATGGTGGGAAAGAGGCAATGAGTTGGCCAGATCAGGTGGGACAGGGCAGTGCCTCCTGACCAACACTTTTGGTCTCAGAAACCAAGCAAAGGGTACAGGCCTGCCCCGCCGGGTGCACAGCTGCCTTAAAATCCTCCGTGACTATATGTGGGGTAGGACAGAGGGGTGTGTTAAGAACCGATGGAGGGGCTGCCTGGGTAGCTCAGTCTGTTAAGTGACTGACTTCGGCTCAGGTCATGATCTCTGTGCTGAGAGCTCAGAGCCTGGAGCCTGCTTCAGATTCTGTGTCTCCCTCTCTTTCTGCCCCTTTCCTGCTCCCGCTCTCTTTCTCTCAAAAAATAAATAAATGTCAAAAAACAAACAAACAAAAAAAAAAACAAAAAAAAACACTGATGGACAGAGAACCTGGGACTGAGCTCTAATTGGAATTTCAGGAGAGGCCCAAGCCAAGGCCTCCCAGAGGCCTCAGGAAGTAAATGACTAGAATCAACACAGTGTAAGAACCCAGCAAGGGGTGGTGGACAGAATGCCAGACTCAGAGGCCTTGAATTGGGAGACTCAGACTCCCAGCTTCCCAGCTGTGTGACCGTGGGCAAGCCTTAAACTCCCCATCTGTGAAATGGGGAGCAGCCCTAACATCTACCCAGGACCTGCACGTGCCTGTAAACCGCAAACCACATTATGGGTTCCGGATGGGGGCTGCTGCTCAGATGTTTAAACAGCCTTGATGTGGGCTCAGAGCATATGGAGCCGAACCCACCTCCGTGGGGACTGGCGCTCCCATGGCTCTAACAGCCCCTTGCTGAACAACCGGCTCCTTGCTGAATTGGGAAACCAGAACTGCTCCCCACAGTGACAGGCCAGAGCCAAGAAATTCCTTGCCTGAGAAAAATGGTGCCAGCTGCGCACTGTTGCCCAAAGCAACTCCCAACAACCTAACACAGGACAGGAAGTGTCCTCCAGGAAGCACAGCCGTGGGACAGCTAGACATGGACAGGCTACAACTGCTGACCACATATGGCAGTAGCATGAATTGAACTGTCTCAGAAAAGCCTGACAGCCTCATGTGCCCAAAGCCCACTCAGGAGTGCCTGGTTCTCACCCAGAGTCACCAAGTGTCACGGTGTCCCTAAAAACTCTCCTCCGGGTTTCCCAGGAATCGGGGACAGAAAATAGCTCAGGTGTCTGCTGTCAGAGGGCCAGGAGACCTTCTTGGGGAATCAGCCTCCAAACAGATGCCCCTGTACCTCCAAGGGTGGAGGAGCAGCTGCTACGAAGGGGTTAGGGAGAGCCTCTCAGGTAGAAGACCCCTTAAGGGGAGCCACTAGGCCTGAGCAGACCTGGCCGGGTCACTCTAGCAGCACAAAGGGTGAGGGGTCCGTCCCCCAACCAATGTGCTCAGATCCACCTGGCTCTCCCTGAGCCCCAGAGGGTGATCTAGAGGTAGTGGGAAGCACTGCTGCCTCGTGAATACCCACCATGCGCCATGCACTGGGCAGGGAGCCGAGGAAACCCAGTTGTGTTATGGGGTACTCCAAGCCACCCGAGGCCTCTGATCTATATCGGGGTGGCTTAGGAATGAGACACTGAGTAGCTCTGTCACAGAGGAAAGGACAAGAGCAAAAACTCACTGAAATCTCTCTGCAGAGCCTGTCAACCTCATGCATGCCAGGTCTCCTCAGGACTTGACTCCTGATGCCACCTGAGCCCTCCCACTGCCTCCCCAGCCCTGCCAGTCACAGACTCCCACCCCACCCCCCACTGCCAAGCCTCCTCCCTCAAAAACCCCAGGGACCTCTCCCCAGCATCCCCCTCAACTGCTCTGCATCACTCCATCTCCTGACCACCGCCTTTGGGAGACTCTGCTTTCCTCCACACCCCTGGTTCTGCCCACCTCAGCCCTCCCATGATGGGAGAGGGATTCCCACCCCTCCCACTGACTGCTTTGTGGACCTTTCCCTTCATGGCCCCTCAATCGCAGGGACCCAGGATATGGCCTGAGCCCTTCTCAAGCCCCAGGAATGGCCCCTCTACCCACAGCATCACCTTCCAACTCTATTCCATCTCCAAAACCCATCCCCTGGGCTCGAACCCTGCCCTAGTTGGATGTCCAGCTCTCACTCAGATATGTGGTGTAGGCGGCCCATCGCCCAGACACTCAGCAGTGCTGAGACCCACCCATGTAGGCACTCAGCATTGCTGTCCTCTCAGACATACCCTCATTCTGCAAACCATGGGACAGTCCCACCACTGCCAGCCATGATGAATCTTTGGGACCATGGGCCAGAGTATGGCATTTAAGGTCCTCCCCAATGGGTACCTACTGGTGCACCCCTCAAACACCAGGCCCAGGCTCCTGATCCATCAGAAGTGAGGCTGGACCCTCCCAGGGTCAGCTAGAGATCCTCTCCCCACCCCCCAATGTCAAGACTTATGTAGTACAAGATAATTTAAATAATAAATAAATAAAGTCTAATGTGGTACAAACCATGTTTCTAGCACTCTACTATAATCCTCATGTGGATTCCCCAACAGTTCTTCACAAACCCCAGAAGGTACTATTACTACCCCCCTTTACAAATAGAAAACAGCCTATGCTGCTAACCTTCCCATCTCTCCTGACCCCACACTCAGAGGTGCCTTCCTGCCCAGCACTCCTTTGCACCTGCCAAACTTCCCCTAGTCAACTGTGCAGATGTGCCCAATCTCCAATCCAGGCCTGGCCCAGAAGAGAGGCCTCTAAGCCTGAAGGAGAGGAAGGAGAGGTGTGGTCTCCAAGTACAGGGTAGACCCCATATCTGCTCTGTTCTAGAAGCTCTGTCTGAAATGGTATCTGTGACAAACCCCAGGGCTCACTGTAGAGGAGGGAACCAGTTATGCGGCTGGCCCCTGCCACCTGGTGGTAGTGTAGGGTAGTGCAGGCCTTGATTGACCGGGCTCATCTTGCCCAGAGACCAGACTCCAGAACCAAGACGTGGCAACACCAGCATCATCATGAATATAGTGCCTGTTTTCTGTTTTATGCCAGGCACTCTCTAAGTTCTTCATACAGACCAACTCATTACCCTCCCAACGGACCTGTGAGAGAAGCCCTATCACTGCCCCAGGGTGCTCAGAGGAGTCAAGTGACCTGTCCAACGTCACACAACTAGCATTGCTGAGGCTGGCTGCAGAGCCCACCCTCCACCATGTGCTTCTCAAGACCAGAAGCCTCTCTTCCTTCTTAGGAGGTCTGTTTGCCTTGGTTACCTCAAGAAAGTGCTGTCCTCATCGTCTGAGAATCAGCTAGGAAGGGCTTAAAGGAGAAGTCTGGATGCCAAGCCCCACACCTTTGTCCAGATGCGTCCTTCCTGTTTTCAGGTGTGAATTCTGGAAGCGGGCCATGGACTTTAAACCCAGTCCCAAGTCAACAACCATAGCTCTTCAAACAACTCCAGCTCCGCCCCCTCCCTGGTCTCAGCCCCAGGTCCCCAGGCCCCCCTCTGTTTGCTCCTTGCACAGGGGCCCTCCTGTGGCCCCTCACCAGTTTCCTTCCCTGGCCACATCCCCACCACTGAGGTGACTCATGGTCCTGCCCAGTCACACTGCTCTCAAGACAGTTCCACACGCCAGTACCCTCAGCGGGCACCTTCTAATCACACCCGAGTCAGCTCCTGCCCCACCTCCCAGCTGCAGCCTGCCCCACCTCCCAGCTGCAGCCTGACGCCAGCCCATGTTGAGTGCCTGCTGCTCTGCCTCCTGAGGGCTACAGTTAGATCAGGGGACACAATTGCAGGGCCTGTGTCCTGGACTCTAGCCTAAGTTGACCCTCCATATGGCTCATGGCTCCATGTCTGTGGAGGACATCATGAGGCCAAAAGTGGCCAAGGTCTCACAAACACTGACCTCTTTGAGAGACCTGCCCCCTTCACCTTAGTTAGCTCTGGAGGCAGGTAGCATGGGCAGCCCCTGAGAAGTGGCGCCTGGTAGCAGAGGCCCGGCCAGAGAGCCACTGAGAGCTCCTCACCCGGCCCTGCAGTGCACGAAGACGCTGCCAGCTCATGAGGAGGCACCAAAGGGCTTGGGGACACCAGGCAGTGCCATGATCTACCAACGTTCCAACCCGAACAGCCACAACATAGACTACTCGCCCCTGGCGATGCCAGAAGGCCCGGGACTTCTCCCCATTGACCAGGGCCATCCTGGGGCCCATTTTAAGCACCACGGCAATGAGCCTGACACCTGGCCCCACAGGGTCCTGCTGTGGCTGCTCGTGGACACTCACGCTGATAGTGCTGCAAGAGCCGGTGCGTCCGCACGTCCCACACCTTCACTGTGTTGTCCATGCTGGCGGCAGCAATGCACGTGCCGCTGGGGTGGAAGTCCACATAGGTGACAAAGCTGGAAAGACAGGGGTCACCGCATGCTACAGGAGGGCTGTCCTGGCTCAGAACAGACCTGAAAACATCTGGCACTTTCCCACCCCTGCGTATCTGGTCAGGCTGTCCCCTCAACCCAGAATACCTCTCTTCTGCCCTGTTTCTTTAGCAGGTGGCTAAGGAATAGCAAGGAGAGGGTGAGAACAGTGGCTAGCAGTAAGCAGAGGTGGCCTTGCCAGGGAGCAAATCCCAACACCCACTTCTAAATACAAGTAGAGAAAGTGGTCTTCAGCCCAAACGTGAGCTGACGGCTCAGGGGTTTTCAGAGTTGGAGCTGGTGCCCTCATCAGAGCAGGAGGCAGGGCAGGCCTTGACAGCGGAGGCCCAGTCCCAAAGGGCCAACAGCGTCCCCAGGGCTGCCGGCTCACCCACCTCCAGGAGACAGGCCAAGGGCCCTTGATACATCCACACTTAACAGCCAGATTGGTATCACGGCCAGCTCTCAGGAGGAGTCTGTCCTCGGGGCTCCCAGCCCAAGTGAGGAGGGCAGGTGCTGGGCTTCGCTGAGGAGCCCAGAGCAGGTGAGTCCCTCTCCTGGTGATGTGGCACCAGATGAATAACCTCCAAGAACTTACAAGAACCTGACAAGCTTTTTCCTTCAAAAAGTCATCACCATGGATAACATACTAACATGATTTAGGGGGGTCCAGGGTCACCTGCTTTCAGATAGACAGGTCACAATTCGGAGAACTGGAGAATGAAGGGAAAAGAGAGACCCCAAGAGTTACACGCCTTGAAGTTAAACACCCCTGTTGCTTGTGGGGATGGGGGTGAGGCTGAACCTCCCATTCACATAGGAAAAGCTTCAGAGACAGAGAGCAGCAGAGATGTAGCTCCGCATGAGGCCGCTGGGGCCCCTGACGACTAGGTCATGCAGGAGGTGGACAGGGTCTGGTGACTTACCTGCCATGCTCGCAGTAAGAGTGGACACACTCCCGGCTAGTCTTGTCCCACAGCTTGACAGTCTTGTCGTCACTGGCAGACACAATGAGCCGCCCATCGGGAGAGAACCTGAACCAGGGAGGGCACAAGTCACACCACCATCATGGGTGCTGCACCCTGTCCTCCACAGCCACTTTTCTATACCGCCCACCACCGGATGCCAGAACTAGCCAAAGCCACACACCCTGCTCGGACCCTGAGTGATCCCGGGCAGGTGGCTTTCCAACTCTGTGAGATGGGTAAGAACGGCACCTACCTCATGGGGAGCAGGGAGCAGTGTCGTGCGCACAAGGCCCCCAGCACTGTGCGTGGTGACGTCTGAGGCTTTCACGTGAAGGTGGTCCAAAGCCCACCATCAGCACCGTTATCCTGTTCCCAGGTCCCCCGAGTCTCCATACTGCCTCCCACACACACAAAAGGGAGAGCCAGCCTCCAGACCAGCCCCCTCAGAAGTCTGGGCCCCATCTGGCAGCTCAAGCAAAATCAACTTCTGAGAGGCAGACTCAGGTTCAAACACTAGCTCTGCCATTAACCCCACAAGATAATGCACTCTTCAGAGCCTCAGCATCCTCATCTGCATAATGGGAATGACACCACTTAGCTTGTAGGACTGCCATGAAGAGTGACAAGAAAACGTATAGTGGCAGCCGTGACATAATCTTGTTGCTATTGCTCATAAACAGCCCCTGCTGACTTGCTTTGGGCCTCATCAGCACAGATGTCTGGGGCGGTCAATCATGGCTGGCAAGGGACTAACTTACTTGTCACCTATGAGCTTGAAGCTTCTCAACAACTTACAATGTAACAACTTCTTTGTGCCCACTTCACAGATGAGGAAGCTGAGACTCAGGAATATGAAAGAGTAGTGAAAGAGTTTGCCCAAGGTCATGACACTGGCCCCTGGCGGCGTCTCTGTGCCTCTCAAGCCTGGGTCTCGACAGGATGGTGCTCACCTGGCACAGCGGACCCAGTTGATGTGCTGGCTTAGGGAGAACAGGAATTTCTGGCGATGAGTCGACCACACCTTAACAGTCTTGTCATCGGAGGCAGTCACGAAAGACTGGCCATCACTGCAGAAGTGGACACTCCTCACTGTGGCCGTGTGCGCCCGAAACACGGTGGACTCGCCTTTGCTGCAGGGGTGGGTACTCCAACTCAGGAAACCCATAACAGCGACACGAGGGCCCAGGAGCACATCAAAGCTCTCCCCACCCCTCAGGAGACCCTCCAAGCTGATGCAGGCCTGTGCACCCCAGTCCCCCACAGGTTGCCCATGTGTGAACAGCGTCAAGAGGGGACCCCTTCCAGATGGCTGAATCCCTCTCCCAACACCAGGCAGAGGGCCCCACCCCAGCTGGAGCCCCAGCTTCTGATGACACCTCTTCAGAAGTAGGGCAGCTGTCCCACTATGCAAGGCCAGAGCCAGGATGGGGACCTGAGTGTGAACAGCTATGGCACCAGGGCCCCAGGCTCAGATGAGCCCTTCAACGTCTATAACTCACATGTTGGGTATCCAGATCCGAACAGTTTTGTCTCGGGAGCCTGAGGCAAGAAGGTGTCCCGAAGGGGAGAAGTTCACACAGGTGACAGCGTCCTTGTGGCCCGCAAAGCGGTAGGCGCGTGACTGGGGCTTCATATGCCAGATCATGAGGCATGAGTCCATGGAGCCACTGGCTGAGAAAGTAGAGACACTGTGACCCTCAGGTCCAGTAGGCCTTGAGCCTCCAGCAAGACAAAGGGGTAGAGAGGCAGGTGACAGGCCATACTTCCAGTCACTGCTGAGCTGGGGTTTGGAGAATCTACAGGTTGTCAGCTCTCCAAGCAGCAGGCCCACATGGGAGCCAGACCAAGAGGTGCCCTTCACATGCCAGCCCCAGGCGGCAACCCCGCAGGCCTCTGAGAACACTTGTCCTCCACAGGGCCCCGCAGTCACACCCTAAAGGCCCTAGAGAGCAAGTCCTCCCCACACAGGGGAGCCAGTCCAACCCAATGGGCCTTTTACCACTGAGAAGGCCCACATCAATCAGAAGCCTAGCGATTCCCAAGACAGATCAACTTCAGTGTGCTCTTAGTCTACACTGACCACAGCCCAATAGCCTCTGACAGGGGACTCTGACCACAGGATAAAGGGAGAGCCTTGTCCAGAAACAAGAAAGCTGCAGCCGTGACAGCTATGTATGAGCCCCCAAGCGGCCAAAGAGCAGGGGGACCCAGCTGCTGTGCAAGGGCATGGTAGAAGGGGCGTACCCGGCTCTACTCCACACCCTTCTCACCGGATGCTCCCATATTACTATAGACGACAGAATGGAGGACCCAAGGAAAAGGGGCCACTGTTTAGGGCCATTCCGCAAGCCAGATTCAAGAGGTGGCTGGGATATATGCAGGGAAAAATCCCAGAACCTGGTCCCATCCTCAAAGGCGATGTGACCTTGGCGATGCCCCCAACCTCGGAGTCTCACACACTGCATGCAGAATGGAGCACCCAGATAGCTGGCCAGCTGAAACAAGATGCAGGTCTAGATAAAGCACCTGCGTCCTCACTGTGCCCTACTTCCCCCACACCACACCTCCCAGGTAGAAAACAAGCCTTCTCAGCTCATAACCTAGTGCCGAGGAAAAGATGCCTCCTCTTACCTAGCTGCTTCGTGTTGAGACTGAAGTCCACACAGGTAACTGCATCCCGGTGGCCCTTAAAATGCCTCTCCAGCGAGGGGTCCTCCTGCGGAGAGCCAGGGTCAAATGAGTGAAACCTTGGATGAGGATGTAGCTTGGCCCCAAGGCCAAGACTCTTCCTATAATAGCCAGGAGGGTTTAAAAAATGCTCAAGGCATGATCTTGGATATAGAAAATCCTAGGGAATCTACTAAAAAAAAAAAAACTATACAAATAAGAACAATATACAAATATCGATTCTACACACCAGCAATGAACAATCTGAAAAATGATAGCAATTCTATTTATGACACATGAGAAAGAATAAATACTTAGAAATAATTAAACAAGAGGGGTGCCTGGCTGGCTCAGTCGGTACAGCATATGACTCTTGGTCTCAGGGCTGTAAGTTTGAGCCCCATGTTGGATGGAGAGTGCTTAAAAAAAAATCTAGAAAGAAAGGGGGGAGAAGAAAGAGGAAAGGAGGGAGGGAAGAAAGAGAAAGAAATGAAGAAACAAAGAAATAATTAATTTAATAAGAGAAGTAAAGGCTCACACAGTGAAAACTATAAAACATCATTGAAAGAAATTTTAAAAGACCTAGATAAATCAAAAAATATCCATGCTCACAGTCTGGAAAACAATTTTGTTAAAATGCAATACTTTCCAAATTGATTTACAGATTCAAACAATCCCTATCAAAATCTCAGGTGCCACTTTTTGCAGAAATTGACAAGCTGATCTTAAAATTCATATGAAAATGTGAGACAGCCGGAACCGACAAAATAATCTTAACCAAAAAATGAAAAAAGTCACTACAGAAAAAATTTCAGGGGGTTCCCGGGTGGCCCAATCGATTAAGTGTCTGACTTCGGCTCAGGTCATGATCTCACGGTTCTTGAGCTCGAGTCCCGAGTCAGGCTCTGTGCTGACAGCTTGGAGCCTGCAGCCTGCTTCAGATTCTCTGTCTCCCTCTCTTTCTGCCCCTCCCCTGCTCACACTGTCTCTGTCTCTCTCAAAAATAAAATAAGCATTAAAAAAAATTTTTAAAGAAAAAAATTTCACCATTCCTCAAAAAGTTACAGTTATCAAATTCTAGGTAAATACCCCAAAGAAATGAAAGCTATTCACACAAAAACTTGCACACAAGTGTTCATAGCAGTATCATTTATGATAGCCAAAAAGTGGACAAACCTAAAGGTCTATCAAGAGATGAATGGGTAAAAAAGGGGTGCCTTGCTGTCTCACTCAGGTGGTTGGGCGTCCGACTTGGGCTCAGGTCATGATCTTACAGTTTTTGAGTTCGAGCCCCATGTCAGGCTCTGTGCTGACAGCTCAGAGTCTGGAGCCTGCTTTGGATTCTGTGCCTCCCTCTGTCTCTAGCCCTCCCCCACTTACACTCTATCTCTCTCTCAAAAAGAAATAAACATTAAAAAAGAGAGAGAGAGAGAGATGAATGGGTAAACAAAATGTGGTCTCTCCGAACGATGGAATATTATTTAGCAGTAATAAGGAATGAAGAAACTGACACATGCTACAACATGGATGAACCTGGAAAACGTTATGTTAAGTGAAAAAAGCCAGGTACAAAAGGCCACATTTTGTCAGATTCCATTTATATGAAATGCCCAGAATAGGCAAATCTATAGAGAATGAAATTAGATTAGCGAGGAGAAGGGGAATGACTGTTAATGGGTACAGCCTTCTCTTTGGGGAGACAAAAATGTTCTGGAATTAGATAGTGACAATTATTGGACAACACTGTGAATGTACTAAATACCAATAATTTCACATTTTAAAAGAGTACATTTTATAGCGTGTGAGTAATATTTCGATAAAGCTATTTTTCTAAAAGAACCAAAGAGAGAAAATGGGAGTCTTTCAGCAACCCCTGTCTCAGGATTCAGATTCCATACCCTCAGTCCCACTGTGAACCCAAACGTCAGCCTGGACAGGCCCCAAGAGCCACTGCCACCATCTCCACTCTGCTGATTGTCAAGAAAGCAGTCTCTCCACTCAACAGCAGCTTGCCTTAGCATCTGAAGAATTCCAGCCTCGCCATGCAAACATCTCCTCCTACCCCGAATATCAGGAACCTCAAAAAAGCATTTCAGGCACACCAGGGAAGCCAACAAAAGCCCCTCTTGGGGAAAAAAAACTCCTTTGGGAAGAGCAAGACCATTGCCACCCCCACAGAGCTGTAACCAGAATAAAGGCCCTGTGCCCAGCTCCACCCACAGCACACCTGCCACAGTCCCCTTCTCAACAAGAAAGGGAGTGGCGGGCTGGGGGAGGGCCCCAACAGAACAGCAACTGCCTCACCTGAACCCCCTGGGAGAATAAGGGTAAGATAATGCTCACCTCTAGGCTCAATGGGAAGAAGCAAATTCAGATGTACCTCTGTGACCAGAGGGCCTCTGAAACCTAACACCCTTCTCACCTCATCCCACCAGTTTCTGTGGTTCCTCATCTCCCCCAAAGGTGGTTTATATATGGAAGGAAGTGGGGAGGGACTTATGGGAAGGACACTAGGTTAGGGGTCAAAAAGCCTGGATCCTAAGCTTGGGCCCTCTGCTCAAGTCCCCACACGCCTAAGGGTACCACCCAGTTTTCCTCTCAACCCAGCCCAAAGGCCAGACATGTTTAAACAATTTCTAAAAAAAAGGGGTTTTGGAGTTCTTCCCTCTGGAGGAACCGGAGACTCAGGGCGCCAGAACCAGATCATGCTGCAGAGCTGGGCTGCCCCTTCCGATCAATGTGTACGCTAAACAGCCCCTACCCAACCATCCACTCCTCAGGACGGCGAGACTGAGTCCAAGGGAGGCCCTGAGGTGGCCCCAGGTTCGACCTCCAATTGGAACATACCAGTACCAGTATCTCCTTTGCTAGGATGCAAATCCTGGGAGCAGGGATTGGTTGGTTGGCCCCGGGAGCCAGCAAAGGGTCTGGCATGCAGAAGGTACTCACTACGTGTCCCCACCCAGCGTCCCCTGCACAGACGGTTAACTGTGGTCGGAGAGAACTGGCTCGGAACCCGGCTTTCCCCTCGAAGCCATCGTCCTGGCCAGGAGCCTACAGTCCCGGCGGGGAAAGTAAGGCCGGGCAGCCCCAACGGGCAGAAACTTACTGGACAAGGCGCAGCCATTACGGGCCGGGAGCGCCCAAGGCGCCGGACTAGGCAGCGTCGGCCGTTGCAGCAGGTTCAGTTTCCGCGCCCCCAACCGCCGCCAATAGCAACGCGGGTCGCGTTGCCACGCCCCGCCCACGACGATTAAAGGGAACGCAGCGCCTCTGCTTTTTGCCCCCGGCCGGAAGCAGAGCTGTGTGCCTGGTTCCACGGTCTCCGCGTGCAGCGCCTACAGGCCAGGGAGCTCACGGACGCCGCCGCCAAAGACCTCTGTCCACCGTCACTCATCCCCTGAGAAATTAAAAAGCCCAGGATTAAAAAACCCAGGATGTGGCGTTCACTCCGCCGGCCCGTAGCCCGGTTCACGAGACGTAGAGCAGAGCCTTCTGGGAAATGCAGTTTCAAGACGGCCGCCGCCTTGCGTAGGCCGGAATGTGGAACTACTTTTCCCAAGATACCTTGAGGGTAGACCGGGAAGAACTACTCGTAGCAAGGATCCCGGAAGTGGAGGACACGTGGGTCATGTAGCCTTGTTCTCTTAAAGGGCCCTTGAGGCCAAGTGTTCCCCCAATACCTTAAGAGTCAATTAGTCGCCCCTCAGAGATTCTTTAAATGGTTCGCTCCTCTGAACTTAAAACAAGTGTTGATTTAGGGGCGCCTGGGTGGCTCAGTCGGTTAAGTGTCTGACTTTGGCTCAGATAGGATCCCATGGTTGGTGGCTTCCAGCCCCACATCCGGCTCTGTGCTGTCAGCGGTGAGTCTACTTCAGATCCTCTGTATCCCTGTCTCTCTCTGCGCTTCCCCTGCTCACGAGCTCTCGCTCCCTGTCTCAGAAATAAACATTAAGAAAAGCAAACAAGTGTCCATTTAGAAGGACACCAGTCACTCGGAATCACATTCATGGGTGAAGAAACCAAGATTCTATACTGTTATTGCTGCTTCCTTGTGTGACTTGTGACCTGGGGAGGGGAATACCTCTGCTCCAGGCCTCAGTTTACCCATTCATAATTGGAGGGAGTGTGATGCATCCTGGCCCTCTCCGGACTCCTCCGCCCTGGGAAGGGTTTATAAATTACATCTTTAAAAGAAAAGGAAATATTTCTAGATATGTCTCCTGAGGCAAGGGAAACAAAAGTAAAATTAAACTTATGGAGATTATATCAAGTTAAAAAGTTTCTACACAGCAAAGAATATAATCAACAAAGCTGAAAGACAACCTCCTGAATGGAGAAGATATTTGTAAATGACATATCTGAGAAAAGAGTATCCAAAATATATAAAGAACTTATACAACTCAACATCAAAAATTTGAATAATCCAATTAAAAATGGGTAGAGGCTCCTGGGTGGCTCAGTCAGTTGAGCGACCCACTTTGGCTCAGGTCATGATCTCGTGGGTTCATGGGTTCAAGCCCCATATCCAGCTTTGCACTGATCATATGGAACCTGCTTTGGATTTTCTATCTCCCTTTCTCTCTGCGCCTCTCCACTTGTGTGCGTGCTCACGTTCTCTCTCTCTCAAAAATAAATAAACATTTTTAAAAAATGGGTGGAAGGGGCGTCCAGGTGGCTTAGTCGGTTAAGCGTCTGACTTCAGCTCAGGTCATGATCTCACTGTTCATGAGTTCAAGCCCTGCATCAGGCTCTGTGCTGACAGCTCAAAGCCTGAAACATACTTTGGATTCTGTGTCTCCCTCTCTCTCTCAAAAATAAATAAACATTAAAAAAATAATTTTGGGGCACCTGGGTGGCTCAGTCGATTAAACGTCTGACTTTGGCTCAGGTTTTGATCTCGCAGGTCCATGGGTTCGAGCCCTGCATCAGGCTCTGTGATGACAACTTGGAGCCTGGAGCCTGCTTCAGATTCTGTATCTCCATCTCTTTCAGCCTCCCCCCGGCTCATGCTCTCTCTCTCAAAAATGAATAAACGTTTAAAAAAAATTTTTTAAGTGGGTGGAAGACATGGACAATTCACCAGAGAAGACATAGAGATGGCCAACAGAAACATGAAAAGATGCTCAATATCACTCATCAATAGGGGAAATGCAAACTAAAGCCATAATGATATACCACCTCATACCTGTCAGAATGGCTAAAATCAAAAACACAAGAAACAAGTGTTGGCAAGGATGTGGAGAAAAAGAAACCTTCGTGCACTGTTGATGGGAGTGCAAACTGGTGCACTCACTGTGGAAAACAGTAGACGTTTCCTCAAAAAGTTAAAAATAGAACTACCATATTTTTATTTACCTAAAGAATATGAAAACACTAATTTGAAAAGACATATGCCCTTCCCTATGTTTAGTGCAGCATTATATACAATAGCCAAATTATGGAAGCAGCCCAAGTGTCCATCGATAGATGAATGGATAAAGAAGAGGTAGCATATTTATACAACGGAATGTTGCTTTGCCATAAAAAAGAATGAAATCTTGCCATTTGCAGCAACATCAATGGATCTAGAGAGTATAATGCTAAGTGAAATAAGTCACAGAGAAAGAGATACCATATGATTTCACTTGTGGAATTTAAGAAACAAAACAAGAGCAAAGGAAAAAAGAGACAAACTGGTGGTTAACAGCCAGGAGGTGCATAGGGAGATGGGTGAAATAGGTAAAGGAATATACTTATCACGATGAGCACTGAGTAATATATGGAATTGTTGAATCACTATATCATACATCTGAAACTAATAGAACACTTAACTACACTAGAATTAAAATTAAAAATAAAATTAAAAAATGAGAGAAAGAGACTTTCTAGGGGCCTGGCCACTAGAGGCCATCCCCGCTTGCTTTATGGTGTCGGAAAGTCCAGGCTGTATTTGTCTAGCCCTTCTACCCTGTCTAACCCCGGGCATCTTCCCAACCTGGAACTGACCGGATGTTTTGCAATATTCAGGAACCTTCTGTCACCTCCCCTGGACAGGCCAGTTTGGCCAGACTCCAACACTGATTAGGATCTGGCCAGGCCCTAAGGTTTCTTACTACATCCTGAGACCTAAGATGGTGTCTACATGGACCTCCAAACCAGAACATATGCAGAAAAAGGCATGTGTAGATAGCTGGCATGGAGAGAAGTGGGTGTCTCCTTCGGACCTGGAAAGTCTGGGGCCATAAAGAAGAAACAGAGATACATTTAATCTCATCTTCACTGTGATTTGGCATAGAATTGGTTTCTTTAAATGTTCAGGTGCATTTAACTTAGACACTGAAATTCTCCTTAAAACATTTACTGTGGGGTGCCTAGGTGGCTGAGTCAGTTAAGCATCCAATTTCAGCTGAGGTCATATCTCATAGTTTGTGGGTTTGAGCCCTACATCAGACTCTCTGCTGTCAGCGCAAAGGCCGCTTCAGATCTTCTGTCCCTCTACCTGCCCCAACTATGCACGTGGTGTGCACACACTCTCTCTCAAAGAAATAGATAAACGTTTTTAAAAATACAAGTATTGTATCATTCATATACCTGGAAGTTGTTCAACACTGTTCAAAGGATCATTTTCAAGTCTTCCCACCAACATTCACCTTATTCAGCTATTCTATTGCCTGCTGTGCAAACACTTAAGGTGAAAAAATTAAGAAAAAAAATTAAATACAGAAAAGTCTATCCATTAAACTTAGAGTTCTTTGATCGTTGTTATTGGTAGTGTTTTTTGTTCTTGTTTTGATGTTTTGTTTTGTTTGTATAATTTTAGCTGTGGAACACCCCTGGTCTATAAAAGCTCACAATCTACAAAACTGAATTTAGAGAAACACTTTTGTAAAATGATTTTTCAAATGTCACGCTTGCTCAAAGTAACAAGTACTCTAAGAGTTCACTCATTCTTCCTAGTGTTTCCAGATCCCACTATTTTCTATCCTTATCCATCAGAAGAGGAGCTGGGGTACCCCACCCACTCTGGCTCATTTATTCTCCAAAAATTGCAACACCGCATTCCACCAACACCACACAGACAAGTCAGGATCCACCACTGCCACAACCTGCATAAACCATGATTGGTGCCTCCGCTTTCTGACTGAATAGCCCCCACCTTGTGCCACCTCCATCAGATTGGATTCCATTCCTAGCTAAGTCCCTCATGGTGGGGGTGAGCTTGCTCAATGTTGGAGGAGCCAACATTGTTGGCCTCAATGTTGGGGGGACCTCCATGTTGAGGGGGACTAGAAGAGAGCTTCTTTTTCAAGCCCCCTTGTGGCAGGAATGTTTCTATCCTTTTATAAAGCCCATGGGTAGGCACCCCTGCAAGAGACTGTCCCCCTGTCATCACTCCCAGACCCCCTGCCCAAGAGCCAACGCCTCAGGGTGGGGCAGAGAAAGCAGAAGGAAAGACAGGGATCACACCCACCCACATAGCCCAATCCAACCTGTGCCTGGAAAGCCCCATCAGTTCTGTCACTCAGCCCTGCAGTGTGGCCTGGGCTTGAAACTCTGAGCATGGCACTTTAGGGCTTGTCCCATGGTCAGGTATATCTTGGGATGAGCCCAGGCCATGCCACCTCTAAGCTGGGTAATCTAGCAGGAGTTACTCCACCTCTCTGAGCCTCCATGTCCTTCATTGTAAAATAATCATAACATCCCTGCCACAATGGGAGAGGAAGGATTCCATGAGCTATTCATGAATGTCAGAGCTTGATTCTGAGCTGCCACTTAATACATTTGACTTTTTACTATGCCCTCAGTCACATCACATACCTCCTCGGCTCCAACAATCTAGCTGACACCTCTCTGTCTCTGCTCCCACCTCTCTCTCCTGGCTGCCTCTGCTCCAGCCACACTGGACTTCTTGCTGTTCCTTGAATAGGAATGTGCCAAGCTGTCTCCCATCTCAGGACCTTTGCATTGGCTATTGTTCCTGTGTCCACTTGGCTCAACCCAGCACCCCTCTCAGGACTTTGTTTATATGTCACCTTCTCTTTGTGGCTTTCCCTGGCCACACTACTTAAAATGCCAACCCACCTTCCGTCTGTCTGCTTTATTTTCCGCCGGTGGCATTGCCACCTGGCACACTGGACTTGTTGGTTTGTTATCTTCTCCCCTCTTAGAACATGAGCTCCAGGGAAAGGATGTGACTATATTCCTGCACCCAGCACAGGGCCCAAACAGAGTGGGGTCACAGTAAATATTTGCCAATTAAATAAATGAATTGTGACAAGAAGGTAATGGGGTCTGTGAAGAGCAGGACTTGTTCTCAGCAGGAGAGAAGGGGAAGGGATTAGGGTAATTGGGGAAAGCTTCTCTGTGGGGGCAGGGAAACCTGAACTAAAGAGCACAAATAGGGCATAGGTTGACAGGAGAGAGGACGGGCACAATTCCAGTGCAAGGAACAGACAAGGCAAAGGTCTGGTGACAGGATTGAGGGTGGAGTATCTGGATAGAGACTAAGCAGGTGGGTTTAGAAGTAGGGCCAGATTATGAGGTCACAAATGTTGAGGAGAATCATGGGGGACAGTCTCAATGGGTCAGGGGGCTGGCCACATATCTGTCCCCTCCTTGGACTGAGGTGAACCAAAAGAGGCCCCTCACAGATGAGGCTATGATAGCAAGACTGGGTGTGACCCCCACAGCAGGACCTTCCCTCTGAAGTCTCATTGCAGTTCTGGGCCTCAGTCTTACCCACTGAGGAAATGGTGCACCCCTGCAGGCCAAAATTCTCTAAAGACAGGCCATACCTCAAAGCAGGGAGAGGTTTAAGGGACCACAAGCCTTTGTCCTCGCTCGGGCCTGCTCCTCCATCCAACAGCATTGGCCACTCTGGTAAGAAGCCCACACTGGTGGGGTCACTGGGGAGTCCCTCTGGGTGAGCATCCACCTTGAGCCTGTCCTTCCACATTGCAAACAGTGAATGGCATGGCTAGAGCTGTTATGGGAATTCCTGGGGGCAGTGATGTCAATGGACCTGCGACCAGTTTCCAGGAGGTGTGAAGATACAGAGTCACTACGCCATACCATCCACTCAAGTCAGAGCGTGCTGTGTGCTGAGTCCTTCTACCCACAAGCATGACCAATTCCCTCCCTCCCACAGCCCCAAGCAACCCCTTGGGAGATGCTGGCCCTCCCTTTCACATTGTCCAGGGTAAAGAGAAAGGTCCAGGGCAGCCCAGCTGTGATAGAACAAACCCCACAAAGCTGAGGCCTCCTGACCTTGGCTCTGCATAGATGGGCTGAGGGGTGGGGTGCAAATGCCATAAAAGGTCTGAACTCAAACCTGAGAACCTTCCTACCGGTAGATAATGCTGACAGGGCTTCAGAGCAGCAGTATTCAGCCCTGGCTGCCATTTAGAACCTTGGCAGGTAGGGCCAGGCACGAGTGTCTTAAGGAGAGCCCCAGGTGAGGCCATTGGGCCCAGGCTGCTCTAAACGAGAGTGACCAAAAGAACTTTCCATGATAATGGAAATGTTTTATATCTACGCTGATACAGTAGCCACTGGTTACATGTGACTATTGAACACTTGAAATGTGGCCACTGTCCCTAAAGAACTGAATTTTAAATTGTATTTAATTTTCATTAATTTAAATATAACAGCCATATGTGCCCAGTGGCCACTATATTGGCACGGCCCCAGAATATTAATTGGTTCTGTGGTCTTAGGCAAGTCACCTAGCGTCTTAGACTTCAGTCTTCCGGTGAGGCCATGGGGAACATAGGCCCAGTCCACGTAGACAGGGTAACTCTTTGTCCTAGTGCCCTACTGCCCAGCTGGAGGGGTGGGGTTGGTTGGAGTCACCAGCCCAACTCCATAGACGTGGGGCAAGACGGAAGGATGCAGGCCACAGCCCCTGGGCCCCATAGCAGGACTCTGCTGGCTGCCCACAGAGCATTTGGAGTGAGAATCTGGGGCCAGGGGCCCAGAGTCAGAAGACAATCGGATTTCCCACCTCCAGGGAATCCTGAATTGTGGTGCAGTGACCTGGCCTGGAATAGGGTCAGCAATAAAGAACTGACAACCTTAATTTACCAGAGTCACTGTACCCCCAAATGCCACATGAAGTCTGAGCCCCAACCCCAGGAGCAATGTAGTATTTTGCCCATTTTACTGATGGAGAAACTGAGGCACAGAGTTAGTAGGTGGGGAGCCAGGGTCAGAACTCAAGTCCGTGTGCCTACACACCCAGAACCTTTAATTCTAACACATATTGGAAGAACTAAGAATGCTTAAATAGTTCAGGCCCCAGTATAACTTAAAAAGAGCCTTAAGACTTTCACCCCCAATAAGCAGAGATGGGGGCCAAAAGAGTCCCAAGGTGGCCAACTCCATACTAGAAAGTCCTTTGTTGTCTCATATTTTATCTTAGTCAAGTAGGTTTAGCATCTACTTCTCTTCTAATATCTTTTTAATATCAAATTAATGTTTTGATGATGGACCAGTTCACTCCAAGTCATGCTGATAGTCAGGAATATGCCCCAGTGTATCCTGTAGTTTCATGTCCCCCCTCCACCATCCATCAGTGTGAGAAGCAGGACTGTAGAGGAGCACCTGGATGGCTCAGTCGGGTTAAGCATCTGACTTTAGCTTGGGTCATGATGTCACAGTTCATGGGTTCGAGCCCAGCCTCAGGCTCTGTGCTGACAGCTCAGAGTCTGGAGCCTGCTTTGAATTCTGTGTCTCCCTCTCTCTCTGTCCCTCCCCCACTCACACTCTGTCTCTCTCTCTTTCAAAAAAGAAATAAACATTAAAATAAAATAAAGTAAAATAAAATAAAATAAAATAAAAAGCAGACTGTAGAAGAGTCTCTCTGCTGGTCATCAAAGGGGGTGAGCCTGCTTAGAGGGCCTAGGGCACAGGATTTCCAGAATCCAGGATACAGCTGATTTCGATGCCGATTCCCAGGCCAGCTGTAGAGTCTGACTCCATGGATCTGGGTGATTCTTATGTGATGGTCCTGGTAACTCACCAAGAAGCCCTGGGCACAGTGGGGACCCGGACAGCCCTGCCCTGCCCTACCCTCAAAGGGAGCTCTCAGACATAGTCTGATGTTCTAGCCAGGGACCCAAGACTAGACAAGTCTCAACTCTGACCCCAACTTGCTCTGTGGTCCCATCTCAGGCCTCAGTTTCCCCATTGTCCAATAAGGACATCCATAGGGAACCTCTAAGGCCCTTCTGGTCTCAATGGGTGGATGAGGTTGGACAGACTTCCTGAGGGAAGTGCCTGGAGGCAAGCCTAGCCAGGCCTCCTTTGTCTCTCCCTCCTCATCTTGTCACACTGGCCTTCCACACTCCAAGCTCAGGACTCCCGAGGACTCTTGCGCTAGCTGTTCCCTCTGGCTGACCTGCCCTTCCCTGAGATCATGGCTTATTTCATGCATGGACCTCCAGGTCTCAGCCTGAACATTAGCCCCTCAGAGACACCTCTTCTGGCCTCGCCCCAGGCACCCTCTCCTGCCTCCATCCTCCACGCTGCTTATGAGCTATTGCTTTCCTCGTGCATCTCCCCAGGGAATATGAGCTCCAGTAGAGTAGGAACAACACCCTGCTGGTCACAGGGGTGGTGCTGGGCCCTCATCCTTGGCCTGACACAGGGAAAGATCACCTGAACTTTGACAGTTCAGTCGCCTGACTCACTGGGCCCAAGGGACACCAGGAAACCCTTTCAAGCACCCCAGTGATGCTCAGACTTAGGGAGGGGCTTTCTATTGGGTTAGGCGCAGGCAATTCAATTCCACAAGCATCTGTGAAGTGCCAGCTGTATGCCTAGCCCTATTCTGCAGGGTCGGGTGCATAGCAGCCCCTGTGCCTGGCTCATCAGGGAGTCAGATAGAAGGAGCTGTCAAGCAAACTGAGCCCAGTGAGTGTCCTCCAAGGGGTTCCAGCTCAGCGTTGGGGGGTCCCCCTGTGGACAAGATGGGAGGCTTCCAGGAGGAAGCATGTGGGGAAGGGGGTTTCAAGGACAAGCAGGTCTTCCACAGAGAAATGGCATCCTAGGCCCCAGAAGGGGAAAGTATGGGATGGAAGAGATACACAGCTCCTCCGGGCTGAGGTGAGCAGTGACAGGCCTGCCTGGTGTGGACTCACCTCCACTGCGAGTGACCACCCATCTGTTTCCCTGTTCCTTGGGGACTGGCCCCTCCCATCCCAGCTGCCAGGAGCCAAGAGGTTCATCCAGGTGACAAAGGCCTCCTGTGGTGAGTCATCCTTGGGTCCCAGGTAGGTTCACCCCCAAAAGATTACTCACATGCCTGGGGCCTGAGCATCCGCCTTGTGGAAGGGAGACAGTGAGTTCCAGAGGGGACGGGACTTGTCTTCCGGTCCTCGAGGAGGCGAGGAGGGGTTTGCTGGAGATGTGGGATGATTACTCTTGTCAGTTCTCCCTGGGGCTTGCCATGTGCTCCCTCACCCAAAACCCATCCATGGCTCCCCTCTGGCTGTCAGAATAAGGCCAGGTTCCCCACAGCCCAGTCTGCTCTGTCCGTGCTCCAGCCTTGCCTTGCACACCACCTCACCTCATCGGCCAGACCTTCCCACCCTTGTGCCTGGTCTACACTATTCCCTCTGCCTGGGACACCCCAGAGTTCAGCCCCTCGGGGCAAATACTACCCTCTACCCTTGGTTCAAATGCCCCATCCTCCACAGGTAGAAGGAAAGGCTGCTTCTCCTGGGGGGGGGGAGGGGACCCATGGGGCTCAAGCGGCTCAGATTCCCTCAGGCCAGATCCTCCCCTTCTGTGGCTACTGGGGCAGGGTCTTCTGAGGATCTCTGTGCTTCTGGAGGGAGAGTCCTGTCAGTTCATTCTGGTCCCCTCCCTAGCACACGTGGAATGGACACAGGTGCGGGCATAGCTGTGTGTGCATGTGTCTGTGTGGTGACTGAGGATGTGTCCGTGTGTCTGTGTGTATGAGTGTATCTGTGCGTGCATATGTGTGTGTGTCTGGTTATGGCTGACCATGTGTGCCTGGCCATGTCACTGAGTACTTCCGCAAGGCTGCATGTGTATGTGTGCCTGTGTGAGACTCTTTATGCATATCTTAGTTTGCTGTGTATCTTCGTTTAGGTTCTTCTAGAAGCTCACCTTGAGAAAGGATTCAGGGGTAATTTATTTGGGAGGTGATTCTGGGAAACAACAGTAGGGAGAGGGGAGTGACACAAAAAAGGGAAAGCAGCCAGTGAAAAGTGTTATTAAGCAAGTGACCACTGAGGGTGACCGGGGCCGATCACACGGGAGAGCTGTGGGACACAATGCAGAACGTGCCTTGGGGCCCTCCCACCTGAGGATAAGGGAGACAAGAGGTTTATCCTCATATTCCTGACAGCCATGGTGGAGGCCTGGCACTTCCAGGCTCTCCTCCACCAGGCCTAGGGCCTTCTGGGGGAAGAAAGCCCTCTGCACAGGGCCTGGAGTACCAACAAGGGAGTTAGTCTTGTGCGCATAAAAGTGGTAAGTGGGAGGAGACCAGGAAGGGCACCAACACAAGCTGCTACACCCTGTGTGTGCTGGTGCCCTATTATGCCACATGGACACAGGGACTCTGGTGACCTCTCTTGTGCAAACTTCTGCTTGTCCAGGGAAGGTCAGCACAGTATCAGGCAAGTGCTGGCCTTGCCCTCCTTTCATCTCTCAACCAGGCTGGCTCAGGATTTGCCAGATCATGCCAGGCCTGTGTCAGATTTGGCCAAACAGACCTGCAACTGCTTTGGGCAGTGGCAGTTTTGCCCTTGAGCCAGGGTAAAGGCAGGGGATCAAGCAGGTTGGGGGCAGGGAACCAGGGAAGGCCCTACTGCAGAGGATTAGAACCCAGACTTCGTCTGTCTGAAACTTGCTGCCCACAGTAGCAGGAAAGGCCACAAAGGCCACACAGAGGGAACTTAGCCTCCATCTTACAGGCAGTGGGGGAGCTCTAGAGGCTTGGTGTGCCAGCGAGGGGTACAGTCAGCCTTCCCCTTCAGGACAACCACTCTGTGAGACTGGAAACTTGAGCACTCAGAGGAGGTGCTTAACTGGGCAGATTGGGCAAAGCCCTAAGTGTGACAGGTGACCAGCCCTGGGGAGAGGTGGCGGCCAGTTACTGTCTCAGCAAAGTGTAGGAATTCAGGACTTCTGGGACAGAGGTGGGGATCAGGGACCCATGGGAATGGGGAAAGGGGAAATGCCAGATCTCACTGGCTTGGTGTAATGACCACTGGCAAGGAGCTGGGGTAAGACAGGAGTCTGAGTGTCCAGGGGAGTGTGCTTGGCAAAGAGAAAGCATGGAGGTCCCAGCAGGACAGCCCCCAAGAAGTCCCTTCAGAAAAGGGAGAGGTCTGAGAACAGAGCAGCCTGGGTCATTTGGACCTGGGGAACAGCAGGAGGAAAGGGGTCCCTTCCTGGCCTCTTCTACCTCCTGGTAGCCCCTGAGTTCTTGGCTTGGGGCCACATGACTCCACTCTGACTCTTTCTTCAAGTGGCTATCTTCCCTACGTGTTCAAATTTCCCTCTTCTTGTAAGGATACCAATCATGGTTTTGGGGCCCATTCTCATCCGGTATCATCTCATTTCAATGTGATTACATTTGCAAAGACCTTATTTCTGAATAAAGGCACATCCACAAGTACTGGGTGTTTAGGACTTCAACATACCCTTTTGAGGGACACAACCCTAGGGCGCAGAGTTGCTGAAAGGATTAAACTACAGGACTGGCACCCATAAGCTCTCAATAAATAGTGGTTTAAAAAAGCAGGGCATATTGGGGGAGATTGTAGGAGCTCAGACTGGCAGGCTTTTCCTGCAGGTACCCACGTACTCACACATGCACGCTTGTGTGTGCCTCGGCAGTATGAGTACACAGGAAGCAAAACACTGCTTAGGGAGTTACACCCACCCAGAAAGGCCAGGACAGGTGGCCCAGGGACTCCAGCCCTCAGTCTACCCACCAGGCAGAGACATTCCGAACAAGGCTCAGGCCCTAATGTCAGCTCACTGGGCAGGAGGCCCAAAGTCAAAGCCTTGCTTGCCAGAAAATTCCTTGGGAATCCTGAACAAGGCCATCACTGATATCATGTGCAAATTCACACAGTCCCTGTGGGGAGCTATTCAAGGCTACCCAAACACAGCCTTGACATGATGGGGGAGGGCTACAGGGGGACTGCCAGCACAAGACACAGAATTGGACAGGCCCCAGGGACCCTAGTGAAAATCCTGGGCAGCTACCAACCCCCCCTCTCCCGCCGACCTTACAGAAGAGGAGGTCAGAGGAGGGTCTACCACTGCCCCACACCCTCCCTATTTCTCCTCTGCATCTGGCAGTCAGACAGGCCTGGTTAACCCTCCTTCCCCCAGCTGCCCACCAGGATTACCTGGCAGAGCCAGAGCCACTGGAGGCTGCAGTGGGGAGATAGGCCTGGCCCCCGTTCCTTGGAACCTTCTGGTTTCTGCCACGGACACCCTCTGAGATCATCAGGATCGTAAGTTCATCAGCACTGCCATGACCTCTGGGGAGACACACCAGAAACATAGAGTACTCCAAGGATAGGTCACAGTTTAGCACTGATAAGGTTCACAGAGCCAGTGACAGAACCTGGCATCCATAGGACCACTCCCCATGGCCCCAGCCTGGACATCTCTGCCCTTGCCCTCCTTCCTGGCCCCTCCCAGGGCACCAGATCTGGCATCAGACCAGAGGGCCCCATCCAGAGTCCACCTGTGAGAGAGCTCCCAGCTGCTCAGGCCTGTCTATCCTGGGAGACCCAAGCTTTGGCCCTGCTGGGGTCCTGGGTTCCATTCACTGAACAGTCCCCCCAACCTTTGCTGAGCACTGTGCTTGGTGCCAGGAACAGAGTCATGAGACAGCACATGAGATAGCCCTGGCCTCATGGAGCCAACATGCAGCAGTGTGGAAACAGCAGTGGTCTTGGAGGGCCTCTTGGAAGAGCAGGGGTTCGAGGCTCGGTTGGGAGTGAGAATGAAGGGATGGGGGAGGGATGCCCCACCAAGGTCTGAGGGAGGAGCACAATACAGGGCAAAAGGGACAGCAACAGCAAAGGCCCCAGGTCGGGATTTGCTGGGTTGGGTTAAGGGACAGAGAAACAAATAGAGGGAGGGTGTCATTGAGGTGGGTGGGCCTTACAGACGCCACGAGGACTTGGCTTCACCGAGTGAGAGGGAGCCACAGAAGAGTTTTGAACAGAGGAGGACCTCTGTGTTTTAGTCTGAGAAAGATCCCTTTAGCTGCTCTAAGATCAGTGGTTTTCGGAGTGATATCCTGGCAGCAGCGCCTGAGAACTTGCAGAAATGCAGATTCCCCAGCACCCTGCTGAATCTGGAATCCTGGTGTCCCTCAAGCAGCATTGCTCAAGGTCTCCCACCCCACCAGAGGCTTGGAGAAGTAAGCAGGGTGGAAATGAGACTCATGCTATCTCCCCACCCACTCCCAGAAGCACTATTGCAGCACATAGCCATCATGATACAGGCTCTGCCAAAACCCACAAGCAAGAAACCGGTTTACCTTTGTTCAGCCCAGCTGAATTATATAATAGGCTTTCCTAACTTACTTGACCACAGAACTTTTTTTTTTTTTTTTTTTTTTTCCAGAGAACACTGTTAAACGTACTGCACCAATGCATTTTGGGTGCACTTTGGTTTATTTTCTCTGGGCTTCTGCACTGCATCTGGCACACACTGGCCACTCAACAACCGCCCTTTGAAAGGACACAAATCTCCCTATGGTGACCCTGACTAGACTTCGGGGATTTATAAACCTACTGACCTCTCCAGAGCTCAGGAGGACGTACTGGTTGCCCTGGAATCCCAGGGGTCTGGGAAGATCAGGAACAAGAAGGGGAAGAGGGAGGGGCTGCCTCTTTGGCCTTTCCAGAACAGTGACTGTCTCTTGTGCTGAGACACCCTGCCTGAGCTTGCAGTTGAGTTACATGGCAGCTTTTCTAGAAGGTTCTTTTTGTCAGTGTGTTGCTTGTAGAAGGCTTGGGTGAGTCCCCAGAGGTCAGGCTTTCTGGCCCCGTCTCCAAGCTGGATGGCTCATCCTGTGACCCTGACAGCCAGCCAGGTATCAGGCCTGTGGTGAGAGGCCCCTTTGAGGCCTCAAGCATAGCAGAGCGCTCCTTTGTTCCCAAGGAAACCTCACTGGGGGCCCATTCATTATTGAGAGGCATTTGCCTTACAGTTTGAGTAGAAACTCAGGAGCCAGGTGGCTCCAAAGAGCCCATAGCCCAGGAAATGCCTGAGGGGGCCACAGGATCACAGCTGTCCCTATCACAAGTGCTGGAAAGGACTCGGAACCACCAAGTCCATGCCTCCATTAAACAGGTGAAAAAATTGAGGTCCTGAAAGAAGAGACTGTTATTGTCACACAGCTTGACTGTAGTGCCCCAGAGTCCACACAGGCCAGTTGGGTACTTTTCAGAGTTCTACACGACCATCAGGGCATCTGTGAGAATGATGGCCATAGAAAAGGCAGGCTGAGGGAAGGATAGGGCTCAAGATAGCCTTGACCTCAACAGGGATGTGGGTGGGGGAAGGGATGGTGGTGACACGTCCCAGGGAGGTAGTGAGCACTTCGGAGGTTGGGATGGTGGTAAGGGGGAGGGGCAAAATAATGTGCACAACCCTGTGACCCTGCACAGCTCAGCCCATGTGTGTGACCCCACATATGACAATGTCACAACCATGGTGCACTGTGGCTGTCCTAGCATGCCTGCCTGTAACAATGTGACTTTGCAGCTATCTATGGCTACAAGCATGTGTGTTACTGTCCCTATGATCAGAGTGGCTGGGGCATGTGGCTGTGCAGAAGGGGTGTCAGTGACTCTAGCACCTGTGGGCCTGAGACCATGCATGAACTTGAGAGATATCCAGTGTGTGCACCTCTGAATGTGACTAGCAGGTTGCTCTGGCAGAAACTTGGCCCTAAGAAGTCACAAAACTGATTTGTCGCTTCAGAGCTACCAGTGGAGATGCAGGCAAACTGTGAAAAAACTGTTTTCTAAATATAGTTATGTAGAGGTAAATGAGAGCCTTCCTACTGCATGGTCATGGTCATCCTCTGATGAGCTGGCCACACAAGGCGGCGGGAGAAAGACAACAGAGTGGGTAAAGGTCTGGGATGGGGATGACCTGTCCAGTGGTCTGTCCTGCGGTCCCCACCCCACCCCAGCTCTGCTCCATGGGGCCTCAGTGGGATCCCGGCTGCACACACAGTCCACAGAACAGGCCCAGGATCAGAGACGGCCTGATTCAGGACGGGCACAGAAGGAGGCGTGGAGGAGGCTGTGTGGACACCTGTGAGGGCCCATGCATGCTTGTTAATGTTTGTTTATTTTTGAGAGAAAGAGAAAGAGCACGAGCAGGGTAGGGGCAGAGACAGAGGGAGACACAGAATCCAAAACAGGCTCTAGGCTCTGAGCTGTCAGCACAGAGCCGGACACAGTGCTCGAACCCACGAATCATGAGATCCTGACTCAAGCTGAAGTAGGACGCTTAACTGACTGAGCCCCCCAGCGCCCCCCAGTGCATGCTTGTATATGGATGAGAGGAGGTGTGGTGGCAGGATGCTCAGCATGCAGATGCTCACAAATCTCCCCAGGGCAGGCTCCCACAAATGCCCAAGCAAGCAGGTGCCCTGTAAAGGACCTTGCAAATTCCCCTTCCCATCTCTGGGCTATCTGCTGACCAGCCATCTGCTTCTTGCTTTCCACACTTGCCTTTTTGCTGACACAACCTGCCCACAAACTGCCCCGTTTCTGGGGCCTGAGAACCCACACACACATATACATTCACACACAGTCCACAGCAAATCCTCGTTTATTTACCCGTTCCATTTATTCATCCATGCATGCATTTGTTCGTTCATCTATCCATTCATGCAACAAATGCTCATTAAGTACCTCTTGTGAGCCACCAGCACTGCTGGCCCCCTCAAGCGCCCTCTCCCCAAGTCAGAGCAATGAAGGCAAAATCCCAATGGACCTTGATATGGGTAGCTCAGAAAAGAGGAACCTAGCGGCTGGACGGCATGGTGGCAGTTAGCTGGAGGGAAGCACTGAGCTGGTGTCACAACCAGGCTGCTGTGTTTAAGCTGGATGGGTTCCAGAGGTTGGGTAAATGTCATGGGTGGCCTCGCCCCATGTCCCAGCCTCAGTTGAGGTTGAACCCCAAGGCTTCAAAGCTGTCCTCCAATCCCAAACTTCACACAACAAGGTCTACCTCTCGGCTGGCTCTCATGGCCCTTCAGTTGGGCCCAGGCTGCCTCTGCTGCCCTTCATGCCCCTTCCCACCAGCTACACCAGCCTCTGTGACTTCAGTGAGGGCTCGGAGGCTTGGAGGCTTTCCAGCTCCTCCCCACTCTCCCTCCTCAGGGTCCTCAAAGTTCTAGAGAGCCCATTCGAGCATGTCCACCTCTCACAGACTTCTCGCCCATGCCTCCTTGCTCACATATTTGTCATAGCAACAGTAATACAATGAAACACACCCATGCATCCTCAGCCCTGGGCAAGACGGCTGTTGTTCCCAACTTTCCATGTTAATAAAGTGCACTGGCCTGGGCTGGAGGTGGCCAAGGGCATGGATTCCCCAGCCTGGCCTGTTCCACCCCCAGTCATCACCTGGTTGGCTCCTTTTTGTCCATCAGGACTCACCTTGAACATCCTCTCCTCAGAGAGGCTGCCTCAAACCCCAAATAAAGCAGTCCCTGTTCTTGTCACTCAGACCATCTATGTGAGCATTCACTCTGTGATCACATGTTGACATGGACTTGTATATATTATGTGTGTGTGTATATATATGTATATATGTGTATGTATACATATATATGCACATATAGTATCTCCCACTAGACCATCCATCCCATGAAAACAGGACTACATCTGTCTTGTTCTGTCTTCAAACCTAGTTCAGGGGTGCCTGGGTGGCTCAGTCGGTTGAACGTCCAGCTTCGGCTCAGGTCGTGATCTCGCGGTTCATGGGTTCGAGCCCAGCGTCAGGCTCTGTGCTGACAAATCAGAGCCTGGAGCCTATCTTCAGATTCTGTGTCTTCCTCTCTCTCTGACCCTCTCCTGCTCACACGCTCGCTCGCTCTCTCTCTCTCTCTCTCTCTCTTTCTCAAAAAACAAAAAACAAAAACAAAAACCTAGTTCAATACCTGGTAAATAGTGGGTGCGCAGTATTTGCTGAATAAAGAAACCTATTTATCCATTTCCAGAAAACTACTTCACTCCGTCAAATGTCTGAGGCTGCTCACAAGAACACATGCAATTCAATATGAGAGAAAAACAACGTTGGAATCAAAGATTTTGACCTTTGGGGTGCCTGGGTGGCTCAGTCATTTAAGCATCTGAGTTCAGCTCAGGTCATGATCTCGTGGTCCGTGAGTTCGAGCCCTGCATCAGTCTCTGTGCTGACAACTCCGAGCCTGGAGCCTGCTTCAGATTCTGTCTCCCTCTCTCTCTCCTCCCTGTCTGTCTCTGTCTCTGTCTCCCTCTCTCTCTCAAAAATAAATAAAACATTAAAAATAAAAAAAAAGATTTTGATTCTTGGCTTATCCTTTGACCTAGTGATTTCGTTTCTAAATATCCCACAGAAGTCCTCAGCCCATATAAGGAAGCATGTTCAAGAATTTGTAAGAGTAACCTACTGGAAACCAAGGAATGACTAGAGAGGAGGTAGCCCACAAGAAGTCTCTCTGCTCACTACGGGGCTGTCTCCAAGCTATAGAGTGAAATACAAAAAACAAGGAGCAAAGAGGAATGTGTTTTATAAATGCAGCTCATTTATAGTAGGCAATCAACTGGTAAATGTCGGATGACTGGGTAGTATCTTTCTGGAAGGACCCATAAGAACTTGGAAGCAGTGGTTGTGTCTGGGGACAGATATGGATAAGGGAAAATTTCTTTTACCATGTCATACTATTTGCATTTTAGCCGTATTCAGATATCATCTGCTCAACTAAGTTTTTGTTATTTAAAAATATAAGAATTCAAGTGCTCACATCAAAATCTGGATGTGAGGCTATTCCTGAAAAATGGGAAGAAGGCTTGGCCACACTAGGTTGTGTCCTGAGGATGACAATGAGCAGAGTGGAGATGTAGAGGATCCCAGGGCACCCACTGCCCTCCTCAACCTGGTCCCTGTGGGCCCCTGTGCTGCTAACCCCAAGTCTATGAGGCACAGGGATTAGCTTGCTAGGTCTGCAGGGTGGACGGTGGGGCTAAGAAGCCTTCCCCAAAGAGAAGGGGTCGTTATTTGGCCATCACTCCTGTGCTGATTTCCCTCCAACGATTCCAGAGGCCACAGAAGGGTCACAGCAGTTCTAGGGCTGGTGAATGTTGGCATGTCACAAGCCTGCTAGTCTTGCACAAGAACCTGTTAACTCAGTACCAGCTGGGCCCCAACAGTGCCTCCGGTCTCACCTCCCCCACCACCGTGTAGTGCCAGAGCCCCCTTTCCTCCTTCCAGGAGCCCCAAAGAGAGAGGAAGGCAGAAGGGGGTCTCTGCCAGGCTGTGAGCCCTAGTGCTAAGCATCTGGGCCCAGAGCCACTCACCCAGGTGCAGGGGATAGAGAGGGAACACAGTGTCCTCCAGCGTGTGGGTTCTGGAGGGAGTCTTACCTCCTGAGGCATGGCTGATTGCCCAGAGGACCCCCAAAGTAAGTGACTCCCACTAAGAGTCAGGCTGGCTGGCTCCTTGGCTGGGCACTCCCATCCGCCCACCCACACTAGACTGATTACCAGAAGTAGAGAAAAGCTTTCACTCTGGCCTTGACCCTTGACACAGCCCCAGTCTCATTCCTCCCAGTTTCCTCATCCACCTCAGCATGGAACGCTAGACCCGAAGGCACAAGGCCAACAGGTGAGCCATGCTCTCCACTTGCTGGCTGTGTGAACTTGAGCAAGCTACTTCTGCCCCATGGATGGTCTCCACATTCCACTGACCTGTAGGGTTGCTCCCAGGGGACCTGAGGTTGTGCACGTAATCACAGCGCCAGGCCAGAATGTTGAGGAAAGCTGTTCTTGGTGCCATACCCATTCACTGTAGTATTATAACCCCTCCCTGGCCTTCTCCTGGTTACCCTTGTCCAGTACCACTTCTCTGAGCCCCCCTCACGCTTTCCCTACTCCTTCTCCTTTGCTCCAGCTCCTCCATGCCTGGGCAGAAGGGGTGCTAGGCAGGCCTTTAAATGCTCCCAGGCCAGAGAGAATTTAAGGGCCTTGCCTTGGTTGATAATCACATTGTTGATAACAGTGGGATTCTGGCAGCAGTTAGTTGGGACTCCACCCTCCTCCAACCTCCACCACACACACCTCCTTCTCCCTCTGAGCCCCAGCCTCCCTGGCCTCCTGATATCCCCCTCCATACCAGCCTCCTCCAGCCTTCACTGGGGGCCCCTCAGCCTAGCTGGCCTGTCCAAGGCAGCATCTCCTTGACACCAGGATCCAGCTCTGAGGTGGGTCTCCCTCCCTGCCATTCTGTCCCTGCACCCTTGCCCACACTGGTCATGGTCTCAAATAGGTACTTTCCTGGTGTCTGTCTCCCCAGCAGCCCAGGAGGGCAGGGAACAAGGCTCCTCCACCCTATGCATCCAACACAGGCCAGAGGGGCAGGGGATTAGCCTGTTCCATCCCATCACCATCCCATCACCTCGCAGGGCCTGCCCTGGCCTGATCTGTATGCAGGGGCTGTGGGTGGGGTATGAATGAGGACAAGCACTAGGGAACTCATCTCTTAGTCAGTCCCTTCCAGAGAGCCCTCACAACCAGCCTGATCCTTCCCCTAAGCCCTTGTCTCAGACTGTCCTCCAGAGGCTGAGGGCAGAAAAGCCCAGTATGTGGCTTAGAAAGTGGGACACCTGGGTCCCCTTGCAGCTCAAACCTCTCTTGCTCTGTGGTCTTGAGTGAGTCCTCTCCCCTCTCTGGATCTTAGTCACCCTGGCTCTAAAATGGGCTAGGGCTACAGACACATACTCAGATGCCTACAAAGCCAGACAGATGTTATTGCTTGGACATTACATGTCCTTAGGATTGGGGACCCACTGACAGGAGGGGTAGTAGAGAACACATTCTGCCTGGGCCAGCTCAGGGGCTCCAGACCTGCTGATCCCTCAAGAAAAGTGGGAAATCTTTCAGTTTAACAATCCCCTGATTATTAAAGTTGTCAACTAATCCATATTTTTAAAAAGCACTGTATTTGACTCTTTGTATGGGTCAAAGATAACATGTCTGGGACACAGTTTGTGGGCTCTGTCCTGGAGGGCTAGGTTCAGGGGTCCTCCGGGGCTTTCTGGGAAAACAGTGTTTGCTCTCTGTGGGTAGAGAATACTATTCCCTGTGTACAATCCCCCGCCCCACACACATACCTCCTGGAGCATTTTTGATGGCTTTGCCCCAATCCAGCCCCTTTCTCCTCTAGCCAGTTAGAACCCACCCCTTGCTCCAAAGCTGGCTTTACAAACTCAGGCCCAGGCCTGTCTTCTGGGTGGGCCAGAGCCTAAGAGGGCTTCAAAGGAAGGGCCAGCACAAGGCAAGTGTTGGGGACCCTCCCACCCTGCCCAACCCTTAGATTCCATCTCCTATGCTAATTCTTGGACCCTATTACTGTAAACCCTAGAGCTTGCATTTCCAACTCTGTAGGGGAGAGCTGAACTGTTTCTAGAATCTCTAGCCATTCTGTAAAGCTGGTCTCCCACTCATTGCCAGACAGACACTAACATCCCAAGGAGCATGGCTGGCTCACAGCCAAGGCCACATCAGGCATCAGAAACTAGATGTTTTATTCATCTTCAAAAATGTCCCATGTCCATCTAGATCTCCTTGGGCTGGGGGGTTGGAGGGGTTTCTTGTCTGACTGATAGATGTTGAAACTGAGGCCTAGAGGAAAGCAGTAAGCTTGTCCAAGGTCCCTCGTCAGCTCCTTGACCCTCACAGAGAGGCACTACTACAAGTAGCTTCTGGGGCCCAGAGTGGGAAAGGATGAATTCTGGGGCTGGGGTTGACATTTTCCTTCTGCCTTGACCGCTGGATGAGTGCTGTGTGCAGCAGCCCCTGACGGTGACGACGATGATGACGCAGACGGGGGTGGAAGGAAGAAGTGGGGGAGGCCATGCCCCAGCATTGCCCCCAGAATGGGGCCTGACCTTGCCTGAACTCCAGAAGCTTGGGCTCCCCTGCCCAGAACCAGAGTGATAAGAAGAGTTTGTACTGCAGCTCTGAGGAAGAAAGCAAGACAGCAGTGAGGGAGAGAAAGGAGGGAGGAATGGAGAGAAGAAAGGAAAAAGAATGGTGCGGGGGGGAGGGGGGGGGAGAGGGGAGGAGAGGAAGAAGGCTGAATGGGACCCACCCAGACTCATCAGCGAGGCAGGTACTTTCATTCTGTAGATGCAAAAACTGAGGCTTAGGATGTGGGGTATTTTGCCGATGAACTCAGGATCAGAAAGGGGCAGAGCCAGGATTAGAACTCATGGCTTTAGTACTCGCCCTTCAAAGTCTCAAACTGGAAACCACTTGGGAACATTTCCCAAAATGTGGCCCTAAGATATGCCACCCCCACATCACCAAGAGAGAGGCCTGGTGAAAACATAGATTCCTGGGTCAGAGTCAAAGGGGCATTGCCTGGGAATATGCATTTTGACCAGTGCTCTGGTGGTGGTTCTTGAGCCCTGACACTGGAATCTCTGTGGCCCCTTAATGGCCTTTCTCTCCTACCTCCTGACCTCACATTCTAGCTGTATCCCCGAAGCCCAGCTATTCAGGCTGACTCACACCAACCCTCCAGGACAGGCCTGGGACTTTCCCACTGAAGGCTTCACTTATCAGTCTCCCAGTCCCATGTAGACCCACCCTTCCAGCTGGCACCTCTCTTCCGGAAGGCTTCCTGGTGGTTGGGATCCCCCCTCCTTCAGTGTCTGGGGAGTAATAGCCTCCTCCTCCATCTGGAATTGTTTACAACATTCTATTTCACTTTCTAAGTGAGTCTCTTTTGTTTCTCAACCTTTCCGTCTATTAAACAGGAAACTCCCAGAGAGCTGGAGACTTGCTGGTTTAAACAATAAGCCTCTGAAATTCATGACTTCACCTGACCCTCCTGCCAACCACAAGTGGCTGGGCTGGGAGAGATTTACAACGAGGAAAATGAGTCTCAGAGAGGCGGTGGCCTGCCAAAGGTCAAGTGAGATTCAGAGCCAGTGTTGGAACCCATATTTAGTTCCAATGTCCAGTTCTTTCTGCTTCTGTTTCACTTCTGATCATTCAAACAGCTCTGTGAGGCAGGCAGAACAGAGATTATGATCCCATTGCCCAGATAAGGAAAGTGATTCCCAGAGATGGGCAAAACACTCAACACCGTCTTTATTATTTCCACTTCTAGATGCACTTGGGTCTGAGTCCAAGTGCTGACCTTTCCTCATGCCTCCTCTCAGCAGAATGGGGCAGAGCTGGGCCCAGGACTCCCAGGCCAGAGCCCTCTTCTTGGGCCCCTGGAGTTGTCCCAGCGCCACTCTGGACCCAGCTGCCTCCTCTGCATGTGGAGACTCACCTTGCCTGCCACTCAGCTGGCTGGAGACTCAAGAGAGAAGGAATTAAGAAGTACCCGGACACTTCTTGGTCACCATCACCAAGGGACTTTGTCCCTCGTATTAATGCCCTGCTGAGGAAGGAGCAACCTGGATGGCCCCTTCAAGAGTGGAGGAGGGCAGCTGTGCCTGGCACAGGCCCAGGCCAACCCAGCTCAAGTTAAGCTGGGAAGGGTGCAAGGAGTCCAGGTTGATGTTCCTGAGAGGCATTTGCCTAACCCTACCCTGCAGGGGTGGACTGGGGGAGACCCAAAGGAGCCATGGCCCAACTCTGAACTTTGGGATGGAGTTCTGAGCCACCCAGTTGGTGCCCAGGGTGGCCAGCAAGGGACTTTAGACTGCCCGCGATGGAAAAAAAAAAAAAAGTCATAATAATATGTGTCAAACCCTAGCTACGTCAGGCATTGTGCCTCCACACTACCCCCGGTGCTCAGAGCTGTGTAGTACACCGGTTCCATCCAGCCCTGCCCCTCTCGCCCTTCCTCTGCCTCGGATTAAGTCCCTTCATCTCGGACTCCGAGGGGCCCCCTCCACCCGCACCTCTCCCACATCACTCACAGAACCACTCCATCCTTGGGCAAATAAATACACCCCCACCTCTTCTGGGAAGCCCTTCGTCACAGACAGGGCGGATCCTGCTTTAGACCGTGGTCCGGAACCCCTTCCTTACCCTCCTTCTTCTATATCCAAGGCACCAGTTGCTACAACCCTATAACGTCTCTGTTGTCCTCAGGGGCACTTCCCCTCCGACTTTGCCCTTTTACAGGGTTCTGAAGCATAGGGCAGTTAGTAGAAAGCGAGAAGAGGGTATAGGATCCACCACCGTGCCCCTCCTCCTCTTGGCAGGCGATCCGGGAAAGCCCAGATCTCAGCCGACTCGCCGAGTCCGCGTAGGCGCCCCGCCCTTCCTACACCCAGGAGCTCGACGCGGTACGCCTGCGCGAAGGGCGTCCACGCCCAAGGCGCATGCGCGGCGCTCCCTCCCGGTGTATATTAGGGCGACAGCGTTCGCGGCCTGAGGGTTCCCGGGGACAAGGGCAACGGTTTGGTTCGTTTTGGCCTGCGTGCCTGCCGACTCCCGCCGCCGCCGCCGCCGCCGCCTCTGCAGTCTCCCGCGCAGGTGAGGGCCCGCGCTCTGGGTGCGGCGCAAGCCAAGGAAGCCCCCGCGTGTCCTGCCAGCCCGCTCGCCCGGACGTTGGGACCCCATCCCCCACTGCACCCGTCACCCGCCTCCTCGGGGTCAACGTTCATCTCCCTGATCCTTAGCCCATTGGGCTGCCTCAGTTTACCCTACTCAGCTCCCTCCTTACATTTCCTATTTAACTGGCCGCTTCTTTCGAATTCCTTTCTCATACTTTTTCCGTTATTCTGGAGCCCTGGACCCCCGGATAACCTCTTGACCTCTCCCCGCCCAGGACTGCTATCTAACTCCAGACCCAAGGCCCTCGATTTTATAGTTCCTGCCTCTTCCCAGTTAGCCCCAGCCGCTCTTCCCCACTTACTCCTGCCCTTCTTAATGTCCTCTCCTTTCTCAGTTCAGCCCTGGTAGAGCTGTGGGGGATGACCTCAGGGAAATCCTTGCCTCAGGGACCCAGAGCCCAGCTGGGTGCCTTCCTCAGGTCTGGGGATGTGAGGACCAGGAGAAGTTCAGGATCCCTGCGAGTCCTCTGCCTGATGGATGACAGTGTCTTCCCTAGCCTCACTTCTCCACCTGGGTGTGTGCCAACATGTTCTATCTGCACTGTGCATCTCCCTCAAGGAGCCTCTGACCTCCCAAACCTGTTCCTGACTTGTCCCTTGTTGTCTCAGCCCCTTGGTGGTTAATCATCGGCATTTACTTCATTTGGTAAAGTTGCTTTGCAGGTGCTTTTGTGTAGAGCTGGGAATGAAAGAAGTTGGTGACCTGGGTAGAATATGGTCACCACTAATTAGTTGAGTCCCACATGAATGCTGCCCTTAGATGTTATTGAGATTTGTTATATCCCAGGGTACCCTTGCTATAAACCGTGGGCAACACCTGAACCCGGTGACCTTGCAATAGTAGTTGCGTGATTATTAAGAAGGGTTGATGTCACTCATTGTCTTTCTATAGGATCAGTGTACCCTCTCGGACATGGAGACTGTTGTTCGTCGCTGCCCATTCTTATCCCGGGTGCCTCAGGCCTTTCTGCAGAAGGCAGGCAAATCTCTGTTGTTCTATGCCCAAAACTGCCCTAAGATGATGGAAGTTGGGGCCAAGCTGGCCCCTCGGGCCCTGTCCACTTCAGCAGTTCACTGCCAGCAGGTCAAAGAAACTCCTCCGGCTAATGAGAGTAAGTGTCATTGGCAATAAAGTAGGAGGTGGCGGTGTTAGAATTCATCACTAGACTAAAAGCACTTCTAGTCCACAGCGGTGATGAGTGGCACAGTAACCGAGGGGATTCCTCTGTGCCAGGCTTGGTTCTTTGCATGGACTATCTCATAGCTGTCATCCTAACCCTGCAAGTACGCACGTTCACTTTTCCCATCTGGAAAGGGGAGACGGTGGCCAGTGTGCACCTTATAGGTTTCTAGATTCTATTCAATGTCTGTTGGAGTTTTAGTGTTCATCAGTAGCTCATTCACATAAATATAAAGTTGGGATGTTCTATTTCAACCTTTCCTTCCTTAAATATTTGGCCCTTTGGCTTTTTTTTTTAACAGACGTTATTTTTTAGAGCAGTTTTAGGTTTGCAGCAAAATCGAGTGGAAGCTTTTGACTTTTGAAGTTCTGACTTTTTTCTTTTTTAAACTATTTTTTTTTATTGTGGTAGAATGCACCTAACAGAAAACTTATCATCTCTTACCAATTGTACAGTTCAGTGGTGTTAAGTATGTTCATATTTTTAAAAAATTTTTAAGTTTATTTATTTATTTTGAGAGAGACAGAGATAGCGTGAGCAGGGGAAGGACAGAGAGAGTGAGAGAGAGAGAGAGAGAGAGAGAGAGAGAATCCCAAGCAGGTTCCGCACTTTCAGTGCAGAACCCAACTCGGGGCTCGAACTCATGAAACTGTGAGATAATGACCTGAGCCAAAACCGAGAGCTGGATGCTTAACAGACTGAGCCACCCAGGCGCCCCAAGTACATTCATATTATTGTGCAACTGTCACCACTATCCAATTTCCAGAACGTTTCAGCATCCCAAACTGAAACTCTGTGCTCATTCAAGACTAACTCCCCTCCCCAACCCCTGGGCAAACACCATTCTACTTTGTTTCTGAATTTGACTGCTCTAGGAACCTCACATAAATGGAATCATACAGAATTCGTTAAAGTAGTGATTTTTTAAATACATGTATCTTTATTTTATGTATGAATCTTTAAATTTTTTAAATGTTTATTTATTTAAACAAAAGCAGGCTCCAGGCTCTGAACTGTCAGCACAGAGCCCAACACAGGGCTTGAATTCACGAACCATGAGATCATGACCTGAGCCGAAGTCAGATGCTTAACCGACTGAGCCACCCAGACGCCCCTAAATTTTGTTTTTAATAGAGAGATCAGAGTTGGATTTAGTTTTGCTCTGCTCTACCAGGAGAGGTTGTGGCTTTTCAGGTTTCAGTTAATCCTAGAGAATAATTTACCTTGTAAGCTCTGTTAGGTGTGTTCTCTGGATGTATTTCTTGTAAGAAAGGAGTGGTATTTTTTTTTTTTTTTTGTAAGCAGAAAGGATATAATCCTGTGTAGGATTTCTTTTTCTCTTTACTCTTTTAGGAGTTACTTATTTTTTTTTACTGAATAGTCAAAATCCTCTTTTACTATTCTGTCCTTGGTATAGAGGAAGTTGAGTAAAACATGGCTTATTCACTTGACAGACATTGCAGCCATTGCAAATGACATTCACAAGCTATTTACTAGCTCTGGAAGATCTTTATAATAAAAAGGGGAAAATAAGCACATGCAGAATAAGTAAAACTTTTTTTAAACTTGTGTATATGTAAAAAAAAAAACATGATTTACCAAGATGCCTGCAATGGTTGTGTTTTGAATGATAGAATGCTTTTTTTCCCTAGATTTCCCACAGTGAATATGTATTACTTTTATAATTAATGACATGAACTTCAAAGCAATTTTTTGATTTTATAGAGAATTTTAATGAAAACTGCACTGAGACATCTTTTTATTTTAATATATTTTTTTACATTTATTTAATTTTTTTTTTTTTTTTTTTTGAGAGACAGAGAGAGACAGAGCATGAACAGGGGAGGGACAGAGAGAAAAGGAGACACAGAATCCGAAGCAGGCTCCAGGCTCTGAGCTAGCTGTCAGCACAGAGCCCGATGCGGGGCTCGAACCCACAAACCGTGTGATCATGACCTGAGCTGAAGTCGGACGCTAAACTGACTGAGCCACACAGGTGCCCCTGCACTGAGATATCTTACCAAGTTGTAGAAGTTAGCCTCTGACTCACAGTATCCAGGATGATGCAGAATAAGACTTTACTAGAAGAAAGGTGAATGAATTTGCTTCAGGGGGAAGGAGAGTCATTGTGACTAGAAGCACAATTAGCAGCCAACTGTGTTAAGTCAGTGAACTAGTTTGATGCATTTAGATGAGCAGCTAGATGCAGTGTATGTGGTATCTATGAGGTTTTTTCTTGGCATACTAATAATTTGAATTCTATCTGACAAAAATATAAAGACTTCACTTTTAGCCTAATTTCTTTGTTAAGAAGAAAATCAGTAGTTATATGTTAAGCAACAGCAAGCGTTTTTGTCAAGAATTTGTTTTGAAAATATAAGCAGAGAGGGGCACCTGATGGCTTAGTCAGTTGAACGTCCAACTTTGGCTCAGGTCATGATCTTGAGTTTGTGAGTTCGGGCCCAGCATCAGGCTCTGGGCTGACAGCACGGAACTGGAGCCTGCTTCAGATTCTGTGTCTCCTTCTCTCTCTGCACCTCCCCTGCTTGCTCGCTCTCTCTCTCTCTCTCAAAAATAAATGAACATTAAAAAATTAAAAAAAAGAAAATATAAGCAAAGAAAAAATTGTATAAACATTTTTCCTTACCTTCAAAAGTGTGTCCTCTCCTGAAATATGTTGTGTGTCTTTAGAGTAGATTTACTGAAATCCAACTCAAGAACTCTTTACTGTCCGAAACTAAAAAATACTACTTTTGGTGGATTTATAAGGGAGAAGTATTGTGAGTTTGAAAGGTAGCTAGATCATGCCAATTAAGTCCTCACAGGAACATCGATTGATTCCAGTGAGGCAGATGAGAAAACAGTTCAATTCGCAGAATCTAATAATAGTAAACTTGTGCATAAAGTGTAGGAGTAGAGTAAGTATAAAGCTTGTCTTTGAAGCAATAAGAGAAAGAAACAAGGGGTTTTCTTGCGTATTGTGCAACCAGATCTGATGCTTCAGTTTTTCCATTTCACCCCACAGAGGACAAAACTGCCAAAGCCGAGGGTCAGCAGATTCCTGATGGATCCCAGCAGACTCCAGATGGCACCCAGCTTCCATCTGGACATCCCTCCCTTGCCACAAGCCAGGGCACTGCTAGCAAATGCCCTTTCCTGGCAGCCCAGATGAGCCAGAAGGGCAGCAGCGTCTTCCGCAAAGCCAGTCTAGAGCTTCAGGAGGATGTGCAGGAAATGCATGCCGTGAGGAAAGGTAAACGGATGACTGGAACCATTAGGAAGAGCGCAGAGGTCCTTTTGGTTCTTTTGATCCTCCAGATTTATGTATGAGCTATTATTAGGGTAGTATTTGTATAGAAACTTCCTCTTTTAGGGCCAAGGAAGAAGGTCATCAAGATAGGAGTCCACCAACCATATGACAAACTGTGGGACTTTCTTTCTGGTGTGTGTGTAGGATGTGACCACCTCTTATAGTAATTGCTTCATTTCTGAAAATACCCTGATGGCGTAAGCTGTTACCAAACTGCCCTTTCTTTCTTTCCTACTATCTGGTGGGATAAAAGGTAAAAAACAGTGTTACTGCAATAATTGATGGTCTTAGGACTCCCAAGCTGTGTGTCTTACTGATGGTGATTAAGAGCACCCCTAATCCCAGTTGTGGCGGTATCCACAGAGCACCCAGTGTCCCCAGGAAACCTCACCAGCAGAAATGATGCATATGGCTGGAATTGTTTTCCATGAAGAAAACTGAGATTATGGTTGGGTGGAGTGGGAAGGTGGGGAAGGCATGCCAACCGGCTAGAAAGCTTTGGACTTTAATTTTTATTAAAGCTGTCTGGAGCCCTGAAAACAAAACAACACCAGGCGTTGGACATTAAAGTAAAAGGGAGGGAGAAAACACTCAGTTGCTACTAACTTTTTTTTGGCAAACTAGGCAGTAATTCATTTTTGACAATATTTCTAGAAAGTATTGTGAACTCAGAATAGAATGTTGGTCCCCTTTACTTGTTACTATTGTTACAGAGGTTGCCCAAACCTCAGTGAACCCTAGTGTGATTAGTGTGAAGACCGACGGTGGGGAGCCGAGTGGATTGTTAAAGAACTTCCAGGATATCATGCGAAAGCAGAGACCAGAGAGAGTGTCCCATCTTCTTCAAGATAACTTGCCAAAATGTAAGTCTCATTGTTACTTAGATGCAGGAGAGGGTTTTTAACTTAAACATACATTAGATTAAATACAAGATTGCATGGTGAGTTATGGATTTAAAAGACATATGTTTTGCTTGATGCAAGTAGGTGTTCTTGGCCATAGTAAATACAAATCTTATTGGTAACCTGCCTTCTCTCCCTTAAAACCTACCTTTCTGTGCCCTAGCACCATACTAAACAGTTGACATACACAGTCTCATTTGAGACCTTCATGATCTCAAGATGAAGATATCATATAACTTGTCCACATGAGTACTTCATTAATTTGTCCAGAATCTCCCTGCTATTCAATGACCAAGCTGGGGTTGGAACCCAGGTCTTTTGCCAAAGCCCAGATGTGCTTCCTAACCATCAGACTGTCCCATCTTTTGTTTGGTTTTTAGCTGTTTCCACTTTTCAATATGATCATTTCTTTGAGAAGAAAATTGATGAGAAAAAAAATGACCATACCTATCGCGTTTTTAAAACTGTGAACCGGAAGGCGCACATCTTTCCCATGGCGGATGACTATTCGGACTCTCTTATCACCAAAAAGCAGGTGTCGGTCTGGTGTAGCAATGACTACCTAGGAATGAGTCGCCACCCACGAGTGTGTGGGGCAGTCATGTAAGTAGTCCTCAGCTCTCAGATACCACTGACATTATTTGGCAAGACATAGATGATTTAGAGGGATTGGAACTTTTATGGGGGGAATATTTAGCAGCTGAAAGTGTACCATAGCAAAATACTATTCTTAGCCTTTGATAATATCTACAGATTACTTTTTTTTAATTAAAAATTTTTTTAATGTTTACTTATTTTTGAGAGATAGAGTGCAAGTGGGGGGAGAGGGCAGAGAGACAGAGAATCCCAAGCAGGTTCCACACCATCAGTGCAGAGCCTGATGTGGGGCTTGAACCCATGAACCATAAGATCATGACCTGAGCCGAAACTAAGAGTCAGACGCTTAACCGATTGACCCACCCAGGCACCCCTCTATGGATTACTTTTAAAAGAACTCGAATGCACAAGTAGTTGGTGGAGCCCCTTTGTGTAGGAGGGTTCAAGTTTATTGGCTCATTGACTACTCCTGTCCGTTTACCCCCTACCACTCTTTAAAAGTGAGTGTGCCTTTAACACCAGGTAGCCTTGCACAAAGGCATCCCTGCTGAAGCCTCGGATGGAGAGCTATAAATCTAGCAGCACTGGAGGAAAAGCTACTTCAAAAAGACATTTAAAAAGATGGTAGATCCTGCCATTCATGTTCTTTAGGAGGTTGCCTGGCTAGGGGCACTTGAGAGAGTTGCTTGCCAGAGTCTCTAAGGAGGCTTGCTAAAGAGAGTCCAGTCTGAGGTGTAGTGATAGATAACCCCTAACATTATGTGACTGGTTTTCGGAGGGTTTAGGTCCAGGTAACCGCCATCCAAGATGTCCCTGTAGAGACTGACGTTGTGTTTGGAGAGAAGGGCATTTGTTAGAGTAAAGAAGCCTTAGTAAATTAACTCAGCTAATACTAAGTACTTAGTGACTGATAAACGAACACTTGTTCTTGATCCCTAGAGGTATCACCAGGGTATCATCACCCTGGTGTTGACACGAAATGCCACCTAGTCTAAAGATGAAGTCAGTTGAAACTTCTGGCCCCCGGTTTCACCATGAGAGAGTCGCTAGATCAACGTAAGGTTCAGCGTCTTAGCTCCTGGAGAGGGGAATGATTCACATAGTGTTCAGACCCATGAGATTTATTTTCTGCCCCCTCCCCACCCCGGCTTTTTTTTTTTTTTTTTTTCAAATAAAAGGGAAACTTTGAAACAGCATGGTGCTGGAGCAGGTGGTACTAGAAATATTTCAGGAACTAGTAAATTCCACGTGGACCTGGAGCAGGAGCTGGCTGACTTACATGGGAAAGATGCAGCACTCTTGTTTTCCTCCTGCTTTGTGGCCAACGACTCGACCCTGTTCACTCTGGCTAGGATGATGCCAGGTAAGGAAGCCTGTCATGGGTGCCTTAGAGTTTTTTGAGCTTCCTAGTGATAGCACGGATATTGACAACAAAGATGGCTTACCAAAAACAGTTAAGAGCAATGATAGTATCTGGGAACATTTTTCCTTGAATTGAGCACAAAGTGCTCACTGCACATGAAAAGTCTAACAGCAAATGATACTAACGAAGAAGCAGATTTGAAGGGCTTGTTCTTAAGCTGATTGCTTCAAGTGTGCTTTGTATGCTAGGAAAATCCTTTGGAGAATTCTCTTAATCATTTGTAGTTATCTTTTGATAAAGTTTGGAATGAGGTGGCCAGATTTAAGAGCAGACTGGTTGTCTGCCCAGTGGTTATTCTATTGTACATCTCATCTATGGGCCTTCTCAGAAAAGAAGCACTAGTTCATGGTTTTCCCAGGGAGAAACTGGCAAGCAGTGTCTTTCCTACTGGGAAGAGCAACACTTTCAGGGCAGAGTCTGTTGTCCCTGACTGTCTAGGAAATAATTTGTCTTTGGTGCAGATGGCTTGATAAATAGTGGGGTTTTTGTATCCTGTTAGGCTGTGAGATTTATTCCGATTCTGGGAACCATGCCTCCATGATCCAAGGGATTCGGAACAGCCGAGTGCCAAAGTACATCTTCCGCCACAATGACGTCAGCCACCTCAGAGAACTGCTGCAAAGATCCGACCCCTCGGTCCCCAAGATTGTTGCATTTGAAACCGTCCACTCAATGGATGGTAAGTCTAAGCAGAGGCCAATCTGAAACCTTAAATGAAAAAACAAACTGGGCCTGGACTCTTTAAATAAAGTGTGATGTTTATTTTGTTTTGCAGTTTCTTTTCACTATGCTAGGATTTTGTATTTGGTGGACATTGTATAGGTTTGGGTGAACGTAGGTTTTTTATTCTGGCTTTTAGTAAGCTCTAAGAACCTTAGATAAACTAGAAACTGGGGGAAATTCATTGTCTCCCAATATTAAAAATAATACCTTTAGAACATAAGCTATTTTGTTCAGAGTGACTCTTACCAAACAGAAATTTGTAAAGTAGCAAGCTTTTCAGGGCAGTCTGTGTTCTTTCCTCAGGGGCAGTGTGCCCACTGGAAGAGCTGTGTGATGTGGCGCATGAGTTTGGGGCAATCACCTTTGTGGATGAGGTCCATGCGGTGGGACTTTATGGGGCTCGAGGTGGAGGGATTGGTGATCGGGACGGAGTTATGCCCAAAATGGACATCATTTCTGGAACACTTGGTATGTATACTCTGCACATTCTGTAATCTGCACCAAAATTGTATTTTCCTGGAGTGCCTGGGTGGCTCAGTCAGTTAAGCGTCCAAGTCTTTACTTCAGCTCAGGTCATGATCTTGTGGTTTGGGAGTTTGAGCCCTGCATCGGGCTCTGCACTGACAGGGCACAGCCTGCTTGCTAGGGATTCTCTCTCTCCTCTCTCTGCCCCTCTTTCTCTCTCAAAAGAAATAAACTTAGAAAAAAAATTTTAATAAAATTATATTTTCCTATCAAGGCCCAAGGACTAACTAGGGCCAGGGGAGAAGACAGTGTGATAGCATTTAAAGCCTGGGCCACTTTCTGGATGAGTTTGTGTATTCTCAGTGGAGGCACAGCTTAGCAGAATCCCTTGAATCATGGAGGCATGATTCCCAGAATTAAATCTCACAGCCTAACATGACAAATACCATTGGTTGCCATCCGAGCTCATTCCAAACATAGTTGTGGTTCTAGCTACATGCACGGCAACACCCTTCCCTCTGTGTACTTCGGAGTGTTCCATTTTATTAAAGAATCCTAGTGGTTTCCTAGAGCATTTGTTGGGACCTACAGGCTCAGGTGTTGTGAACACGGAGCTCTGTGCCCACTACATGGAGACCAGTGCAGTTCACTCTGGCTACTTTGTGCCTGCTCCTCCTAGCTGAGCAGCATTGTCTCATGGGGCTGGACGCTGTGGCCATGCTGCCTGCTGGGTGTAAATCCTGTCTGTGTAGCTCCCTGGCTGTGTGACCTGGGGCTGGTGGTTAATCTCTCTGCACCTCAGTTTCCTCACCAATATAGGTTTCCCCACTACCCGAAAGTAGAGTGTCCCTTTGAAGCCTTTTGTAAGACAAAATGGCATAAAGCAAAGACACAGGTGCTCACAGACCCAGGTCAAAGCTGTGGTGGCCTGACGCTGGGGTGCCAAGTGTGCTTCCGGGGTAAGGGGCTGGGCATGGCTGCTTTCGTTGCTTGGGGTGCACACTGCCAAACATTGAAGGCTATTTTCACTTTCTACTTTTTCTCATAAAAGTGAAAACCCTCTTCAGATTTCTTCCAGTGAGTGAAAACCAAGTACTAATGTAGGTCTTTCATAAAACCAAAGTGGCATAACAACTTTTAAAAAGTAGGGACCTGTATAAGGGAAATAACAGGCCCTACCTCAGTTTTTGTGGAGAAGATACATAAATCGTGTGCAAGCAATTGCCATAGACCTTCTCTTTGCCTATGAGGAGTCTGAGGAGATGAAAATGTGAACTATAAAAATCTGAAGATTTCAAAAGTTAGTAAGGCAGTTGGAGACCTGTTTAGCACTCCACTAAAATGCCAGTTTACAGCCTGCATAAAGGAAGGGTGGGCCTAAAAGAGTGTCCATCAGCACTGTCAAGGGGCTGAGAACCTTGGGCGAAGCAGGAGAGGTCAGGGGTTGCAGGGCAGAGCCACTGCCAGGAGAAGGGCACTTGTTCATCTCTCCTAATTCCAACAACCATTTTCGTTCAGAGAGCTCTTGTGATGCGGGCTCTGTGAAGGGATAGTCGTTGTGAGCTGGAACAGGCCAGGGAGGGAAATTTTCCACTGTAAGAGCTTATAGCAGCCCAGCCCCGCGTGGGGTTCAAGCAGGAATGTTAATTCCAGAACACAATGTTAACATCTAGAAGGACTCTTCTGGAGCCCTTAATCCTGAAACCTGAGCTACAGATTATACAAAGGGATTTAAGAAGAATAAAAAAATGAGGTGGGCCCTAAATCAACCCTAACAGGTTCTGAGTTTTCACACTTCTCTGGGCAATGCTTGTTGTCAGAGTTCAGTGTTTACTTAGGTAAGAGATCATTCTGGTCACACCAAAACAGTTCATGTCTTAGCTGGGTTACATTCTGGTCTCCAGGGGAATGCTCACAGTGAGAGGACATGGCCAGCAGCACGATTCTGATCCTGTCCCGAAGAGCACGCACCACGCACAGCGTGGGAGGTGGCGCCTTGCCCACTGACAGAGCAGCCAGTCTGCCTGCTCTTCGGGCGCACAGGATGGGTCACTCACTGCTAGGCCTGCTGTGGGGACCTGTACTTTGATCCTAGTCAGATACCAGCGTGGCCATGTGAATTCGGGGAGGACCTCTTCATAACCTCCTCAACTTTCTCCCTTTCAGAAATGGGAGGGCATCCCTTTATGTTAGTCTTCGGGCACATTGAGGGGATAAAGAAAAATGCTCTGAGGCTCAGCAGCATCTTGCTGGTGCATTTAGGGGCAGTTGCGGTAATAAATGAGGCTGTCTCCTCCTAGGCAAAGCCTTTGGCTGTGTTGGAGGGTACATCGCCAGCACAAGTTCTCTTATCGACACCGTACGGTCCTATGCGGCTGGCTTCATCTTCACCACCTCCCTGCCGCCCATGCTGCTGGCTGGAGCCCTGGAGTCTGTGCGGATCCTGAAGAGCGCCGAGGGGCGGGCGCTTCGCCGCCAGCACCAACGCAACGTCAAGCTCATGAGGCAGATGCTTATGGACGCGGGCCTCCCGGTTGTCCACTGCCCCAGTCACATCATCCCTGTCCGGGTAATGACCTGTCCGTGACTGGACTTGCTGGGGGCTGTGCCTCTGCACGTGATGCGTGAGATGCTCTGTTTCACGCCTTCTCGAAGTTGAAGCCCCAGTGGGCTGCTGGGGCAGGGGGCCATAGTCAGTGGCCCTCTGCTCGTTCCTGCCTTTGGCTGACTTTACAGTGAGAATGAAGCCTTTGAACCCAGCAGGCTGGAGCAGAGGTTCCTTCTCCAGAACACTGGCCTTAGAAGGGTAAACACAGAGCTTCTGTCTGAAAAGTTCCGGGAACCTAAACTTGGCTAGCTTTGAAGTATGACTTTTTATTCAGTTAATTTTGAAATAGGTCTTGCCCTTTCCACTGTAAATGGTAGCCCTGTTGGTGTCACAGTTGAATTAGTAGAATTAATATAGCTGGTACAATCAGAGCTGCTTTATTCCACGGGACACACATCCCTGGATCTGAGAATTCGCTGGAATCAACTGAAGATGCCTGGGGAGGGCGAGCAGTGTGAAATTTACTTCTTACGTGGTTTTGGTCCCCGGTCCATACTAAGCACAGCTGGGCCCTCTAAGTTGCAGGCTTGCATGGCCGCTGGAGCCTGAGCCTCCTGAGTGCCGTGTGCATTAGAATGGCTGCCAAGAGGGGGTCCGTGCTGTTGTGACCTTACCTCCTGCCGTCAAACTTAGGTTGCAGATGCTGCGAAAAACACCGAAGTGTGTGATGAACTAATGAGCAGACATAACATCTACGTCCAAGCAATCAATTACCCCACGGTGCCCCGGGGCGAGGAGCTCCTGCGGATCGCCCCCACTCCTCACCACACACCACAGATGATGAACTACTTCCTTGGTGAGTACTGGAGAGCGCCGGGGCCTCACTGGAGACTTGCATAGAGCGGTCTTTGCGGTGTGTATAATTGAAGCCCTTCAGAGGCATTCAGAACTGTTTCTCCAGGTAATTAAGAATGCTCTCAGATGGAATAAAACTGTAAAAGACGTTTGTTTGATTCACCTTAGGGGATGTAGACATGCTTTTGGAAGCTCTGAGGGAGCCCGCTCATCCACCCAGTATTGCCAGTGCCCCCTTGTCGGGATGACTCAAAGATGCATGGTGATAGGGAGTAGAGAGCGGCCTCTGAAGGCTCTGTCTGCCCTGGCCCTCTGGAGTTCAGCCTGGGGCTTCTCTTCCCCTGAGGCGCTGTCCCTGAAGCCACCCCCTGCCTAACGCCTTCTGATAAGTGTAACTGTTCAGTGTTTTATACTGCTTGTGGTTCTGTACAGCCCAACCCAGCACCCCCTGTCCAGCCTAAAGGCAGAGATCCGGGGGCTGCTTTCAGCCCCAGGTTGCCTCTGCCTCCTGAGCCGCCTCACGTGGTCCTCCTGCCTTCAGACCACATTATTGCGATATAAGTCAAATACCACAAGTCTCACCCTTATGAAGTATACAGTTCTGGGGGTCTTAGGTCCATCATGATGCTGTGCAACCGTCACCACTATCCGATTCCAGGACATTTTCATCACCCCAGAGAGAAACCCCGTACCCGTGAGCAGCCATGCCGTCCCCCTTCCCCGGCCTCTGTCAGCTGCTGACCCCCTTTCCACCTCTGTGGATTTGCCCGTGCTTTACGTTTCACGTAACTGTCTTCAAAGCCTACATGGGTTCTTTATGCCTGGCTCCTTCAGGGCACAGTGTTTTCAGGGTTCACTGGTGGTGTAGCCCAGATCCTCACTTCCTGTTTATACTGAATAATCTTTTGTATGGACATATCACTTTGTGTTTATCCATCCGTTGGTGGACATTTAGGTTGTTTCTGCTTTTTGACTGTTATGAAAACAACGCCACTGCCAACATTTGCGTTTGACTTTTTGTGCAGGCCGATATTTGCATCTGTGTTGCATGCATACTCCTTTCAATTTTTAAAAACTTCTTCACAGAGAATCTGCTGGCCACGTGGAAGCGAGTGGGTCTGGAACTCAAGCCACATTCCTCAGCCGAGTGCAACTTCTGCAGGAGGCCGCTGCATTTTGAAGTGATGAGTGAAAGAGAGAAATCCTACTTCTCCGGCATGAGCAAGTTGGTATCTGCCCAGGCCTGAGTGTGTCATGACCTCAGTTACTCACTGAACCCCAGGCCATGTCATATCCACATAGTCTTCAGAGTTGTCTTTATATGTGAATTAAATTATATTAAAACTTAATCTATGGTAAAAGCACAGTCCTGAAAATAAATTCTTGTTTAAGTGATGGGTCCTGTTTTTGGCCACTGAATCAGAAAAATCATTTTTCTTCATCCCTTTCAACGTGGTCTGTATTGCTGAGATGTGTGAAATGACGGGTGTGTCCTGGCCCTCTGGTGGTGGCTGCGGACCCTTCTGCTCGGCGTGAACCCAGCTTGTCTTCGCTGCCTGCCACGACCACAGCCCTGCAGCTAGGGAGCTCTGAGCAGGCCGGGCCCCAAGGTGGCTGTTTCACTCCAGTTCCTCTAATTGTGGTCCTGCCACAGCGGTGTCCCTCCCTGCTTTCCCTTCTCAGCTGCTGCCTTGGCCTCAGGCTTCCTCAGAAGGGAACCGCTTGTCTGTCGCCACTGAGTCCTCAGCCCGTCGGCCCCCTATACCTGTGATTGTGTCCGGTCCAGAGACCGTGTACATGTCTGTCCTCCTCCCTTTGACTCCTTCCTCTTTTTTTCTGGGTCCTGTGGTTTCCAGCAGCTTCCTACAACCCCCTCTAACCTCCTCGGTCATGAGGTCATGCATTTGTCCCCGTTGGGCTACAGCAGGCTTTGTCGCCCCGCTACAAATAAGCCAGCTCTCCCTCAGTCTAGACCCCCGTTGGGCTGCTGCCGTTCCCCTCTGTTCTGCCTGTTACCTGCCTAGCTGCCCCGCTCGGTCCTCTGTCCTGTGCCTGCGGAGGCTATTCTTTTTTTTTTTTTTTTTTTTTTTTTTTTTTGCCACGTCTTGCCTTTATCTTGCCAAATCCAGTGTTTTCCCTTTCATTGGCTCTCCCTGTGGTCTTTGAGGTGGCTGTCCTTGGCCTTTCCACAGCTTCCTCCTCTGACCTGTGCCACCAGCCTCTCCTGAACACTGAAATCCCTCATGAACTGGTCCCTTTTTGAATGTTGAGCACCCACCAGCTTCATCTCTAACTGCACTTAGCACTTGGCTTGCTCCATGTGATCTCTCCCAGCCCTGGGCTTCCTGGTCCAGCTGGTCGCTGCTGACTGCTGTTGGACAAACACCTCGAACCGCACAGGTCCAGGGGACACCTGGGCCTGCCCACGTACTTCGGTCCCTCATGGAGAAGTCAGCTATCTTTCCTCACACGAGACTGTTGGCAAAGTCCCGTAAGTTCTAAGATCCATGGCAGGCCAGCCCACTTCCTGTCACCTGTGCTGCTGCCATCCCAGGCGTGCCATCATCCTGGCATCTGCCCCAGCCCTGACCCCACACGGCAGCGTGAGAGAGCTTCTAAAATTATAAAGCGGATTATGTCCCTCCCCTGCAGAAAACTTGCCTGGGCCTTCCAGTGGCACTCGGATTGAATTCCAGCTTGGTCTCACAGGCTGGCCATATTCTCTGCGGTCGGGATCCCATCCCACCTCCATTCTCCATTCGTTCACTCTGCTTCATGCGTTGATGCACTCTCCTAGACCTCAGACCTCCTGGGTGCTCTCAGCTTCTGGGACTTGCTGTTAGCCATTGTTTCTTCCCTAGATTTTTCTAGCCTGGATCATGGCTTGGCTGCCTCTCTTTACATAGGACAAGAGTCCTGAGGAGACCTTTCCTGAGCCCCGGGATAAGGCAGCCCAGCCCCTCTAGTGTTCTCACTGTCACTTGACCTGTGCTGCCCTTCAAAGCCCTGGTCACCACCCTCAATGACTTTTCCCCTGTTGACTATGTGCTCTGTGTCCTCACTTCTATATCCCCAGTGCCCAGCACAGTACCTGACACACAGTAGGCACTGAGCAAGTGTGCGCTGAATGAAAGGGGACTTTCGTCACTCTAGCTGCCGTGGTAAAACACCCCAGACACCAGGACACATCCGTTTCTCACAGTTCTGGAGGCTGGGAAGGTCAAGATCAAGGTGCGAACAGCTTCAGTTCCTGGTGAGAGCCCTCTTCTTGGCTGGCAGACCTCTCTCTTCTTGCCATAAATCCACATGACCGCTCCTCAGAATGTGCAGAGAGAGTTCTTCCTTTTTCTCTAAAGCCACTAAGCCCACCATGAGGGCCTCGCTTCATAACCTAATCTAATTATCTTCCAAAGGCCCGCACCGCCAAACGTCGCCACGCTACGGTCAGGGCTCTAACACATGACTTCAGGGAGTACACGTTCAGCCCGTAACAGGGACCAAGGGTAACAACCAAGTCTGCTTCACTGAAAAGTATAGGGGAGCTGAAGGAACCCCAAGCAGCAGGAGGACAAAGACAATGCCCAGGCTTGCTTCCCTCTCTTAGCTCTAGAAGGGCAGCTGTGACTCTCTCCTCCCTGGACACAGTTGTGTTGGCACACCTGCCTAGGGCGCCATCTCTGGACTGGCAGGGGAGAAGGGCCGAGTTCTGGTCCCATCACATAAAGCCACACATCTAGGCAGCTGCTGGGCATGACGGGAATCACATCACCTTGCATCCACCACATGGTTCCTCTCTGCTCAGGAAACATGCCTCACTCGCTTTCACAGCCCGGTTCCCACACGAGCGGCTGGGCTTTCCCATTGTCCCCCCACCTCACCCCGTGTTCCCATGCTGGGAACTCCCTCCGCCTCTTTTCCTCCCAGTGTGACTTGTTCCTCTGGCGGGGGTCAAGTTTCTCTCTGAACACTTAGCAAGACCTCCCTTCCTTCTCGTAAAACCCAGAGCCAGCTAGGTCAGTGAGGTTGGTCCCCCACCTTCTCTCCTCACTGCTACTGGGGGGATGAGAACAAAGGATGACGGTACAATCTGCAGGAAGTGGATGGGATTCGTGAACTGCTGACAAATGAGAAGCTGGGCTTCTGACAAGGACTTGAGTGTAGAAATGTATGATGTCATAGAAGTTTTCCAAGAATATGGAGATGCCTGGAGCCTTAAAGTATCCTCGAGGGAAAAGAGTGAGTTGTCGTTTCCAATCTTAGTGGGGAGAATTCCCTTACATTTAAGTTTCCTCCTATCAGAGTTCCCTAAGTCTGGTGCCCGGACCTCTGTTTGTCTAGTACTCAGTGCCCCCCCACAGCAAAAAGCACAGGAGGCAACACCAGGGTCCTGCTCCCAGCTTCCTTCGCCCCTGATTCAATCACATCTGCCTCTGAAACCCATTCAGTTCTCTGGTTGGAGGGGTCAGTCTCTGGGTGCGGAGATGAAAAAGCAAAGCCACATCAGCCTAAGCCCCTCACCTAACTAATAATGAGGACTGGGGACTGCTAGGTTTCTCAGACCTCCACACACACGTGAGCACCAAGCCCTCTAACAGCCTGCAGAGTAACCCGGGCCACCCCTATGTACAGATGAGCAAACTGAGGCTCCAAAGGGGAGGTTGCCCGCCCGAGACAATCCAAATGGCAGAGCCTGTAGTTAGCCCAGGTAAGCTGACCTGAGGGCCACTCTTCCCCAGCCTTGCAGAGGCAGGCCGCAGCTGGGGCTCGTGCTCCATGCCCGGTGGAGGAGAGGGCCTGGAGCCAGCCACGGGCGCCCTTCCTGAACACAGCGCACTGGCAGCCCCTCTCAGCAGCCCCACCTGAGCCCAGGACTTGGGATAAGGGGGGTCTGCCCCTTCTGATCCTGGAGACAACAGCAGACCTTTTTTCTGCAGGTTGAACCGAGGGCCATGGACCCTCAGACTCACTTAGGCCAGTAGTTATTCTACCATAGCCCCCATGCTTCATCTCCAAAATGCTCTTCTGAATCCGAGGCCCCAAAAGAACCAGGACTGTGACTGTGAGTCCGGGGGGTGGGGTGGGTATAAGAGGGTTCTGTCTGGGACCTGCCTGGGGGCAGACTCAGCTGTCCTGAGTTACTGGCAAATTGTGCCCCCCCCCAACTCCCGCATGCAAAATGATTGGGCCCTGCTTCCTGCTCCTGCTCCTGCTCCTGCTCCTGCTCCTGCTCCTAGGTGTGGTCAGAAGAGCCTAAGAGCCATTCGGCAGGGGCCTCCCCTAGACTCCAGCCTGAGGGAAAGTTCTTGTTTTCTTTTCTCCCTAGGCACAGGCCAAGGAAATACTCGGAGCCATGCCATTCCGCCCGCCTGCTCCTCCAGAAGTAGAGAGGCCCTCTCAAGAGGCAGGACAGAGCCGGGGCGCCTGGGTGGCTCATTTGGTTGAGCGTCCAGCTTCGGCTCAGGTCATGGTCTCACGGTTTGTGGGTTTGAGCCCTGGATCAGGCTCTGTGCTGACAGCTAGCCTGGAGCCTGTCTTCAGAGTCTGTGTCTCCCTCTCTCTCTGACCCTCCCCTGCTCACACTGTCTCTCTCAAAAATAAATAAAACATTAAAAGAATTAAAAAAAAAAAGAGGTAGGACAGAGCCCATGTGAGACTTTTTTTTTAAGTTTATTTATTTATTTTGAGTGAGGGGGGGCGGTGGGGAAGAGAGGAGAGAGAGAATCCCAAGCAGGCTCTGTGCTGTCAGCGTGAAGCCCAATTCAGGGCTCAATCCCCACAAACCGTGAGAGCATGACCTGAGCCGAAATCAAGAGTCAGATGCTTAACTGCTTAACTGGCTGAGCGACCAGGCACCCCTACGTGGGACTTCTGATTGGTGGATCAGACCTTTCGGTCTTTCTGTCCGGAAAGCAGATGTCAGGGGCCACCAGCCTACCATGGGAGCCCCTGTGCCCAAGTCAGAAAGAGGAAGGTGACCCATATTTCTTGGCCAACTATGCCCTGGAGGGGGGGGCGCAAAAGCAGCACCCCACCACCGGACCCCAGGGCTGCCCCACAATCAGGCTGCAAGATCAACCAAGTCTGCGGCCAGCTCCAGCCTTCTGCCCTAGAGTCCTGGAGCAGCTGGGCTGGCCTCCACCTGTCCTGAGCCAGCCAAGCTAGCTCCGCTCTCCTGCCACCCCAGGCCCCAGCTCCAACTGTCCGGCTGCATGTGTCCCTTCTGCTCCTCAAAAGGCAGATTCAGCTGTGGGGACAGTGAGGCAGCAACCCAGGACAAAGCAACCTCCAAGGCTCTAGGCCTGACATGACCCACAGCTCCCCACACACGTGAGTGCAGACTCTATCGATAATCTATCAGTCTGTCTCCAAACACTGGTCATTGGTGCTTCAAGCAATGTCTGGAACCCTACACTGGATATCAGAACTAGAAATTCACACACATAATTCACCCTCATCACATGTGGTTGTGTCTCCCACCTAAGCATAATCAGCTGTGAAAGGCAAGGGGAGGGAAGGAAGGCCCACCTTTGTACCCAGGTGGTGGCTTACCCAGGTGTCCCTCTGATGTCAGAACAGAAAGACCCAGCATGCACTCTAGGTGAGGACAGAAGGGGATCGATTGTGAGCTCACTCTAGAATCTTCTGTGGCTCCCAGCTCCTTGCTGGGGGGAGCTACCCAGGGCCCTCTCCCCAACCTGGGCCAGCCTCCTGGGCGCAGCACAGGCATGGCCACAAGAGGGCACAAACGTCCCTCTGAACTCCCCACAAAGCCTTCCCCCCCTGCTTGGGAATGAACACGCGCCAGGGCTGCTGCTTCTCTGGATTTTGCCAGGGGGGCAGAAATGAAGCAGGCCTGGGGCACCCGGGCGGCTCAGTCAGTTAAGCGTCTGACATCGGTCATGATCTTGTGGTGCTCCTTCATGATCACATGATGCTTCTTCGAGCCACACTTCTCCCTCTCTCAAAAGTAAAATATCTGTATCTATCTATCTATATCTATATCTCTATCTCTATCTATATATCTCTATTTCTGTATCTATATATCTATATATTCCTATATCTATATAGATATAGATAAAGATATACACATAAAAAGTTTTCTACCCAACAGAGAGGTGCTGACTCAGCCTGGGGATGGTAGGGCACATGGGAAGGGGTTGAAAGGGGCAGGAGACCCAGCCTGCTCTCGGGGAAGGGCCAAGCAGCTGTCCTTAGCAGCTTCCCTCCCCTGCAGACCTGTGTCCTGTGGGCCCTCCCTTTTTCTCCTTGTCAATTTCTCCCAAATCACCTCTGTCCCTCTTCACATTAGGAAGGAAAGCCTGGTGAATTATCTCTTCTTTCCTTCCACTCACACCTCCAGTGAGCTCAGGGTTAGCCGTTCAGCCTACCAGTAGCATTTATTGAGCACCTGCTATATGCCAGGGGTGGGAATGGGGGCGGCAGAGCAGTGGTGTTGCAGGGCCAGACGGTCCAGCATCCCAGGCAGACAGGCAAGGTGTAGGGGGGTTGGGGTGCTGGGCTGTCACTCTGCCATCGTGGGGCCCTGGCAGAAGTTTTGGTTATAGAAGTGGTGGTTGTCCCTGGTCAGGGCGGTGCCCAGCTGGGCCCAGAAGCTGCGCTGGCCACTGGGCTGGTGGGGCCAGAGGAGGACGCTCTGGCGGCAGAGGCGCTGGCGCAGCCGCACGTAGCGGGAGCGGTGGGCGTTGGGGCGCAGGATCACCAGCACCACGACGTCCTTGCGGTCCTCCAGCAGCCGCTGCTGGGCCAGCAGGAAGCTGGCACGCAAGAGGCCGCTGACCCTGTCCGTGTGGGCCAGCACAAACAGCGTCTTGCGGCTGCTGTAAACTGAGGCCCACAGGTTCTCAAAGAGCGTTTTTCCGGGTAGCCAGTCACGTTCCTCCAAGCACAGGCGGAGCGCCCGGCGCCCGCGGTGCTCCTCTAGCTGGACCCGCAGCTCGTTGTATACCCAGTCGGCCACCGCGCTCTGGGTCTTGTCGAAGACCACAAAGGCATCGTAGGGCAGGGCATCCGCGCCCGGCCTCCGCCCCCACCGGGGCAGCCAGGCCAGGCCCAGGTGGAAGCAGTACCAGAGGTCCCAGCCGCAGAGGTGGTGCAGCATGGGCACGGCCAGGCCCAGGGCCACGGTCAGCAGTGTGAGGCCAAAGCAGTCCCAGGAGAGGGCCTCATCCAGGCAGAGGCGCAGGTCCTGCGCAAAGATGCTGAGGCCCTGGAGCTGCCCTGGACTGCCACACTTGACGTGGCTGGGCAGGCCGGGCACCGCAGCCTGCACCTCCAGCAAGAAGTCCACGAAGGTTGCCCCGCAGGCGCAGTGCAGGGGGTTGCCAGTCACATCTAGGACTTTCAGGGCACCTGCTAGAGAACCGAACCAGGAGGGCTCCACCGTCTTGAGGGCGTTGGCACTGAGATTGAGCTCTCGCAGCCTCGTGGCCAGAGCAAAAAAGCTGGAGGCCACGAAGCCGATGCTGTTGCTGCTGAGGTCCAGCCTCTGGAGCTGGGTCCCATTAGGCAAGCTGCCGTTGCTCAGGGCCTTCAGCTGGTTTCCCGCCAGGTCCAGGGCTTCCAGCCTGGGGAGAAGGACCAGGCTGCTCCAGTTGAAGAAAGCCAGGTAATTGTCACGGAGACGCAGCAGCCGCAGGCTCTTGGGGAGGTTGTCCAGGGTGCGTGGCAAGAGGGTATGCAGGCGGTTCTGGGACAGGTCCAACTGGAGCAGTCTCCTCAGGCCTCGGAAGAAATGGAGATACAGGTCTCCCTCGGCCCACATCTGGCTCAGCGCATTGCCGCTGAAGTCCAAGGCCCGCAGCGAGGCGCTGCACAGCTGCTGGGACACACGGCTGTGGATGTCGTTGTGCGCCAGGCTGAGGTAGCGCAGGGCCGGCAGCTGTGCCACAAAGCTGAGGTTGTGGCCCACGCCCTGCATGCTGAACGGCTGGCTGTTGTAGCTGAGGTCCAGGGCCTCCAGCCGCGGCAGCTCTGTGAAGGAGCGTCCGTGGTACAGGTCCAGCTTGTTGTGGGACAGGTCCAGCACCCGCAGGCTGGTCAGCGGCACAAACTGTGAGCCGTTGACCGCCTGCGAGATGCTGTTGCGGCTCAGGAGCAGGCACTGGAGGCGCGAGAGCCGGGCAAACATCTCTGACTGGATCATCGCTAGGTTGTTCCGTGACAGGTCCAAGGTGAAGTTGAGGGTCTTGCAGCTTGGCATGAAGCCCTTGGAGCTCGGGGTGTCCAGTGGGCCCGGAGCGAGGTCCCCAGACGGCAGCCGGACTCTCTCCCCACCATCTGCCTCCCCCATGGCAGCCGCCAGCTCCGCGGCTCCACTTATGCGGTTGTCTGACAGGTCCACGTATTGCAGGCCAGGGAAGGCCCCGAAGATGCTGAGCTGGGCCTGGTTGATGAAGTTCATCTGCAGGTGCAGACGCTGGAGCATGGGCAGGTGGGCCAGCGACTGGAGCGTGGTCTCACTGAGGGAGCGGAAGAAGATGCCATGCATGTCCAGCTGCCGCAGGGAGAGCAGGCTCCCGAAGGAGGGCGCCAGATGCAGGTGGGCGAAGGACACCTTCTTGTGGTAATTGAAGGACAGGTTGAGTCTGCGCAGCTGGGCCAGGCCCTGGAAGGCTGTGGTTTTGGTGATGCAATCGTACAGGAAGTTCTCGCTCAGGTCCAGCACCATGAGGTTGCCCAGGCCACGGAACCATCTGGGGTTCAGTCTGTAGAGAGAGCTGTCCTTCAACACCAGGCCTTCGAGGTGGCTCAGGTGGCTGAAGGTGTCAGGGTGCAGGCGCGGGAAGCCCTTGGGGCACTCCATACAGGGGTTTCGGGCGTGGTCACAGCGGCGGCAGTTCCCACCCACATCGAGCACACGCAGGGCGGTCAGGTTGGCCAGGTCCTCGGGTGCCAGGGTGATGATGTGGTTGTAGGACAGCAGGAGGTACTCCAGGCTGGGGGGCAGACCTCGGGGCACCACCGTGAGGTTGTTGTACTTGAGCGACAGGTGTGTAAGGTTGCGCAGGCCAAGGAGGGCGCCCGGGGCCACCTGCAGGGCCTGAGGGCAAGGGTTCTTGTAGTAGCAGTTGCCATCCAGGAATAGGAAGCGCAGGGCATGCAGGCCTGCGAGATTGGCAGGGTCCAGCACCAGGATGTTGGTGCGGCTCAGGGACAGGGACACAAGGGAACTGGGCAGGGCGGGGACAGTCGTGATGCTGTTGTAGCTCAGGTTCAGCTCCTCCAGGGTAGGCACGGCCAGGAAGGTGTGGGGCTCGATGGTCATGTGACAGGGGAAGTGCATGGGGCTGAGGCTGGCGGGCGGGCAGTTCCATTTGAGGTTGAGACGCCGCAGGCTAGACAGGTGGACAAAGTCGGAGTTGTGGAGGTGGTGAATGCGGTTGGAGTACAGGGAAAGGCTGGTGACGTTACCGCGGGGCGCTGCCGCCGAGAAGCGGGGCACAGACTTGAGGAACAGCCAGTTGCAATTCACCAGGCCGTGGCGCTGGAGCTCACAGGGCAGGAAGGCAGGCAGGGCGCCCTGGGCCAGGGCCACGGCCAGCACAGCGGCCTGTACCAGGAGAGACAGGGGGTGCAGGGCACCACGGCAGGGGCCCTGCGGGACTGTGAGTGTGCAGCCCCAGCCCAGCTCCACCTGCCCCCCTTCCTGGGGTCTCCCAACAGGGCTCCCAAACCCTCTCCCCAAGCCTTCCCCGGGGAGGCTCCTGCCTCTCTGCCCAGCACCCACCCCACCTCTAGCCCTCGCGGAGAACTTAGACTCAGGTCTCAGACCCAGCCTTCAACTCAGAACTGCTTCTGAAACCTGGAATCCAGACTCACGATCTAGAACTCTCACTCAAAACCAAACCCCCGCCAGACAGGAGAGCCAGGCAGGCAGGCAGCAGGCCCCCAGGTTCTCCCTGACTTTCCCTTTTCCTTCCTCAGAGATCATTTCTCTTCCTTCCTGAGCAAGGAGGCCTCTGGCTCCCTTCCATGCAGCCACCCTGAAAAGCTCCCTGTGTCCTCCACCAGCCTCTCCCAACTCCTCCCCCTCCCTTGGGCTGAGTCCCAGGAAGGAATGAGGGTCTTCTGCTGGGGTCCAGGCTGAGGACCACCCAGGATCCTGGTTGGGACGAGCACTGCCCAGCTCTTCCCCCTCTACCCGCCTCTCCCAGCCCAAGCACTCAACCCACTGTAGGTCAGAACAGATCAGAGGGGGGTGGGCAGCAACGGGCCAGACAGGGCCTAGTCCTGCTGTGTCCACCTTGCTTGTAGCCCCCACGCCACCACTGAGTGAAGCCCTTGGCCTCAGCCTCCTCATCCGCACAATGGGTTTGGGTCTCATTGCCTAGAGAAAGGCTCCTGCTCTGATATCTTCAGGGTTCAGTGAGTGTCCCCAGGGCCAGGTTGGGGAATAACCCCTTTCACTATTGTCTGTAGCCACCAAACCCACCTCCCCCCCACCACTTCCCACTGCCCCCCTTCCCTGGGGGGCTGAGGGCTGCTGTCCTACCATGACAGGGAGAGGGGGCTTCTCCAGAGGGTCTGGATGGCAGACTGGACAGCGACTGCAGGGAAGAATGCCTGGAGCTCGCAGCCCCTTCCCACAGGGTTGGCTCAGAGAACAGAGGAAGTGAGAATTTAGAAATAACACAGTAGCCCCCTCCCTCACCCTCACCCTGCCCGCAGTAAGGGGTGGGGGTGGTGCTGTGAGTCAGAGGCCATTTGCATAGGCAGATGCTGACAGCTCCTTCACTCCTTCCTCTTTCCACTCCCCCACTGCCCCCCACCCTATCCCTACAATCTGCCACAGCAGAGGGTCTCACACCTGTTATCAGGTAGAGATGGAGGCCCAGAGCCCAGGCTCAGGCCAGTGAGAAACTGGAATTGAGGGCAGTGCTGGATGTGGGCTGGGCATGCTGACACCCGGGTCAGGGCCCCCTGTCCCAAGAGGACTCTCACCCTCACACCTCAGCCCCTCGGCCCCTGCCCCAAAGGGAGCTCTCTCGGGCCAGTGGTTCCCACATCTGCCCTTTCCTGCCACTGCGGCCCTGTCCCCAGAGCTCTGTGGGGCCTGACATACCAGGGAGTGCGGCAGCATTGGCCCCAGCCAGGCTACACCTGCCTCCACCACAGCCGGCCACTTCCTCCAGGGGCAGGGCCTCCTGATCTGCATTCCCAGTGTGTCTGGGGCCCCGTCTGAGCACCTACCCCACCCCACAGCTGGGCCAGCTGGGCGGATCTTCCCACACTCCCTCTGACCCAGCAGATCTTAACAGATTACTCAGGCCCAAAGCCGCAGGGGACTTGGGCCCCTTAGCAAATCCTGTCGGCTCCACCTTCAGAATCTGCCCATTGCCCACCAGTGCCACATTCACCAGCCTGGCCCAAGCAGCCATCATCTCTCACCTAGACCAGTGCATTTGCCACCAACTCAGTGGTTGCCCTGCTTCTGCTCTCATAACCCCACAGCCTATTCGCATTCAGCCCCTAAGTCACATTAGGTCCTTCCTCTGCTCAGACTCCTCCTTGGCCCTTTCTGGAATCAAAGGCACAGTCCACATAATGGCCAAAAAGGTCCTATGGGATCTAGCCTCCCATTGCCTCCCTGACCAGTCTCCAGCCACGTTGGCCTCCTTGCTCTGGCTTGAACACTCCCATGCAGTCTCCTGCCCCAGGGCCTTTGGACTTACTGTTCACTCTGCCTGGCAGCTCTTTTCCTAGATATTCACATGGCCCCATCGCCCCCTTTATAGCTCAGCTCACACATTACCCTCTGGAGGCCTTCCCCGACCTTCTTTTAAACCTCCCACCCTGGATCTGGCACTCCTAAACCCCTTCACCTGCTGCTTTTCTTTGTCTTACGTTTTTACCTGCTAACACATCATATCATTGATTTTCCATGGTTTATTGTATTTTGTCTTATTCCCCTGCTGGAATGTCTGCTTCTTAATGGCAATAGTCTTTCTGTCTGTATACCCAGGGCCCAGAGTGCCCAGAACATCATAAAGTGGTCACTCTTTGCTGCGTCCATGAGTCTCCAGCACTCAGCTCTGGGCAAGCACAGAATGTCTCTGAATGATGGCTGGATGAATTAATGAATGAACAAATAGGGCTTTGGCCTGGGCTACACACCTGCCACCCTGCCTTTCCATGCCCACCTCTGGGTGGCTATCATGGCAGGCAGGCCCCCCGCTGCCAGGCATCCAGCTGGCACGCAGGCCCAGGGCTTTAGCAGTGTGGGGGTGATGGCACGGTCTTCCTGCCCACCTAGGAACCAGTGTTTGCGGGTGGATGAGGACAGGCCGCCCACCTCTGGATCCTGGCTAGGGTTCCAGTTCTCCTCTCTGTAATTCTAGGGTCGTTAGTAGGGGCTGGGAAAGGCCCCAGGAATGGGACACTCCCCTGAGCCCCAACCCAAGACGTGCTCCCCAAAGAAAGGACAGTGCCCATTCAGCAGCTGAATCCCAGCCACTGACCCCTCACATCCCCATCGGTGCGCAGCTCCCACCTGGCATAGGAGGGGTCTCCCACCCACTTCTCAGAGGCACAGACTGAATTCCTGGCTCCTGCTGGATCCCAAGCCTACAGGAGATCCTGCCAGAGACCCTGGGACCACGGAGCCAGACGCTTGTGGGCAGAAATCCAAATACGAGGGAGAGGGCCAATGAGCTGACAGGTCTGCACGCATGTGTGTGCATGCGCATGCACACACACACGCATACATGTACGCACGAACCAGAGACACCAAGATCCAGAGGTCCAAGATCCATGCCAGGAGGCCAGGAAACCCAGTGGGCAGAGCACAGGCAGTGTGGGAGGCTGAAGAATGCCCCAAGGAGATCCACACCCTAATCCCCAGAACCTATGAGTATGTTACTGTACATGACAAAAGAGGCCTTGCAGGCGGGAGGAGGTGAAGGATCCTGAGTGGGGAGAGTATCTGGAAAGTGGGGAGGTGAATATAATCACAAGCATCCTTATGAGACAGAGGCACAGGGGGATCTGACAGAAGAAGGCATGTGACCGGGAAGCAGAATCGGAGATGCTACCTCTCTGGTTTGAAGATGGGAGCAGGGAATGCAGGCAGACAAGGGAGGAGATGCTCCCCCGCCCCTCCAAAAGGGGCTAGCACCTGGATTTCATCCCTGTCAGACTTTGACCTTGGTAGATTCACAAGAACTGCTAAGATAGTAAATATGTGGGGGTTCAAGCTGCTAAGCTTACGGTATTTTGTTACTGCAGCCATAGGACACTAATACACGCAGATGCTCCATCACAGCGAAGGTGTGCCTGTCTTTTGGGCCGAGCTCCTGTCATCAAGTGGACCTGTGTGAGGCTTGCGTCCTCATGCACATAGACACATGTTCTCCCATATACCTGTAGCGCACCTAACAGACTGACAAGCCTCTTCGAAGATGAAAGGGCGCAGTTATATACACGGGGTCTCCCGATACCCAGTGTCAGACATGGATCCCTCAGGGCCAGGCTCAGGTGTTGATTTAAAAATATTTTATTCTTTAAAAAATACAGCATTCAACCATCTTATCCTGCAGGTACCCCCTACCCAGCCCTGACTAAACCCACCCCTGTGGCCAAAGGCTTCTGGGATGTGCTGGGGCCCTAGTCTCAGTTCCCCTGGGGGCCAAGCTCATTCTAGGCTCCCTATCCAGCCCCCTTGAGCCAGCCAGGCAGGATCCCCAGACCCCTTGGGCACACAGATGAGAGGCAGGGACAGCAACAGGGGAAGGTCACAAAATGCCAGGCTCAGTGGCCCTCGGAAGCTGCAAGAGTGTTCTGTCAGCAGCCCTGCTGCCCCACAAGCAGTAATCCTCCCCTGGAGCCCAGGCTGGGAAGGAGGCAGGTGGCCGGGAGCAGTGGGGTGCACAGCCCCACAGTCCACATGCCAGGGAAGCTCAGGTCCGGCCACCTAGCTGTCATCCCCGTTCTCGCCAGGGCCACGGATGAGGCGCTTGTGGCCCCGCTTGCCCCCTGGGCCCTTGGGCTTGGCGAAGGCCTGCTTGAAGGCGTGTTGTTTGGGGTGCACCTCGTCGTAGAGGAACTCGGCTGTCAGCTCCGCCCCATCTCCAATCTCAATCTGCGTGGGGCAAGGCAGTGATCTGGTGGGGGGCCCCCGACACACACCACCCTTGGTCACCTCCACTCCTGGGGCAGCCCCTTGACCTCTCACACTCCAGCCCGGGGATCTCCTCCCAGATCCCCCCACCTGGAGTGCCACCTCCAGGAACACATTGCTGGGGCCCACTGCCCTGCATGCCTTTCAGACCCTGGGAGAGGAGAGGCATGGGCGGTCAAGACAAGGGCTTGTCCATGCCACCAGTCAGCTGGGCATCTTGGGCAATGCATGTTACCCCTCAGGCCTCATTCACATCCATCCCACAAGGCGACAATGACCCCTGCCCTGCCACTGTTCTTGGGACTCCAACGACCTGTGTGGAGGGTGGTGGTAGAGGCCCCTGGGAGGTGAGGCTCTGGAGAATGGGCACCCACCTTCTTGGAGATCTCCAGCTGGAAGTCCTGCTCCACGGAGTCAAGGAGGCGGCTCTTACAGCTGGAATAGAGCATGCGCTCCTTGATGCTGCACTTGTACCCTGGCATCGAGTAGATGAACACTGTGGGGGATGGGGAAGTGAGCTGAGGCTGGGGGACCTGCTGGTCCGTGCCCCCCACGGCCCCTGCAGCAAGCCCGCCCAGCCATAGGCCAGTGCTGCTTCTAATCAGCCACAGGCATGGGACCCTGCTGTGGGCACTCACCCACAGACTCAAGGTGGTCACCCTCATGGGTGTGCTTGTAGAGGAAGAAGTGGTAGCGGGCGGCATCTCGGGGCACCCTCGAGGGCAGCTGGGCCACTTCTGTGGGCTCTGTGTGCACCAGCTCGATGGTTTCACGCTCCAGGTCCAGCTTCTACCAAGGGCAAGGGGGGATGTGATGGCCTGAGCAGCGGAGGGCCCAGACCCACCCTAGCAAAAAAGAAGTCCCCGAGGTGACAGACAGGAGCCAGGGCAGGGCCTGCCTGTGGTCTCCCTTTCTCATGACTCCCCAACCCAGTGGCCATCCACCATGGGGGTCCCTGTGGAGAGGTCACTCCTGGGCTCCTACCTCTCTGCCTTTGAAAGTTCTGTGAGAGGAGGAAGTCCCACCAGGGGCAGTGGACAGGACAGTGGGGAGGGCCTCGATCTGAGGGAGAGGCCTTTTGGGGGACAGCTCATTCTGCTTGGAATGAGGAAGTCTAGGAGTACCTGGCTGGTTTACTCAGTGGAGCATGTGACTCTTGATCTCATGAGTTCAAGCCTGACGTTGGGCATACAGCTTACTTAAAAAAATTTTTTTAAATGTTTTTATTTATTTTTGAGAAAAAAGGAGATAGAGCACAAGCAGGGAAGGGGCAGAGAGAAAGGGAGACACAGAATCTGAAGCAGGCCCCAGGCTCCAAGCTATCAGCACAGAGCCTGACACAGAGCTCAAACGCTTGAATTGCGAGATCATGACCTGAGTTGAAGTCGGAGGCTCAACTGACTGAGCCACCCAGGTGCCCTGGGCACAGAGTCTACATAAAAAAAAAGAAGGGGTGCCTCGGTGGCTCAGTCAGTTAATCATCCTACTCTTGATTTCTTTTTTTTTTTTTTTAATGTTTTATTTAAAATGAGCAGGGGAGGAGCAAAGAGAGGGGCAGAAAGAGGGGGACAGAGGCTCCAAAGTGGGCTCTGTGCTGACAGCGGAGAGCCCCATGTGGGGCTTGAACTCATACACTGCAAGATCATCAACTAAGCTGAAGTTGGACGCTCCACTGACTGAGCCACCCAGGCCCTTCACCCCCGTTTTTTTTTTTAAGATTATGTATTTATTTTGAGAAAGAGAGAGAGAGAGAGATAGCACATTTGAGCAGGAGAAGGGCAAAGAGAGAGAGAGAGAGAGAGAGAGAGAGAGAGAGAGAGAGAATCCTAAGTAGGCTCTGCACTGTCACTGTGGAGCCCAACCAAGGGCTTAAACTCAAACCGTGAGTTCATTACCTGAGCCAAAACCAAGAGTTGGATGCTTAACTGACTGAACCACCCAGGCGCTCCCCGACCCTTGATTTAAAGTCATGATCTCACGGTTCGGGAGATCAAGCCCTGTGTTGAGGTCTGTGCTGACAGCAAAGAGCCTGCTTGGGATTCTCTCTTGCCCTCTCGGCCCCTCTCCCACTCATGCACGCATGAGCACGGGCTCTCTCTCTCTCAAAAATAAATAAACACTAAAAAAAGAAAAAGAAAAAGAAAGCAAGCAGGAAGCCCAGGCCACGGGGGCAGAAAGACCAACCCTGGGGAAGAGGGCAGTCAGGGGAGCTGCAGAGGGAGTCTCGGACAGGAAGGGGCTCAGGACTGAGGAGTCGGTGTGAACTCCAGCCTGGGTATGTGTACACGGTGAGGAGGCAGAATGAGGGACAGTGTCTCACAGATGCCCCTGCATGCGAGCAAGGACCGAGCAAGGCAGGGGAACACAGTGTACCTACTGTATGAGGCATCCACACTCGAAACAGGAACAGGGAGGGACAGGGGAGGGGGCGGTGGGACAGCGGGTCCCCGCCAGCACATAGGTGAGCTGGAGGGGACATACATGTCTGAGCAGGAGCAGAGGAGGGGCACGGTGTGCCCTGTGCATGTGTCCGGGGCAGGGATGGGCACCCACCAGCTGGATGTAGTTGATGGTCTTCTGTTTGAGCTGCTGAAGTGCCCTCTGGGCCTCGGGCTGCAGTGGGAAAGTGAGGCCCTGCAGGGTCTGGTGCTTGCTCTCCACACTGATCTCCGTCTTCACCTGGGGGCGAGAGAAGAGTGAGTGAGGCCCTTACTTACTAACCAGGGTGCAGCCCTACTGGAGCACAGGCCCAGCCAGCTGGGCCTAATGCTACCTGGAGGGCCTCAGGCTGGGACTTGTGCCTGCTGGTCTGGCGCACCCACCTCGTTAATACGGATCTGCTGAAGCTCTCTCTCAGCTGAGGTGAGCGGGGCAGGCGCCGCACAGGACGACAGGTGCTTCTGGTACCCAGCAAAGGAGAGGTCGTCCTGGCGGGTGGGTGCAGAAGCATAAATGGGCACCTGGGGCTGCTGGGCTGGCAGAAGCCCACTGAGCACCCCAGCTTGCAGCCCCTGGACCCTCCCAGCCCTCTCTATTTCTCCCCAAGTCTGGCACCCACTTGCTATGTTACCCTGCATAACATCCCATACTCTGGGCCTGTGATCCCAGCTTGGTGGGGCCTGGCCTAGGGGGCCTACCTTCACAGTCCCAAAGAGCTCATCCTTGATGTGGCCGCCCCCAAACTCCTTCTTCACTGTAGCCCGAGTGGCTGCATACAGCATCTTCAGCCGCACCTGAAGGACAGGAGCTAAGCTGTGAGACCCATCACTGCTTCTCTCTCCAGAAGCAGGCAGGAGCCTTTGGGTGGGGATTGGGTCATCGCTTTGTGCCCATATACCCAGCAGAGGGCACAGCACGGCGCAAGGATGCAGGGAGGTGGAGCCTCCCCAGCCCAACGTCTCTGCCTCCCAGAGCCAGGCTGAGGTGGCTGGGGGTCCCCTGGGAGACGTCAGCCTCCAAGCACAGGGACTTGCCCTCTCTCAGAATCTGAGGCAGAACCTGGTATCTCTCCCCTTGGACTCCCCAGGGCAGAGCCTTGTTATTTCACTCAGACCCAGCTTCCCCTCTCCCCTGATCTGGGGACTGGGCAGGGGTCCCTAGGACTCACAGGAGAATTGTCAGGTGACCAAGCGAGGAAGAGCCACTCAAAGCCCTGGGCGTTCTGCGAGTCCAGGCGGTAGAGCAGATAACAGGGCTGCTGGGCATCCAGCAGCGGCAGCACGGCCCTGTCGTAGTCCTGGTCCCAGGAGCCCACCAGCTCCCGCGAGGCACCCAGCACGAGCTGCTCTGGGGGCAGAGGCAGGGTGAGCCAAGGAGCCATCTCCCATACCCACCTCAGACTGTGGACCTTCCTGGCTGGGGCTCAGATTTGCCAGCCCCTCCACCCACCTTCCCCCAGTGCTCCCAAATCCCTGCAGGATGAGACTACATGACTGAATCTGTGAATGAGTGAACGAATGAATGAGGCACAAAGCTGCCAGCTATACGAACGCACACACATGTGCACAGAAATGGCCTCGAGAATGCGCCCACAGATGACTAAGCACGGACAAACACGAGAAGACGTGGCTGCACTGCCCATAGCCTCCAAATATGTGGTCCCCTCGCCATCACCCACACACTCAGACCCACCCCCCCAGCACAGCTGCTCAGCACAGCCCCACTGTGCTACTTCCTGCTCCCCTCCTCCCTTGGCCTGAGATTCTAGCGGAACTCCCAGCACACCCTTCTCAGAACAACTCTGAGGGAGGTAGGGTCTAGCCTCAGGCCACAGGGACCTGCAAAAGCAAAAGCACGTGGGAAAGAGTGGGACAGGGGCTCCTATCAGATACTATATAAATCTGTACCCTGCTGCCACTGGCCAGCTGTAGTCCCCTCCTCCTCAAATTAACAAACCTCTTAATGCCTGGGGTCAATAGGCTGGCCACCAACTTGGCTGGTGCACACTAGCTGAATGGGCCATTGAGGCTGGACATATACTTGACCTATCCACCCACAGGGCCTTAGCTGGGCACCCAACACCAGCCCAGGTGTACACAGGCCCAGGGTGGCGGAAGAACTGGGGCAAGGGTTAATCAACACCTAGCCAGGGGGTACCTGACTACGAGGCCCTCCTGATGAGCCCCAAACGTGCCAGGTCCCCCAGCCCAGCTGCCTCTCTGCAGGGCTCGGCCTCCTTACCTATCCTTCTAGAACTCAGATGGGGTCAAAACCAGCAGGCACAGTTGGCCCAACAGCACTGCCAACAGTGTTTAATTTGTTGCCAACATTTTCAAAATGGGAACTTTTACATAATAAGTGGAATTAACGGGTTCTCTAGAAGGAGCTCAAGCCGCACTCAGTAGGAGATGGGCAGGGGCTGTCTGTCAGGGTATCTGAAGGTACCGGGGGTCTCCCAGGTGCCCCAACAACTATAATGTGGAACAGAGATAAGAGCCCACCTAGAGATTCCTCCTGGTAAACACCTGCAGGGTGTCCCGTCTGGGAGGCGACAGGCAGGGCTGAGAGCTAAGGTCGATGAGTCTATCTCTTTGGGGGGCAGGGAGGCTGTGGCCTGTTACCACAGGGAGCCTTCATTCTTGACCTACTACAGTGACCATGACCTGGCCTCTGAGGGCATCTGAACTTGAGGACCCTGGACAAAATCCAGCACAGCTCTGGTACCAAAGCCTGGGGTGAATTCTGGGTCTGAGCAGAACTTGCTTTGTACCAATTCCATGGGTGAAAAGTTAGTTGGGTACCAAGCCCATTTTGGGGGCCTCCTAAAGGGCCCACTACTGCTGGCTACCAGGGACTCATGGGGGCCCCAGCCCACACCCAGTTTCTGTACCCTTCACCTCTAGGGACAACCCTTAACACGAAGGGAAGGGGAGAAGCCACCACCAAGCCTCAGTCTAATCCTCTGCCTCCCCAAACCCTCCCCCCACTTCAAGGCCTCAGCTCAAGCTCACCTACCCCCAACCCCAATATGCTGAGCACCCACCCTGTGCAAGCCTCAGGTTCCCAGTGCCCAGAAAAAGGCTTAGCCAAGCCTGGAATCCCCCGGTCATGTTAGCAAAGCAAGCTGGGCACGAGTCCCTTTGCCCTGTTGTAGGGGCACTTCCCAAGGGCAGGGCCTGGGCTTCTCCTTGGGACTCCCCCCGGGCCAAGCCAGCCTGCCGATCATAGAGGAAGGTGAGTGGCACTCGCCACATGGGGCAGTGCCTGGCCTCACTGATCTCCTGCTCCCGTGCCCAGCCTAGCATCCTCGCTAGGCCTCTGACCCCCACATAGCCTCTGCGGAGCTGGGCAGGACCCCTGGGCAGGGCTCTCCTTGCTGTCGCCCAAGCTTTTGTTTCTAGCTCTGTGTAACAGGAGTAATGATCGTGCCCACCAGCAACGCTCTCCTACAAAGCACCTCCCGTCCCCAGAGGGAGCAAGTGAGGTCCTGAAGGGGCTGGAGACAAATGTTCCAGCAGCTCCCAGAGAAGCAGCTGGGTCTAGCCCCCAGCCTATGCCCTAGCCCATCAAAGGGGGCAATACGGGGCACTCACCTTCCTCAATGACGACTTTGATGAGCCGGATAGAGCCGGCCCGTGCCTTGGCGAAGAATTCCTTCAGCTCCTCGGTGGCTACAAGAACAAGAAACATGGTGAGGGATAAGCAGGCAGCGTGAGCAGGGTGGGCACATTCAGGGCCTGCTCCGTCCTGTGGGGTCTGGTGGTGGAGCTTGGGCCGGGTTAAATACAGCCCCCCATGTGACTGGGAACCTGACACGGTCCACAAACATAAGCTCCCAAATTTAGCCAGCAGTGTGGCTTGCTGGCTGAGATAGCTCTGGTGACAGGGTAGGTGGGGATGGGCCAGCACGCTCAAGGAAGGGGTGGGCTCTGGGCCAAGCCAAGCCAAACACAGTGAATGGCCCCCACCTGTCTCCTAGGAAGGCCCAGCACTGAAGTGGCCTGTGACACTCCCAGTTCTGTCATATCCACAAACACAGAAATACATGTTAACGCACACACACAATCACACACACACATACATGCACACGTGCACCACCTGTTGCATGTGCCATCTAGTACCAGTTCAGTCCTGCACATGTGAATGTAACACATAAACATCCACATGACACAGTGGAGGAGAAATGCAAACACCCTCATACATGACAATACACTCAGCTGGTCAAACATAAATGGACACACACATTTCGACACACAAACATACACACGGACACATTCCCCAAAGTGTTAACAAACACAAAGGCAAATGCAGAACCTGGCTAAGACATGTCCAGGCAAGAGGATGGACAGAGCATACACACAAATACACAGGCATGCACAGCCAGCCCACCAGCCAGGCCACCTAACCCTGAGAGATCCTGAGCCCAGCCCTAGCACAGCCCTGCCAGGGGCACTAAGTCCCCAGCCCTTAGGCAGTCCAGAATGCTCCTAGAAGAGGAGTGGCAATCGGGAACTCTCCAAAACAGACCCTGTCTTGGTCCTTGGGTCACAGCTGGAAGGTGACAGCCATTGACCAAGGACCCAAGTGCAGAGGTGAGGACCAGGAACGTCACAGATCTACCAGTGGTAAAGACCCAGAAATCAAAGTTCAAGGGAGGAAGGGCCCGACTTGGGTCTCTGCGTGTGCTAGGGCCAGGCCAGCATGACCTTGAGGCTATCCAGGGGTCAGGAGAATTCGGCAGGAACACAGCTGGAGAGCTGAGGTCAGAGAGTATTTATAGGGCCCAGACTGGGCAGCTTGAGGGCAGGGGGTGGGGGCCTTTAGGAAAACAAACTCTGGTCATGTCCTCAGGGGCCCCTCATGCAGGGTGGCCCTGAGCCTGAGAAGTCAGGCTATGTACCATCCTCCATGGCCACTGGGGGAGCAGGGTCCCCACCAAATACCATGGCATGGAGACACAGTCCCACTGGGCCAGGACAGTGCTGCTTATCAGCAGACCTCAAGCAAGTCCCTGAGGAAAAGCCTGGCCTCTGGGTCTCCACCTTTTCCATAGTTGACCTCACTGACCTCACTGAACCTCAAACTCATCTATACTGTGGAGCTAATACTCTCAAGGTACACAGGGCTGTGCTGAGGAGTAAATGGGAAAAAATGCTCAGTAGTGGGGACTTTATGAATAACAATTGTTAAATGTTACTACTGTAAATTTACTACTGTAATGATGGAGGGGCAGGCTGCGCTGAGCTGCCCTTTCCACCTGCTCAGACCTTCTGGGAGGGAAAGCCAAGAAGCTCCCCTAAGGGAGAGGCTGCCACGCACCTTCTAGAGTTACTAGGACAAAGTGACACCCCAGTAGTGGAAGAGACATCCCCCCCACCATGACTCCTCAGCCACCATCAATAATCCAGAGGCCAGGCCTGGGACATCCGAGCCTCTATCATCAAAGATTCATGCTCCCCCACTCCCTGTCTCTGCCTCTGCTGCCCTGCACTCCCCCCACCCCATAAGCCTCAAGTTACAAGGTCCCCCCCCCCCCCGCTCGCCCTGCTCTGAAGTCACCAGATCCACAGGTATGGCCATAACTGGGCTGGCATCTGGGCATCCAGGGTGATTGATCTCATCTTCCACCTCCCCAGGCCAGAAGTGGGAAGGAGTGGGCTGCTCATAGGCAGGAGGGCTGGGGGGGGGGCAGTCCCCAGTGATCCCCTAGCCAGGCCTGTCTCACCACGTGGGAAATGAAGGAGTGAGGCAGCACCTTGGCCACAGGACCTGTCAGCCCTGAGCAGGGAAGAGGGGCCACAACTTCCGTTCTGGGAGTTCTCCTCCCAGATGGAGGCAGCAGCAGTGACCAGACAAAGGGGAAGGAAGGGGCAGGTCCAGGGGGCAGCTGTTCCCTTCTGTGGGCTGAGTCATGAAGCCGCCCCTCCAACTCCTCCAGCTCCTTCTGGAGAAGCTGGCCCACCTGGTAGGAGGCTAACCCTGACCCAGACTCTGGCCTTTTTTGGTCCTGTGGGGCGGGGCCAGGGAAATCCTCTAGGCGGTCTAGCCACGAAGCGGCCACAACCACAAGCCAAGTCGACATCCAGGCAGTCAGGCTGGTCGATGGTGGTGGTGTCCCTGGGCTGGGGATCCTGGTGTGGTGGGAGGAATGGCTGATGGCCAAACCATCAGGCTGTCTGGGCAAGCCGCCTGGGCTTTTCCCACAGGCCAGGCAGTCCTCCCAGGCTAGGGACAGAGGGGGACATTGAGGCCCAGGAGGGGTCAGGACACCTGGTTCTTGGCCGCTGCTTCTCCCCAGCCAGCGTAAAGAGGAAACTAGGCCCTTGGGGAAGGGGTGATGCTCTAGGCTGGAGAGGCTTGGGGTAGGGGGAGCTGGCCAGGAGTCTCTAAAGCCAGGACCCTCCCTCACAAACCCCATATCTGGACTCTTTTCTCTGCCTTCATCCTGGGGCTGGAACCTTCTAACCTTGGCTGGGGCAGACTCAGGAGATCAGAGTGGAAAATGGTAGGGAGGTCAGAGGTCAAGGTCAGATTGGCAACTCTTCCCACCCCACTTTGAAGGCCCTGTCCCAGGTTTTCCCCAGTCTAGCTTGCTCAAGTATGTGAGGGTCCTGGGAGGAGCCAAAGGTCAGGGACCCCTCCTCATACAGACACAAAACCATACAATCCTTACACAGACATATCTGCTACATGGATCTGTGGTAACAAATGCACATTGAGATGCATCCAAACTGTGCACACAGACACCCACAGACATGTGCACACAGTCACAAAACACTGATGCCTAAAGATGGTTCCATGCGACAGTGGCCATTCAATCAACATGTGCATGTGCATGAATGAACCTAGACATACACAAGCAGTCTCATCCAGATGTGCACACACAGGACTGTACACACAAGTGCACATGCGTGCACACTCCCCCAGATGTGCACATCCGGGTACACCCACCCCCAGAAAGGAACAAAAAGTATACAGATGGGCACACACAGGCACATCCACCCTCAGATGGGCACACAGATATTTCCACTACAGCTGTGTACGTACATGCACACCCACTCCCAACTATGCACAGTAAGTCGCACGCCCCCATATGCGCCCACCCCAGGCGACCAGCGTTTGCAAAAGAGAACAGGAAGCTTCCCCAGGCTGGTGCCAGGGAGAAGAGAATGGCTGAGCGCCGGGGAGGGGGCGCAGCCTCGAGCGGAGACCCTCGGCCCCCCGGCCGCCCACCATCCTCCCTCACCGTGGATCCCCGTCTGGTGCGCCATGGTTCCGTGCTCCGCTCCGCCAGCGCCCTTGGAGCCCCCGGCTCGGCCCTGGACCAGTTCCGCTCGCCTGGATCCGGAGGAGGAGGATGTGGCGGCGGCCGCCCAGCCTCGCGCAGCTTCCCGGGCGGTGCCGCAGGACCCGGCCCAGCGCGCCCCGCCCCCGACGGGCGAGGCCGGGAGGGGGCGGGGACTCTGGGCCGCGCGTGCGCGCACAGTGCGTCTTGTTCCGGGTGAGCCTTTAGCTGGGAGTTGATCGGCGTGTCCGCGCGCTTGCGCGGACCTGTTTGTGGCGAAGAACAGGGCCTGCGTGTGGTCGGGCATGCGTGGGCGCCCTCACGCGCGAGTGTGTCTATAGACCCTGAGCTGACTGTTCTGTGGCTGGGGCGCGAAGGGGAGGGCGCGAGCGAGTCTTTGCGCCCCAAGCTAGGTGGGTTTCCAAGTGGGGTGAGATCCGCGCGTACCCCATTTATGGCCGGGAGAGGGTTTGCATGAGGATGGAAGCGCGCGTGTTTTTGAGAGGCATCCCTTTTCTTAGAAACGTTCCCCGAGCACCCCCTGCGACGCACTGGCACCTCGAGACAGGCCTGGCTGCAGGCTCCGCCCTGATTGTGGGAGTCAGACTGACCTACCTGGCAGTTACCAAATGAACCGGTGGTGGCAAGGGCCCTGCCCGGAGAGCAAGGGGCCACTAGGAGGAGGTGAAGTTTGAGTGGAGACCTGGAGGTCAGCCTGGCAGAGCTGAGGGAAAAGTTTTCTGAGAAGAGGAAACTACATGTGCAAAGGCCCAGAGGTTGAAGGAGGGCCAGAGATTGGCAAGTGAGGAACTTCCCAACTCCTAATCTATTTCTGGTTCCACACCCAGCAGCTTTGCATTCTCTGACATAAGCCTTGCTGTTACCAGCCAATCAACATAATGTATCTTCCAGGCCACTGTGAACCAGGGATGAGCACAGGACCACAGTCAATCCAATCAGAGCCTGTCTCAGGACTTTGGTTGGGAAGATTGGGAAGGAGGCCACCTTTGGGGGCTGGGGTTGCTAAGAATTGATGATGGAGCATGAGGCCTGCCTTGCATCTGGCCCCAGCTTGAGCTTCCTGCTCACCATTTCACTACCACTCTGAGTAAGTAGCACTGTGCCCTCTTCTGTGTGCCCCAAGGACTGGGCTTCTCATCTCCTGAGAGTACAGCGAACACAAAATTGAAGGATTTTCTTATTTATCTTCCTGTGAACACCCTGAGTACTGGACCTGTGTAATGCTCACCTTGACCCCAGAACTCACAATAGAAACTAAAAACTGTGTGGCCTCACAGCTTGCCCGTTGGGAGGATAGCTCATAGGCAAGTCCCCAACTCAGCCCTGCCACAGCACAGATGGGACAGCAACACAGAGCCAACAGTTACATCAGCTCTCAGACCTGGCCACTTCCATCAGAGCACTTGGCAATTCTACAGAAGCATAAGAGCGTCAACTTCTTGGAAGCAGGAATTAGCGAAGAAAACAGGTTAATGAAAAACAATAATGTTATGTTCCCTGTAGAAATGTCTGTCATTGGATGAACTGTGACTACCTTAACTGCAAGGTCTCCTTTGTTGCCTGGCTGACCACTGCCTGCATCATTCTCCCCCCCCCCCTTTTTTTTAAAGTTCATTCATTTTGAGAGAGAGACTCCCAAGTAGGCTCCGTACCATCAGCATGGAGCCCGACGCTGGGCTTGAACCCAAGAACCGTGAGGTCATGACCTGAGCCGAAATTAAGAGTTGAACACTGAACTTACTGAGCCACCCAGGTGCCCCTATCACTGCCTGATACATATATTTACCTGCTTATTTGTTTATTGTCTTCCTTTTACCAGTAGTTAAATTTTGCTCCTGCTGTATCCCTAACACCTAGAACAGTGCTCAGCATTGGTAAGTGTTCAGTATTATTTGCCAAATAAACAAATGAATGAACAGTTAGAGTCTCGGGGCACCTGGCTGGCTAAGTCGGTAGAGCGTGCACCTCTTGATCTCAGGGTCATGAGTTCAGGCCCCATGTTGGGCATAGAGTTTACTTAAAAGTAATTAGAGTATTTATGTTGCACACTCACTATGCATTGGGCACATTTAATCCCCCTGACGGCTCTATGAGGTAGGTGTTATTATCTCTCTTTTACAGTTGAACAATCTGAGGTTTGGAGAGATGAAGTGATTTGATACAGGTCACAAGGTGGTGAGTCTCCGCAAGAACCTTAGTTTCCTTTACTCAAGACATGGAACAAAGGATGAGAAATTCTATTGTTCAGTGGCCCTTGCACCTTCCATCAGTACCTCACATCTCAGTGATGAAGGTCTGACCAGGAAAGGAAACCCCCCGGGAGGCTGGGATTTGAGCCCAGTCCTGCTCCGCTTCAGAGCCTGGGATGCAGGCAAGGAGCCCAAGGGCCAGCAGAGTACCCAAACAGACTCCATCTCTGGCCAAGATCTGGTTTCAGGCAGAAAGATGAGAAAGCTGCACATAGCTCCTCAGATGAGTCCTGGGATGAACACAGTATCCAGGAACAGGTTGATTGCTCCATTCTTTCTGATGTTTCTCAACACACAGTCAGCCATTGAAATTATTAGAACGTACTGGTTTTTTCACATGGGTCAAAAGTTTAAATGTTAAAAACAACAACAAGAGTGAACTATGAAAATACTGAAGAAACAAAGGGAAAAGTTTGTAGAATCTTGGAGTGAAGGAGGCCTTCTGAGTGTGTCACCAAACCCAGAAGGCATAAAAGAAAATAAAAAGGAAAAAAATCTATAAATTCATTTACATTAAAAATTTAAATAATAAAAGTGTCGGGGCATCTGGGTGGCTCAGTCAGTTGAGCGTCCGACTTCACCTCAGGTCATGATCTCACTACCTGAGTTCAAGCTCCTCATTGGGCTCTCTGCTATTGGTGCCCTTCAAATCCTCTGTCCCCCTCTCTCTCTGCCTCTCCCCCAATTGCTTGCTCTTGCTCTCTCTCAAAAATAAATAAACATTAAAAAAATTAAATTTTTAATTTATTTTGAGTGAGAGAAGAAGAGCACAAGCAGGGGAGGGGCAGAGAGAGAGAGGGAGAGAGAGAGAGAGAGAGAGAGAGAGAGAGAGAGAGAATCCCCAAGCAGGCTCCGCATTGTCAGTGTAGAGCCCAACGCGGGGGCACAAACTCACGAACCACAAGATCATGACCTGAGCCAAAGTCGAGAGTTGATGCTTAACCGACTGAGCCACCCAGGCTCCCCTCAGCTCAGGTCTTGATCTCAGGGTCGTGAGTTCAAGCCCTGCATTGGGCTCTGTGCTGAGCGTGAAGCCTATTAAAAAAAAATGTAAAACATTTCCATCACCCTAAAAGAAAACTGTACCCGTTAAGCAGTTACTCCCCATTCCTCCCTCCTCGGGCCCCTTCAACCACCAGTCTGCTTTCGATTTCCATGGATTTATCTATTCTGGATAGTTCATATGAATGGAAGCATAAAACGTGACCTTTTATATCTGGCTTTTTTCACTTATCATAATTGTTTGAAGGTTCATCCACATTGTAGCACTTATCAGTACTTTGTTCTTTTTTATGGCGGAATAATATTCCATTGTGCATGTATGCCACAATTTGTCTATCCATTCATCCAGCTAATGGACATTTGTTTTTCTTTTATGTTTTTTATTTATTTTTGAGAGACAGGGAGCGCGAGGAGGGGAGGGTCAGAGAGAGAGGGAGATACAGAATCCGAAGACAGGCTCCAGGCTCTGAGCTAGCAGTTAGCACAAAGCCCGACGCGGGGCTCGAACCCACGAACCATGAGATCATGACCTGAGCCAAAGTCGGACGCTTAACCGACTGAGCCACCCAGGCGCCCCCAGCTAATGGGTATTTGTGTTGTTTCCACTTTTGGCTATTGTGAATAGTGCTGCTATGAACCACAAATCCCTTTGACCCTACAATTCCATTGTTAGGAACTATCCTACCAATATCACTGCTACAAAAAAACTATAAAGCAAATAACTGAAAACAATCTAAATATCCATCACTGGGGGGCTAGCTACATAAAGTCTGCATTTTTGTAGAGACTACTTTGTAGCCTTAACAATAAGGCAGCTTTTCAAGAACTGGTAGAAAAAAAGAGGTATCTTTTATGAAAATTTTAGGTGTAGGATATGGCATAGAGTATGCTATCATTTGTGGGAAGAAAAGGAGGGGAGGAGGAAAGATTTTACATATATGTAATTTTTAAATTACTTAAATTGAGATACAGTTTACAAATCACATTATATCAGTGTTAAGTGTACAACAAGACTCAATATTTGTATGTATTGTGAAATGACCACAGTAAGTTTAGGTAACATCCACCACCACACATAGTTATAATTTTCTTATGATGAGAACTTTTAAGATCTACTGTCTTAGTAACTTTCAAATATGGAATATAGCAGAGTTCACTATAGTCACCATGCTGTAGATTACATCCATAGAACTTACTTATTTTTTTAATGTTTATTTATTTTTGAGAGCGGGAGAGAGAGCAAGCAGGGGAGAGGCAAGGAGAGGGAGACAGAGGATCTGAGGCAGGCTCTGTGCTGACAGCAGAGAGCCCCACGCAGGGCTCGAACTCATGAACCTTGAGATTATGACCTGAACCGAAGTCGGATGCTTAACCAACTGAGCCACCCAGGTGACCCCCCCCCGCCAGAACTTATAATTGGAGGTTTATACCTTTTGACTAATTTCACCCATTTTATCCACCCCCACTTCTAACAAGCAGTCCATTTTCTGCAGTCCATTTTTTGTGCCTATGGATTTGAAATTTGTTTAGATTCCACATATAAGTGCGATCATACAGTGTTTATCTTCCTCTGTCTGACTTATTTCATTTAGCATAATTCCTTTAAGGTCCATCTGTGCTGTTGCAAATGGCAGAATTTCCTTCTTTTTTGTGGCTGAATAATATTCGTGTGTGTGTGGTTGGTACCACATTGGTTTTTTTTTTTAATTTTTTTATTTATTTTTGAGAGACAAAGTGAGCAGGAAAGGGTCAGAGAGAGAGGGAGACACAGAATCTGAAGACAGGCTCCAGGCTCTGAGCTAGCTGTCAGCACAGAGCCTGATGCGGGGCTCGAACCCACAAACCGTGAGATCATGTCCTGAGCTGAAGTTGGATGCTTAACTGACTGAGCCACCCAGGCGCCCCTGTACCACATTGGCTTTAACCATTCATTTGTCAGTAGGCACTTTGGTTGTTTCCATGTTTTGGCTGTTATAAATAATGCTGCAGTGAACATGGGGGTGCAGATATGTTTTCAAGATGTTGATTTCACTTTCTTCAGTTAGATATCCAGAAATGGAATTGATAGATCATATAATAGTTCCATTTTTAATTTTTTGAGGAACCTCCATACTGTTTTCCATAGTGGCTGCAACCAGTTTACATCCCCACCGACAGTGCACAAGAGTTCCCTTTTCTCCACATCCTTGCCAACACTCATTATTTCTTGTCTTACAGATAATTTTTTTTTTTGGCTTGAATTTTCGCAGAATACCTGGCATCTCTGGAAGGATTCACAAGAAACTAGTAATATTGGATGTCTCCAGGGAGGGGAACTGCACCAGGGGATGGGGTCGTGGGGGAGACTTGTTACTAAATATACTTTACACCTTTTGAATTTTGTGGGTTTTTAAAAAAAAGTTTTGCTTTGTTTTTGTTTTTGTTTTTTAAGTAATCACTATGCCCAATGTGGGGCTTGAACTCACAATCCCAAGATCAAGCATCGAATGTTCCACCAAATGAGCCAGCCAGGAGCCCCACCTTTTGACTTTTGAGTCATGGGACTCAACAAAAACTATTCTCATTGTGAGTGAAAAGAAAATGTAGCATTAAAATATTTTTCTTTTTTGCTAAACTTGCTCCTCCCCACCCTTGTCCCTCACATACTGGCTGAGTTAGCTGAGGAGAGGTGTCTGGCCAGGAGGGAGGCAAGCTTGGGTTCATTTGACAATTAGGAGAAGGGTGTCCGGAGGAGGGTTTCACTGGGAAGTGAGGAGTTGCATGGACCCCAGGGAGGGCTCAGCCCAAGAATGAAGAGAGACCCCCAACCCCCCAAGGAACTTCCCCTACAATTTCAGACACCAGAGACAGAAGAGACTGGAAACTTCTGGAGAAAGAAAAAGGCAAACAGCCAATCTAAAGGTCTGGGGAATGAGGACACTGGATTGCAGCAGAAGCAACAGTCAAAAGACAATGAACAGAGAGTCAGAATTCTGAGCTAAAATAGTCAAAAACAAAGGCTTTTGCCTCACATTGTGTGTAGAGCTTACTTAAAAAAAAAGTTTTGAGGCAAACTCTTTCAGATTTGGGAGGACCCAGGAAATTACCTTCCAGTCATCCTTTCTTGGAGAGTTGTTAGAGGATGTGCTTCAGCAAAATTAGGTAGAAAACTAAGAAAGTTAGATTTGGGATCCAAGCCAGAATAGAGGCTTCCAGAAGCCACCTAGAAGCCAGAGGAGTCTCAGTGTCACTAAAGGGACACTCAGGCCTCCTTGGAGCAGGGAGGATGGGACGGCTGCCATAGGGCTCTACGGCTACGCTGAGCAACAGACCACCTGTGACCTCTCAGGAGCTTTTCTGAATACACTTTAGAGGACAGGATTCATCCCACCCAGGGAAGCCCAAGACAGTGGGGTGGAGGAAAAGACTGCTTGTGTTGTTTCCTCTCATTTTAGACTAAAAACCTCTGAACTATTGGCTGGGAGGGATGAAGAGGTGACCCCCACAGACTGGATTGGGCCTGCCTCACCCTGGGTCCCTGGTCCATTTCTGTCCCAGTGATAGGCCATAGCTCAGATGTCCTTTGGGAAGCTTTCTCTGACTTTGCCCCCACTCCTTTGCCAGCTGGATCAAGCACCATCCACCAGGCCTTCACCATCAGAGCTGGGGAGCCCATCTCCATCACTGCTGTACTCCTGCACCCAGTGTGGGGCCTTGGGACATGTGCTAAGCTTGGGAGCCCAGGCAAAGGTAGGGACTCCTCCTGAAGTGCTCCCTGGGCCCCTGGGCTATGGGCCTTGGGGCTTTGAGCTGGCGAGCCTGCCTTTTTGGAGGAGGAAAGGGGAAGAGAAATCCCCCCTGTGGGGAGTTTGAGTCAGCTGAATTGTCATAATGGGAACAGCAGAGTCCCAGGCATCAGGACACTTCCCCTCTCTGGGCCTCAGAGTCCTCCTCAAGAGACAGAAATAACAGTCCTGCATAGGGAGTTGGGCTTAAGTGACAGAAGGGTGACGAAGCACTCTGTTAACTTGCAGATGTGAAGGGAGACACTGCTGCCGACTGCACGGTGACAGCTGGTCACGGGTTAAGGGACTGCAGCATCTTGCCTCCAGCAGGGATGAAAGTCTTTCACTTCCCTTAGTTCCAGGTCTGAACTCGGACCGGCTGGAGCCTTCTAGGGACCACGAATACCTCTTGCCCACCAGCCACGAATATTCTAGTGAGGATCCTGCTGTCTGTCCAGAGACGACATCTTGACTGGAGAGGCAGTCGTTTGGGAGGCTGTCCCCGAAGTGGAGAGCGGAGTCTCAGGATGAGGAAGGCCAGGGTGGCCACCAAGCGTCATCTGGGGGTGGAGGGTGACAGGCTGCATGGGCGGGGAATGAAGGCCACCAGAGGGAACCCTGTGCTCCGAGGCTCTTACTCAACGTGTCAGTCTGACACCTCCAGGCACATCCTGTTCCCATCTAAACCTTGCGCAAGGTCCGGGCCCAGCGGGAGGAGGCCGGAGGCTCCGCCGCGGACGCGGGCCCAGCCTCCAGGCCCCCGTCACCTCGCTGGGTGGCGAGGAGGGCTTTTTCCCTTGCAAAGGCCAGCACCCCACGCGTGTGGCGCAGCACTACGCCTGCTCGGGTGGCTGTGCGACGCTGGCAAGCCACTTCGCCTCTGGAGGCCTCAGTGTTCTTGCCTGTGAAGTGGGGTTGACGACAGCCTTTGCTTCTTGGGGGTCGTCAGGGGCCCCGGCAAATCCGAGGGCGCCCAGGCCGCTCGCTCACTCCCCGCGGGAGGCGGGGGTTTGGGGGCGCCGCCGCCCCGCCCCGGCCCCGCCCCCGGCCCGCTTCCTCCTCCAGGCCCGCAGCCCCCTGCCTCCCCGCCATGTCAGCCGGCTGGTTCCGGCGCCGCTTCCTGCCCGGGGGTCCGTTGCCCGCGCCGCGGCCGCCCAGGCCGCGCGCCAGTCCGGTGCCCTACCGGCGGCCCCGCTTCCTTCGCGGCTCCGGCTCGGGTCCCGGCACCACCGACGCCCCGCGCCGCCCAGACGCCCGGCCGGTGCGCATCCCAGCGCGGGGCCGCGCGCTGCCCTGGAACGCAGGCTACGCCGAGTGAGTGCCTCCCCACTTCCCCCCGCCCCGCCCCGATCCCGGGTCCCCGTCCCGGCCCTCCGTCCCGGCCCTGCTGGGCCAGCCTCGGCGCCTGGGCGGCCCTGGAAAACAGCCTAAGCAGAGCCAGTGCCGCCGCCCCCCAACCTTGTGGCTACCTCCCTCCTGTCCTCAGCTGGGACTCTTGACAGCTTCCTCCGGACCCACCGCAGCCTTTTCTTTGGGACTCCAGCCTTCCTCAGAGGGGCTCACTGGTTGGGAGGGACATGCAAGATGAGGGGCTTCCAAGATGAGGCAGGGACGCTGGGTAGAGTTCCAGCACTGCGGGCTTTGGAGATACCCCTCACACGCACGCAGCTTCTCACCCTGGGTTGTGGCCTGGGCTGTATGGGACAGGGGATCTGGCTGAGGTGGGGTGGAGAATAGGCAGAGGAGCCCAGGTCTCCTCAGGCCGCACCCTCACCTCTCAGCCCAGGTCAGCACAGAGGGGCTGGGCCGTGAGTTTTGCCTTACCCTGAGGTTACCGAACAGTTAGGAAACTTACACTATGTCCTGGTGTGTTCAGGGACAGCATAGGGGCTGTTGCTTCAGAGGTAGGGCTCCTCCTTCTGTGTACCAGCTCTGGTCTCTGCCCATGGGGACATGGGTGTGTCCCTGAAGGGTCTCTGATCACTTACTGGCCTCAGAATCATCAATGCAGAGAAATCTGAGTTCAATGAGGATCAAGCGGCCTGTGGGCAGCTATGCATCCGGAGATGTGAGTTTGGGGCTGAAGAGGACCAGGAGTGGCTGACTCTGTGCCCAGAGGAGGTGAGTGCAACTGGGCCTGAGCCCGTTTAACAGGCTGGGACTGGGACTGCAGGTTCTTGCTCTAGTTTCCCATGCTGGGCTGGGGGACAACTGGGGAAGCCAGGCAGAGCCTGACACCAAGCCCTTCCTGTATAGTTCCTGACAGGTCATTACTGGGCACTGTTTGATGGTCACGGTGGGCCAGCTGCAGCCATCCTGGCTGCCAACACCCTGCACTCCTGCCTCCGCCGGCAGCTGGAGGCCGTGGTAGAGGGCATGGTGGCCACTCAGCCCCCCATGCACCTCAGCGGACACAGCATCTGCCCCAGTGATCCCCAGTTTGTGGAAGAGAAGGGCATTAGGGCAGAAGACTTGGTGATCGGGGCTCTGGAGAGTGCCTTCCAGGAATGTGTGAGTGTGGCCTTTGGCTGGGGAAGGGACTGGGCACCTGTGGGACGCTGGGTTGTGGGACATCCCTGCACACAGTGGTGGTCTCCCTGAATTTTTGCACTGGGAGGACAAGATTGGGTTGATTGGTTTGTTAGTGACAGTCATCATTGTTATCACTAACTCCTTCCATTTATCCAGTTTCTAGCATGTGCTAGGTGTTTTTACGTGCATCAGACGTTGTGCACCCTGATGGTCCTCGGTGCAGGGGATGGTTTCCCTTCCTCAGTTTTGAGTAGGACTTCCCTCCCTTCCAAGGAATACATCTAGATCTCCTAACCACAGGGATCCTGGAGTCATAGCTAGACTTTGGGTTGGGACTGCCAGGCTTGTTGGTGGGGAAGTGAATGGTAGGGTGGGGATTGGGGACAGACTGGTATGGTGGCAGTACAAGCAGCAGCTAAAGTGGCCTTGGTTTGCCCCAGGATGAGGTGATTGGGCGGGAGCTGGAGGCCTCAGGCCAGATGGGCGGCTGCACAGCCCTGGTGGCTGTGTCCCTGCAGGGAAAGCTGTATGTGGCCAATGCCGGGGATAGCAGGTGAGTAAGACCGGGAGGGTAGGCAGGGTGGGGTGGGCAGACGGGCATCAGAGGCAGTGGGGACAGTGAAAAGGGGCTGGACGTGGAGGGATGGAAGTGGGGATTGACTGGCTGAGTTGTTTGTGTACCTGGCATGTCAGGTATGAGTGGACAGCAAATTCGAGGGAGGGCAGACACCTCAAGCTCCAGGCCCAAGGGCCAAGCCTTTACTTTGCAGGCCATAGGTAGTCATGGGGGGCTTTGAGCTGGTTCCTGGTGGCTGGAGGAGGGGCCAACAGGAGGGAGGCCATGAGTGAGGGTGGAGCCTGCTCCAAAGGCCTCTCCCTTTCCTCCCTAACCCCATCCAGGGCCATATTGGTACGGAAAGATGAGGTACGGCCCCTGAGCTCTGAGTTCACCCCGGAGACTGAGCGGCAGCGGATTCAGCAGCTGGTAGGTGCCTTTGGCAGAGGGAGGTTATGGAGCCCCAATTCCTGAGTCTAGGGTCACCAGAGGCCAGCAGAGAGAGCCTTATCTGAGCATGCCTCCCTACTCCCAGGCCTTTGTCTACCCTGAGCTTCTGGCTGGTGAGTTCACCCGACTGGAGTTCCCTCGGCGACTGAAGGGGGATGACTTAGGGCAGAAGGTTTTGTTCCGGGATCACCACATGAGAGGCTGGTGAGCAGGGCAGGTTTGGGAGACAGTGGGGAGAGCTCTGGCGTCAGGCCCAGTGTGTGGGCTTGGGGCAGTCCTCTTCCCCCTGGGCAGGGTGGGCTCTGTGTTGCGGGGAGATGAGGGATGGGTAGGGCCTGGGTTGATGCTGGGTCTGCTCCTGGTAGGAGCTACAAGTGTGTGGAGAAGTCGGATCTCAAGTACCCACTGATCCATGGGCAGGGTAGGCAGGTCAGTGAATGGCACCCTCTAAGAACCTCTTAAACTGCCTCCTGCAGAAGTGGGAGCTCCTTTGTCCCTTGTTGGGGGCTGTGGCTGGGGTCATAGGGTTTGCTCCAAGGCTACAGGATGGTTGTCCCTCAACCCAGGGCACCCAAGGGCCACAGTGCACTTCTGTGTGCTTTACTTGCACATTCTCTGGGGCTGTTTGCTGTCACCTCACGTCTCACTTGTCCCCAGGCTCGGTTACTGGGAACACTGGCCGTCTCCCGGGGCCTGGGAGACCATCAGCTCAGAGTCCTGGACACAAACATTCAGCTCAAGCCCTTCTTGCTCTCTGTCCCACAGGTGAGTGGGCAATAGCCCACACCAGCTTCCGTCTGCCCAGAAAGGCAGACGATGAGGCTGGCGGGAGCCCGGGAAGGGAGTGCTGAGGATCCTCAGGCTTAACTTGCAGGTGACTGTACTGGATATGGACCAGCTGGAGCTGCAGGAGGAGGATGTGGTTGTCATGGCAACTGACGGTCTCTGGGATGTCCTATCCAATGAGCAGGTGGCACGGCTAGTGCGGAGCTTTCTCCCTGGCAACCGAGAGGACCCACACAGGTACTGGAGCTTCTGGGGACCTGCCTGGACCTAGGTTGGTGCCAGTAGCAACACCAGGAAGTAGTTATGGCTGAGAAGACAGCACTGACAATGAGGTCGGCTCAGGGCAGGTGGTCAGGATCGGGGCTGTCTCAAGTTTCTGGGGGTGACTGTGGGTCCCCAAAATCTCTGGGTTCAGAAATCCCTGGGACCAAAACTCTCCATGGTCCAAGCTGTGGCCCTCTCATGCTTGTAGCTTGCCTGGCTCCACAGCTGGACTGCATTGTTTGGGTCCCCTCGTGTCCAGCTCTATGCAGCAAGTTCTCCCTGAGGGCTGGCTTTGCCTCTTTGCTCTGGCCCCAAAGTGCATCTGCAGATGGTCCCCACAGGTTCTCGGAGCTGGCCCAAATGCTGATACACAGCACACAGGGGAAGGACGACGGTCTCACAGAGGAAGGGCAGGTGTCCTACGATGACATCTCTGTGTTCGTGATTCCCTTGCACAGCCAGGGCCAAAGGAGCGGTGGCCACTGAGGATTCAGACAGCACATCCCAGAACCACTCCAGGGCCGGGTGTAGCCTGGGCATCCCTGCATCATGGTCAACAGCAGGCCTAACTGCCCTGCCCCTAGACACAATGGGTTGACCCCACCCCCACCCCATCCATTTCATGGGGGAGCATTTATACCAGGCAATAAAACCTGGAAGAGTATGGAGAGCCCAGTTCCCCAGGTCCCCCTTTGGCAGATAGGAAAGAGCACACTATCAATGGTAACATCCCTTTACAATGTAGGAGACCCACGTGAGGCTCCTCTGACAGGGTCCTTAGCAGCCCAGTGTTATTCCCAGACTGGAACAGCCGGACTAAGGGCACTCACTGGCCAAGAATGCCAGGAGGAGCAGAAAAGCCTGATTGTTTTTAGGTCTCCTAAACCATACATGTCAGGGTATCTACTCAATAACCCCCAAAGCCCATGCATGGTGCCTTATGGAAAGCTGTGGGCAGCCTCCTATCTGCTGAACAGACATTTTGAATCAGCCCCTGAGGAGAGACCTGGGCTCAGGTCCTGCCCTGCTTCCCTCTGCCCCTGGAAGTGAGGCACAGGCCCTGGGACTAAAGTTGGGGTGAAACAGAAAGAAGCAAGAGGAGCCCAGTTTGCTGAGTGGGGGATGTCCTCTGACCACTCCTCCCTGGCCCCAGCCCTGCCCTCAGCTGATGCCCCAACAATGCCTTTGGTTTTGTTGCCCCCCTTCACTTCCCTGTTATTAAATGTTTGTGTGCAGAAGAGCCCTTGTGAATCATGAATTACTGTAAAGCTAGTATACTTTTTGCTCTTGCTATTTTCCAAAGAATCAGTCTTTGCTCCACCTTGCAAGTTTGTCTGTAGTCAGGACTGCATTTCTCTGCAGGCCTCCCTAGTTCCCAGTGTGGGGTGAGCCCCCGTGAGAGAACTGTGGTCCAGGGAACAGACAGACCTCTACCACCATCTATAAACTTTGGGCTTGATGTACCAGAAGGGTGCATTTAACTTGGCCAATTCTATAAATGCCAATGCCAATTTCTATAAAGCAAGAATTAGCTGGAGACAAGTCACTCAGGGCTCCAGGGCTTGCATTTGAGGGGCAGCTTAGTTCTTCACTTTCCCCACAAGACTGTTATCACCTAGCACTTGCCAAAGCTCAGGTGCTCAGAAGTATTTGAATTACAAGGTGACCACCTTTCTGACCTCAGCCTTACCGAACTCCCCTGATGCATTCCTACTTTAGTTTACAACTGAGATGAATTCTAACCAGGCAACTCACAACCCTAGACTGGGGCTAGGAGGGACATGGGCCAGGAGGCAGCAGAACTGATGGTAAAACTAGTGTTTAACTTATTGGGGAGGCTCTCAGACCCCCTTTCCTGCCCATTAACTCATTTTATTTTTTTTAATGTTTATTTTTGAGAGAGAGGGAGAGTGTGAGTCAGATAGGGGCAGAGAGACAGAGAATCCAAAGTTGGCTCTACGCTGACAGCAGAGAGCCTGATGTGGGGCTTGAACTCACAAACCGTGAGATCACAACTTGAGCCAAAGTCAGATGCTTAAACTGACTGAGCCACCCAGGTGCCCCTTATTTATTTAACTTGCCCATTTTATTTATTTTCTTTAAGCTCTGTGCCCAATGTGGGGCTTGAACTCATGACCCTGAGATCAAGAATCGCGTGCTCTCCTGACAGAGCCAGCCAGGCGCCTCCCGATTAGCTCATTTTAGATGCCATTTCCTATATACCTTCTCCAGGGAAGAGATAGGAAAAACTACATTTCTTTTTCACAGTCTTGTCCCACAGCCCAGCACTCTTGGGCCTCCCTCTGTCCAGTGAGGTCCTGACAGACTGGGGGCCCCAGAAGCGCCGGGCAGCCTCTCCAGGCCTGCTCCAGCTAGGCGGCTAGCAAACGCAGGAGTGCGCCTTTAACAGGCCTGCAGTTTTACTTCCTCTGTCTTCAGCAACCATCCCTGCCCCCCAGCTGAGTGTAGGCAGCATCCTGCACTTGTCTCTCACCCACATCAACTGCTGAGGCAGCTCACCCCTGCAGCCTGCTGGCTTTGCTTCCGACCCAGCCCACTGTCTCCTCTTGCTCCTCACACAAGGCCAAAGCCCAGGGAGTGGGCACAGTGTCTCTCTCACCTGCAAGCATGCCCAAATGACAGGAGGGACCGCAGGGTCAGCCACGTGCAGCTCAGTAGAGCCAAATGCTGCAGCAGCCCTCCCACCAGGTGGGGGGTGGGGGGATGGGGGGAGGTTGATGTTCTTCCTCCTTGAGCAGTCTATCACTCAGAAGCTGGGATATTCCCTCTGCTGCTCTTCATGATCCTTGGCTAACCTCCAATGACCCTGGGCAAAGTGGCAGGTGGCAGGTCCTGCAGCTCTGAGGATACTGAGCTGGTGCACAGGCTCTAGGAGTTGCCAACTCACCAGCCAGGCAGTGGGTTATCAAGCTACTGGCTAGGCCCTCTGCCAGAACTGGTGCAAGAGCTTCAAAAGAAGGGGCTCCATTACCCTTGCCCCACAAAAGCCAGGGCCTAGCAGGACAAACCTTATTCTAGCTGGAGGCTGCTGATCTGATCGAGGGCTGAGGCAAAGTGAGGGGTGAAAGGCAGCCTGAGGTACATGCCAGATGGTCTGAAGACCAAGACTGGTTGGCTCTTCCCAGTCACTTATTTCTGGCCCTGTGGCTGCTTATTAGAGCCTGCGGTTGAGGAGACCCAGGCTGCTATGCGCTGAGGTTCTTCTCAGCAGCTCACAGGCCTTGGTCACCAAGGGCAGGCAGGGGCAGTCCCAAGGAGCCCAACAATCCATTCACACAGCACTACCAGAGTCCGAAGGGGAGTCAGGAGGACTAACAGGAGACAATCCATCCCTCCACCCAACTCTAGGAACCAGGCAAACAATGCTATGGAAACTCAACGGAGAGGCTACAGCCATAAACTTCTGTTTAAGACTGATAACATGGAAAAAATGTTTATATGTTAAGTACAAAAGGGACATAAAATTGTATATACAGAATAACAACTATGTAAACACACCAAAAATCTATGCACAGAAATTTCTAGAGGAACATTTAACACCAAAAGATTAACAGTGGTAGCATTTGGGTGGCAAACTGATTCATTTTAAAATTCCCCAAATTTCCTCAATAAGATTATGATTGCAACAGGGAAGTTTTTTCTAAAAAAAAAAAAAAAATAATAATAATAATAAAATAAAAAAATACCCCACTGGCTGGTGGTTGAGCAGTGCAGTGTCCCACACAGATCGGTGGCTTTGGCCCGGACTCTTCAGAGTGTGGTGTGCCCCTCTCACCCTAGAGCTTAGAGCACCCCTAGCTCCACCCCTGCAGCCCCAGCCCCTCTGCTCCCTTTATTCTGCCTTATTCCCACCACATCACCTCCAGTCACTTCCACCTGAAGCTTTCCCCTTTCCTTCCCATTTCAGCAGCCAGCTCCGTAGCCACAGGTCCCTAGAAAGAGGGGCAGTGAGGGGCTTATTTCAAAGAACATGGTACCTCAGCTTTGGACACACAGGAACTCGAGAGAAATCATCTTCCTTGCTGACAGGCAAGTGGCTGCTCTGGCTGCAGGGTGTTTATTATGCAGCCCTTATAAACCCAGTCTCAAGCACTCCCTGAACAGTTACTCCTACCGTGAATTTTCTACATTGGAGAGCCAGGAGTGGGCAGTAATAGCTCAGATCATCTGGTTTCTAAAAGTCCCTCCATTCTGAGAAGGCAGAGCTATAATATAGTGGGTGGCACTGCAGAAAAGCTGCAGATTCCAGTCTATATTTTGGAAAGACGTATGCCCCTTGCCCTTTAAGTCTGAGAAACAAGTCAAAAGTAACTGCTAACAAAACAAAACAGTAATTGCTGGCAATTTACAGCCTATTCCTGCTGCTGAACAAAAGGCAGTTAATGGCTTACTTCCCCCTTAGCACTGTGTACTCTTGGGCAAGTCATAACCTTCTGGAGCCCGTTTCTGTATCTGCAGAGAACCTATGACCTGCTTAAATGAGAACTTCGTGAAATAACGTGCCACTGGTCCTGCTCTAAGAAGGCCATGCAGGGGAAGGAAAGGCCATGAGCCAGCTGTAGCTCATATGAACCTTGATCAAGACCTCTCCCTCTTCCAAGAGAAGGCAAGGAAAAGAAGAAAGCAGACATACCAGGTAAACAGGAATGACCTGTAATTGGAAAAGAAGCTTCAGACAAACTGAAAATGCTCTGGTTTCAGCATCTTGTCCTGATGCTGGAAGCCAGACACAAAGGGCATGCAAAAATGACTGTCACACACGTACAGGCGCAGACAGAGCATCACCAAGCAAAAAGGGGGCTAATACTGCAGAGAGGGCCCCAAAGTGCGGCTTGAGGAGTACAAGGGAAGTTATCCCAAGACCCTCATTTAGCTGCCATGGGAACAGCAAACACTTGAAGCTTTGCTTCGTTCTGTCTCCCAAAGGAAAAAAGGGTAATAGGACTAACACTTGTGGCAAACACTATTAGCAAGGATGCAGTCTTTCTCTTGGGCTGCAGGACTCCACCTCCTTCTGTTGAACTCTGAGAAATGACAGATATTTTATATACATATATATATATGCATACATACATATACATATATATGTATGCACACATGGATATATTTAAATGAAGGTGTACACACTGTGCTAAAATACAAACAACAGAAACCCCATGTCATATATAAAAAGGCTAAATATAACATATAACACAGGCCTAGATCCAGCTCTTGCTTGGGAGCTGGGGAAGGGGTGGTATCACCTGGAGACTCTGTGGTGGGCAGGGAAGGCATCAATGTAAACAACTCAGACTCACTCCACAATACTGGCCCACAGGAAAGCGTGATGTATCTCATGTACAAAAATAGACCCCCACCTTGCTTTTGTACAAAACCAAGCTTGGTAGGCACCCAGAAAGACCGCCAGTTTGTCTTCATGATGGGGGATCACACCAGGCTACTGCTAAACCTCCCAGCCATGGAATTCACCTGCAACCAATTACTTCCCTCCCCATCAGGCTCCTGGGCCATTTCTCACCCACACTCAGAGCCTTGGGGCGTGCCCAGATCACCCACCCTCACATGACTAACTCCCTAGGCTTCCTGGCAAGCAAGGTCCTTTTCTGTTTATCTGTCCCTTTCTGACCCCAAGATATATGAAGACTTATCTCTGTAAATGTTTGGCACCTAAGTAACATGATGGGTGTGGAATATTGCCACAATGACACAGGGAGACCCAGTAACAAGACATGCAGGGTGAGGGCAAGGGGTGCTGAGCTGCCCTAGCATCTCAAAACCAGAACTGTGGCTTCCCATGCATTTATGGGGGTGGGAGAAGGGATGTGCAGAATTAACTTCACCGGCTCCTCAGCAGCAAATACATTCAAAATTGAAGGCGTCTCGAGGGCCCCAGGATACCCTAATCATGAATCTGGTCACTCCTCTGGAGGAGCTCAGTGCAGTGACCGCTGGAAAATCTAAGTCCTGACAGAATCTGCCAAACCAACAGTCTTTCTGAAGAACCTCGGCAAAGTAATTTTTTCTTTTGAGCAGATGTACAGCACATCCATGGGAAGGCCATGTGGAAGGATGCTCTCCAGCCCAGTCAAATGATCCGATCCATTATCTCAGTCCCCTCTGAGTTTTTTCCTGTTGGCCACCCTCACTGTACAGAAACAGCCGAGCAGCACCAAGGTCAGTCATCAATGGTGGGCAACCAGAAGGCCTGGAAGGAGAAACATAAGTCAATTTTTAAAAGCCAAGCCTCTCTCCTCACTGAGGGTTCTTACCACCACCATACCCCCAGCATCAAGGTGCCCTCCCCAACAGTGGAGGGATTTTGGCTGGTGGCCTTCCCTCATGACCAATCAATTCTGGCAATCTATGGAAAAACATTCCCCCTCTATGCCAAAGTAAGCTGTTTCTGTCTCCAACACTGTCCACCTTCCACCCCAGCAGTCCACTGGTAAGGAAAAACAAAGAGCTGTCTGGGGAAGTGAGTATCTGGGTAACTTGGCCTCACAGCTGATCTGCCAGATGACTTCCAACAGGCCCTCTCCTTCCTGGGCTATAAAAAAGTGAGACGAACTGAGGTGGTTTTGCTGCATTTCCTTCTGACACCGTTTCCTCAGTGTTTAAAAAAAAAAAAAAAAAAAAAGAGCGAGGGGGAAATGTGTTCTGGGTAAGCTAGTAGTGAAATCCCTCATCCTCAAATACCCAAGTATATTTAAGAGATGCTAAAAAGAAACCTGAGGCTGAGACACACTGACACTTTGTTCTCCTAGCATTGCCTAGGAAGATAAAAAACCTAGAGAAAATTCTAAGTAGTAGGTTACAATCAACTGTAAGAATTTCTCAGGAATTCAGTGTAAACTGAAAGAAATGGCAAACAGAGAGGTTGCAGCCACAATAGGTTGGTTCAAAGTATTTTAAGAAGCCAAAAAATTATTAGGCATCAAGTGGTTTGGTCATAAAGCCAGGCACCACAGCAAAAATGGGCCTGAGGTCTCCCAGCAGCTCAGAGGTGATCCCAGATCATAGAAAGAAAGGTGAAAGTGAAAGCCTCGTCCAACCAGAGATCAAATAATAGGAGGCAAACCAGGGAAGCCACCAGCTGAGAAACAAGAATTTGGATGCTTATCAGGCATCTACTAAGAACACAGCTCACTGAAGCACCCACTACCTCAAATGGAAAGGGCCCCTAAGTGGAAGACATCTGTGTTCACATACCATGTTGGAACATGCGCTGGCAAAGGTCATGAACTTGGGGTTGAACTGCAAACAGGTAATGGGGCCTGTGTGTTTGCCATCCAACACAGCCACTTTTATACCACTCTCTCCATTCCAGACATGGATCTTGCCATCCTCTGAACCTAAAAAGAATGATAAAGAAAAATACAACAATTCAAGGCACAATGCAAAGACAAGTGGGAAAGACACAGACTGAATCTGGAGAAATGTCAAGCTTCAGGACCTGGCCCTCATCAGAAATTGAGGGAGAAGGGGCAGTGAAGAAAGGACACTTTGGAAACTGACCTTGACCCTAGTTATTTGTTCCCAACCAAGTCATTTCCCCTCTAACTTCGGTTTTCTCATTTAAAAAGGGGGCTAAGCGGCACCTGAGTGGCTCAGCTGGTTAAGTGTCTGACGTTGGCTCAGGTCATGATCTCACAGTTTGTGGGTTTGAGCTCCGCATCAGGCTCTGTGCTGACAGCTCAGAGCCTGGAGCCTGCTTCAGATTCTGTGTCTCCCTCACTCTGCCGCTTCCCTGCTTGTGCTCTCTCTCAAAAATAAATAAACATTAAAAAAATTTTTTTTTAATTAAAAAAAAAGGGGGGTGCTAAATGGCTAACTACCATCACATCCCACCAACACGGAGCCATTGAAAACCGAATGCAGGGTTAAATCAGAAAGTTAGTATTACTAGTTAAGACTGTGCTTGTGGAGTTTAACTCTTATGCTGGTCCAACCAGCATTAATGCCAGGTCCCAGTTAAGAACTGCAAAATCAGGATAAAGACACTACACTTTTGGCATAAAGGCACTACATATTAAGGTGGATAGGTGAGAACACCTACCAAAAGAATAATAGATAATATCTTAATTACTTCAAACTAACAAAAATACAAATAAAAAAATGCACAGTACAGAGAAATAACCCCCAAGGGGGATAAAGAAAGCTTACCAATCATAATAAACTGGGAGTCTGGAGTAAATGAGGCCTCCAGAGTGACAGCTTTGCTGTTGGCATAACCCTAAAAAAAAGCAGAACAGTTCTCTTATCACAGCCCTATTAATATAAAATAATTGCCTATAAACACTTACCCAGCACACACATCACCTTTCTTTCTATGAAACCCTCTCCTCTTCATGTATAGTGCCACCAAGGTTCCAAACTCGGCTGGCACCCTTTACAGTTCACCCCATCCCCAACCCCATATTCAGTGCAACCAGAAAATTATTATGGCAAGGAATTACTTTGTATCTGAACTCCAAACCTGGGACACTAGGTGAGAGAAGTGAATGTCTCAGAATCCAAGAGAGGTTAGTTCATGTTCAGAATGAAAATGCATGTCCATGCTTGCATCAATGAGTAAAGGATAACCACTGGTCTCCATCAACCAGCTACCACAATTCTCAGCCCAAGAGGGAGGAGCATGGAAACAGCCACGCTCAAAGGTTGTCAGCTCACCCCAAAGGTGTGCATCACCACTCCCTTGAATGCATCGATGAGACGGATGAAGCTGCCATTGGTGGAGATGAGGATGAGTTTACCATCATTGCTGAACTTAAGTCCTGTCCACTCACAAGTCCGATCATACTGCATCTTGAAAGTCGCAAATGGCCCCTGAAATGATAAAAACAGCAGCCCCAGTCCAAGGCCCATCAATATTCCTTCTGCCAGAGCCAATTCTCATTCTGTTCCTTTAGATTCCTTTTGGGCTAAAGGAAGAACTACTGCTCTGACATTCTCCAGTGTCTACTACATACTTTCTCTACCATGGAAAAGACTCATCTTACCCTTCAAAACCTCCATGATACGAAGATGGCTTCAAGACTCAAAAGATTTACCTTATCAAAAGAGCGAAGGTCATAAAGTTTGACCATTTCAGAATTGACACCTGCAGCAAAAATTAACCCTTCTGGATCAAAGGAACAAACTGGCTTGCCTTGTAGATGCATGAGGCCCTATGAAAAAAATAAGAAAAACAGTTAATGAACCCAGGATCTTACCACCATATAATTTAATGAAAACTAACAAAGGGACACAGATACCTGCCTACCTAGAGAATGGGCAAAGCAAAAAAAACCTAACTAAAATGAGGGTTTTTACAAACAGGTCTCCATATAACTGGTTTCATCAACCCTAACTGTACAAATCTATAGATACTAAATCCAAATAAAAACAAATCTCTTGAGGGTAAAAGCTGTAGCTCAAAGGTTTCAGGAAAATGGTTTTAAAAGCAAAGAGCCATAGAGCATAAAGCAATATGCACTGGATTAGGGCATTAACTTAATTACCAGCGACCTACCAGGAAAACAGATTTTCTCCAAAGTTTAGAAAGACTCTGGGATCTCAGAATGGAACGATTACTTTCTCCTTTCCTTGAGAGGAAGAGCTGATGATAGTGCCTACCATAGAAAACACTCAAACTTTAACTGTGAGGTACCATTACCTGGCAATTAGGAGATCGGAGATCCCAGAGTCGAATGGTCTTATCAAGAGACCCAGAAATGAAAGTGTCATCCACAGGTGACATGGACAAGGCCACCACCCTGCAATGCATCAAGATAAATGAGTTGAAGCAAAATATTTGCAAAAATTGGATGTGAACTCTAAACCACTCTACCTGCCTAGCTATATTATGTATACCTGTTCTCCCAACACTGCCATTTTAAGAAACATACATATATATAAGCAATCTGGAATAACCAAAAGCAAATAATATAATGAAAAAACAAACTTAGAGCTACAGCATAAAAATGTTAAGACTCCAATGCAAATCAAACCACAAGGAGACACCACTACACACCTATTAGAATAATTAAAATCACAAGAGAGATAACAAGTATTGGTGAGGATATCGGGAAATTAGACTCCTCATGCATTGCTGGTTGGAATGTAAAATGGTGCAGTTGCTTTGCAAGTTTTATAGTTCCTCAAAAACTGGAAGAGTTTTTGACCCAGAAATTTCACTTCTAGGTATATACCCAAGAAAAATGAAAACATATGTCCACAAAAAATGTACACATATGTTCACAACAGCATTATTCATAATAGGTAAAAAGTGGAAACAACCCAAATGCCCCTCAACTAATGAATGGATAAGGAAAATGTGGTGTATCTATACAATGAAATATTTGATAATAAAAAGAAATGAAGTACTGATTCATGTTACAACATGTTATGAACTTTGGAACATGGTAAGTGAAAGAAGTGGACATGAAAGGACACAAATTGTCTCATTTCATTTATAAAAAAATGTCCAGAATAAACAAAGCTATAGAGATAGAAAGTAGATTAGTGGTTACGTGGGACTTGGAGGAGGCGGCATGGGGAGTGACTGGTAATTACAGCATTTCTATTTGGGAGTAATGAAAGTGTTCTGGATTAGCAGTGATGGTTGCCCAACTCTGTGAATATACTAAAACCTGAACTGTATACCTTAAGAGGGTGAATTTATGGCACTAAACTATATCTCAATTAAAAAACAAAGCCTACCAAAAAACCCCTAATTACTTAACTAGAATTTTGTGGACTATACTAACAGTCTTAAACCTGAGTACCATCAGCATCACTTGAGGGTGGATTAAAAACATAACTACTGGGATCCACTCCCAGAACTTCTAATCCAGTAGGTCTGAGAACCTGCTCCCAGGTGATGGTGAGACTGCTGGTTTGGGCACCACACTTCCTAAGCCACAGGCCTGTGCTAATAGCAACTGTATTTCTGATATGGATCCCCTTTTATGGTTATACCACTAAGAGTCCCTCACTAAAACACATTTCTTCCAAGGGTTCCAAAGCTCTCTTGTCCCCGCTGCTCATATTCTCACTCTGCCACGCTCTGCTATGAAGACACCGGCCACCTCCCAAGCATTTGTGCCTGGCCTGCAATGAAGGACAGCATGTGGCTCTACCACAGCCCCCACTGAGGTTTCCTTGAGGGCTACAAGCTATGACCTGTATATACAGTGCCTATGATACCACATTACCACCTATAGGGAAGGCCCTTGTGGAAACAGATACTTGGTTAACTCTTCCTTCTGGACTATGGAAGAGCAGTTCTACATTCTGGCTTGATTGTACAACACTTCATAGATATAGGAGCTGGTGTCACAGATGAAGATTATAAAGGAAATGTTAGTGTTGAGCTGTTTCATTTGATAAAAGTTTGAAGTCAAAAAGATGACCAAATTGCACAGCTCATTTGTGAATGGATCTTTTATATAGAAACAGAGGAAGTTCAAGTTTTGGAGGACACTGAAAGGGGTTCAGAAGATTTTAGTTCCACTGAAAAGAATTAAAATTTATGTCATGAATAGAAAATGAGAAAATGTACTTTTTTTCTTTAAGTTTTTACCTAAATAAAAATTTCTTCCAACATCACTCAATTAACATTCATACTAGTTCCTCAAACATTGAAAGATACTGTAAGCCAAAATTTCCTGGGAATGCTGAGATGGTAATAAAACACTGAGAAGAATGCATATGGACATGTAATTTTATGTAATGGTATTCAGGTCAAAAGCTCAGAGAAAGCCTATCTTGGCACGAGGCTCTATGCTGAGAGGTAAAGAGAATACAACGAGGAGTAAAACTCCTCTAGGAGCACCTGGGTGGCTCAGTCGGTCTGACTTTGGCTCAGGTCATGATTTTATGGTTTGAGCCCCGTATCGGTCTCTCTGCTGTCAGCACACAACCTGCTTTGGATCCTCTGTCCCCCTCCCTCTCTGCCCCTACCCTGCTTTCTCTCTCTCTCAAAATAAATAAACTTAAAATCAAAAACAGAAACAAACAACAAAAAAAAACCACCTCAACTCTAAGAAAGCTTAACTGTCCAGTCCAGAGAACTCCAAGAGAGGGTCAGAGAAGGCTTTCTGGAAGAAGCAGCACATGTGGTGGACAGGATTTCAATGAGAGATGCCTTTACGGAAAAAGTGCCAGACAGAAAGGCATGAGGCCCATGTTTAGGAGGCATCCCAGAGTTCACCTCAACTTGAGTGGTGGGAGATAATGTTGCGAAAATGAGTCACAGCCAGAGGGAGGAGAACCTGACTCCAAGGGGAAGGGGCAGACAGATAGGGAGAACTATTAAAGTTTCCTGATAGACTGTGAAGTGGTCAGAACTGTAATACAGGATGCTAAAGCAGGATGATGAGGCATAGGGAGATTAATTAGGATTTGACAATAATTCACTTGACAGTGCATGAGCCAGGGCAGAAGAAAATGAGAGTACAGAGAGTGACACACAAGGTTAAACCTATGTAGAATCAACAGGATTAACAGCTCACTAGATGTGAAAGCAGGGGAAAGAAAACAAACAGGTAACAGAGGCTTTGAGTTAGGATAATTAGAAGGGACAGTGATAAAGAAACATGAGGCAGACAGAGAGGAGTTGGCCCACGGCATGTAACAATGACAAATTGTATGCTGGACCTATCAGGCAGGAGCATGAAAAAGACATCTACATAGATGTATATAAAACCTGGGGGTGGAAATTGAGTCTGGAAATCAGGGAAGACAACAGCTAAAAATATTGATTTGGGAAGCCACCTGAGTAGAGGTGAATGAAATTAGTGATGAAGACCTGAGGAAATATCAAGAGAGGGAGAAAAGCTGGGGTAATATCTTACTTATTTTAGAGTCAGAAGGAGAAAGAAAGGCCAAGAATAGCAAGAGTGGAACCAAGATGGGAAAAGTAAGCTGCCAAAGGGGGGGGGGAGTTACTGAGAAGTTGAACACCAAAAAAAGCCAACCCCCCCTCCCCCAACAAGACACTAGATTTTAACTGGAGGCAGCAGGGAAAGAAGAGTAAAACAGCTTGGAAAAAGCCCCATAAATGATACGGGGACTAGACCAAATGATTTAAACAGTGAATGAGTGAGGAGGTGGAGATGGGAGTATGCAGATTATTCTTTCATGTTTGACAGTTAAAAGGAGTGGGAGATAAGTTCAAGAAATAGATTTAAGATAACGAAGACCAAGTAAGTTTGTAGGCAGCAAAGAAAAGTCTAGTTAAAGATGGAAGCAAGCAGAGAGTGAGGCTGGTTTCATCAAGGAAGAAAGGCCACTTCTTTTCAAGGAAGTTGAAAACTCATTTTGGATGGCCTTGATTTTCTTTAAAAAAAAAAAAAAAGGGGCACGAAGTTATCTCCTAAGAATCAGAACATCAAAAGGCTGGATAATCAGGAAGATTGGAAAGAATTTCAAACAACTACAATCAACTCAAATCATTTGTGAACATTAATTTGACTACAAACAAACAAAAACATCTACTTATCACAAGCCATCATTTGTTTGGAACTACCCAGTAACCAAGAGCTGCCACCTCTCATCTTCAGCAACACAGATATGTGGCCAATCAATAGTGCAGCCTAAAACTGGGTGCTCTTAGTCCGTCTCCTGTCAATATTCTGTACCACTCCAAGTTGTACTGGGTTAATGTATGTTTGTAAACAAAAGCAGGAGGAAATACCTTCAGTGATTAAAATATCATCCAAAGGAAAATGTGTTCAACATTCAATCCAAACTTGAAAATTTAGAGGAAAAACACTGGGAGAATTGGGGTAGGAGACAAACAAAATAGAGTAAGGAAACAAGTTTCTGGACTTTCAAAAGTAAAAAAGGACAATTTTATTAATTTTTTTTCATCCTCATTAAGATTTTCACATGGAGCATGTTTATGTAGAGTAGGGGCCTGCTGAAACGGGGCCACCAATACTGGAAGAGGCCTCACACGTAAACAGTCCTTTCGTTAAGGGACATCTGATATTTGGAGTTCCTCAACGATAAACATAATTTGTACTACACAGGTTTCCACTGATTATCTTTAATCCACTTTTCCCCCAATTATGTCTTAGCTGAGATCTCAGTTTATCTATGAAGTCCTGCCCCTGCTTCCACAACCTTGGTTAATCAAGTATTGACTGTTTTAGGGAGAGCTAACAAGAGAAGACTAAGAGGAATGCCAAACAGCAGTAAGGAACTAGCTTTAGTTCACTAATAAAATCTCTCTACTCTTAGTCTCTGGGTAACCTCAGGGGTAAAAGAACTATCCACTCCTGTAACATGTGGGTCTTACCTTTTGCTGTGTCCAGGAAAGTATCTGATGTATTTGTTGTCATGCAAGGACAGGTAACGAATAGTATCTGTAAGAAGACAAATAAGGCATGATGATACCCTATTATTTTTAAAAGAATTACTGTACATTTTCATCTTGAGGACAAGGTCAAAGAATTCATTGTTTTCCAAAACTCAAGCAAGGTGTGAATAAATAAGGCTGAGTAACTCATCTCCACTGCTGAAGAACGGGCACTACCGATGTCACATAATTCAAAAGCAGAGTTCTTCTTAAGTTGACAGCATACAGAGCAATTTTTAAAATCATTGTTACCACCAATCTTTGGCTTCTGCATAGTCACAATGCAACCTGTCCTGCAAATATACACTACCTGCACGACCCCCCGCAAAATACAATAGTTTTAGTGCCCATAGAATGGCAAGCCTTAAAGGAAAACATGTAGCCACTGAGGAAGCAGGCTCAAAGAATTAAGTAGCCATGCTAAACTGAGGATCAAGCTGAACTCTGGCATACTATTTTTGTCCAGGGTTCTCCAACAGCGTGTTAGGGACCTGAATTTTAACTGGATATATAATTTACATCAAAACTAAACAAATGGAAGAAGTATTGTCCTACTACTTTTTAAGTTAACCAACTATCCACTGGTACTTTGTGCATCAGTCAGTTAAAATAATAATAATAATAATAATAATAATAATAAAGTGTCCGAAAGAACAAATCAGGAAACTTGGGTTAAAAAGATCTTAAAACATTTAAAAATCAAACTCATGAATATATCAGTAAGTCATAGCAGTGAGATTCTGTCAATATCAAAGAAAGGAATAAGCATAGAGATTTGTGCTTGGGGAGAAAAAGACAAACACTCTTAAAAACCAAGTGATTCTACCTGAAAAAGTAAACAAAAAAGATGGCAGTGGAAAGGGAATGAAGTGCCATAAAGAACAGAACTGGAAAGTACTATGCCCTGCAAAAGACTAGGAATAAGAAGCAATTATTGAGAAAGAGGCAATAGGAAATGGTGCCAAAATAGATAGGAAAGCACATAAAGAACATTCTAGAGGCAAACAGAACACAGAAACAAAGAGGCTGAAAGCACCAAGTCATTCCAGTTGTTCAGAGGGGTACTTTCTAATAAGAGGGCATTTAACTCGGGAGAGGGAAAACCACACTCTTTGTATGTTCCAAAACTGAACTCTATATAGTTTGCCTTGAAAATCTTCAAAGTTCTAGAATGACAACTATAAAGTCTTCCTGGTTGTTCTATTGCTAGTTAACTACTCACCTGCCCTAAGTGGAAAAAGACTTTCCTCCCCATTACCTGGTTTCCCAGAGATGAGCAGGGAGTCGCCATCCTCTCCGCCCCACTCAGTAGCTGGTGCACTGTTCCTGGCAAGGCAGTGGCCTGTACAGTTATCTCCTGTACCGGGTGGTATCATAGACCCTCAAACTGTACAAACTACTACCTCAGCCTGGAATCAGGCAAAAGGAAACGGAGCGTTGGAGGAACTCTTCAGGATGCACTCGAGACAGGAAAGGCAACATCCTCCCAGCAGAGGCCTGGCAGCAAAGCTGCAAGTGCCACACATTTGCCTCATTTTGCACCATATTTGGAGAATCCTCACATTTAATCACCCCAACAGAAGAAGTATACCAGTCATTCAGGTTGATCACATAGATATGTTTCCTCAGGATCCTAATGTTTTATATTCTTGTCCAAAAGCATCAATTGCACTGCTTACTTAGAAAACCACTTCTGAAATAGAGGCATGAAAAGTAGAAATGATATACTTACTAAAATCAGGTACAGACAGAAAAGTCTCATTAAAAAAAAAAAAAAGGACTTCTGCCTATCTGCTCTGAGATAAGCATGGCCAAAACAGCAGTCTAAGTGATCTTTGTGGATGACATGAGAAAAATCTTACTGCAGGGGCACCTGGGTGGCTCAGTCGGTTAAGTGTCCGACTTCAGCTCAGGTCATGATCTCGCGGTCCATGGGTTGGGACCCTGCATTTAGAGCCTGGAACCTGCTTTGGATTTTGTGTCTCCCTCTTTCTCTGCCCCTTCCCTGCTCACATTCTGTCTCTCAAAAATAAACATTAAAATTAAAAAAAAAAAAAACTTACTGCAAAAAGTGAGAATCAATAAATCAGTGAGATAAATTAAAAAAAAAAAAAAAAGTCCTAAGATGAAAGTCCTCAATTACCAAGATGAACTGTCAACTGAGAATGACTTATCCCAGGGGTAATGCAAGTAAAAACAGATCATTTATTAGATAAAGAAATTCGCAACTTTAATTTATAAAAATAACTCTTTACTCTTTAAAGACATTAATTTGGGGCGCCTGGATGGCTCGGTCAGTTAAGCGGCCGACTTCGGCCCGGGTCATGGTCTTGCAGTTCATGAGTTCGAGCCATGTGTCGGGCTCTGTGCTGACAGCTCAGAGCCTGGAGCCTGCTTCAGAGTCTGTGTCTCCTTCTCTCTCTGCCCTTCCCCTGCTCACGCTCTGTCTGTCTCTCAAAAATAAATAAACATTAAAAAATTTTTTTAGAATAAAGACATTAATTTTATTTAAAAGTTAAAAGGGGAGGGGCCCTCTGGCTGGCTCAGTCTGAAGGGCATGCAACTCTCTTGATCTCAGGGTTGTTGTGAGTTCGAGTCCCACGTTGGGTACAGAGATTACTTAAAAATAAAATCTTTAAAAATAAATAAAGTAAAACGGAAAAGGGACAAAATTCAGATTAAAAATTGTCCCTAAAATTAAACATAATTAAGGTCAATACACTGTCCTTTATGACACAGACCATAAAGGGTAGAGCATATACCAAAAACTCGTCTAAGGTCCCTAAACTACCACAGCTCAAACATTTGTGGTTATTTGCCACTTGTTGTATGTCAAGTACTTTCCTTTTATTTGTTCAAAGTATTCTTTCAAGTTTAGAGAAGTACAAACTATAAATATAATTCATTGCTTCCTGTACCCACTCTCCATTCTAATCTAGAGACCTTTCATACTCCATTTCAAGTCTTTCAAAAGTATTGGTGGCTTGTTTCCAGCATCCCTTCAGTCATAACAATTTCTAACATCTTAAGAAAATATATTTAAATTACAGAAACTCTAAGCAAAGCAGAATTATTCACAAAGATTCCAAGAACTACTTAACAAAAGAAACCATAACCATTACTTCCTAAAAAGAAGGCTTGCTTACCGTCTATTTTGTTAGAGCTGTAAACGACTGTGTTTGCTGCATGGGTATATCTGATGAGGTCCACGCCATATTTCTTACTGTACAGGGTTCTCTTTGGTCTGACGAGGAAATGGACAGAGAAAGAAAACTATCAAAATCCTCCGTCACCAAAATCTAGTATCTTCATATAAAGAGAAGAATTTGAATGATGTGGCAAGGATGAGAATTCTTTGGAAGTTCTAACACTGGAAAGAAACAGATTTTCTTCCAAATGAGAGAAAACAAATGGAATCAATCAAGTGCAACAGACTTTCACCTCTGAACACCAAATGCTGAGGTTAGGAAGTGGAAGTAAATCTGAAAGCTCAACCGACTCTTTAACTACAATGTTTAGAAGTAAGTTTTGAGAAAAAGTACATCTTTTTGGAATGAAAGGCACACAAAACACAAGTCATAACTGATGAACAAAGAGGGATATGGGAATACCTTAAATTAGTGAGACCCAAACTTTTCTTGAGCCATTCACTTAGAAATAAGGTATTTTCTCAAGAAGAAATGATTTATCAAAACTGAAACCAGATGCAAAACTGCTTGTCTTTCCTAATATAACCTGTAGTTGCAGAAGCTATCTATCCTTATTCTACTAGTCCAAAGTACTTATTGAGGCTTTTAGAAGGCAAGGCTGATTCTCCCTAGAAAAAACTAGTCATTGATTCTTTTCTTTTTAATGTAAAAATCACATAATTCTAAGTGAGGAGTTACAAATCAATATGAAGTTCCTTCAATGTCTTCCTCTATAGAACCCTGAAAATCAAAGATCAAGCTAAAACTGATCTCAGCAAAATCTTTAACCAAAAGCTTCACAATATTCTACATTTAGGTATAGAAAGATTTCATAAATCCTGTACCAATGTTTACAAATAGTTCTAATTTTGAAAAAGAAAAAAGTTCACGTTCTCAATGAAACCTAGATGCTAAATAATCAGATTACCCAGGCAGCTTTAAGAAGTCAAATATTTGCATTTTCAATTTTTGTTAATGTCAGTGAGGTTAAGGGTTTCCCTACACAAAACCTATTTCCTAACAAGACTTTTCACTCCAAATGCACTGAATTTTCCACATTCTCACCTCTAACTGAAAGCTTAGTTAAAAAGATCAGCTCAAAGGCTACCCTGTTGAATGCCCCACCGTGGGTTCTGCTGTGGGGTTACTGGGTGGTAAACCATGAGCGAGCACATGCACGCACATGTGTTCTTGCTCTCAAAAAATAGTTGACTTTATTTCTACAAGTGGAAAAAGAAGCTTACTTATCCCAATAATTTGGTCTACAATAGTGAAGACATATCCTGAAGAGCCAATGTTAAAGGGTATGGAATAAGGAAAGTTTTTAGTTCCACTTATATAGGGCCTATTTGTCTCAAACACTAACCTGAGATTTATTTTTAATAACAGAAATCTTTTACCTCATATCACTTCCTAGTTTGAAAATAAGATCCTAATTTCTGCATCCATTTCAGAGGATCTTTACAAAGCCCACGCACAACATTTTCCCATGAATATTTTGGTAAGCTTCTTTCCACAAACTATGATTCTGGTATCAGGTATGAATAAATAATATTATGAATAATTTTCATCACCTAGCAGATAATATCTTTTATAGTCTTTTAAATGGAAAAATCACTCAATGGATGAACAAAAATGTGAACAAAAGGAACAAAAAAGTGGAAAATATTAAGTATAAAGAATCTTGTTTTAGCCATTTTCAAACTCCCAAATTCTAACATTTAGTACCATCTAGTAGAGATACTATGACTTCCAAGGAAACACTGCTCTTCTACCAATGTTGGTTTGACTTATACTAGTGGCACATTTTTTCTTCATGTTACCACTTAGAATCATGGACTCCGAAAGGCAAAAGAGGTTGTCTAATATTCAGAGAAGTGATCTATCTAACCAATGTCACATACCTGGTCACAAGGCCAAACCAGAACCCAGGTCTCCTAACTACCAGGCCACTCCCTTGCCATAAACCACAATGAAATAAGGTCACAACTAATTAATCAGAGAAAATTTCAAAGAGTGTGCCCTATGCTATTATATCAATACTAAATTTGCTAATTTGAATAACTGTGCTCAGGTTGTGCAAAAGAATGTCCTTGTGCTTAGGAGATCCATGTTGAAGTGTTCTGAGATCAGGGGCTTGATACCTCCAACTTACTCTCTAATGGTTCATTAAAAAATGCATACCTAAATACGTAACACAGAGAGCTATAAGGCAAAAGTGGTAAAATGTAACTGATTGTTGGATGATATCGAGATCTCTGAAATACTGTTTAACTTTTCCGTAAGTTTGTAATTATGTAAAAACTACATGAGTAAATAAGCTGCATATCATAAAATTAACATTTTACTACATTTTACTTCCAAGTCAACTGTCACTGCTCCCAACAAGTAGAAATAAAGTCACACTTAGAGACAAACTACTATCAAATGCTATCTCAACCTTCATCTCCTTTGAATGAGAATATACATCTCCATCCTCAAGGTTCCAGGAAGAAGTTCTAATCTGTGCACAAGCTCTAAACACTTCAAGCCAGCCAGCTTCTAGACCCAGGATCCTGCAACCCTAATTCCCACTCCAGCTCTATATGTTACTCTCTTCCAAGCTGATCCAAGTGGCCAGACCTGGACAGAAATACATCTACTAAATGAATAACACTGACTCAATTCAGCACTGGTCCAGCTAACAATTCTCTCTTCCCCTAGGACCACCACTATAGGCCACTCTTCCGCATACTGTAGGCAGATCCAGAGCCAATTACATAATACTTTTCCATAGCCCCCAGGGAAAAAACTGGAGAGAAGATACAGCCTAGACCAAAACGACATTACTTTAGATAATCAAATTCACAAATGCAGAGACAAGTTCCAAAGAAAGTTTATAGAAGGCATCAGTTCTAAAACAAAAGGCAAAAGGAACAGTTGGAAAAGATAGAGAAAACCCTAAGGATTCAAAAAATAAGATCTGGAATTAGGTAACAAAATGAAATCTGACAAAACCCTAGCCATCGGATTAAGCCACATATCCACAAGCCTGCTTCGAGAAGGTGGCTGAGGGAAATCAAATCTAGCCTAAGTCAGTTTCTGCTTCAAAGGAGTTCACAATTTAGTAAGGATAAAGTAATGCCAGGTGTGTAAAGGGTGAGGCGAAGCTGACAAGGTCCCCAGAGAAAAAGGCAAAATGTGCTTATAAGACTTTCCAGAGATGCAGTGCAGTGGGCAACACAGAAATTTCACCATCAGACCCTGAATTTTGGTAATTCCAGGTGGACCGTAAAGTGTAATTAAAAACAAAATGTAAGAGGAAACATAAAATTGTTTTGGGATGCTTTCTTTGTTTTCATAGCAGGTTCCCATTCAGGTCGAGATCGGACAGCCAAGTTAGGTTTTTTTTTTCTGGCAAAAGGGAAAAGTTTCTGATGTTAAAAAGTTAACTACAGATGTGGGCATCGGGTCTGAGGGAGTAAGAGAATAATTTGGACCCGAAAGGAAAAGACAGGCGGCCTAAACAGGCATAACAAATAAACCCTGACAGCTAAGAACTGCAAACCCTGCGGCCTTCCGGCACAAGGCCGCGGGAAGCTGAGGGGCAGGGGATGGGCGGAGTGCCAGAGCTGAATCGAGGTCACCGAGGAGGGCAGAGCGAGCGAGCTGTGACGCTGTTGACTGAGGCAGGAGAGCAGCCTCTGCGGTTCCGCGCTGGGGGCCAGAGCCGACCGGCACCTCAGACAGGGTCGGAGGGGCGGAGAAGCTACCTGCTGGGGCCGAGGTGGGCGGACCGGGCGTTTAAAGGTCAAGGTCAAGGTGGGGTTTGGCAGGAGATGCGGAAGCACTTTCCCAGGAGGCCGAAAGCACACAATATAATAACGATGCTAGTATCACTCTCATTATTATTATCTTTTTAAAAGGTCTCCTGGACAGCGTCGGAATGGAAGCGGCCCTGGCGGCAGCGAGTGCAAAACAGGCCGCGGAGGGCTGCGGGGCCGGGAGCGGGCGGCGGGGCGAGCGCTGGGCCACGAGAGGGAAGGAGGGAGGGACGGACAGACTCGGGCCCGGGTGCGGGCCCGGGCCCAGGGCCACCGCCGCACTCACTTGCCCTCCTGGCAGTCATAGAGCACGATGGAGTCGTCGTCGCTGCTCGAGATGACCGTCTCGCCGTTGGGGCTAAAGTCAAAGCAGTTAATCTTGTCCGAGTTCTCGCGGAACACCTTGGCGACGCGGAAACTCCGCAGCACGCTGTCGGTCAGCTTCATGGCGGCGGCTGCTGGAGGCGGCGGCGGCGGCGGCGCAAGGCTGGGGCGGGGCCCGGCGGCGAACGGGCGGGAGGGCTGGCTGCCGAGGGGCCGACCCGGGCGGGGCGGGCGCCGCGCCGGCGGCGAGCGGAAAGGCGGCCGACAGTCGGGCCGCCTTCACCTCTCCCTCCTCCTGCACGTGCGGCTCTCTTCTGCCGGGACTACGGGGTCTCGCGGACCGTTCCTCCTCACAGTCGCCTCAGGGCCAACCGGCGCTGCGCCGGCTCATTGTGTCCGCCATCTTGGGACGACAGGCAGGAGCTGAGAGCGAGGAGCCTCACCGCTGCGCACGCCGGGAAAGGGGGCGGGGCGGAACGGCGGCACGAGGGGGGGGTGGGGCGGTGACGTCAGTGCGGCCGCCGAGGAATGGAGCGGCGGTGTGGCCCGAGGCGGCGATTCCCTGACGGGCATTGGGGCGCGAGGGGCGGGGATGTCCACGGCCTTCCCCGTGGTGGGCCGGAAGGCCGAGGGTGCCCGGAAGCCGTGGGCTTTTGTGCGAGATCGCAGGCCCCTGGGAGCAGGTACTGCGGGGGTCGGCCACGCCACTGGAGCGGAGGCCTGGGGGTGAGTTAGTGCACTGACCGCTGGCGGGCTTTGACTGCTAGTGCACCACAGCGCAAGCATAGTTTCAATTTCAGGGTTTGGGGGTTTTTTTGTTCGTTTTTTTGAGATGTATTGTACGGTAGACTGCACACATTTTAAGTGATTTTTTTTTCATTTGGATATACACCGTTGTGACTACTACCCAGAACTTTCCTTTAAGACTTCTTTAAAAACTTTTTAATTGACATACAACGTAAAGTGAATAAAGTGGATTAATGTTAAGTGTATAGCTCCACACATTTTCATAAACACTCACCTTTAAGTTTTAAGACGTATTTACAGCCTCAAAACTCATAGCATCGATTACAAAGACATTTTTAAAAAGCAAAGTTATCTCTTATTCAACAAATTGTTCTCCCGATTTCCTCCTCCTCATTCGTATATCTACATAAGCTTTATAAATGCAACCATCACCCCTCCCCCGCCAGCTTAGTATTGTATTTTGCACATTTTTCCATGTTAGTAAACCAAATTGGTGGTGCTGTTCTTAATTGAGGTATAATTTAAGTACAGTAAAAACTGGCCTTTTAAATGGATAGTTGTATAAGTTTTGACGCTCATGTTCAGTGGTGCAACCATCACCACATTCAAGATGTAAAACAGTTTGATTACCCACTGGTTTGTGTAAGAGATTCTTTGCCTTAAAAGGAAGGAAAGTTGATCCTTAACAAAGGAAAGCGATATCTGATCACAAAATAGGTACTGGGCAGGCACCTTGGCTTTAACTTTCTATGCAAGAGGTCAAACTCAGTGCAACCTATGAGAGTTCATAGATCTCTAACTTGTGGGCAGCAACTCAAAGATTAATTGCCTGAGATCTCTAACAATGGAGACAGGCCTGTTTATTTTGCTTCGTCGACCGAAGTGGCTAAAGAAGAAGAAAAAGAAAGGAAAGACTTAAACATTAAAATCACTGATATTAAGAAGATGTGATATCCAAAGATTCAGATATAACCTGGACAATGGTAAAAACAAAGCGGAAACCCTGGGATAGTTGAGTCTTTCTAGAAAGAACTAAGGGATGTCCCTGGGTGAAAGGAGAGCCAGGATCCCTACACATAAAGAGAAGTTGTTCTTTGAAGGGAGAGGGCAAGGTCCTGGCTAAGTCTGGGCTGCAATTGCCTTCCGACAAAGAGCAGAACTTCTGGCTACAATTTGTTCTGAGATCTGGCAAAAGCCTGTTTGAGTGAAACCTGAATGGATGGCAACTTTCCAAACTGCAAAGCAATGGAAGAAAAGTCCTCTGTGCCCTGGAGCTCTCACTTCCCAGCAATTCCTGCTTCTTTATTTCACTGGCTGGAAAGGGTGAGTAGAGTCTGTTTTGAATGGTTAAATGGCAATAAGGACAGATTTGGTGCCATGTCCTGGAACTTTCAAGAAGCGAATACACCAAGTGAGATACCATTTGTTTGATCCCTTTTAACCTATGGGAGGCAGGGTGGGGGGGAAACAACCAGAGATAAAAACAACTGAATTTTGTCAGCTGTAAAAAAATCTTTTCGAGTTTTGTACTCCCTGTACCCTTCCCAGATTTCACTCTTAAGACTGAAGTTTCCTCCCAAGACTTGACTCCCTGAATTATTTTGGTGATGGAAAAGTCATTTTTTCATATTTTAAGAGTGTCCTGAAATGGCTCAGCCTGTTTCACATTCCTTGTCTGTCTTCCTGCCATGTTAGAATGGGGCTCTCCTAGCTTCCAAGAGTGCCTTAAAGGCTGGACTTTAAAAGGTGACCCAGAAAGTCTGGCTCCAGTGGGGGATGGGTAGATGGGAATGCTGCAGTCAGAAGTACATCAAACTTCTTGAAAAGCATCAGACTTAAGTTTTTATTTTTCCTTTTCTTTTATTAAAAAAAAATTTTTTTTAACATTGAGAATCAGAGAGAGACAGAGCATGAGCAGGGGAGGGGCAGAGAGAAGGGGAGACACAGAATCTGAAGCAGGCTCCAGGCCCTGAGCTGTCAGCATAGAGCCCAACATGGGGCTCAAACACACAAACCGCAAGATCATGACCTGGGCTGAAGTTGGACGCTTAACCGACTGAGCCACTCAGGTGTCCCCTTTTCCTTTTCTTTTAAATCATTATTCATTTGGGGTACCTGGCTGGCTCAGTCAGAGCCTGTGACTCTCAATCTCAGGGTTGTGAGTTCAACCCCCATGTTGGGCATGGAGCCTTCTTAAAAAAAAGAAATCTGGATTAGTCGGTTAAGCGCCAGATTCTTGACTTCAGCTCAGGTGATGATCTTGTGGTTTGTGAGGTCGGGCTCTGCTGAGCCTGCTTGGGAATCTCTCTCCCTCTCTCTCTGCCCCTCCCCCACTTGTTCTCTCTCCCCTTTCTCTCCCTCTCCCCCTCCCTCAAAATAAATAAATAAATGTAAAACAAAATCATTATTTCATTGATTTACTTAGTTTTCACACAAGCAAATACATATTCATTGCAGAAAAAGTAAAAAACACAAATTAATAACAAGAAAAACAAACCTAGCATCCAGAAGTAACTGCTGATTGGTTTTTATTAGGGTAAAATATATATGGCATAAATTTTACCATTTTGATGTAGAACTTTTCAGATTTTTCCCTTGAAATATATTTTTAATGGGCTCATAATTTAATATTTATAACCTACTCTTTTCATCCAATAGTATGAAGATCTTCTAGGTCAATAAGTACAGAACATCTTGAATGGCTAATATGATCCCATCATGTGTTTGTGAAGTAATTTTGCTTCCCATTTTATCTAGGGCCCAGCCAGAGTCTGGCTCAATTTATTTTTTTGTTTTTTTTTGTTTTTGTTTGTTTGTTTGTTTTTGAGAGAGAGTGAGTAAGCAGGGAAGAGGGCCAGAGAGAGAGGGAGAGAGAGAATCCCAAGCACGCTCCACGCCCATCTGGGAACCTAACATGGGGCTTATCCCGTAACCCTGAGATTATGACCTGAGCTGAAATCAAGAGTCAGACACAACCAACTGAGCCACCCAGGTGCCCCTGGGTCAATTTGTATTTTTAATTGAATAGGTGAATTTAACCAAAGGGTGTCAGATATTTGATTGGCCCATTTATCTTTTTTCCATTTTCTCTGTCTTTTTTTTCTTCTAAGACTTAATGTTTTTAGAGCAGTTGTAAGTTAACCTCAAAATTAAGAGGAAGATACAGAAATGTCCTGTATACTCCTTGCCCCCACACATTCATAGCAGCCCCCATTATCAACAACACCCACTGGAGTGATACATTTGTTATGAGGGATGAACCTACATTGACACATCAAAATCTCCCTAACTTTATAATGTACATTAGGGCTCACTCTTGGTTTTATACATTCTATGGGTTTGGACAAACATAATGACAAGTATCCATCATTATGGTATCACAGAGAGTATTTTCCTAGCCCTAAAAAATCCTCTGTGCTCCACCGATTCATCCCTACTACCCCTACAGCAACTCCTAGCAAACCCTGATCTTTATAGAGTCTTCATAGTTTTCCTTCTTCCAGAATGTCATGTGGTTGGGATCAAAGAATATAAACATATTTTAAAAACCGTAGCCATCCAACACTTGAAAATCAATCACTAGCTGGCAGTGTTACATGTGGAGAAAGTAAAGGGTGTGTAGCCATAATAACAATTACCTTACATACATATGTATTTTTATTTATACACGTGATCTCTCTATCCTCACAACTTTATAAGAGATGCAATTATCTGTATTTTTTTTAATTTTTAAAATGTTTATTTTTAAGAGAGAGAGAGCGAGAGTGAGAGGGGGAGGGGCAGAGAGAGGAGACACAGAACCCAAAGCAGACTCCAGGCTCTGAGCTGTCAGCACAGAGCCCGACATGGGGCTTGAACTCACAAATCGTGAGATCATGACCTGAACCGAAGTCATATGCTTAACTGACTGAGCCACCCAAGCACTCCACAATTACCTGTATTTTGTAGATGTGAAAATGGAGGCCAAGAGAGATATTCCAGTCGCAAGTGTCAGAACGTGGATTTGTCTGTAGATACCTAGTGAAGATTGACAATAAATGTGCATAGAGAGGAGTACGTGGGAGTTGATGGATAAGTAGACATATCTGAACATATGCAGAGACAGATGTGTGGACAAAGAGACGAGGCAAATAGATGAGGGTATGCAAACTGTTCCCCACAATCATGGCCTCTCCTCTAACTTAGGACTCAGGATGTGGCTGTGTTTGAATTTGAGCTCAGAATACTGAGTTCTATCTCAGTAAACTTATTTCATTGTTTAGCAGTAAACCAAAACTCCATTGCCTCTTCTTACTGCTCACCTAGTTACCTGGATTCCAGGAAAACCAATCCTAGCCTTAGAAATTAGTGCTATCGCTTGGCATCAGTAGCAGATAATGATATGTAAATATTTTTGCATATGTATAACTGTTCCTATGTGTTGTCTTCAACATAAAACTGCTTTTGCTAAGATCACTAAAGATAGTTTAGTAGTCCATTCCAGGGGTCACTTTTCAGTGCTTACCTTCCTGTTGCTATGTGACATTAATGGTGTTGACCACTCCCAATTTCCTCCATGGCTCTCTTGACATCTTCCTTTCTGACTCTCTTTTCACCAGTCTGGACACACTCCATGTCTCTTCCTAGCTGTTTTTTGGCGACTGTTTGGTTGCCTGCCCAACAGTTTCCTCCTCTTGGCTCTTTTCTGATGGGTATTCCTTCCCTCTCTGGATAGCAATGCCTTTTCCAAGAGTTGACTCTACTCCTCTGAGAAAAATCCTCAGATTAGTTTAGACTAATGTCTAAACCACTGGTCTCAACGTGTGGTCTTAGGACCAGCAGCCAGCAGCCTTCCCTGAGAACTTGTCAAAAAGTCAAATTCTGGGGGCACCCAGGAGGCTCAGTCAGTAAAGCGTCCGACTCTCGATTTCAGTTCAGGTCATGCTCTCACTCACAGTTGTGAGGTAGAGCCCCACGTCAGGCTCTGAGCTAACCTCATGGAGCCTGCTTTGGATTCTTTGTCTCCCCCTTTCTCTGCCCCTCTCCCACTTGCTGTCTCTGAAAAATAAACATTAAAAAAAAAGTCAAGGGGTGCCTGGGTGGCTCAGTTAAGTGTCTGACTTCTGTTCAGGTAATGATCTCATGGTTCACGTGTTCAAGTGCCACATCGGGCTTCATGCGGACAGTGTGGAGGCTGCTTGGGATTCTCTCTCTCTCAGCTCTTCCCCCACTGTGCTTTCTCTCTCTCTCTCAAAAATAAATAAATTTTTAAAATAAATAAAAACAAATGTTTAAAAAAACAGGAGAAAAACAAATGTGATTACTTATGTAGGTTCGGGAGCCCCACAAAGACAGACTCAAAGGCATGAAGGGAAGGGAAGGAAAAATTCTCTACTCTCAAGATCTTCCAGCTGGACTAAGAATTAAGCTGACATGAGACAAATTAACAGGAGAAAAAAACCAAAGTTTTATTACACGTGTACAGATGCCCAGTTATGGAATTGAGACTTCAAGAAATGACCAGGGCAGGCAGTTTTCATACTTTTTGGACAAAGAGACAATAAATCTGTGAGGAATTGACAGAACAAAGAAAACCTAACTTTGGGAGCTTCAATTAGTAAGGAATTCTAAACAGAATTTGGGCTGCGGTCATAAATTAGTAAAAAGTAACAAGAGTTATTTATACAGCCTTCTCCCATCTCTGGTGAGAACGATGTCTCTTTAGCTCCTGGTACAGGGAGGGTACCCTTCACCTGGGAGATTTATTTGCTGCTTTCAGGGGGACAGAGGAGGGTCTGAGTGTCCTTCCTGCAGAGGCTGTTTCTTCAGTCAATATGCCCAAGTGGCACATTTTGCGGTAGCCTGCCCTTGACCTCTACAGTTCCTTCCTTAGAAACTTCCCTGGAAATTTCACACATTCAAAGTTGAGCTGGTATATTATTCCATCTTGTTGGATCAGTCTCTTAGTCTTGACAATAGGTCAGTTCAGTTAAACTCATACCAGGAGGTGATGATGCAGGTGTGTTTTTAAGAATTAGGGGCACCTGGGTGGGTGGGTTGAACGTCTGGCTTCGGCTCGGGTCATGATCTCACGGTTTGTGGGTTCGAGCCCCGCATCGGGCTCTGTGCTGACACCTCAGAGCGTGGAGCCTGTCTTCGGATTCTGTGTCTCCCTCTTTTCTCTGACCCTCCCCTGCTCACGCTGTCTCTCTCTCTGTCTCTCAAAAATAAATAAAACATTAAAAAAATTAAGCCCATGATTCACGTAAGGTATTAAATAAGAAGCATTCCTATGGAAACAAAAGACAAATAGTGGTTAATGATTTGATGAAGTTATAAACCAGTTTTTGAGTTTTTAGGCCAGCCAGCCAAGATTTCTAGAATGTCAGGCTGGAAGTCTCTTCAGATTGAGCAGACAGGGGCAGTTTGACAGAGTTTCCTGGTTTCCTGGTAGTTCCAGGGTCTCTGGTGACCTCTGAGTGGCCCACAGAGCAACAGGCATAAAGATTATATGTAAGCTGTTGTGGCGATTTCTCTGAAGTTTACATCAAGTCATTCATACTTAGTTTTCAGGGCTTCAGGAAAATGAACAGTGTTAGTTATCAAATGATAATGATTCCAAGTCAAAAGGATGGGAAAAAAATAAAAACCATTAGTTTAGAGAGATGTGGACAGGCATTGAAAGAAACTAGAGGAAATCAGGATCTAGTCCAATTTATAATAAGCTGTATTAGAATCTAATATTTACACAGGTGTGTTATTGGAACATAATTTTTCTCTCTGTGATCACCCTCCTTTTTACCAAAGATAGTCAGATTAACACTAATTAGTCTGCAGAGTGCCTGGCTGGCTCAGCGGAAGAGCATGCAATGCTCAATCTCAGGGTTGTGAGTTTGAGCCCCACATTGAGCGTAGAGATTACTTAATTAAATAAAACTTTAAAAAAGATTAATTTATTTACAAAGTAAGTCTAGTTTCAGAAAACTTGGCCTGATTCTTTATAACTGCAGCAAGAATAGTGATTGGTCATATTAGGCTTTTTTTTAAACCTGCTTTGCTGGAATTTTTTAATAAGGAATTTCTAGGTTGAACTTTCTTTTTTAACGCATCTTTGAACTTTATTATTCTTTTTTTTAAATACTTTTTTTTAATGTTTTTTATTTATTTTTGAGAGACAGAGAGAGACAGCGCGAGCAGAGGAGGGTCAGAGAGAGAGGGACACACAGAATCTGAAGCAGGCTCCAGGCTCCAAGCTAGCTGTCAGTACAGAGCCCGACGCGGGGCTCGAACCCATGAACCGTGAGATCATGACCTGAGCCGAAGTCGGATGCTTAACCGACTGAGCCACCCAGGCGCCCCTGAACTTTATTATTCTTAAGTTTTATACCCAGCATGGGGCTTGAACTCATGACCCTGAGATCAAGAGACACATGCTCTACCAACTGAGCCAGCCAGGCACCCCTCGAGGTTGAACTCTTAGCCTCCTGAGGCCAGAAGCCAAGCCAAATACTTGCCATCAGATTTAACCTGCAATACTTATAGATCTGGGTTAATACCTCTCTTTTTGAGGTCCCCAAAATATCCTGGGTTCCTACACCTGCTAGGAAGTGGCCTTCTTTCTTTTTTTTTTTTTAATTAATTAATTTATTTATTTTGAGAGAGAGTGAGAGAGAGCACATGCGAGCCCAAGCAGGGGAGGGGCAGGTAGACAGGGAGAGAGAGAGAATCCCAAGCAGACTCTGCACTGTCAGTGTGGAGCCTGATGTAGGGCTTGAACCCACACACTGTGAAATCATGACCTGAGCTGAAATCAAGAGTCAGATGCTTAACCGACTGAGCCACCCAGGCACCCATTTTATTACTGTTTTTAAAGTTTATTTATCTTGAGAGAGAGTGAGCAGGAGTGGGGGAGAAGCAGAGAGAGAAGAAGAGAGTCCTAAGCAGGCTCCACACTGTCAGTGCAGAGCCCGATGTGGGGCCCAAACTTATGAACCATGAGATCATGACCCAAGCTGAGATCAAGAGTCCGTCGCTCAACTGATTGAGCCACCCAGGTGCCCCTAAAACTCATTTTAAATAAATTTATTCTAAGTGGCCATTACTGACCACACATAAATTTCTTTACAAAGGTTCTTTTTTTCATAAACTTCTACAATTTTTTTTACATTCAGTTTTGTCCCAAGTTTTTCTTCTTTAAATAACCAGCCTCACTTTAGAACAAAATTATTTTCTTTTCCCTCAATGAAAATGTGTTCCCATTCCTTATATATTTTTCTTTTTTTTGAATAAATTTTTATATGTTTATTTTTCAGAGAGAGAGCAGGGGCAGGGCTGAAGAGAGAGAGACAGAGGATCCGAAGCTGGCTTTGCCTGACAGCAGGATGCGGGGCTCAAACTCATAAACTGTGAGATCATGACCTGAACCGAAGTCAATCACTTAACTGACTGAGCCACCCAGGCACCCCATCTCATACTTTTCTTACCAAAAGTCTTACTTATATCTTACTTTCCTATGGACAGAATTGTTTCCCTTATTATCTCCAGTTGCCTTAATTACATTTGTTAGAATTCTTAACTCTTAGAAGCCTTAATTTCTAGTGAAAACTAAGTAGTAAGCAATTGTGAACTGTTATACCAGAATTCCTTAGATTGGTAAATTTATGAATACATTTCATAATTTAGAAATGTGTGTCTCTTTATAGTATGATTTTTCATTAGAGCTCAAAATATGTTTTCTAACAGACCCAAATTTATCTTTAGTTTCTTTGTAATAAGACAAAATTAGATAAACTTATGTTCAATACTTAATATTTATAATTTCGATCTTATTTGGAAATGACTTAGATATTAAATGAGTTATTTAATTTAGCAAAAATTATTTTTTTATGTTTATTTATTTGAGAGAAAGAGAGAGCGCGCATGAGTGAGTGCACATGCAAGCGGGGGAGGGGCAGAGAGAGAGGGAGAGAGAGAATCCCAAGCAGTCTCCTCATTGTCAGCCCAGAGCCCTACGCCAAGCTCCATCTCCAAACTGTGACATCATGACCTGAGCCAAAATCAAGAGTCAGACGCTTAACCAGCTGAGTCACCCAGGTGCCCCTACCTTAGCAAAATGTTAATCTTTCATGTTACCAAAAAGATTTGGAGAAACTATTTTAAAAACTTACCCAAAATCTTTTTATCTTATTTACATCTATTTATTTACTTGTTTTTGAAAATTATGCTTAGATTACCCATAAAAATTTTCAGACTTCAGTTAGTCATCCTTCCAAACTATTATTTTAAACAATTTATAACAGATAACATCAACTTATTTGACTTTAAGTAAACACAGGCAGAATAAGAATTTTAGGGGTACCTGGGTGGCTCAGTGACTCTTGATTTAGGCTCAGGTCATGGTCCTGGGGTCGTGGGATCAAGCCCTGCGTTGGGATCCTTGCTGAGCATGCAGTCTGCTTGGGATTTCTCTCTCCCTCTGTTCCTCTCCCCTGCTTGCATATTCTCTCTAAAAGAATAAGAGTTTTAATTTTAATACTGATAACTTTGTTTTATTTATTTATTTTTAATAGTTTATTGTCAAGTTAGTTTCCATATAACACCCAGTGCTCTTCCCCACAAGTGCCCTCCTCCATGTCCATTATCCCCCTTCCCCTTTCCCCCTCCCCCTTCAGCCCTTAGTTTGTTTTCAGTATTCAAGAGTCTCTCATGATTTACCTCCCTACCCCTCCCTAACTCTTTTTCCCCCCTTCCCCTCCCCAAGGTCCTCTGTTAGGTTTCTCCTGATTTTTTTTAAATCTTTTATTTATTTTTGAGAGAGACAGAGAGACAGTGTGAGCAGGGGAGGGTCAGAGAGAGAGGGAGACACAGAATCAGAAGACAGGCTCCAGGCTCTGAGCTGTCAGCACAGAACCAGACGCGGGGCTTGAACCCATGAACCGTGAGATCATGACCTGAGCTAAAGTCGGACACTTAACTGACTGAGCCACCCAGGCACCCCTAGGTTTCTCCTGTTAGACCTATGAGTGAAAACATATGGTATCTGTCCTTCTCTGCCTGACTTATTTCGCTTAGCATGACACCCTCGAGGTCCATCCACGTTGCCATGAATGGCCAAATTTCATTCTTTCTCATTGCCATGTAGTATTACATTGTATAGATAAACCACATCTTCCTGATTCATTCATCAGTTGATGGACATTTAGGCTCTTTCCATGATTTGGCTATTGTTGAAAGTGCCGCTACGAACTTTGGGGTACATGTGCCCCTATGCATCAGCACTTCTGTATCCCTCGGGTAAATCCCCAGCAGTGCTATTGCTGGGTCATAGGGGAGTTCTATTGTTAATTTTTTGAGGAACTTCCACACTATTTTCCAGAGCGGCTGTACCAGTTTACATTCCCACCAACAGTGTAGGAGGGTGCCCGTTTCTCCACATCCTCGCCAGCATAATACTGATAACTTTAAAGACATAGCTCTAGTACCAAACATTTTCCCAGATCATATGAACTTGAAAAACATTTGGGTTAGTTTCTAGACTTCTGAGTTTTAGAATGTTCAGTCTTTACAAGCACTTGCTTCAAGAGCTCTTCAAATAGAGCTCTTTTACAAATTCATTTTAGCAAGATCATCCAGAGGTAGACAAAATCTCTCACATTTACAACATATATATGGACATATATACATAGACAAGATGCAAACAAAAATCTCATAGCTTTTTTTTCATTGTAGAGATTTTTTGTAAACTCTTTTTAAGTTTATTTACTTTAAGAGAGAGAGAGAGAATGCTGAATGGAGGAGGAATAGAGAGTGGGAGGCACAGAATCTGAAGCAGGCTCTAGGCTCTGAGCTGTCAGCACAGAGCCAGATGCAGGACTCAAACTTAAGAACCCAGAGATCATGACCTGAGCCAAAGTCAGACGAGCCACCCGGTGCCCCTCATAGCTTTTTTTTTTAAAAAAACTAAATATTTATATTAAAGCCCCAATTTCCAAATACTTTTCTCTCTCTTTTTCAAATAATTTTTTAAAGTTTTTAATTTATTATTTATTTTTTGAGAAAAGAGAGAGTGCGAGCAGGGGAGGGGCAGAGAGAGAGAATCTCAAGCAGGCTCGTGCTGTCAGCGCAGAGCTGGACATGGGGCTCAAACACAGGAAACTGTGAGATCATGACCTGAGCTGAAATCAAGAGTCGGACGCTCAACCTACTGAGCCACCCAGGCTGCCCCCGTCTCTCTTTCTGATGAAAAACTTTTCCCTGAAGTTTGCATTTCAACGAATGGCTCTTAAGTCCTAGAGAAGACGGGGATAGAACATTTACAGTATCCATGTTTTCTCTGAGGTGGATATTTGGAGCATATCTACCTGTTATCAGAGGTGCCATTAAAAGAGCCCTTTTAGCAGCTTGTATTTTAAAAGGTCTACTCCCCCCGCTCCTTTTTTCCCTTTATTCTCAGGCAGTTGTGGGCTATGTCATTTCAAGGACAGAAGATTAATAACTTTAAGGGGCAGAAAAAGAACATAAGTTTTTTTTTTCCCTAAGTATAGGACAATTTTGTTCCAGTATCTTGGTCTTTTATCCATAAACAGGGGCGCCTGGCTGGCTTAGCTGGTAGAGCATGTGACTCTTGATCTCCGGGTTGTTCAAACCCCACATTGGGGGTAGGGCCTACTTAAAAAAAAAAGTACAATATCTATAAACATTTTAAGAGAAATAGGTGAGGTTTGTAAAGATAGGTTGGCTGTAACTTGTTTCTAGGGTTGAATTTCTCATTTTTTATAGATATTTGTAAAACAAGGCATTTTTAATTCCCCCAAAGAACTGGATTATAGCCTGAATATCAAGGGATTGGCCCACCTTTTAGTTTAATTTTTATTTATTTATTTATTTTTATTTTTTGGCTCACCTTTTAAACTAAATGTGTTTCTTTATATCACGGAGATTTTTTAACTAAAATGAGAATCAAAAGATTTATGCCTTTGTAAAGTCTGCATAAAAACATTTTAACAAACGCCTTCTTTCTGAGTACTGAGTACACAATTTAACCTAGGCTTCTGTTCATCTCTGAATACTGGCCTTTTGCAGATCATTTGTAGGAGGGCCTAGGAGAAATTTTGATCACCTGTTTCTTTTGTGAAGGGTATTCAGGGCAGTCTGGCCTGTCTAATAACCAGTTTAATCTTGGGTCAGAAGAACTCCTCTTCCTTAGCAGCCAGTCAAGGTCTCTGTGAGTAGGGTTGTGAATAGCAATTAATCTTTCTAATTCCTCTCTAAATTTGGTAGGATCTTTTGAAAGTGGAGGAAAAAGGGCTTTATAATTCAAAAGATCTGCTGCTGTTCAAGGGATATGAATTCTTTGAAGTGGGGGGCATGGTGGGGGGGGTTGTCTAGGATACATCTGTGAAGGTTATTGCATAGAAATGCCTGAAGCTGGCAGACCTGATCACAGCAAAGTGAGCCCTACTGCCTGTCCCAGTTGCTTCTGCTAAATTCACTTTCTGGCTTTCAGCATTTATGAGAGTAGCCTGTGTATTTTGAACCTAGAGATTAAGCTGGAATGCTCTCTGCAAATCTTGTAGGGAAAGGGAAGTTAAAATAGGCAGATTTGAAATCTGGATTTTAAGAAAGGGAATTTAGCTTGGATGTCTTCATTTATTCATCTTAAGTCTAATTTTTATCTTGTCAAGGGAGTCCTTAAGCCTAGCCATTATTCTGATAAGACAATTGAGAGTTCTTTATACAGGATTTTTTTTCAAATATAGTCAATTTAAAGGATTTATTGTCTGGACATTGATGAGTAGGATCTATTAATAGGGACTCAAACCAATTAGCCTTTTAATGGTTTAACCAAAGATACAAGCGGGTGTCCAGAGAGGGCATAGATGGTACAGCCCCCATGATCCAAAAGTTCACTCCCAAAATTAGTCTAAGAACAAAGACCTCTGTTGCACAGGAGGTAAGGATGTCTCCAGTCTCCCATGAAATGGTGAGATGCCTCCAGTTACAGACCCTCTAATTTTTGACACTGAGCAGGTGCTATTGGAATGGGATTTTTATAACACTGACAAGCAATGAAGCTTGGACAACAAAGGCCCCTTATGGGCCAGAATCTTTTACAACAAATTCCCCTGCGAGCTGGCCTGGCCAGTGAGTGCAACTTGTAACTATGTGTCTCTGTTGGACAGGCCACCAAAGTGCACCCCAGGAAGTGTACCCTCCCAAAGGCAGAAACCAGAGAGAATGTTCTCATGGGCCACAAAGCCAAACTCTTAGGACACAGAAAAAAAGGAAAAACCTCATTCTATTTTTACATAGAGGATCCACAGCAAAGTTTGTCTAAATGGATGCCAGCCTGATGAGAACCTTTAACTCAACAGTCTCTGAGGCAGCTCGAGTTGCCCAAGGAGCTAGTTCCACAATATTTTCTCCTGCTAATCTAAATTTAGAGGAAGAAAAAAAAGATTCTCACCACTCTAGCTCCATTGGACTCTAGAGATTCCAGGAGGCTGACATGGTAAGAGATCTTACTTTTTGCCAGTTGGATGTCAGATGTCTGGAGCGAGCGATGTCCAGTGAATTAAAGTACCTGCCAACTACACCAACTGAAGAGAAGGAAAAATTCTTCTCTACTCTCAACATCTTCCAGTTGGACTAGGAATTAAATTGACATGTGACAGATTAACAGGAGAAAATACCAGAGTTTCATTACACGTGTACAGATGCCTAGTTATGGAATTGAGACTTCAAGAAATGACCAGGACAGGCAGTTTTCATACTTTTTTCGACAAAGAGACAATAAATCTGTGAGGAATTGACAGAACAAAGAAAACTTTGGGAGCCTCAATTAGTAAGAATTTCTAAACAGAATTTTGGCCGGGGTCATAAATTAGTAAAAAGTAACAAGAGTTATTTATACAGCCTTCTGGGCTCTGAATTTCCCATCTCTGGTGTGAACGGTGTCTCTTTAGCTCCTGGTACAGGGAGGGTACCCTTCACCTGGGAGATTTATTTGCTGCTTTCAGAGGGACAGAGGAGGGTCTGAGAGTCCTTCCTGCAGAGGCTGTTTCTTCAGTCAATTTTATTTAAAATAATCAATATGCCAAGTGGCACATTTTGGGGTAGCCTGCCCTTGGCTCCTTCAGGCAGTCAGGCACCTGAGGTTTTTTGTTTGTTTGTTTGTTTTTAACATTTTTATTTATTCATTTAAAGTAATCTCTACACCCAACATGGGACTCGAACTCACCATCCTGAGATCAAGAGTCATGCTTTTGGGGCACCTTGGTGGCTTATTCGATTAAGTGTCTGACTCTTGATTTTTGGCTCAGGTCATCATCACATGAACCGTGAGATCAAGGCCTGAGTCCTGCTTTATGCTGACAGCGCAGAATCCTTGCTTAGGATTCTCCCTGTCCCTCTCTCTCTGCCCCTCCCCTACTCACATTCGAGCATGCTAGCTCTCTCTCTCTCAAAATAAATAAATAAACATTAAAAAAACCCAACAAGAGTCACATGCTCTTCTGACTGAGCCAGCCAGGTGCCCTGGCAATTGAGGTTTGTATACCATCCTGAGCCATGGAGAAAAGGGTAGGGGGCTAGGGTTTCAAGGGGGAGAAAGACAATTCACAAGGAGATGAGAAGAGCAAATGTTCGTTAAACAAATGTTTTAACGAACAGGCAGGTAAGTTTTCTGTTGTTTTAAACAGCATTTTTTAAAAGTTTGTTTGTTTGTTTGTTTGTTTGGAGAGAAAGAATCCCAAGCAGGCTCTGCACTGTCAACGCAGGGGCTCAACGTGGGGCTTAACCCCATGAACTGTGAGATCATCACAGTTGAGATCAAGAGTTGGATGCGCAAGGGACTAAGCCACCCAGGCGCCCGCCTGGCAGATAAGTCTTTCTGATGTAAACAGTTATCTCTGGTAACAGCTCTCTTCCTGTTACAGGCCCCCTATCTGAACTCTTTGGACAGTTTAGGGAGAGGTAAGCTTTTCCTGAGTCAGCTTACTTTCCTTCAGTTCAAAACAATCTACATGCCCAAGTGGCACACTCTGGGGTTGGGTTTTCTACTCCCCCTCAACTTCTTAAGCCCTCACAATAACGAGTCACGTGACTCTTCTTTGGGAAGGATGTGTGTGTGCGAACATAATTGCCACAGAGGACAAGCAGAATGTTCGAACACAATTGCAACCCATGGTGACTCCATAAAGCGCATTTCAGCTGTCATGCTCAGTTCACATAGAACCACTTCTCACCTGACAAAATGCCTGCTTTTGCTAAATGAATGCTTCATTTCACTTACCACCTATAGGAAACAATGATGGCCATGTGTGGAGGTAACATTTTACATCAAATGGAAATTACAAACCTTTTCTCTGGCATTAGAGGTAGCCTCAGCAGTGATTTCATTCAGTGAAATGTATTTTCTATTGTTTTTTGTTTCTGTTTTTTCCTTCAGTTGATCAGATTAATATATACTTAAAAGTATTTTAAACGATTAGAACATTTGATTTTTTTCCCCCAAGGAACCCGGGGCTGATTTCATATAATTCATGTGGTTTGTACCATGCCTGAATTACATGCAGTGTTCAGTTTCCCCAAGGGATCAGCCTGTGGAAGACTTCCGGGTGTGGCCTTTAGTTACTGAGTGACTGAGGGTTTCTAGGTCTCTTGCTTAAAGAACTCTCCTGGGCCCAGAGGCCAGGACATGCCTGTCATAGCAGGGGGGTTCAGATGTTCTCATTACAGCCTCAGTACTGCCCGGGAACCACAGTGCTACCTCTGCTCCCCCCAGTGTGGAGCACTGGTCCTCCTCAGAGAGGTCCTGAGCTCCAGGACCAGGGGTTCTGAAAGGATGGGGTCTGAAACCAACTACATAATTTTCAAGGCCCAGTACAAAATACAAATATGGGCCCCTCCTCAAAAAATTGTTAAGAAATACAAGGCAGCATCAGTAGAATATTCGACAGTATTCAATCTTCAAGTGCAGGACCCTTCTGACCTTGGTTCCCTATGTGACTATACAGGTCACACACTCAATAAACTGGCCCAGCCACACCTTTGAGCCTTTCTACATGCACTTTAAACATACTGTTTATTTAATGCTCTTAACCCCATTTTATTAATTTTTTAAAATGTTTTATTTATTTTTGAGAGAGCGAGAGAGAGCGTGAGCAGGGGAGGGAGAGAGAGAGACACACACACACAGAATTTCAAGACAGGCTCCAGGCTCTGAGCTAGCTGTCAGCACAGAGCCCAACACCGGGCTTGCACCCACGAACCGTGAGATCATGACCTGAGCCGAAGCCGGACGCTCAACCAACTGAGCCACCCAGGTGCCCCTCTTAACCCCATTTTAATGATGAGAGGTTCTGAGAGGTTAAATAACTTTCCTAAAGTCACACAGCCAATAAGCCTAGAGTCTGGATTCACACTCTGCTTCTGACTGGAAAGTTCCAGCCCAGTTTCTAGGCCAAAGGGTAGGTAATCATTGACATTTAACAAAGTCCATTGTTGGTAAACAATGCCTTTTTGTTCTGGAAGGAAGGGATGGGTTCTTCCCAGATAAGCCTAGACTGCTCGGATCCAGGAAGAACTGCCTAGAGCCCCAGGGCCTCTGCCTCTTAAATATACAGAACTATTTCAAAAGGCTTAAAAATCCTTTCTGACAATTCAACCTGCGATGCTTTAGCATCCCTGGATCTGTCACAGCAGGGCTGCTTCTGGGTGCATTTATACCCCTCACCCCTCCTTGCAAGAAAAATAGCCTTAAGGGGTTTCACAGCTTTCATTTAAGAAAGCTCCACTCCTGGGGCGCCTGGGTGGCTCAGCCAGTTTAACATCTGACTCTTGATTTCAGCTCAGGTCATTATCTCACAGTTTCTAAGTTTGAACCCAGTGTGGGGCTCTTTGATGACAGTGCAGAGCCTGCTTGGGATTCTCCCTCTTTCTCTGCCCACTCGCTCGCTCTCTCTCTCTCTCTCTCTCAAAATAAATAAAATTTTAAAACTTAAAAAAAAAATAGAAAGAAAGAAAAATAAAACTCCACTCCTTCCAGCCTCAGGACCTTATCCATCCCCACCTTGGAGCTGTCGTGTCTCCGGGGTCTCCCAGAGCACACACCTTGGGCCTGCCCTGGAGAAGTGTTTAGCGCCGCAGAGACAAAAGCAGGGGTAGAGGGTGGAAGAGGAGGCTCCTGAAAACTCACTGTAGAGCTGGCCCGGAAGTCCCGAAAAGGGATCTCTTTACCTTCAGTGCCACCTCCGTGAGGCATTAGGGGCTGAATGCTATGGAAGAAGTCCAGGATGTCAAGGACAAGTGGAAGAGAGGCCATGGACACCAGGAGTGCCTCCCTGAGGAGGCAGCTGCCTTCGGTTTGGAACTGATGATGGAGAACCTCTGTCTTATCCCAGGTTTTGCATAAATTAAAAAAAAATCACTGCTTTATTTTTACAGTGGATTTTAAGGTGGCAGAACGTTTTACAGGTTTCTCTTATGGATGCAGTATAATAATTCACAATAGTTTTTAGATCGAATAACCAAACTGAGTATATCTTATTGGAGAAAAGACTGAACATGTTCATATTCACTATTTTTACTTTTGGTTCTACATCAGTCTTAAATTTCTTGCTGGTCCTGGATTCTTGCAGTCATTTATCTTTGTCCAGTCACAATTAAAATGCAGTAAAGGAAGAGAACCCCAGAGGCCACATGAACTGATTGAATAAAAATCTGCCCCACCACAGAATCCCAAGACTGATGCAAAGAATTTCTCCTCACGAACGCTGCCTTCTGCTCTTTGCTCCTGTCTTGTGGTATTGATTAGTGCATAAGATTCTCCTGAATTTGAATATACAGCAAGATGTTCTTTCTCTTGGTGCATCTAGCAAGATGAATGCCAGTGAGAACTTAACATTTTCCAGATGATCTGCTATCAAGAGTAGATCAAGATTCTAAGATGCAGGTCTTGATTTTGTTGCAACAGGATAAAGCGTGCATATCAACCAGCGTAGGCCAGGTTAGGTTGCAATAACACAAAACCCCACATCTTAGTAGCTTTTTTTAAATTAAAAAATTTTTTAAAAAATTTTTAGAGACAGAGAGAGACAAAGCGTGAGTGGGGGGAGGAAACAGAGAGAGAGGGAGACACAGAATCTGAAGCAGGCTTCACCCTGTCAGCACAGAGCCCGATGCAGGGCTCAAGCCCATGAACTGTGTGATCATGACCTGAGCCAATGTCGGATGGTTAACCGGCTGAGCCACCCAGGAGCCCCAACATCTTAGTAGCCTTAAACATCAAAGGTTTATTTTCTACTTTCAATACGTGTCCTTTGTGGGTTGGCAGGATGGCTCTTCCCATCCATCACTCAGGTTTTAGGTTGGGAAAGAAGCCACCATCTTGAAGGTTATCAGTTGTCAAGTCCAAGGGAAAAATGCTCAGGAAGGCCTCACCTGGGCAGTTAACTGCCCACAAATGAACCACACCACTTCTACTCTCTACTCATTGGCCATAACTAGTCGAACGACTCTTTTCAACCACAAGAGGGCCAGGAAGTGCTGGAAGGGGAGAGAACTGGACTTTGGTGGTAAATGGCACTAGTACACATCACTATAGTTTGAGGTTGGAGGACAACAGGGTGAATGTAGAGGGACAGGTACTTTAGGGGGATGGCTGCTGACTCTGCTGGCAATGTGCACTAACACTCCAAACCTCCGCAGGCATCTGAAACCTCAGATAGCTGCAATCATGTATGATCAGCTTCCTCAACAAGCAGGGCTTATCTATAGCAAAGTTCCAAGTCAGAAAGCCCAAGGCTGAGCACTGTTCTCACAAATTTGTACTATTCACTACCCTGATGACCTCTTTGAGCTTGTGTGAGGGGAGCAGGGTGCGGAGGTACGGATTTCAGAGTTATAGGGACCAAGTGCTTCACCCATGTTGAATTCCTGAGATTCAGCACTGTTAGTGAAGATGGGTACCATTACTGCCATCTTCCCCTGGTCACTGATGACCTAACATCACCCAGGAAAAACCTCCTCCTTTGCTCTAAAAGGGAACATTTAAGAGCCATTTGGGTGGCTCAGTTGGTTAAGCATCTGACTTCGGCTCAGGTCATGATCTCACGGTTAGTGAGTTCAAACCCTGCGTCAGGCTCTGTGCTGACAGCTCGGAGCCTGGAGCCTGCTTCAGATTCTGTTTCTCCCCCTTTCTCTCTGCCTCTCCCCTGCTCATGTTCTGTTTCTCTCTCTCTCTCTCTCTCTCTTCAAAAATAAATAAACGTTAAAAGAAAACTTTAAAAGGGAACATTTAAATTAAAGCTTAATCCAGGGACACCTGGCTGGCTCAATTGGTTAATCATCTGACTCTTGATATTGGCTCAGGTCATGATCTCACAGTTCTTGAGTTCAAGCCCCACATTGGGCTCTGTACTGACAGCGTGGAGCCTGCTTGGGATTCTCTCTCTCCCTTTCTCTCTCTCAAGATAAACTTTAAACATTTTTTAAATTAAAGTTTAATCTGATGAATAAATTCAGTAAACCTTCCCTCAATAGGGTATGAGTAATGTACCCCAGTACATGCCTTCTTTCCTTCACTTTGCTTGAATAATGCAGAAGGCTTATATATTTGACTTATATGGTTGTTTTTCTTTTTTTTTTTTAAAGTAAGCTCTATGCCTAATGTGGGTCTTGAACTCACAACTTTTGAGATCAAAAGTCACATTCTCTATCGACATCACAAAAGTCACATGCTCTATTGACTGAGCCAGTCAGGTATCCCTTAAATTATCTTTTCAACAGTTTTTTTAAAAACATAAAATAGCATTGCAAAAAGTAACACATACATAAGCCTTATTAGAATACCATTTTAAATATCTGTTTAGAAGTACTATAACTTATTTGTATAAATTCTCTTCTCAATGGATATTAGATTGCTTTAATACTCATAACAACTTTGGGCTGAATATCTCATGTCTATTTAAAGGGAATCAGAATATGCCACTTTGGCATAAGGATTACTTTGAGTTAAAGAAATTTCAGGACAGATGTAGAAAAGACTCCCTGCCCTCCTCCTTCCTACATAAAAGCAGGATGTAAATTTCCCATGAGAAAGAGTCCTCCCTTTACCAGGAGAGGGAGAGCCAAGGCCAAGGTGAACCTGTACAAACAAATATTACTAATAGCAATCCTTATCTTCCATTAGTTCCATATATATATATATATATATGTATCTCCCACATATATATATCCCATATATATATCCTATATATATGTACAGTTTCCCATAAATTATTACCCTCAGAAGCCTGAACCCCTTTTGTCTTATCACATCTTTCAAATTTATTGCTTTTTTAAAAATTTTTATGTCTTTATTTTATTTTGAGAGACAGAGACAGAGAGTGAGTGGGGGAGGGGCAGAGAGAGAGGGAGACACAGAATCCGAAGCAGGCTCCAGGCTCTGAACTGCCAGCACAGAGCCCGACACGGGGCTCGAACCTACGGACTGTGAGATCATGACCTGAGCCAAAGTCAGACGCCCAACTGACTGAGCCACCCAGGCACCCCATATTGCTTTTTGTTTAAACTGGTATATATATAAGCTCTCTGGCCTAATGGCCTCTTTGGGGTTTTTACTTCATTTCTGTGAGGCCCCCCATATACATATGAAATAAACTTTTCCCTTCTGTTAATCTGTTTTCTGTCAGTTTAGTTTGTAGGGCCTCAGCCATTGAACCTAAGAGAATAGAGGACAAAGTCTTTTTCCTTCCCTACATCATCTTTGTCTACACAACCAGTTATTTCCTTGTACTGAAGTTGCCTGTCACATTTTTTTAATTAAAAAAAAAAAAACTTTTAGGGGCTCCTGGGTGGCTTAGTCGGTTAAGCATCCAACTTCAGCTCAGGTCATGATCTCACGGTTCCTGGGTTCAAGCCCCGCGTCGGGCTCTGTGCTGCCTGCTCAGAGCCTGGAGCCTGTCTTTGGATTCTGTGTCTCCCTCTCAATCTGACCCTCCCCTGCTCATGCTGTCTCTCTCTCTCTCTCTCTCTCTCTCAAAAAATAAAATAAAAACATTAAAAATTTTTAAAAATTTTGTTTTTAATGTTTATTTCTGAGAGAGAGAGACAGAGTGCAAGTGGGGGAGGGGCAGGAGGAGAGGGAGACACAGAATCTGAAGCAGACTCCAGGCTCTGTCCGAGCTATTAGCACAGAGCCTGATGTGGGGCTTAAACCCACGAGCCGTGAGATCATGACCTGAGCCAAAGCCGGACACTTAATCGACTGAGCCACTCAGGCACCCCCTCATTTTTGACATGGATACTTATTGTCAAAGTGTACTTAAAAAGACTATAGGCATGTTCATACCTACTATCAAGGTATGTCTATGCATTCTTATGAGCCTAATTGTTTTCTTAAACCTAAATCCCACTGCTTAATGAAGGCCCCTACCTCTTGTCACCACCATTTCTTTTCCTTTTGTGAAATTCTTTCTACTTTGGGTCTGCAGCACTTTGCAGCTGAGTACTTCACTGTTCTTTTGTTAATTTGTTAAAAAAATAAGTAAAGAAAGAAAGTGGGGGTGGGAGAAAAAAATAACAAATTCCAGCTTTTATTAGTGCCTATGCAAGGCAGTAGAGATGCAAATATAAATTAGACCAAGTCACCACCTTCCAAGAACTCAGAGTTCCAGTGGGCATTTAAACCTTGCTGTTAAATACATCTTGTGAGTAGTGGGAGGGGGATTTAAAAAATGGGTATAATTAGTCTCCTGCTTACAGTCTGACAGAAGAGCACTGGCATAGTAAGTGGTATCTGTTCATGAGTCTCTGGCAGTAAATGAGAGAGGCGCTCAAATATATATTCCCGCCAGTAGTTGGGGACTGCAATTATGAAAGCAGAGTAAAATTCTCAACTCAAAGTACTATTTCTTACTCATCCCAGTAGTTATAGCATTTGACCTACATAGAAGGTCAGGGAATGTCTGTAGAATGACGGAAGAATGAATAAGTGCATGCTGAATAAAGACTGCTTACTATCAGCAAGAAAAAACTGAAATTTTAAGCATTGACAACTCAGATTCTCCTGAAGGTGCCTTTGTTTTGATGACGGAGTGGGGAGGTTTGGGAGAGGGTGATAGGGAATAAAAGTTCCTCTATTATAAAGGGAAAGAAAAATCCATGGAGACAGCTGGTAAGTGAGTACGAGGAGTTCCTGAGAGCAGAGCATGGTTTGGAGACCTATGGAAAGATGTGGCAGCTGCAAAAGGGAGCAGGTAGGGGGCAAATATGTTTTAAGATTTTTAGAGAGTCTGCTGTGTGATTTGTGATGTAACTCCCTCCCCAATCTCCCCAAGAAAATATCAGTTTTAAAAAATGTACTCTTCTGTGTCTTTGGAGTCTGGTCAGAACATGTCTTTCGAATCTGGGAAGGCATCAAGTCAGGCTCAAGGATGGACACAGAAGAGAGTAAGGGAGGCCCACGGTCCCTCGTGTTTACACGCAGCTTGTGTGCTAAAGGATCACGCAATTGAGTCTGAGCTGTTACTTGGCTGGCCAAGGAGGAGAGGGGCGAACACAAAGAGTTGTTGTGGGTTTATAGAGGTGGGGAGGAGCCGGGATGATTTAATCTGGCTCCAGAAGGGGTGAATTGTGGGGAAGTTGTAATTCTCAGTCCCTCTGCTCAGTCCAGTGCCGGGCACCTAACAGGAGCAAGGAATGTATTTGCTGACTGATGGGATCCTACGGGATAAAAGGAAGGGACGCTTAAGGCAATTGGTGAGTCAGAGATTATTGCCCCCATTGCAGAGATGAAAGCATTAAGGCCTGAAGGTGACTCCATTCAAGTCTCCTAAAAGTCAGAGCGGAGAAAATGCCTTAGTCCCCACTCGCACTAACCCCACACCCCCTCCCACTGCAGCTCGCTCCCGGCAGCACCCCAACCCCGCCCCTCTCACCCCACACTTCCTGATTTCGCTCCGCCCACCCGCGAGTACTTCCGGTCTCTGGCACCGGAAGCCGCGACCCAGAGCAGTGGGGCGGTAAGTCGACTGTGTGAGGACCCACGGAAGCCATCCTTGGGCGGGGCAGTGGCAGGTCCAGGTGGTGGCGGGCACTTATTTCTGGGGTCACTACCGGACGTCACGCGGCAGCGAAGTTCCCTCGGAAACATCTGAGGCGCAGGCCTCAGGATGACATTACTTCCGGAGCATGTGCGGGCAGCAATGCCGGAAGTGGCTCCAGCCCCACTAGGTGCCGAGGAGGAGTCAAGGAGGGTGTTGGTGTTTCCGGGTTTCTCTCTGGAGTACCTGGGAATTTTAGGAGAGAGGGGGTCTGAGTAAAGAGTAGCTGGTAGCAAATAAAAATACAGGACGTCCAGTTAAAATTGAATTTCAGATAGGTAACAATTTTTTAGTGTAGGTATGCCTCAGATATTGTATGGAACATACTTATATTTTAAAAATTTCTTCTTGAGGGGCACCTGGGTGGCTCTGTCAGTTAAGTGTGGGACTCGATTTCAGCTCAGGTCACTCTTGATTTCAGCTCAGGTCATGATATCAGGTTGGTGAGATTGAGTTCCCTGGTCAGGCTCCTGCTGATAGTGCAGAACCTGCTTACCATTCTCTCTCTCTCTCTCTCTCTCTCTCGCTCGCTCTCTTTCTCTCTCTGCCCCTCCCCTGCTCATTCTTTCTTTCTCTCTCTTTCTCAAAAAAAAAAAAAAGATAAAAATTCCTAACTTATTTGAAATTCAAATACATCTTATATTTTAACTGGCAACCTTTGCTTTGAACATCCCTCTCCCGCTCCCTCCCCTGAGCTCTAATGTGACAAGGCTGGAATCCTCTAGGCCTGTGTCCATCTGGGAAAGAGGTACAAGTTCATGCAGGCTGTCAAGCTATTGCTAGATTCTAAGCTGCTTTTAGTTCCTAGCCTAATGGGCCAGCCCCAGGGGCTTCCTGGAAAAAGTTGAGCCCATTTTTCGGAGTCCCTATGGCAGCCTCCTCTGTGTTCCCTTTCATGCTGGAATCAGGCAGCATTGGTCTTATGGGAAAGCTGAGAACCATGCTGGCTAAGTGGCTGAAGGCTACACATTGATAGATTTTTTGAGTTTGGGATACAGGAGGGCTCAGGTTTTCTGTGTTAACAGTGGGCAGCTTCAGAGAGACCAAGGATGTCAAGGGGAGAGCGTTAATCTTCTTATCCCACCTGTCATTTTGTATGTGAGGCCCAGTGAGAGAAAAGGAACTGTCTCTTTGGTAGAGCTGAAGCCTGATTCCCAGCCTCCTTCCCCTGCTCTGTGCATACTTGCTGCTGCAGTCAGCTGGCAGCATTTATGGCGGGCATTGTTAAAGCAGATGCCTTTTTTAGAGATGAGCTCTTTGGGGGCTTTATTGTCCCTGAATTCCTTTACCCCCTGATCTTCACCCCAAGGCTTCTGTAGTCTTTACCTTGCCCAATGGGGAAAATGACTATTTGGCCTCAGCTTTGGAAGCCTGACCTTTCCTACTCTAGATACTCAGCTCTCACTCCTGTGGGTGGTGTGATCCAAGACTTGCCTTGTTAGGTCAGAGCAAAAGGCATGTTCTTGGCAGGGGTGGATCTGGCTAGCCAAGTAGGTGGAAGGGTGTCCTTTTCTGTCCTGCAGCAGGGGCCCCAAGGTATATGGTCTTAATGTGGTGTCTAGGGACTTATCTGAGGTTCCACCATGAGCCAGTCTTTGCTGCCATTTCTCACTTGAACCCAAACCTTTTGCTGGACTGGCCTTGAGCATTGAGATTCCTTAGGCTGTGTGTCCTGAGGATGTGCTCTGGGTCTGCCTGTCAGTGTTCCTGTGAGCCTACAGCCTCCCTGCTCAGACCTAGCCTTCCCAGGCTCCCCAGCCCAGATCCACGAGCTAATGAAATAGAGCAGGCTGCAGGTCATCGGGCTCAGGGTCAGTTGGTGGGACAGCCAGCAGCCTCCTGGCAAGAGAAGTGGTAAAGAGGCGAGGAAGGAGTGCCAGAAAGGGGTGTTGCCCCTGGATGAGGGCTCAGAAGTGCAGGGGGTGGAAAAGGGGTGGTGCGGGAGCCCAATGAGAGGAATTGCTCCCTCTGTGAATGATTAACTCTCAGCCGAAGCGGGTGGCCTAGGCGAGGGCTCAGCTAACAGGACCTTTAGACTCAGGGCAGAGTGTCCAGAGAGCCAGAGTATATCCTGCAGAAGAGAAGGACATGGTAGGTGGCAGGCTTGGGCTCTGAGAACTAGAGTTAGATCAGGCAGCTGAGGGCCTCAGAAAGTCTTGGACTGGCAGATGGTCTAGCAGCCACTGTGGGGTCCAGCAGCCCCAAGCCCTCAGAAAGGTGGCTAGGGGCGGGGAGGGGCTGAGTCTGGTCTTGCAGCAGCCTTACTAGTGCTTTCTTCCCTCTAGGCAGCCATGGGTGCCAAGTGGTGCTGAGAGCAGTGGGGCATGGCTGCAGTCCTGCAGGTCCTGCCCCGCTTGGCCCGAGCCCCCTTGCGCCCACTCCTCTCAGGGGGCGCGGTGGTCCGGCTGGCCAGTGGCATGGCCCTCGCAGAGCAGGCGCAGCAGCTGTTTGAGAGCGCTGTGGGTGCCGTGCTTCCAGGCCCCATGCTGCACCGGGCACTGTTCTTGGATCCTGGCGGTGGGCAGCTGAAGGTGCGGGACCGGAGCTTTCAGCTGCGTCAAAACCTCTACCTGGTGGGCTTTGGCAAGGCTGTGCTGGGCATGGCAGCTGCAGCGGAGGAGCTACTGGGCCAGCATCTCGTGCAGGGTGTGATCAGCGTTCCCAAGGGGATCCGTGCTGCCATGGAGCACGCTGGCAAGCAGTAAGGAGCCTTGGGGGCTGCTGCCCACTGTCCATCGGGCGGGGAAGCTAGGCCCAGACTCAGGCTCCATTGGGCCTCCCTCTCTCACCAGCATTCCTTTCCTTCTGGGTCTGATCCTGGGTCCAGGATGGGTGCCACTTGGTATCCTTCACCTGTATAGCTGGGAAATCAGGTGGAAGGAGAGGAGCCCTCCCCATCTCTTGCTGTCTGTTCTCTGTCTTTTCAGGGAAATGCTGCTGAAGCCACACAGCCGGGTCCAGGTATTCGAGGGCGCAGAGGACAACCTCCCAGACCGTGATGCACTCCGGGCCGCACTGGCCATCCGGCAGCTGGCCGAAACCCTCACGGCTGACGATCTACTGCTTGTGCTCATCTCAGGTGTGGGTGCCAGATTGGTTCATTCGGGACAGTTTGGGGGATGGTGGTGGTGGTTCCAAATACCAGGACTGTGAGAGATGGTTGGTCTGAGCCCTCGGGGTCACAGAACAAGGGAGGAAGTAAGGAACCTGCATGACTGACCCCCGGGTGGCCCTGGGCATTGTATTTGGCCTCCCAGGAGCTGAGGGGTCCTCCCCTGACTGACCTTGTTGGGTGACCATGAGAGGGCATGTAGGGAACATCTAAGCAGGGTGTCACAGGGAAAATGTCCCTGCTGTTGCTGCTGTCTGTGCCAATGTGATCTGGGGCTGGAACCCAGGTCTCTAGCCCCCACGGAGCCCCTCCTTGGTCTCACCATCTCCTCCTGGTCTGCCCCCTATTCCAAGCTCTTAAGGAATAGTTCTTCCAGTGCCTGCTGGGACCTAGGCTACTCTAAGGCAGGGCACAGCCTCAGGGGTCCAGGGTGTGGGTGACTGTACACACGGTCACTGCATGTCCACACGGGGGCACCCTAACCCCACCTCTCCAGCATCTCCTTCCCTAATGTGGGCACTGCCTGCCTGCTGCCCTAAGTGGGGAGGTTCCTTTGCAGTTCTATCCCCCTGCCCAATTTCTTCACTGTCTCTGCAGGTGGGGGCTCAGCCTTGCTGCCGGCCCCTATCCCACCCGTCACACTGGAGGAAAAGCAGACACTCACCAAATTGCTGGCAGCCCGCGGAGCCAACATCCAGGAACTAAATACAATCCGGAAGGCCTTGTCCCAGCTCAAGGGTGGGGGGCTGGCTCAGGCTGCCTACCCTGCCCAGGTACATGGGTTGCTTCTACCCCAGGCAGCCCTGGGCTGGAGGAGCCTGGCCCACATGCACTGGGGAGATGAAAACCTAGAACAGGGCTTGGTGTGGGAGTCCACAGGGCTAGCTGAGAGGGACCTCAGAGAGGATTTGGGGTGGGTGGGCCAAATGGCCACATGTTCTGCAAACCCTCTTGAGGGGGGTTAGAAGTGGATGAGAAAATGCACTGGACAGTGTGAGGGTGTGTGGATACATGGTGGGGGTGTGTGTGGCAGTTTGTCCTCCATGGCTGTGTCATGAGGGCCGGGAGGGACTGAGCCTTGCTTCTGCGACCCCACCCCAGGTGGTGAGCCTGATTCTGTCAGACGTGGTGGGGGACCCTGTGGAGGTGATTGCCAGCGGCCCCACTGTGGCCAGCGTCCACAACGTGCAAGATTGCCTGCACATCCTCAATTGCTACGGCCTTCGTGCTGCCCTGCCGCGTTCCGTGAAGACTGTGCTGGCTCAGGCTGACTCTGACCCTCGTGGGCCACACACCTGTGGTCACGTGCTCAACGTGATCATTGGCTCCAACACACTGGCGCTGGCCGAGGCCCAGCGGCAGGCTGAGGCGCTGGGATACCGGGCCGTGGTGCTGAGTGCAGCCATGCAGGGCAATGTGAAAAGTATAGCCCGGTTCTACGGGTTGCTCGCCCACGTGGCTGGAGCCCACCTCACTCCGGCTGGGGCTGGATCCTCTGCAGAGGAGGATGAACAACTCTGGGAGCTGGCAGCCGAGCTCCACCTCCCAGACCTGCAGCTGAAGGAGGCTCTGGAGGCTGTGGTGGGGGCTGGGGGCCCTGTCTGCCTGCTGGCTGGTGGCGAGCCCACAGTGCAATTGCAGGGCTCGGGAAAGGGTGGCCGGAACCAGGAACTGGCCCTGCGTGTTGGAGTCGAGCTGGGACGACGGCCACTGGGGCCTCTAGATGTGCTGTTTTTGAGTGGTGGCACCGATGGGCAGGATGGGCCCACAGAGGCAGCCGGGGCCTGGGTCATGCCTGAGCTGGCCAGTCAGGCTGCCGCTGAGGGCCTGGACGTGGCCACCTTCCTATCCCACAATGACTCACATACCTTCTTCTGTTGCTTTCGTGGTGGGGCACACCTACTGCACACAGGGCTTACTGGCACCAATGTCATGGACATCCACCTTCTGTTCCTGAGGCAGTGGTGATGGTGTAGGTCGTGTTTTTGGAGTACAGAGGCCTACAGGGCAGCATCCTGGGGCTGACCAGGGTTGGTCCCCGAGGCCTCACCAGGCCTTGGTTGGCCCTTACACCTCACACCCATGGCCTCTGCTCTGTGTTCATTCCTCCAACCAGACTGGCAGATGGACGCTCTCTTCCCCCTTCTTTCTGCCATGACAGACAGCAGGTACCTCTGAGGACCGGGATGAGCCCCTTGGCCAGTTTGCTGTTCCCAGTCTTCTCCCCCCACCCCAGCAGTCTCTCTGCTGAGCTCTTGAGTGTTTTTCCTGTGGGGTGAAGCAAGAAGGACTGCAAATAAAAAGAACCACACTATGGGTTCTCCATGTGTTTTCCCTCCAAGCGAAGACTCACACAGCTGCTGGGAAGGGGAATGGGGTCAGGCTGCAGCCCTGGCGGTAAGACCCTATAGGAGTTCCCCACACTCCTCTCTGCAGTGTACGCTCAGCACTTGTTTCACTTAAACAGGAGCCTAGGAAGGTTGAGCCTGGCTTCTGACACACTCAATGGGGGCAAGCAGAGACCCCAGGAAGGACAGGCCTAAGGACTGCTGACTGTGGGGTCCAGGAGCAACTGGCTACCTATTCAACTGTGACTCCCCTGTGGCATCCGTGTTGGGATCTCCAGGCTTTGCTGTGTGCCTTGCTGGGTGGATGCTTACTACCCACTAAGGCTGCCCTTCCCTTCTGTACTTGGACAGCCCTTAGGCACCCACCACACCTTCTTTGGTTGATCTGCCCTTTGTTTATCCATGGGATGCTGGACCTTGTTTCCTTGTGTCACGCCCGTTTTCCCAGGCTGAACATCCCAGTTCCTTTAGCTGCTCCTCTGGGACATAGTCCAGTTCCTAGGGCCAGCCTTGCAGTGGTGGTCTCCAGCGCTGAGATGGGGGGTCAGAATACTGATGGGATCCATCAGTCACCTGCCCGTTCTGTTACAGCTGGCCAGGGAAGAGGTCAGTGGGGGTTGGGAGAGCAGCAGAGGAAAGGTTCCCTTGGCTAGGCTAGTAGCTACTTCTCTTTGGGCCCCCTTGTTCAGGAGCCGAGCCTTCCGCTGGCCGCCCCCGCCGTGCGCCACGGCTCCAATCCCTATATGAATGAGCAGTAGAATCACATAGGAATAAAAAGCCATAGAGAACAGCGAGGCCTGGGGCTGCTCCTGCTGGCCCCCTCGTCCACCCCTGCTATCCCCTTCTCTCTGAGGGTGTGAGGGGCTCTGGACCAAGGCTGGCATGCTCTCCCCCTGGGGAGAGCCTCCCTTACCCACTTGGACTCTGGACAGGCCGGCTTGCAGTCTGTTCATGACTTGGGGACAAGGTGAAGTGAACAATATGAGCCAGGCTCTGGAAGCCAGGGAGGCTTAGGGAAGAGGGGAGTTTGCACCCCTCTTTGATGCAGGGTACCACTTCCTTTCCTTCTGTATTGGCATGGAGTTCCCACTGTCGGGGGGCAGTCATAGTGTAGGGAATATTGTCCCCACATGGCAGTGCCTATGCCCTGTTGCTCCTCTGGCAACCTCTAGATCTGCCCTGTCCATGTCTGTCTTTGCCCATGCAGACATGACTGTTAGTGCTGGATGTCCAGTTCCAGACAAGAGTGGGGTAGGAGGGCAGGGCCTGAGGCGCAGTACTTGTCTGCCATGTCCACGTGTGTGTGTATGTGCGCGTGCGTGTAGTGGCATATGAGCACACAGGTGTGGGTGGCTGGGGATAGGTGTGCAGCTGCTCGCACACTAGGTCTCTTGCATGCCCTGCTGAGGGTTTTGGGTGTGGGTGGGGTCTCACCAGAGGTCTCCCTGTGCTGCTTTGTCCTTTGCCCTATACCTATGTTTGTGGGTGTTGGGAGGCCAGGGGCTGGATTGGGCCTGACCCATTAGATTTGCTCATTTGGCATCCCCAAGATGAGAAAAGATCTACTTGGCCTCAATCTAGATGCAAATATGAGATAAACGCTGTATGGTGAGTGTTCAATAGGATTAACTATTTGCTCCATAAATTTCAGTTATGGGTCATAATTGCTCCCATCCTGTGGTTCTTGGCTTCTCTCAGTCCTGGCTCAGGTTCCTCTTGCCCTTGTGCCTGCCTCATTTCCATTCCCAGCTGGAGGCTTTTGCCATGTAGGGTGCTCCCCCTCCCCCACTGCTGCTACCTTTACAGGCCCTTTCATTCTCTGTACTTGGCATGAACTGAAAACAGCTGGGCAGTACACCTGGACAGCCCTTAGGTGTCAGCTAACCCAAATTCCTTTGTTTTATAGCTGGAGAAACAGAGAGGGGAGGTGGCTTGTCTGGGGCTGCACAGCAAATCTGGTACAGAACCAGAAGGAGAGTCTGGTCAGGACCTGCTTGCCCACTCACTGGGGCTCAGAGACCCTGGGGCCCAGAGAGAGCTCAGCCAGAGTCAGGGATCCACTCTTGCTTCCCTGCTGCCCTTCAAGGGCTTGGGGGATGGTGACATCCCTTGGGAACCATAAGACAGATTTGTCAGTCCCTTATTGGTGCAGAGTCCACATTCCATCGCAGATACGATTTGGTAGAAAACCACATGCAGTTGAATGATGGACTTCTACACAGGTGTGTGTCTACATCCGTGTGCATATCCTTATATGTGTGTGGGGGGACACGTGTGGGCATGTGTGTGTCCAGCTCAACCCACAGCCAGTCCCTGGGCGGGCCTCTGGGTCATGCTTGCTCCACCCCAGGGTAGGACACAGTTTGGTGTAGTTACCTACTGGACATCTAGTCAAGCAAGTGGGGCAAGGAGGCCATAAAGGCCGGCAGAGGCCAACTGCCAAAGGGCCTTGTGTGCCTGGCTGAGAGGTCGGACTTCACATTGACAGTGGTGGCAAGTGTCATGGGGATTTTGGCAAGGAGCGATGCCGGGAGGCTGTTTCATGACAGACACTGAGGCCTTCCTCACTGCAGAGGTGGGGGATGCTGGGGGATGCCCCAAGAGGTGAAGGAGGTGCCGCAGGTGAGGGAGAGGTGCATCCTCTCAGTAAGGCCTTGGTGCTCACTGACAGGCCCTCTGGCACTGGACTGGCACTCACAGGGGGTGGTATTTGAATTTTAAATGGCTTCTGGGGTGTTGCGCCCTGAGAGGTCACAGAACCAATGTGCGGTGGCGTGGGGGGGAGGGCGGTCAGCTGAGGCTAGGGTAAGCTGACCCAGCCTGGGAGAGAGCCCCCTCGTGTCTCAGAAAAAAATGGACAAGTCAGCCTGATCCCTCTGGATCTGGAGCATGTGTGAGGGACATGATGAGGCCCAGATTGGGGTGGGGAAGACCTGACTTCATTGCAGGCTAGGAGTCGCTAGCTGAGTGAGAGAATTTGGGGTGTGCTAGGGGAGGGTGAGGTGTGTAGGGGTGGAGGAAACTGACACACCACTCAGGGTGAAGCCAATGGCTTAGGCAGGCCAGTGCATGAGAGTGGGCTCACGGGTCTGTGGTGAGCTGAGTCCAGGCCAGGAAGAGTGGGCTTTCTACCTGAGACAGGGATGTCTGGGGGTTGACTGCTCCCCGGGTAATCACTGGGGCCAGTCCTGAGGCTTTGCTCTCCCACTCCCCCTGGCTGGGGCTGCCCTTGGGCCTGTAGAGGCTGGATGGGTTGGGTTGTGGAGGAACACCTGGGCCCTTGAGACTTGATGCCCATAGCTCTGATTCCACCTCTCTGTACATGTTGGTCCATGTGGGGTTGTTGTGTGCTCAGATGAGGAGGCTCTGGCTAGGGAAGAGGGTGAGGGAGAGTTAGCCCCTAGAAGCAAGTACCCCATCTGATCAGTCCTAGGGGGACAAATACCACTGGCAGCTCTGTCTTACGGGTCACTACCCCCCACAATCTTGTCCACTGCTGACTCCTTGAGGGTTCAGGGAGCTGTAGACCCTGGCCCTGCCCTGGCCAGATAGCCAGAGGCTGGCCCCCCACGATGCACCCTACTGGGGAGATCCACCCTCTGGTCCCTGCATACTCCCAACCTTTCCTGCCCCTCCTCTGGCAGCCAGCAGAGCCACCCTGCTAGCCTCTTTGGAAAAGTGTGAGCAGCACACTCAGTCCCCAAGTAGCTCCGCCTTTTCATCCCTAGCTCCAGCTGAGAAGGGGGCGGGGTTCCGGCACTGGCTTCTGCCCCTTCCATCCACTCCCACCCACCTGCCCAGCTTCAGGGTCTCTGGATCTCCTGGTAGGTAGCCCTGGGTCATCTCCAATAATTGCACTTGTAGCCTCACGCAAGAACCAGGGCTCTGTCTCCACCTAGTCTCTTCCTCCCCCTGCCCCCCACTTTCCTCCCTGTCCAGTTGGGGAAGCTGACCACAGGAACATCTCTGGGCTCTGCCCTGAATCCCCCCTGCTCGCTACTGTGGGTAAAGCCATCCTGGGGATCCTATTTTGAGGGAGCTGGTCAGAGACCCCTAGCAGAGAGAGAAGTGCCCCTCCCCACATGTGCCTCTGTGGGTCTGGTGGTCAGGAGCTTGATGTGAAAACAGCCAGGCTGTGGCAGCAGGCAGACCTCTCCTTCTCTGTCCACACCCCCGACCTGGGCAGTGGGAGCAGCCCAGCACATCCCTGACCAGCAACCAAAACCCCAGCAGGGACAGGCACTTCAAGGGTCACAGTCCTGTGGGCAACCTTGCAGCCACAGCCCTGCCAGAGGCAGGGTTCAGAGCCCCGGGCTCCAGGACCGGACATACACTCGAACCTTTAGGAGTGGCTACTCTGGGCAGACCAGCCCCTGCCCACCCAGTCAGGCCCCCCCTGTGGGTCCCCCTCAGTCCAAGGCCACCCGCAGAAGCCAGGCACCAGGGCAGGGACAGAGCCTGCCCGCTCCCGAGCAGCTTTGCCCCCGGCAGCCAATTGGCTGCCCCTCTGCCCTCGGCTCCTGCTGACCGCCAGGGCATCAGGCACTCCAAGTGCTGTGCCCGCTGCCCCGGGCCGGGAGGCACTGCGCCGGACTGCCCGTGTCCCCACCTGCCCGCCCCCGAAAGCTCCGGCTGCCGCGCCCGGAGTCCCGGCTCCCCGCTCACCTCGGTGGCGCTGTCTCCGCACCAGAGGCACTGCAGTGTGGGAACTGTCCCGAGGAGCCAGTTCTCCGCTGAAACAAAGAGGTGGGGGAGAGAGAGGGGGGCAGCGGGAGAGGGAGAGGGTGAGTGAGCGGGAAGGAGCGGAGGCTGGAGGGGAAGAGAGAAGGGAGAGGGTGAGGGAGGAGACAGGAGGGAGGGGAACGCAGGGAGATCGCGCCTGACTCCCGGGACTGTAGGGCCAGGCGCTGAGGGGAGAGGAAGTGGGGAGGAGACCGGGAGGGGAGAGATTGTTCGAGGGGCCGCGCAGTGAGGGGCGTGGGCCAGAGAGGGAGCCGGGTGACAGGCAGGACTGCGGGGCCGGCTGCGGGCTGGGGGCTGGGCTGGTGGGGTGGGCAGGGGGCCCCACCCGTCGTCTGCCTGCTCTGGCACTTGGGTGGGCAAAGGCCACGAAGGGGAATGGGAGGGAGAGGTGGGCCGACAGGCGGGGGCTAAGGGGCTGGGCTGGTGGGTGGGCTGGCTGGGAGGACGGGGCCAGGGACAAAGGCGGGAGAAGAACAAAGGTGTCCGAGTGGAAGAATCAGCCCCTGCTGACCTCTGGGTGCCGCAGTCCTGAGCGTCCTGGACAGAGTCTCCTGAATGGAGGGCAGGTCCACTCTGGGGCGGTCCTGGCTCTGAAGTGGCAGCCTGAGGTCAAGGGAAGAGGGGATGGGCTATGAGAGTGGGCAGGGCCCCTTCCTTCTGAGAGAGGTCGGAAGACGCTGGCTGCAGGGACTGACCACATCAGGATGCCCGGGTAGCTGTCTTTTTGGGGGAGGGGATGGTTGATGGAGTCTGAAGCTTGGCCTGAGAGCTGGGTGGGGCAAGTCCCCTTTCAGGGAAAAGCATCTGGGATTTGGGGGATATGGGGGAGGTGGAGGGGTGATGGGCACCGTGGGGAAGGGGAGGGATGGGGATGAAGGGAGTGGGGAGCTGGGGACAGTTCGGGGATGAGGCCCGGCAGAGGCCCGGCAGGTCCATAGCTCTGCCCCTCAACAAGGCCCATCAGCAGCAGAGGCCTCCCTCTGCACACCCCATAGTTCTGCCTGAGATGGGATAGGATAATGAGCCACTTCCCTTCTGTGTCTAAGCACTGTCGCGACAGGCAAGCCAGTATGGGCTGCTCAGGCACAAGTCTGTGTTAGTGCCGTGGGGGGGGTGGGTAGGGGAGGCAGGCTGGCCTTGACCAGAGCTGTCCCATCCCTCTCTGTCCCTGGGCACAGTGCCCTGGGCTGGCCCAGTCTCCTTTCATGCCCAGAGCCACAAAATGCCCTCCTAAGCCTTCTGACCAAAAGGAAGTTCCTCTTCTTGTCCCACTGGAGACTCCTTATAGAAATTCCAAAGCACCTTCATTCTCTGGAAAGTAGGAGAAGGGGACGGAGCCGTGGGCTGGCCTTAAACTATGACAGGGAGAGAGGAAGACACTCAGCTCCCCATCCCACCCTGCACAGAAAGGGTGAGAGTTAGATGCCCCTTAGACTCTGCATAGCCCTACTCCCTACGACCTCAGGGAGGCCCGCCTGGCTCCACCAAGCAGGGCCACATCGACCCAGCTCCAACTGGTCTAGCTACATCTTCCAGTAGCCTGCAACCTAGAGAAAGGAAAGAACCTTCCTCCCTCCTTTCCCTCTCTCCCTCCCTTCCATCCTTTGTTGTCTCCTTTCACTTTGTATTTAGAAATAATTTCAAACTTACAGGGAAGTTGTCAAAATAAGAATAGCCTAAGACGCATATACCCTTTTTGGCCATATGCAACTATTGTAATATTTTGCTTCACTTGCTTTCTCTATGTATTTGTGTGTGTGTGTGTGTGTGTGTGTGTGTGTGTAAGAGAGAGGGAGAGAGATATATATATATAATTTTTTTCCTGAGCCATTTGAGAGTAAGTTACAGGCATGATGGCTGAAAGGATGGTTTCCTATCTGTTTCTGTCTTCTGGAGCCAGCCTGAGGAAGCTCAGGCCACACTGTGTGGAATGAATGAAGGTCTGGGACAGGCAAGGGATGAGCGGACATCACCTACTAGGAGCTCGAGGCCTGGGGAGCTGGAGGGCCTAGCCCAGTGCCAAGGCCTTGAATTCTTGCTTTTGGACCCTCCCCACAGCCCTGTGAGGGACAGGGCAGGGATAGGAGCCCCCTCTTTATAGCTGGTCCATGCTGATTGACTTAGAGAGGGCAAATGGGGGCTCTGGTCATGTGATAGTCACAGGGCTGGCATTTCTTCTGTCCCCCAGTGCCCTCAAATGGGTTGGAGTTCCATATGGAGGCTGTCCTTCAGATGACTTCTCTCTTATCCCTCCTAACCCCCATCTGAAGGTTATGGTTAAGTGTGGCATTTAAAAATCACACGGTGAGGGGCGCCTGGGTGCCTCAGTCAGTTAAGCATCTGATGCTTGATTTCAGCTCAGGTCATGATCTTACAAGTTTGGTTCATGAGTTCAAGCCCTGCGTCAGGCTCTGTACTCATGGGGCCCACTTGGAATTATCTTTCTCCCTCCCTCTCTGCCCCTCCTCCATTTGTTCTCTTGTTCTCTTTCTCTCTCTCAAAATAAATAAGTAAACTTAAAAAAAAAAAATCACATGGTGAAGGAAGCCTGGCTGGCTCAGTTGGTGGAGCATGTGACTCCTGTTCTCGGGGTCATGAGTTCAAGCCTAATGCTGGGTGTAGACCTTACTTAAAAAAACAACAACTAAAACCTCCTGTATCGAGTAAAATAAAATGAAATGACAGTCATAATAATAAACTTATAAATTTGGGGGGGAAATCACATGATGAAAGGTGATCTGAGCTCTGAAGCCCTGATTTCCTCTCCCTTATAGGTCAATTCCTCTTCCTCCAGGAAGCCCTCCAGACTGCCTTAGATCTTCCCACCTCACATGACTTCTGGGGGATGCCAGCCCAGTTTGTTCCTTTACTGGTTCACACTAGTGCTATATCAGGGCCTAGGGCTTTGCTCTGTCATCAGCCTTTCTCCCTCCTGCTGCCCCAGGCCAGGCATATAACTGATGTTCCATAGATGGATGGCAGTGGTATGGTTAGCTCTGCCAGGACATTGATTCTCTCTGATGCCCCTGTGCCCACTGTCTGAGGGTCCACAGGCTCTGGGCTGGCTGAGGTGGTGGTGGGGTTGGGCAAGGGGATCTCTGAGAGAGGAGAATGGCTCGTTCCAGGCAAAGCCTCTCAGGGCAACGGCAGGTCTCCAGCTTGGGTCTCTGGCCACCGATTGTGCTTCTTCCCCTGGAGCATGGGCAAGCCTGTCTGGGGTGGAGGCTGAGGGTCCTCCCCAAACCCTTGGGTGATTGCAGGACCTGCAGAACCAAGGGAGGAAATGCATCCCCTACATCTGATACCCCCCCATCCCGGCCCTCCCGTGTGAAAGCCCAGGGTACACTGGCTTCCTCTCCCCCTGCCCATCCCCCAAAGAGATTTCTGCCAATTAGCACATACAGTATTTACTTAATTAGGGTAATGACATAATTAGTGTAAGTTGGGCTCCATCACATGGCTTCAACATGCAATTAGGAGCCGTCAGCGGGAGGCGACATTGTGGAAAAGCTCATTCAATTTTGGTTCCAGCATGGAGGCCAGAGCAGCTGCCTCTGCTTGGGAGGCAGGCAGGCAGCAGCCACTGCGTGTGGTGGGTGACTGCAGGCAGCCACAGACAGCATAGGACAGGAGAGTCAGCGGGGGGCAGAAAGGCAGTTGCCAGGGCTGAGGGAGTCCCTGACTGACGCTGCCTCTCCCATCGCTTATGGGTGCTGCCACCCCCATAACTCCAGGGCAGGGCGGTGGCTCTGGCTTGGCTGGAGTGACTGAGACTGGGAGCTTGAGCACTTCAGGCCCCCCTGCCCCTAAGATGCCACCGTTAGGAGGATGTGTCTTCTCTCTTCAGGGCTTTGCTGCTCACAAGAGCCACCATCTCATATCCACTGGCCTGGTGGCTGCTCATGGTGGTCCTGTGAGGCCACAGACTGGAAGGACTGTAATGACTACTATTATCCTCATTGGACTAGTAGGGAAACTGAGGCTCAGAGCAAGGGAGGTGGTAGAGCCAGCTGATCATGGCAGCACTGACCCTAAGAGGCAGCCCAACATGGCTGGTGATTTCTCGAGCCCAGGCAGATCACCCTCAGCCTCAGGGAGGTCTCCTGCTCCATTGGCTCCCCACACCCCTGGTCCCTCAGCCTCCCCTCCCTTCCACAAAGCTGGGAGGCAGGGAGACCATCCATGGCTTCTGTTCCCCTCAGTGAGCCTCCCAGCTTTCCTAGGCGGTGGGAGCAGGGAAGTGAGGGAAGATGGGAAGCAGTGCCACCATTGTGCCAGTGGGGAAACTGAGGCTCCGGGCCTTCAAGAGGAACCTAAATCAGGCCTCAGCAAACCTACTCCCTGCCTGGCTGAGTCTCCTGGGCTATCCTCTCCCTTAGGCATCAGTTTCCCCGTGTGAAAGGAGAGAGTCTATGACCCATGGTCTCACACATCCTGGGACTGTCCAGAACCCCTGGGGAGGTGGGGCCCACCTTGACATTGTTTTAAACTCCCTCTAAATTATGTCATCATTGCTGTCCCTCCCCTGTATGTCCCACCTGGGCCCGGCCTAGTGGTCAGGGCCCCTGGGGAGACAGCTCTGACTGGCAATTCTGTCTGTTCCAGACTGGGCTTCCTGCCCTTCTGAACTGGGGAATCCCTGTCTCCTGTCGGGGAGGCCTCGGCTCTGGGGGCCATCTTAGACTCTCCCACTCAGTGGTGCCCCATCTTATAGGTGATACCCCCAGATGGTTAGACTCTGCTTTTATCTGAGCTCCTCCCTAGGTCTACAGCAATGTGGTCAGGGTGGGGCTGACTTGTTTGCTAATTGCTGACTATGAGCCAAGCACCTTGGGCCTGGCTACTGGGGCAGGGATGGGAAGTGATGGGCAGGCAGAGATGAGGGTAACTACTTCCAGGGGCTCATTACCTCAGAGTTCAGACAGACCCAGGCCTAAGGAATATCCTCCAAAGGGTAGGCAAAGATAAGTGCCAGGAAGAGCCAAGACTAAGGCACACACTGAGTAGAGATCTGACCCTCTCCCTCTGGTCAGGAGAAGCAGCACCTGCCAGGCCTGAGGGAGGCAAGGCTTTCAGTCCACAGAGGATGTGCTTCAGGGGGTACCCATTTGAACAGAGGCTGGGAGGCCAGAGTAGGATGTGAGGATGCCATCCTCAGGCATGAGGAATTTGGGTGGGCTCTGGGGAGCTTGAGGAAGGGGTTGGGGACTCTGGCTCTTTGTGGGAGGGTCAAGGCATTCTCTCAATATCCATTCAACCGAAAATCCCCTTCATATGTTAGGCGTATGGTGTTTAGGTTGGGAATTCAGTAGGGACCAAGACAGATGCAATTCCTGCCCTCTGGAGCCTATACTTCAGTTGTGAGAGATCGGAACTGTATCACACAAGTGTGATACAGAGGATCCTCACAGAGTGCGGTGCTAGGGCTGGGGGACACGGTAAGCTCTAAGGCCAGGGAAGGCTACAGTGACATTTAAGCCAAGATCTTAGGGATCCAGAGATTGGGGGAAGAGTATTCTAGGCAGAAGAGCAGCAAGTGCAAAGTCCCTGAGGCACTGAAGAACAATTCACATGACTGAGGCAAGGAAAAGAGGAGAAAGGAGGTGGATGAGATCAGGGAGGCAGGCAGGCCCCTCCAGCTCAGGCTGAGGCCCATGGACTTATTCTGTATGTGATGGAAGTCATTAAAGGGTTTAAACTGGGGAGTGAAGGCTTGAAGACCAGGACACAGCTGTCCAGATGGGAGAGGATGGCGGCCAGGACTGGGGTGCTTGCTGGGAGGGGGCGGGAAGATGGCATCTTGGATGTGGTTTGGAAGCAGGGCCAACAGGACTCCTGATGGTTGGCTGTGGGGTGTGAGGGAAGGTTGTCAGGGCAGCTCTTCAGTTCCTGGCTTGAGCACATGAGCCAGCGGTGTGGCCATTTTCTGAAGAGGGGAATACTGGGAAGAACTGGTTAGTGAGAGGCAGATTGAGGGCTGAATAGGGCTGGAGGCAGCAAGGAAATAGTTGTCAGGTTTAAGTCTGGAGTTCCAGAGACTTACAGTTCCAGAGGGAGCTGATTCATCTTTAGCAGAGACGCAAGAACCAAGGTTCCCCTCCAGCCCCAGGAGCCCAGAGATTCAAATGAGCCAATCATCTGGAAGCCCCCAGAAGGACCAAAGCAGGGGCCAGTTGGGAAGGACCCTGCTTTCAATGCCTCCCTCATATCTGCCAGGTGAGCCAAGACCACCTCATCCCACCCCAAGGCTGCAGAAGTAAGCTGATTCCACAAACTTGGCTTTCCTTAGCCAAGGCCCAAATAGGTGGGACAGTGTTGCCATGGAAACCCTGGAGTCTAGCTGTCCAGGTGATCCTCTGCCCTCCCTAACCAGGCCTGGTGTGGGAGGGACTAGAGCCCACCCTTACAGGACCCCACCATGGCTTAAAGTGCTCCTTCAGAGAGTCTGGGACTACTCACCTCTGTCACTCAGCTGTGTGTCCTCAAGTAAGCCCCCGACCTCTCTGGGCATTGGCCTCCCCATTGGAGGCAGTTGGAGAATAATTCCCTTCAGCCTCAGCTGAGGCAGGACAGCCAGAATGATGGGGCTGGGGGAGGGGCAGTGTCCCTACATATGTGGCCTGTGGCCCCTGCCTCACTCCGGCTTCCAGACTCTCAGTTCCTTGCGGCCAACTCACGGCAGATGGGCATCACTCCTGAGTATCCCTTCTGCAGGGAAAGGAGGTGGCTGCTACTGCCAAAGCTGTCCTCCAGGTCCCTCGCTCCTCCATGCCAAGCACATTAGGGGATAATTAAGTAAAAATAGGCCTTCCGACCAGTGTAGCTCATTAAGATCTAATTAAGTTAATTAGTTCCAGGTGTGGATGGCGAGGCTCAAGTGAGGCGGTGGCTGTTTGCTGTAATTGCATTTTCGCAGCAGCGGTGGCGTTGGTAACGGTGGTGGCAAAGGCGGTGGCTTCCTCTGAGGCCTGGAAGCCCGCCAGAGAGTTGGGGAGGGGCTGGGAGCCAAGTGGGCCTGGACCACCCACAGAGAGCTGTATAGCCAGAGGTTGCAGGTCAGCAGGGCCCCAGGAAACCTGGGCTCTCTGCAGGGGTGTCCGGGGCTGGGGGAGCCAGGGCAGGGGGGAGTACAAGGCCACCAACAGGCATCCTCCCCTCTGGCTGAGAGTGGCGGGTGAGAGTGCACCGTGGCTTGTCCTTTGGATTCCCTCACACCCCATGGTGGTCCCCATGAAGACTGTCAAATGGTTTTGCTAAGGGGGAATGCGGGTGGAGGCGGTGGGTAAGACCTGTAGGAATCCACCTAAATCACCCCCTCCGTTTAGCTCAGCTCGAATCTCTCGAATCTCTAACTCCCTAACCCCGTTCCTTTCTCCTGCAGGTGTGTGGCCCTGAGAGATGCCCTCTCTTTGCAGTTCAGGGCAGGAGTGGGGCCACACAAGTCTGGAGCCTCTTGCAGGGGACCTGCTGGCCCCATCAGTCTCCTGTCCCAGACATCTCCCCAAACCCGCTTCCTGCTGCAGCTCAGGACTCACTTGTGTAGGACAGCCCTCCCAGCCTTCGTTGATGAGGGAGTGGGGGGGGGCAAGCTAAGGCTAACAGCACCCCCCCACCAGGAGTAATAAGTGTGATATTCCTCAGCCACTTCTGGCTACCCAAGAACAAAAGAAAGGGGTTTAGCTGCTTGTCATGGTGATGTGGGAAACTAAAGCAAATGAAATATTAAATTCCCTTATGCCTACAGCCCATTGACAGGTCCTTGAAACCGGCAGAGTGACCTCCCTTTAGGAGCTCAGCTGCCTCAAGGATGACACTTTGCTGGGGGCAAAAGAGAATCTTAGCTTAACATTATCCCAACCTCAAGGATCCTATAAGTCTACTTCCTTTATCTCAACTGCCCCCAAGATACAGGCTGGCAATCATACTCCGAGCTTATGGCCCCCTGATATACATCTGAAGGGGCTCATAACAGGTTTTATTAAACGGTAATAAATGGTGTTTCCCTAGCAACAGCTAGCCCCTCAAGGTCCTGGAAACCTTGCTTCTAAAATTCTTTGGAGACTTACTCTATCCCTGACCCCCTCCCAACCTGAGAGTATATAATGAGTTACCCGTTGTGACCCCAGTGCAGCTCTTCCTGTCCTGTCCCCATGCTTTAATAAGATTACCTTTTTGCACCAAGGACATCTTCAAAAATTCTTTCTTGGTTGTTGGCTCCAAACCCCACGGATCCCCCATCACCCCAAAAGTAGGTGGCCAGGGCTGGAGACACAAGGCTGGGTGAGATAGATTGGGCCCTGCCCCACGGCACCTTTGGTCTCTCTGAGGAGGCAGACATACTAATGGCCCTGACCACACAGTTTTGTGATGGCTAGCGGAGCATGGACGTGCTTACCCCCGACCCGGGAGGAAAGATGTCTGAGCTGCAGAAGATATGATCCAGGGGAGGAGGGGGTCAGGCACCTGCCGTGTGCCAGGAGCTAAAAGGGCCTCCTTCTGGTGGGAGGGAGTGTAGAGAGTGAGGGGCCAGATCTGGGGGGCCATGGAGGGGTCTGAGCAGGGCTCCGGGGTAGGAAAAGAACTGGTAACTGTTAGCTGGTGACTGGGAGGCCAGGGAGGAGTGGCTGGATTTGAGGGATGTTTAGGGGTGGAAGGGATTGGACTTGGTGCACTGGTTGGCTGTAGGGGTAGGGAAAGAAGAGCCCAGGGCCCCCTGGGGAGGGGCTTTGGGAGTGGGGTTGGGTTCTGAGACCCCACAGGGTTGGGACTAGGGTGAGGCAAGTGAAGTGCCTAGGATGCAAAATTGGGGATACTCACTCCTGGCCTTGTGTCCCCATCTGTGCCCTGTCCCTCTGAAATTTCTCACTAAGAATGTGCAAGCCACCTCTAGGGATGAGGTGAGGAAGATAATTCTGGACAGGGTGTCCCCCTCTTCCCCATCTGTCCTTTTTTTTTTTTTAAGGGTATAAACATTTTTTAAATATTTATTTTTGAGAGGGGGGAGAGGCAGAGAGAGAGAGGGATAGAGGATCCAAAGCAGGCCCTGTGCTGACAGCAGACAGCCTGATGCGGGGCTGGAAACCCTGAACTGTGAGAGCAAGATCATGACCTGAGCCTAAGTCGAAGCTTAACCAAGTAAGCCAGCCAGGGGCCCCTCCCCGTTCTGTCCTTTAATGCCTACTTGGGAGATGCTGCCTTCTCTGTACCCTCCAGGGCTGGGGTGGGGCTGGGATTGACACCTTAGGGTCTTATATCCTCTGGACATCTACTCCATTTCCATTCTGATGCAAGATGACAAGTACCCTATCCAGCTTCTTCCTGCATGCCTCTTAGGACAGGGAGCTCCCTGCCACCTGGGCACCTAGTTCCCTGGCTCCAGCCATTATAAAAAATGTTTTACCTTGAGCCCCTGAACCCAGATATTTGCAGTGTCTTCTACCCTATAGTGGCCTCGGCTCTGCCTCTGCCCCTTTCCCACCCCTCTGGTGCGTCTGCTGATCCCCTTTCCCAAGACAGCTTAACCTCTCTGAGCTTCAGTATCCCTACCTGTAAAAGGAGAGACAATTCTAGTCACCACCTCCTAAGGTTGGTGTGAGGATTAATGACCTGATGTGCATAAACCTCATGACACACACTAATTCCTCAATAATGGGTAACTAACTGATAACAACCGTGAATAACTACACAGGTGGACACTGTCCTCCTCCTGGTGTGGGCTGCCCAGTGATGTAGCCTCAGCCTAGGCCCCAGAACTCACTGTTGGCCTCAGGTAGCAGGCTCTGCTGTGTCCCTCTCACATGCAGCACAGACACAGAGCTAATCCCAGAGGATGATGTTCATGGGGAAGAGGGAGTAACATTTTCATGAGGTGACCAAGTGGTGCTGACTCATGAGCCTGCCCTGCTGGTTTGAATTGGTTCTCTGCTCAGTATTCACTCCGCTTGCAGGAGCAGCCTTGGCGCCTCCCCTCCGGCCCCTTTTCCTCAAGTCTCTCAGGGGGACAAATGGTGGCTGAGAAGGAGGGATGCAGACCTACCCTGACTGAGGTGTCTGCCAATAGGCATCTCTGGGGCACATCACTAGACCCCGTCGTGTCTGTGGGGTTGTCCTGGTGGAGAGGGTCTCTCCTGAGTCTGAGGCACTTGCAGAGCCCGGGATCCCACGGATGGGAGCAGTCCCTATGGAAACTCATTCCAAATAGGCGCAGTTGTGTGGATCATTACCAGACTCCTGCCATGAGACTGAAGTGTGGGGAGCCTGGGGCAGGAATCCCTGACTCCCCCCAAGAATCAGAAAAGCCAGCCCAGGATGGAAGGACAAGTGGTGCTGTAGCCTAGTTCCTAAAGCCATCCTGTGACCCTCCTTCTGTGCTGTCTCATTTCAGGAGCTATGTCCACAGCCAGCCCCGGCCCCCAGGCTCTCTGCTTCCCCTCAGGGGTTGGTTTCCCGTTGAGGAACAGAGCTTGTCTCAGAAGACTCCTTCAGATTTAAGACCACAGTGATTGTGCTCACTGCCACCTGGGCATGGATTCCTGTCTGAGGGTCAAGAGCACCACTGAGGAGGAACCAAGGGTGCAAGGGTCCAGAGCAGGGGGGTGGATGCAGAGATGCCAGGTCCTGGGTGGGCCAGGCGTGATTCTGGGGGAGCAGGGGATGTGGGGTGTTTGTGGGGCTGGGAAGGAGCTGGCTTTGGGCCAAGTGGGCCTTGTTCATCTTCACCCCGGGTGTAGGAGAGAGGGTTTGCTGTTATTTTTACAGACTGGGGACTCCAGGAGAAGACGGGATATGCCCAAAGTCACGTAGCGGGTGGGACCTGGGCCACAACAGCCTGCTCCCACCGCTGCCAAATCCTGGTGGCTAGGTTCCTCCCTATGGGGTGCATCAGAGGAGGGACTACCTAGCCTCCTGGGGCTCAGTTTTATTTGGTTGAGGGGCCTGCCTTGAGGTCCTGCGTCCCCCCAGGAGGTCTTGCTTATTGTGGCCTGATCTAGGCCAAGGCCCAGCTTTGCTCTGTGCCTTAGTTTCCGCAGTTGTACAGGGGAGTTCACAAACTGAGGTTTGGCCTGTACTCTTTTGCCTCTCAGAGTGCACAGGGGAGACAGGTGGTCTACAGCTCCATGCAGAGAGGGGACAGGAGTGCCTGGGACCCAGGTCACCCCCAGGCCTGTAGATCTAGCTCTGAGGGTGTGGTCAGCAGCCAGGAGAGGAGGCTGCAGGGGCTGGTGGCCAGAAAAGCCCAGGGCTTCTGGTATCTGGTGTTCTTTAACCTGCCCCCCAGCCCCTCTGCCTTGGGTTCACGGCTCCACCCCAGCTGAGTGCATCCTGAGGCAAGGCTCTCCCCACCCTTGCTAATTACCGCTGGTCACAAAAGCTGGTGACCAGACAAAGGGACAGGGATGAAAGTGCTGGTTGTCATGGCAACCTGGAGGGTTGCTGAGACCCAGGGGAGGGGCTTGGCTGTGTGCCTGAGCCCAGGCATCTGGATGACCTCTGAGCGTAAGACAGGGTGGCCCAGGGGCTCATAGGGATTCCCCCTCCCGTTCTGGGCCCACCAGAACTGGGCGTACAATGGCAACTTCACCCCCTCCATGGCAGCACCTGCTCCCTGGGCCTCCCCCAGTGGCCCCATTATCCGGCACCTGCTGCCCCCATCCCACACCTGCTCCCCAGCCTAGGCGCCCTTCCCAAGGTCCTCTCTGCCCATCCTCAGGCCCAGCTGCCTGCTCTGAGGGCCAGCCAAGAGGGGCGGTAGAATCAGGAGGGGTCGCAGGGAGGACCCTGGGCATGGGTGGAGGGTTCAGCTGCCAAACCAGCTCTGCCTGACCAGCAGTGCATGTGCTCATGACAAGACCTCCTTCAGGGCCTCAATCTCCTCACCCGTAAAATGGGAACAGCCATTCCTGCCCTCAGGGCCTACCAAGAGTAAGTTTAGTTTTGCTTGGAAGGACTTCTGAGGCCAAGATGTCGCCAGAGCTGGGTCAGGGGAGACAGTGAGGTTGGAAAGAAAAGAGGGAAGGGGTCGTCTTGGTCATATTCTCAGGGCCATCTCTGTCAGACCACTTGGACACCTGAATGTCTTCCAGCACACTTAAGGGTCACAGCTTGGAGTGGGAGAGGGCATTTTCCAGGGGACCCTCAGGGGTTGAGGGGATCTGGGCAGGGACCCCATCAGTATCAGGTTCTTGAGTGGCCTAAGGGACACCCCTCCACAACAGGGAGAGTGCATACTCCCAGAGGATGGCTTGAGGGGTCTCTGGTGATCCAGGAGTTCAGTTCAGGTGAGGAAACTGAGATCCTAGGAACTGTAGTTTCTGGCTGTCTGGTATCCCACCACTGATGGTGGCATGGAGGGACAAGAGAGCAGGAGGCATGGGGTGCCCACCAATGCCCTAACTGTTCCTGGAAAGGGATGGAGATTCCCATGGCGTCTGGTTTTTGACTTGTGGCTCACATTCTAGTGGCTCCCTACACCCTATGGGACAGCCCGTTTCCTCTCATACTTGGCTGTAACCTTGGGCGAGGCCCTTCCCTTCCACCGCCGTTTGCCTACCTGGAGTGTGGGAGCAGATTGCCAAGAAGGTGGTCAGCTCCAGCTGCTGCCCGAGCTGTTTGAAGACCCCCAAGCCATCCTGGCCACTGATGGCCACTCCATCTCTCTGATGAGGAATTTCCTCTCTTGAACAAACTATCCTAACTGACCTGTCTGGAATTTCTTTCTTTTTTTTTTAATTTAAAAAAAAATTTTTTTTTTTTTGAGACAGAGAGACACACAGTACAAATGGGGGAGGGGGCAGAGAGAGAAGGAGACACAGAATCCGAAGCAGGCTCCAGGCTCTGAGCTGTCAGCACGCAGCCAGACGCGGGGCTTGAACTTGTGAACCAGGAGATAATGACCTGAGCGAAGTCATACGCCCAATCAACTGAGTTGCCCAGGCGCCCCTCCTTTTTTTTTTTTTTTAATGTTTATTTATTTTGAGAGAGAGAGAGAGCACATGTGCAGGGAAGGAGCAGAGAGAGAGAGAATTCGAAATAGGCTCCGCATGGTCAGCGCAGAGCCTGACATGGAGCTCAAACTCTCAAACCATGAGATCCTGACCTGAGCCAAGATCAGGAGTCAGACACTTAACTGCTTAACGGACTGAGCCACCCAGGCGTCCTGACCTGTCTGGTGTGGCAGGAGGAAAGCTTTTGCCGGGAAGGGAGATATCTGGGGCAGGACAACAGTCCTGGTGTCCCTCAGACCATTCTGTATAGGTGGTCCTGGTGCATGCCTCAGCAAGTTTTGTGGACTCCATGGTGCAGATGGAAAAACTGAGGCCTAGCAAGGGGAAGAGACTTGCCCAGTGAGACAGCAGCAGAACCCAGGCCTCCTGCCCTGTTCATAGTACTTTCTAGAGGTGGATCAGAATGGTTGTCTGGTCCTCAGACTCAGTAAACTCAGGCTTCCTGGAGGAGGGGGGTGGGGGCACTTTGTGGGTCATGGAGCCGAGGCGATGAGGCCATCCCCAGTCTGCCAAGAGATCATTCAGTCAGTGCTTGGTGAGTTCCTTGGGGCCAACGGGAAATCAGAGGCACTTAGAGCCTAATTATGACAAACAGCTCCCTGTGTGGCTCCTCAGGTCCCCATGGAAATGTCCTGTGGAAGATATCACAGTCTGGGGTCTATCACTGGGACCCCCTCCTGGCCCCTGCTCCTGGAGGGCAGAAACTCAGCATCCTGGACCCTGTTCTGGGGCATGGTGTGGAATTTCAAGTCAGAGGGTGGTAGGCTGAGGAGAGGGTGTGAAGGTGGGATTGTATACAGCTGGTTGGTGGTCACTACTTCCGGGTCGGTGGCTCTCATGTGCGTTGCTCTGTTTCCTTGTCATCTCCCTAAGGGTTCTTCCACGACTGATGGATCGGCAGGGCCGCTAGGAAAAGCAGCACTCCCCCCTCCCCATCATTCCTGCTGTTTAAATATTTTTTATTTTTTTTTTTAAATTTATTTTTGAGAGACAGAGAGAGACAGCACGAGCAGGGTAGGGTGAGAGAGAGAGGGAGACACAGAATCCGAAGCAGACTCCAGGCTCTGAGCTAGCTGTCAGCACAGAGCCCGACATGGGGCTCAAATCCACGAACTGTGAGATCATGACCTGAGCCGAAGTCGGACGCTCAACCGACTGAGCCACCCAGGTGCCCCCCATTCTTGCTGTTTAAACCCGCCCTTTAGTTGGATGACACAGCAGTGACCAATGTATGATTGCTTACCAAGTGGTACTGACCATGGTCCTTTGGGGTCAGTATAATAGAGTATAAGTAAGTTCCGTGGGCTGAGGCAATCAGGGAGGGCTTCCTGAAGAGGTGAGGCCTGAGATGGGATGGGAAGTTGGAGAAAAACTGAGAGGGAGGAAATTCTAACTAGGAAGCTCCACATGAGTACCAGTGGGAATGGCTTTGAGCTGGGGGCTAGGATGAGGACTCAGCATTCATGGGCTAGGGGCCCTCAACCTTCTAGTCTCCCAGGAACTCCTATTCCTCCCTGAGCTCTGGGATTTTAAGGTCTTGTCTGTCAAGCTGACCTCAAAAATCAAAGGAGAATTAATTTGCCTCCATTTTTATTCATCAAAGAACGTGCTGGTCAGAGCTGCTGAAGCCAGCTGGCCAATGGCAGAGAAGAGGAAGGTCAGAGGAGGCCTAGGGAGAGTGGTGAACCCCAGACCTTGCCTAGCCCTCTGACAGCCCCCATGCCTGTGACTCAGTTTCTCTTAGCAGCTCAGAGCCCCTGACCTAGAAAACCAGAGGGAGATCTTGGGGGCCCAAGAAAGGCTGGCTAGGGGCAGGTGGGGAGTGGATAGCTCCAGCCATCCTGTCTGGATGCCTGTCGCCCTCTGTTCCGGCTGGCCGGCCACGTGAAGGGCTCATTCTGCTGCCTATTCACATGGGGCTTTCATCTCCGCAGCCACTGAAGCATTGCTCCCAGCTTCAGCACTGCCAGCAGGAAGGCACAGGGGAGGGGGAGCCCAGGACTGCCATGAGCTCAGACCTCTTGGCCAGAACGCATGAACCTGGGGGCCCTAAACAGCCTGCCTGCCCAAGCCCTAAGCTTCCAGGCCACCAGAGATGGGCAGAGGACCCCCACTCACAAGCTCTTGCAGGAACCCAGTCTTTCCTATTTCAACAAGAGAAAGGCTGGCTTCCCTTCCAGCCCATACAGAGCAAAAGACCACCCTCCCACCACAGGATGGGTGGGATCCCAGGGTGGGGTCATGGCTTAGCCCCTGCTCCTCCCTCAGGGAACAAGTAGGGATGGTGGCCTCCAGGGCAGGGCAGGAAGAGCAAAGCCTGCACCCATGCTTAACCATTAGAGAAGATGGAGGCATTAGAGGGTGGACACTTGAGACCCAAGAGAGCAGGACTGGCCCCAGTGTCCTGCCAGGGAAGGAGGGAGTCAGCCATACCCACTGCCCACACTTACAGAGGGGCAAAGTTGAGGTGGCAGGACTGCTGGGAGAAGCAGACCCCCTGGACCCCATCCCCCAGGTGAGGGACACAGCAGTGACTATCTCACGGTGGGGAGTGAGTGGATCTGTGGGCTGGACCTTCTGAGAGTAGACCTTTCCTGCCGTGGCCTATCCATCTGTCTGGCAGCCATGGCCCCTGTGATGTCATCAACCCACTGCGTTGCTTGGCAACTTTCCAGGATTAGCACTCTGCCCCTGTCATCCCTGACGTCCCACCATGGGCTGATGTTGCCCTGGCAACCCGGATGGGTACTGCAGCTTTTTGGACAGCTGTACCCAGTGTGGGAAGTGCCAGGAAAAAGCCGAGAAGCAGGTGCCTCTATCTATGCCAAACGGGGTACACAGCCTATCCCCAGACCCACAAAGGAGCCAGCTTGCCCTAAGCAGGGCTTTGAGGGTTTTCATCTCCGTGAAGAGCTTTGGTCACCTTTGCCTCCAATCCCCCTCATACCCTTTCCTTTCTTCCACAGTGGTCACTAAGCACCTACTGTGTGAATGCCAACAAGAAAAGCAAATAACACTACAGTTTGGGTTTAGGGAAAGTTGCACCAGCATGGGATCTTGAAGGATGAATAGGAGTTGGCCAGGAGCAGGAGTTGGTGGAGAGAGACGTTCTGGATAGAGGAAGCAGAAACCTGTACAAAGACCAAATCACCGTCTCCAGCCACAGCTTACACTCTGCCTCTGGGCTCCTCATGGCCTGGCCTCTCTGGCTTTCTCTTTCAACAGACATTTTAAGGCAGAAACCAGTTTAACTCTGAATGCTTAGTGCCCAGCACTGACTTGACATTAAGCCAGTGTAACTAAAATGTCAAATAAAATTGGACATTTGTCTAATGAACCTCAGGTCCTCCTATCTCCCCCAACATCAACCTGTCTTACCAAGCCTCAGTTTCCCCATCTTTGAAATGGGGCCAACACGGAGAAAGCTCTCTGGATAAGGGTTCTCAGGTTGAGGTGGGATGGTTTTTTAATTTTCTTTTGGTTTGTAACCCACCTCTTACCCTGACACCCCCCCCCCAAATGTTTAAGACTAGTGCAGTGGACATCTGTAAACGTTCACATTTCTCAGTTGTTAGTATTGGACCACTTTTGCTTCATCTCCTCTCTAATCTTTACTTATCTATATATAAATTTAGCCAAACCATTTGAAAGGAAATCACAGCAGCAGACATCCTGACATTTGTCCTGAAATTCTTCAGCCCACATCAGTTAAGACAAGGACAGTCTCCTATACAACCACAATACCATTTTTCACATCTAAGAAAATTAACAGAAATTCAATATCCCGGACAGACAGGAGGATCAAAGCCTGAACTCATGCCAGTTCCTTGGAGCAGACGGGCGCCTGAGGCCAAAGATGGGGGGCAGGAGCACCCACTGCCCACCCTTAGGAGGCTGAGTTGCAACCTGGTGTGTGTGTGTGTGTGTGTGTGTGTGTGCGCGCGCGTGCGTGTAAGCTGAACCTCCGGAGAATAGAAGCGACCCTTTTCACAGCAACCTGACCATCTGGCCTGCAGCTGTGGCTTAGATACGAACTTCCTTAATTATTACCCCCAAATTATTCACATAACTTTACTTTTTATTTTATTTATTTTTACCAGGATTCAACACACAGTGTTTGGCTATTTTGTCTCTGTACTCTAGAAGAGTCGGGGAGGGGAGACAGGTAATGGAGCCTGGGTATGACAGCCTAGAGGGCGGCCACAGTCCCCATTCAGCTAAGGAAAGCCAGGAGCACAGGGCGGAAGGAACCACGTCCCAGCGTGAGAGTCGGCCGAGGGACCTTGCAGACCCGGGGAGCGTTCGGGGGCGGAAGTCCCGCCCGCCGCGCGGATGGTCCCGCCCCTTAGCAACAGGCCCAGCGTCCCTCCCTAGAGACGGGCCACCAGATCGCTCTCTGCTCGTTGGAGCCGGTAAGTCGGTGGCCACCGAGGGCTGGTAGGGCGAGCAGGGGCCGGGGCACCTCCATAAAGCACAGAGGGCAAGTGGACGGGAAGGAGGACGCCCTCCCGTCCCAGGGTCCACATTCCTGTCTCCGACTCTGCATACTCAGTTTCCTGAACCTTGGCCAGGGGGAAAGGGGCGGGGGGAGGGGCGGCACTTTTAAACAACCTTGCAGGTAAGTCCTGTACTTACTAGACTGGCTTTTTGCCCTTTTCCCTACCCGCCGAGAATGTAGCCACAACTGCCCGCCCTGTGGAAGGCCCCTGCAGGCAAGGAGCCCACGTCCTCATCAGCCACGCAGCCAGTCCCTTTCCTGATGCCACCTGCAGTCTGTCTCCTTAGTCCATCCGTGTACCCATCTGTAAATCCGCAGAGTACCGCTGTCCCTATCTCACAGACTCGTTACAGAAATCAGCTTTCTTTCCTTACTCACTTCCTTCACTCATGAAATCATTTGGCAGACACTTTCTAGGCACCTACTGTGTGCCAAGCCTGTGCCAGTCCTGTGCTAGGTGCTGAGGTTCCAGACACCAACGTCACCCAAAAATTCCTGCATTTGCAGCTCTCATGATCACTTGGCAGGGAGGATAGATGTGTACATACACTACAGGGAAGTGTTCACTGAAGGGAGGAGCCTCAGATAGCTGTGGGAGCACGGAGGGACTCACCTTAGGTGAGTACTCCAAAAAGTCGAGAGAACCCCACGCCTGTCAGGATTATTACCATCCACAGTAGTGTTTGCCAGGTAATCCCAATAAGGGAAGAGACTTCAAAAATCCTTTAAGCCACAGATCTATTAGATGACACCTTACACAGAACCTGGTATGTGAAACAGATACAGCGTCTTTGTTGAATCCAGCTTTGGGTGCCTCTGAAGTTCTTCTGCTTTAGCCCTCCTCCCCACAAGCACTGACTTTGCAGAACCTCAGGGCTCTTTGGTGCACAGTTTGAGAACCACTGTGGTGTTGCCAGAAGTGAAGACCTCAGTCTCCATTCTGGTTCTGTCAGTTCTTGGCTGTATGTCCTTTGCAATTTTCTTGACTTCTCTGGGCCTTCATTTCCTTGTTTGTGGTTTGGTGATGGTAGTAGTACTTGTTGTGAGGATCAAAAACCCTTGTTCATTTGTGTCCATCCTGTCAGTGCCTGGTGGGAGGTTGGGTCACATGGGGTTGAATGTCACTGAATCCAACCTGAAGCTTCCTCTAACTCAAGCTATTAGGACTCCCAGGTGATCTGACGGGGGAGAAAGAATGCCTCGGGTTTAAATTCCACCCTTGCCACTTGCTGGCTGTCTGAACTTGCACAGGTCCCTTAACCTCTCTGAACCTCATTTTCCCCATCTCCGAGAAATGAGGATAGTCTCAGTTCTCACCTCGGAGGTTTAAATGAGATGTTGCACAAACTACATGTAAGCCCCTATTAGCATTCACCATTATGTCACACTGTGTCTGCTGGGCCACCCTTGCCATCTTACTGGTCAGTTGCCTCATGTAATGGAGGGGGGTACCCAGAGTGAGAGGCAGAGGCTGCTGGCAACCATGTGCTCACCCTCTTTCCAGCCATGCTTTTTCCCACATAGAGGCAGCCATCACCTGTGGGGCTGATAGGAGATAGAGGTGGGTCTGTCTGTGTATCTGTCACACCACCAATGCACAGGTTCCCGGAGCTGGGGTGGGATGGGAAGGGAGCCGTGGATCTTTGTAAAGCGCTGAGGGATGGAAGAGAGACAGGATTCTGAGTTTGCAGCTTGCTCTCATGCCTTCCTTCTTGGAATGTGCCTGTATGGATCCCCCACTGCCAAACTGCTCGGAGGGAGTGGGCTCATGGGAGAAAGAACCCCCAACACAGGCTCCTTTTGCTTACAGTAACACAGTGCTTTCCTGGGCATTTCTGCATCTGTCATCTTGGCCAAGCCTGATGACACCCCAGCTCAGCAGCCAAACATATTCAAGCACATTTGAGAGCTGGGGAAACCGGGGAGTGGGATGCCCTCCTGTGGAGTGGGGACCCCCGCCTCTTCAAGAACTGCTCTGTATGGTGATTTTGTTCAAAGATGAGCAGACATCTTTGGGTTTGCAGCCATGATGGGGCTGAGCCCCAGTGGGTCCTCTGTCCCTTAGGGCACTCTTGGAAGGACTGGTGACTGTCAGGCGGGTAGGCCAGACTCAACATTACTTTCAGGACCTGCCCCAGGAGGTGGCTGGCCACCAGGGAGTGGATTCAGGGAGCCGAGTTCTAGTAGGACACCCCTGACTGGCTAGAAACTGGTCAGCCTTTGGGCTCAGAGTTTGGGGCTTCCTGCCAGAGCCCCATCTGCCCTTCATGGGCCCTAAAGTGGTCTTGCCAACTCACCACTTCCTTCTTAGAAATGGACTCAGTGGGGCGCCTGGGTGGCTTAGTCAGTTGAGCGTCAGACTTCGGCTCAGGTCATGATCTAACGGTTCGTGGGTTCGAGCCCCATGTCGGGCTCTGTGCTAACCGCTATCTCAGAGCCTGGAGTCTGCTTCAGATTCTGTGTCTCTTTCTCTCTCTGCCCCTTCTCTGTGCATGCTCTGTCTCGCTCTGTCTCTCAGAAATAAATAAATGTAAAAAAATAAAAATAAAAATAAAAATAAATGGACTCAGTACCTCGGGCTGCTTCAGCACTGCTGGGTAGCTTTGATCCAGACAGTTCTGGCTGCCCACTCCACCTTTCAGGTCAATACAGACAGGATTCCCCTGGAGTGATCCAACAGGAAGCCTACACCAGCCAGGCATACCTAAAAAGGAGACAACAGGGCACGAAATACCCAGCCAACAGAGCGGCCTGTACCACAAACTCCTGGCTGCTTTGTCCAGTGTGCAGGGGTTGGGAAATGGTATGGGGCCAGGGGAGAGGGCATTGCTTGGGTCAGGGTATCCTTCTGTTAAGATACCCTCTCTCTCTCTCTCTCTCTCTCTCTCTTTAATTTTTTAAATGTTTATTTTTAATATTATTTATTGTCAAGTTGGCTAACATACCATGTGTACAGTGTGCTCTTAGGTTTGGGGGTAGATTCCATGGTTCATAGCTTACATACAACACCCAGTGCTCATCCCAACAAGTGTCCTCCTTGATGCCCATCGCCCATTTTCCCCTCTCCCCCGCCGCCCTCAACCTTCAGTTTGTTCTCTGTATTTAAGAGTCTCTTATGGTTTGCCTCCCTCCCTCTCTGTTTGTAACAAGATACCCTCTCTTTTTAATTGGCATTGTTATTGAGATGATTGTAGATCACTGCCTTTTTATTTTTGTATGAGCATTACATGAAAACCTCTTCATCACCATACCCTTGTCCAATTTCTTATAACTCTCCCCTGACCAAGAATTTCCCCCCAGTGATTCATTTTGAGGTAGCCAAAAGCAATAGTGGCTTGGCCAGGGCTTGCTTGTCCCACAGTAAAAATTCTGCAGACACTTGTCCCTGGGATGGTGGATGTGCATACAACCCCGTAGTGCATGTGCTATTCCTGCTGGGGAGACGGGCGGGGTACATTGCATGAGCTGAGCCGACCCTGAGAGCCAGGGCAGCTGAACATCTTTCCGTAGCTGGCAGCGGGATCTGTGGGTCATGGGAAGGTCAGGATCCCTCAGGGGAGACTGTTTAGTCCTCTGGCTCCTGGGTTATGCTGTGGGGCAGGCAGAGGTGGGGGAGACAGTGTGTGGCTCAGCACCACACACTGGGGAGAGACAAGGCAGTCTAGCTGGGCTGGGGGCACCAGGGCTGCCTCCTGTTGAAAGTCATATTGGGGAAAACCAAACAGGGCCCTTCACTGAGTGAACTTCGGGCCACGCTCCTCATCTCCTTGCTGTCTCACATGGAGGAGAGGGGGTGACGCACTGGGGCGGGGCATCTGCAGAGCTTCCCTGACTCCCCTCACTCAGCCCCTGACTCTGGGGGCTCATTTCTCACATGCAACATCCAGGGAAGGCCTTGCTGTCTCCTGATGGGACCTGCCTGGCACTGCGTGTCTGTCCAGATTAGGAGACCACTCCCTCCCTCCCCACCCCGTGTGTGGCAAGCTGTGGCTGGTTGCAGGATGTGGACGAGGCACCTGTGCCCTGGTGCCCCTGGGGGCTGAACAAAAGCCAGCAAGAGCCCAGTGATGCCAGTATCTTCTCCTAGGAGCGCCCCAAGAAGCAGCATGGAGCAGCCGAACAGAGAAGGCCACGGTCCAGGAAGGACCCCTCAGAGCCCAAGGTGCAGCAGTACTCCTGTGGGCCAAGAGTGTAACCTGAAGAGGACCCAGTTAGACCTAGAATATAACCTGGGGAAGATTCTTCTGGGACCAGATTTTGGGTCCAAGGCTCTAAGCCCTGACCCCAACGCCCTGCCCCCATCCACACTCTCAGACTCGGGGCAGCCCCAGAAGTTGTCCCTGACAGGCACTGAGAAGAAGTACCCCCTGATGAAGCAGCGTGGGTTCTACTCTGACATCCTCAGCCCTGGAAGCTTGGACCAAATGGGGGTGAGTGTGGTAGCTGTCCCATACCAAGCCCAAGCCCTCCTTGTGGGTTCCAGTCACCCTTCCTTCCTTCCGTCCATCTCTCCATCAGTCCATTTGTTCATTTATCCATCTAGCCATCTGTCTGTCTAATAATTTGTCCATCCATCCATCCATCTGTCCCTCCATCCATTTGTCCATTCATTCAACGATTCATTACTGAGTATCTCTTATGTGACAGGCCCTGGACTAAGCAGTGGTGACAGTGAGGATGAGACATCCATGTCCGTGTTGTCATGGGGCAATGGCTTTGTAGGGGGAGTTGGGGAGGGGATCCTTGGACAGAGTGGCATCCTATGTGTTTACTGTGTGGCTAGGAGGGGGCGTGTTCCAGGCAAGGGGAACAGAAGCTACAGAGGCTTGGGAACCCTAACAGGGGCCATGGCCTGTGTAGAGAAGGAGGAGAGAATGTGAGAGGGCAGATGGAGGCTTGGGGTAGGGGGCCGATGGACAGGGGATAACTAGGGGAGAGTTCAAAGAGCCCCATAGTCCTGGACAGCCTTAGGAAAGTTCTAGCTAGGAAAGGCCAAGAGAGATAGGGCAAGGATCCACAGATCTCCACTATGCTAGGGGTGCCAGAGTCGCCCTTGGTGGGGGAGACATGCACAGAGACACCTGCTGGCCTTGTGGTCCCTTCATCTGGTGGCTCAGCCCCTAGACACAGCAGCAGTGTCCTCAGAGTGAGGAGGGAGCTGTGCAGGATCAGAAGGGGGTGAGATCAGGGGTGTCCCAAGTGGCTGGAGCTTGTTTCCCACTATGGCTTCTGAATGAGGAGTTGTGGAAACTCACTGTTCTTCCCCATTCCGGTGCCCTTGGGTGTTCCCTTATGGGCTTGGGGGAGTCACTTGGCCTTGTGGTCCCTCCCAGGTCCTGCCTGTCCCCAGGATGTCTATACCCCCTCAGAGCTCTGGGATTTGGTTTTAGGAGGTATGCCGTGGTCCCTGCATGAACCAAGATCTCCTGCGGCAGGCCGACCTTGACAAGTTTACTCCAAAAGGTCAGTGCCTAGAAGGGCGGGTTGGATGAGTGGGTGCATTTAGAAGCAGGACCTCTGGTCTTAGATTGTTTCTTCTTGGCTCGGGATCTCAGTTTCCTCAGCTATAAAATGGGGGTAACAAGATGTAAGGTGCTTTGCAAGCTAATGGTTAGTGCTCAGTGAGCCACAGCTTATGTTCCTCTTAGCTGAGCTGTGACAAGGGCACCACAGTGGGCGGGGCTGCTGAGGGCCACGGCATTGGTTCTCTGCCCAGCTGGGGACACTAGGGTTTTCAGATGTGTAAAGTACATTTTCTACCTCCCCTGGTACATGAGCTTGGAGGAGGCTAGGATTGTGTCTGAGTTTTCCTCGCTGGGACCCCAGAGTCTAGAACAGAGCCTGGCATGGGAAGGTGCCCAGAAGATCTCTGCTGAAGGGGGGAATGAGAACTGTCCTCTCAGGCTGTGTGCTGAGTCCTGTAAGGACTGGGGGAGGACTGCAGAGAGTGGGGCAGTCTCCAGTGGCAGAGGGGAGAATAGGGTGGCTCCAGGAGAGGCAGCAAGGTGAGTGGGGCCTGGAGTGAGGAATCGGGTGGGGGCCCTCCCACCTGGCTGGCAGACAGGATACCCCCTTCAATCAGGCTCAGAGGTCCCAGCTGTCTGCCTCTCCTCCCCGGCCCCAGGAGAGGCCTGGCTCTTTGCTGGCCCTGCCCAGATTAGTTCTCTCAGTGTCCACGGACCTCTTGGGGTCCGTGAAGCCCCAGAAGCGGCCCAGGAAATATCACGTGTACATGCATTTGTGCCGTGAGCTGAGGATCCAGTCTATTGGGCTGTACCATGTCACAGTCATCTGTGGCCCAGAAAATGCTTACAGAGCACAGATCTAAGGGCTGTGGGTTGCTCCCACCATCTATAGTGGGTGGGGTGGGGTGGGGATGCTCGGCAGCTCTACATCCCCACCAACCTGAGGAAAACCAGGACCTAAACATACCCTCTGGAGGCCCTTGTCCCTCCAGGTTTGTACTCCCTTGGGCGCCTGGTGCCAAACCTGGCTTCTCATAGTCACTGCCAGCCACAGGCAAACTCTGAGCTTCCCTTGCCCTGGGGCGTGCATATCAGGGTTCCTAGCACTTCGTCTTGGGGAGTATTGAGCTCTGGCCTGAGCTCCTCCCACTCCTGCCTGTGCCTCTGCCTGCAGTCAGAACCTTTGAGATTCCTGAGAACTTTGAGGAATATTTGGAGCAGCAGCACATCGGGTCCACCACCCAGGTGCTCACCCAGACTGACTTCCCACTGCAGGCCTATGAGCCCAAGGTGCAAGTGCCTTTCCTGGTGCTGCCAGGCCAGTGCCCCCGAAAGACTGAGATTGAGAGGTATGGCCGGGTTGGCAGTGGGAGGGGCGGTCCCTTGGGCAGGGGAGTGGCATCCACCCAACTCAAGGGGCAAGGGATAGTAGGCAACTAGGTGACCATCCTCATGGCAGACGTTACTAAGATAGGTCTGTGTGCAAATCTTCTAGCCATTTGGTTTCTTTTTTGTTTTTGTTTTTTTATTTACTTATTTTGAGAGACACACAGAGAATCCGAAGCATGGTGTCAGTGCAGAGTGCAATGCAGGGCTTAAACTCACACCGTGATATCATGACCTGAGCTTAACTGACCGAGCCACCCAGGCGCCTCGCTCTTTGGTTTCTTTATAGGAACAAACTGCTTTCCTTGCTGTAGGATCGGGGAGGGTGGCATTTATGTCAATGTAATGGAACTACTAGACAGGACGGAGGGCAGCTGGGGCCCAGGACACCAGCCGCAGCTACCACACCATTTCCTGATGAATTCCAGAGGGGTGGGGGGCCCTGGAGGCATCCCTGGGCCACACCCCTATCCACCACAACCCCGTGGACTCTTTCGGGCCTCCATGAAGCCATCTCACGTGAGCTGAGCTGTCGTGAGATTCCCTTGTCCCCTGTCGGCCAGGAGGAAGCGGCTGTACCTGAGTCTGGACATCGAGCAGTTACTGGCTCATGAGGGCATCGACTCTGACAAGCTCATGCCCAGGCATCCAGATCCCCACCACCCCCAGACCATCGAGCAGGGCCATGACCCGCTGTTTCCCATCTATCTCCCACTGAAGGTGAGCCTAGTTTCCATAGCAGGCTGATGGTCAGGGGTGAGAGGGGTATAGGACCCTCGTGGAGAGATCAGACCCGAAAGGGGATCTGTGGCAATCATAAGCACTCACTTGTCGAGCATAATTGGACCTCCCTGCCAGGGGTTTTGAGCATCCTAGGCTGGGACAGGAGAGGCCCCAGAAGCCCTGAGATGCTGATTCTGCTTTTTTCTTGGGAGCCTGGTGAACCTGTGTATGCAATCTCTGTTCCCCCAACCGCCAACCTCGATGTACCAGAAACAGCCCAGTTGGACTGTGGAGGAGCATACAGACCTCCCTGGCCACTGCTTCTGGACTCACTGAGATGGGGGAACTGAGGTGGAGGAGGGCATCATTGTAGCCCCTTTGGAATACTGATGGGGAAACCAAGTCCAAGGAGGAGAAAGAGGGAGCATAGCCTACTCTAGCTTTCACTGGCCTCCTCGCCCTTCCTCTCCATGAGCTTGAGTATGTCTTACTTGGTGGTCCCTGTGGGAAGGCAGAGTCAAATCCACATCACCCTACTAAGGGTGGCCTCCTGACCACCCTGAATCTCCTTCATTTCTGCATGTAGATGGAGTGTTCAGGAAAATCCAAGGGCCTCCTCTTCCTTTGGGCCTGAGCTAGATGATCCTTGGGCAGTGGGAGAGAGAGTTCATATCCTGCTCTGAGTCCCCAAATACTCCTCTGCTTTCATCAGGGTGGTCTGGTTGGGTGGGAATCCAGGTTTCACAGAGCCAGACCCCATGAACCCCTGTGAATAGTAGGGGAGACATTCAGCCCCATGGCCCCCAGTATGTAGCTCCTGCGTCTGAAGAGGACCCTACTTAAGCACCCTCATCCTCTGCCACACCCAACCTAACGGCCCCTCTAGGGGAGAGCTGCCTCCTGTGGACCTCTGCCCATTTCTTCCAGGTGTTTGACAATGAGGAGTTTGACTGCCGGACTCCCAGCGAATGGATCAACATGGGCTTGGAGCCAGGGTCTCAGGACAGGAAACCTGTCCCTGGAAAAGCCCTCCTGCCCACCGATGACATCCTGGGACATGGTGAGCAGGGCTGGCATAGGTTGGGGGCAGGATCCTGGTCTGCACCATCCCTGTCTGGCAAGCAGCCCAACCATTGGCTCCTGGGCTGCCCTGGGGGCTGGCAGCTGTGGGAGGGGAGGGCCCCCACCTTTTGAGGTCTTCCAGCTGGGATACAGACTAAGGGGCTGGCCATATAGAGGCAAAAAATACAAGGACCAGGGATGACATTGTGGGAGGGTTGGAGAAGGGACTGCTGGATGGTGTCTAGTGTTTAAAAAAAAAATCTTTGATTTATTGGTAATAAAAAATATGCAAGCCTGTTGGAAATGTTTAAATGTGTACAAGGGGCACAGTTCAAGCCTTCCTTCCTGCCACCCAGAAATCACCATTGCTCTAGCCGTACCCATGACCTCTCAGCTTGCACCTCTGTGTGGACAACATACACCCTCACGCTCACACACCTGCTTGCAAACACACATTCACAAGCACGCTTACCATCATACACTCTGTCCCCCACACTCACACGTTTTCACCACCCATACTCACATACTTCCTGTCACCCATTCACAGCCATTATTACCACCCCCCCCCACATGTACCTGCACTGATGTCCCACGGATGAGCTGTATCTCAGCCTTGTCTGTGTCTGTCCCTCCTTTGGCCCCACATCTGCCCTGGGGCTGTGTTTGCTGCTGTAGGGAACTGAGCCAGGGTGACCTTCCTTGGCTGCTGCCCTGGCCTGCATGGCTGGTCTCTGAGTGAGCATCCGAGGAAGATCTGGGTTATAAGGTTGGAGACTGGAGGTGGCTACCCCTCTGTGCAGGGCTGAGAGCCACTCTTCTCCCTGCCCCATGGTGGACACACTGCTTTGGGACAGGGAGTGGCCCCCCCCCCGCCCCCCCCCGGGGGCTGTGCCCAGTATTGAGAGCCATGCTGGTTGGTTTTAAGACTTCTCAGCCTCCAGGGGGCCACACAGCGAGTCCATTGAGCAGGCTGTAACTTTATGTTTCAATTTAAAAACATGTTAATGCTGGAATCAATTTCTCTGAACTAGACAAAAAGCCCAGAATGTTCCCTTTACTTTGGACTTAATTACAAAAATAATTTAACTCAATTGTTCCCAGATCTCCAATTCCCAGCAATAAAACCAGAAAGTGTGGGGCTGCATTAACCTTAAATGTACCAAGTACCAGCCTCCCCGAAGTGTTTCTACTTGCGCTCCTTCACGTGGGCCCTGGCCTTGGGCAGTGGGGCTGGCAGGGAGCGTTTCTGCTAGAGACCTATGGTTTTCTGCTGGGGCCTTCTTGTGATATCGTCTTCTCTAAGTTGAGCCAAGACAGGTCAACATTTTCAAAAAAGAAGCATATAGGAAGGGAAAAGCAGAACAGAACCAATGCGATGAGCTTGACCACAACAAGTTCCTTCACGCATCCTTCCAGCATCAACCAGCACGTTAGCAATTCCTTGGAGTTCCAGCTGTTCTTCTTCAACCCAGGCTGTAGAACCCATCAGCTTATTTTAAGGCACTTCTGCTAGGCACGGTGCCGTGGGCACCTTCCTTCTACAAAAGTGTTGTGAGCACCTACTAGTTACCGGATCCCATTCTAGCTACAGGGACACAGCTGTGACCAAGATGGACAGTGCTGCTCCTGCCCTTGGGGAGCTGCCCCTGGTGTGAGGAGGCTGACCAGAACCAGGATTGCATGCATACATAGTATGACTTCCGGCTCTGTGAGGGACACAAAAGGGCTAACAAGTCAGAGGGTGCCTGGGGCAAAGGCACTCTTTGAGGCAGAGATGCTTCTCCGAGAAGCCATTTGAGCAAGGAACAAACTGGCAGTGAGGTGACCTGAGCAAAGACTGTTCCAGGCAGAGGGCATAGCCAATGCAACGTCCCTGAGGCAGGAGTAAGCTCCAAAAGTCACAGGAATAGCCAGACATGCGGTATGCCTGGAGAGAGAAATGTATAGGGTAGGTGGTGGCAGGAGAAGAGCTGGAGAGGCGGTGCAAAGCCTTTCAGTCCCAGAAGTGGGTGGGAGGCCCGTCCTGACCAAACAGTCCCTGAGGCCCACTTTGGGGCCACTGCAGGGCAGCAATCTTTTACCTTGCCCTGACCTGTCCTGATATAAGGGGCCTAGGGCCTCAATTGCCACGTGCAGCCCATGGGAAGGGATTCACTCTGGTCTTGGTCACTTTGAAAGGGTCCAGTTCAGACATAATGAGCTTTATGGCTACACCATCACCGGGTCTCCATGAGCCTGGAGCTTTCCTGCCTCCTGTCCTAGCCTTGCTGGCCTATGTCTCTGTCTACTCTGATGAGGTCATGCAGAGCACAAGGACAAAGGCCTGGTCCTTCTGGTTCCTCCTGCCACCAGGGGTTCCCCAAAGGCCAGCTCAGCTGGAACTAGAGGGGGTCCTCCTGGTGGGAGGGAGGCCAGACCAGCAGCCACTGAGACTCATTCCCAGTGCCTGCTGCCCATACTCAGAGTCCCCTACCCACCCTACAGCAGAGAGCACTGGTGGGTTCCCCTCCTGTTTCAGAGGACCCCAAAAGTCAGAAGCTGAAGTATGAATGGTGCAATGTCGGCGTCCTGGACTATGATGAGGAGAAGAAGCTGTACCTGGTGCATAAGACAGATGAGAACGGCTTGGTGCGAGATGAGACGGGGAAGCCCATTCTGAACGGAGGGGTCACTACTGAAGGTACAGGCTCTCTGCCCCACCCCACGCAGACCCCCCACTCAGGACCATGACCGAGGCCACCCCCCACCCATGGCACAGCACATCAGGCCTGTATTCTTCCTTGCTCTGTAGGTCCTGTGGCTGTCTGTCCCTTGACCAGTGAAAACCAGATGACCCATCATTCAGACAGAGACCCTAGGAAGGGCAAATGACCATTATTTGATATGCCCGCTCTGAGCAGCTGGCAGTACCACTTCTTCCAACATGATGCAGAGAAGGCATCTGAGGCCCATCAGTAGTGATGTTTGCCTTGAGTATGGCAGTGAGGATGGGGCATGTCAGCAGCCGCCCGTGTGACTGTCTGTGCACAGCTCTTTATGGTTTCAAAGCACTTTCACATCCATCCATGGCCAACTGTGAGGTGGGCAGGGAGAGGAGTGTTGTCATACCCATTCTGCAGATGTGACAGGGTGTCAGAAGCGGGAACCCACTTGTGCAGGGCCACCATGCATCAGTAGCAGAGTCAGGCTAGAACCCAGTGTTCCAGCCCAGAGAGTCTGACTGTGTTGTGCGTTCCCTTCTCTCTCCCGCCCGGCCCAGGAAGGCACCCCCTCCTCGTCTGCCAGTACTGGGTACCTCGGATCCAGCTTCTCTTCTGTGCTGAGGACCCACGCGTGTTCACACAGCGTGTGGTCCAGGCCAATGCCCTGCGCAAGAACACAGAGGCTCTGCTGCTGTACAATCTGTACGTGGACTGCATGCCCTCCGAGGGCCACCAGCTCATCAACGAGCAGAGCCTAAGCAAGATCAAGCAGTGGGCCATGAGCACACCCGGGATGCGCAAAGGGTCCTCGTAAGTCTCCACCAGACCCTTCCCTATCCCCGCATCCTCCAGGAGCCCGGCGGGGGGGGGGGGGGGGGGGGGCGGGTGGCAGTGCTCCCTCCATGCTGAACTGTGGGCCATGTCGCCCACTGCACAGTGCACTTCTTGGGCCCCAAGTAATGTCTTGTTCATCTCCAGATCTCTCATTATCAGTATCAACTCATGGATTCTTATTTTATTCAAAGGGATAGAACCTATTACTACTATTTTTTTATTTTGGTGCACAAATTGTGCCAGATTTGGCCAGAGAGACTCTCTTCAAGCTGATTTCTGTGTCCTTCTGTTACGTTCCTATTGCTCTTTAAGCATGTCTTTAATTTTGGGCATAGTAAGAAGTTCTGGGCTCATCTTGCACTTCCCCAAACCCAGCCCTGAAATCAGCTATTTCTCCAAGGACCCCTGGTTCCTTTCAGTGGGGAATTTAGAAGCCAAGATCTGGGCATTAGATATGCTCATTGCTACTGGAAAATGATTGCAGTGAGGCTCTTAGGCCAGAAAAATCTGGGAAAGATATATATTATTATACTATGTTATTTTACTATTACATTACATTGCATTACATTGCATAATACCCCCCCACACACACCCATGTCTAATTCTATCTGTTAAAAACCATGGGTTCCTAATGATACCTTCAAATTGACCCCAACACCACACCGCTCATTCTCACTTATACATATTTCTTCTTTCTCCAGAAGAAAACCCGTTCCCATTGTTCATAGTATATTTATTTGCTCAGTCCTAGAATACACAGAAAGTAGTTTCAAACTGCTAATTCATACTCTGGAGGAAAAACCTTACTAAGTAGACTTTGATACAGTGTTCTTTTTCTCTTTACCCTGGGGGCATTTAGTCCAAATACTATATTCAAGTGACTTGGTTTAGCTCTTCCCATTCCCTTCAGTGGGATATATTCATTTGATGAAATACAGCATGGTGGTGGTCCATTTGTTGTATGTATATAATGTATATATTCTCTGTATCTGTTTCTCTCACTGATATGTAGTATTCATACAGGTTTCTCGGATCTGTCACTCTCCACCCCCATTCATTCTATCCTATCCACATCTTCCCCTTTCCACCCTGTTCCCACCACATGCCCATAGGTAACAAGTATCACTAGCTTCTGGTTTATTCTTTCTGTATTTCTTCTTGCACAAATGAGCAAGTACATTTTCTTATACTCCCTTCCTTCTTACTGGAAGAGCAGCACACTATAGATATCCTTTTGTCCTTTGCCTTTCTCACTTACAGTACAACCTGGAAATCAATCCCTACTAGTTCACTGAGTTTCCTTCATGCCTTTTTTAGAGCTGCATAGTAGTCTATTGTGTGAATGTGCCTTGTGCTATCATTGACTCAGCTGTTCTCTAATATATAGGCATTTATTTCATTTCCAGTATGTTGCAATCACAAACAGTACTACAGTGAATAACCCTGTGCATTTATATGTTCATATTGACGGAGGAGTAGCTTTAGGGTAAATTCTGAGAAGCAGGATTGCTAGGTGCAAAGATAAGCGCAGATGTAGTTTTGTAGCTGTTGCCAAATTTCCCTCCGCAAGCGTTGCGCCATTTTGCATACCTGCGAGCAGTGTGTGAGTGCCATTTCCCCCACAGCCTTGCCAAGAGTATCTTGTCATGCTATGTGATTTTCTGCCATTCTGGAAGATAAGTAAGGAAGCGAGGTAAATCGGTCTGAAGTGTTATATGTGAGGCCGTACATGTTTTCCATCTGTTGATATGATTAAGGGCAACTTGTATATATTTTTGTGACTCATCTATTCATGTCTTTTGCCCATTTTTTTCTCTCAGGATTTTGGGCTTTTTTCCTCCCTCTGATTTTGAGTTCTTTCTATATTAGGGATATCCTTCATTTGTGATGTATGTTGTAAATATTTTCTCCCAGTTTGTCAGTTGTATTATTACTTTGCTTATGGTAATTTTTGCAATATAACCTGTAAAATATTTATCTAATCAACGTTATTAATCATCTCTTCTATTACGTCTAGATTTTGAGTCACAGTTAGATGACATTTCCCCAGAGTGAGGGTTTCTTCCAGCACTTGCATGGTTTCATATCCTTGTTCCATCCTTATTTTTTAATGTTTATTTATTTATTTTTGAGAGAGAGTGTGTGTGTGAGCAATAGTGGGGGAGGGGCAGAGAGAGAGAGAGAGAGAGAGAGAGAGAGAGAATCCCAAGCAGGCTCCATGCTTTCAGCCCAGAGGCCAACGCGAAGCTCAATCTCATGAATGGACGGCATCTCTGAGCCAAAATCAAGATTCGAATTCATAACCAACTGAGCTGCCCAGGAGCCCTTCCTTATGTATGGTGTGTGGTATGGAGCCAGTTTTATCTTTTTCTAAATGACCAGCACTTATTAAGTGGCTTATTAAACGCCCATCAGCATTTATTAAAACCTCCATCTGGCCCACTGGTTCAAGATGTTACCTTTATCATACACTAATTTTCAGATGCACTGAGGTCTATTTTTGGACTTGCTGCTCTCTTCCACTGTTCCATTTGTCTATTTGTGTAGTTGGACTGTGGTTTAATTATAGATGTTTTATATTTTTAAATATCTTGTAGGACCAACCCCCCCTTTGTAGCTTTTCCCTTTCAGTGTTTTCTTGGCTATTCTGGCATGTTTTGTTTGTTTGTTTGAATGCGTTATTTCTTAAAACTGTGGCAAAATAGACATAATGTAAAATTTACCATTTTAACCGTTTTTAAGCATACAGATCAGTGGAATTAAGTGTATTCACATTGTCGTGCAACCATCACCATCATCCATCCACAGAACTTTGCGAAACTCTATACTTGTTAACCAGTAATGCCCCATTCCCATCACCCTCCAACCCCTGGCAATTACCGTATCTCTGAATCGTACAGGATTTGACCTTTTGTGTCTGGCTTATTTCACTGAGCATAATGTCTTCTAGGTTCATCACGTTGAAATATGTGTCAGAATCTCTTTCCATTAAAAGGAAAAAAATCCTTTGAATGTTCCATTGTATGCACATTCCGCATGTTATGTATCCGTTCATCTGTTGATGGCTGCTTGGGCTGCTTCCATCTTTTGGCTCTTGTGCATAATGTGAGCATAGGTGTACAAATCTCTCCTCGTGTCCTTACCTTCAGTTCTTGTGGGTATATACCCAGAAGTGGACTTGCTATCCATGTGGTAATTTTTTTGTTGCTGTTGTTTAGTTTTTATTTCATAATCATAATGTTAACTCTGCAATCTAGCTAGACTTGAAGGGGGGTAAGGAAAACATGGAACCAAAGAGCTGCAGTGAGAGCACAGATTATAGGCTATTATGAGCAGATAGGAGAAGGAACAGTCTTGTAGTTAAGATAAAGCACATCTATTTTTTTCTTTTATGGTTTATTGTCAAGTTGGTTTCCATATAACACCCAGTGCCCATCCCAACAAGTGCCTACTCCATGCCCATCACCCCCCTTCCCCTCTCCCCCACCCCCATCAGCCCTCAGTTTGTTCTCAGTATTCAAGAGTCTCTCGTGATTTGCCTCCCTCACTCTTCCAACTATTTTCCCCCTTCCCCTCCCCCATGGCCCTCTGTTAAGTTTCTCCTGTTCCACTTATAAGTGCAAACATATGGTATCTGTCCTTCTCTGCCTGACTTATTTCACTTAGCATAACACCCTTGAGGTCCATCCACATTGCTACAAATGGCCAGGTTTCATTCTTTCTCATTGCCATGTAGTATTCCATTGTATAGTTAAACCACATCTTCTTGATCCATTCATCATTGGTGGACATTTAGGCTCTCTCCATGATTTGGCTGTTGTTCAAAGTGCTGCTATGAAGATTGGGGTATATGTCCCCCTATGCATCAGCACTCCTGTATCCCTTGGGTAAATTCCTAGCAGTGCTGTTACTCGGTCATAGGGGAGTTCTATTGTTAATTTTTTGAGAAACCTCCACACTGTTTTCCAGAGTGGTTGCACCAGTTTACATTACCACCAACATTGTAGGAGGGTGCCCATTTCTCCACATCCTCGCCAGCATCTATAGTCTCCTGATATGTTCACTTTAGTGACTCTGACTGGCATGAGGTGGTATCTCAGAGCACACATCCAATTTATTAGAGTTGTTCACAGTTGGCAATGGCGAACTTCTTGCTGGTCTTGCCAGCCCTGGACCCAAAGTGCTCCTTGGTTTCCATGATATTTATGCCCTCTTTCACCTTGCCAAAGACCACATTCTTGCCACCCAAACATTCAGTCTTGGTAGTGTGGATGAAAACCTGGGAACTGTTTGTATTGGGTCCAGCATTTGCCATGGATGAGACCCCAGGATCTGTGTGCGTCAGGATGAAATTCTCATTGTCAGATTTCTCCCCTAGATGGACTTGTTACCTGTGCTGTTATGACATGTGAAGCCACCACCCTGGCACATAAACCCTGGAATAATTCTGTGAAAGCAGGAACTTTTATAAGCAAATCCTTTTCTCTCTGGTCCTCAGAGCACAGAAGTTTTTGGCCATCTTTGGAACTTTGCGATTGGCTCGAAGGATATGGCCCGAGGGCTCATGGTGATGGCAAATGTAGAAGACCATCATGGGGTTGACCATGATGGGGTGGCACAGGGCAGCTCTTGGTGGCATCAGCGGCATCTGCAAAGCCCTATTTTTAATTTTTGGGACACCATGATCCAGCTGCAAAGCAGCTGCACTCTTTTATATTCCCACCAGCAGGGCACAAAGGTTCCAATTTCTTCACATCCTCACCAATGTTTCTTTTCTTGTTTTTTTTTTTTTTCCTCTGTATAATAGTCATCCTAATGGGTGTAAAGTAGTGTTCCATTGTGGTTTTAATTTGCATTTCCCTAATGATTAGTGATGTTGGCGTCTTTTCATGTGTATATTGGCCATTTGTAGATCTTTCTTTGGAGAACTGTCTATTAAAAATCTTTGCCCATATCTGAATCTAGTTGTTTGGTTTTTTGTTGTTGAGCTTTATGACTTGTCTGTCTATATATTCTGGATACCAGTCCCTTATCAGATATGTTGTACTTCCTCCCATTTCATGGTTTGCCTTTTTATTCTGTTGATAGTGTCCTTTATGTTACCAGGACACAAGGCTTTTCATTTTGATGAATTCCGATTTGTCTTTTTTTTCTTTTGTTGCCTGTGCCTTTGGTGTCATAGCCAGGAGATCATTGCCAAGTCCAGTGTCATGAAGCTTTCCCCCATGTGTTCTAAGAGTTTTATAGTTTTAGCTTTTACATTAGAGTTTTGAACCATTTTGAGTTAATTTTTGTATATGGTGTTACATAAGAGTCCAACTTTCTTCTTTTGCATGCAGATATCCAGTTTTCTCATTCAGCACAATGTGTTGAAAAGACTGTTCTTTCCCCCATTAAATGGTCTTGGCACCTCTGTCAAAAATCATTTGACCCATATATATTCCAGAAGTTATTTCAGGACTATTTATTCTAGTCCTTTGGTCTATATGTCTTTATGCCAGTACTATACTGTTTTGATTACTGAAGCTTTACAGTAAGTTTTGAAATCAGGAAGTGTGAGTCTTCCCACTTTGTTCTTTTTTAAGATCATTTGGCTATTTGGGTCCCTTGAGATTCCATATGAATTTTAGGATGGATTTTTCTATTTTTTCAAAAAAATGTTATTGAGATTTTGATAGGAATTTGCATGCTTATTTTCCCATGAGCATTGTATCAACTCCTCTAGCTCCAGTTTAGAAACTCTTAGCATTTTTGACAGGATTGCATTATATTTTTTAATTACCTTAAGTACAGCCAGCGTCTTTAGGATCTTGAACTGTCCTATCCAAGAACAAAGAATGTTCATTCATTTGTTCAAGACTACTTTTGGGAGCACCTGCGTGGCTCAGTTGGTTGAGCGTTCGACTCTTGATTTCACCTCAGGTCATGATCCCAGTGTTGTGGGATCAAGCCCTGTGTCAGGCTCTGTGCTGAGTGTGGAGACTGCTTAAGATTCTCTCTCTCCCTCTCCCCCTCTCCCACACTCTCGCATGCGCTCTTTCTCTCTCTCTCTCTCTCAAAAAAAAAAAAAGACTACTTTTGTGTCTTTCAGGAATGCTTTAAGTTTTTCTCATATAGATTTTGCATATTTCTTATTATTTTGTCTTCTTTGTTGCTATTATAAATGGGTTTTCTCTACTATTGTTTCTACTGATTTTTGTATGCTAATTTTATATCCTATTACAAATAATCCTTACTGAATTGTTTGAATGTGTTTTATTGATTCTCCAGGGTTTTCTTTTATTTTTTTTAATTTTTTTTAAGTTTGATTATTTATTTTGAGAAAGAGTACAAGCAGGGGAGGGACAGAGAGAGAGGGAGAGAGAGAAAATCCTAAGCAAGCTCTGCACTGTCAGCAAAGAACCCAACATGGGGCTTGAACTCAGGGCTTGAACTCATGAAACCGAGATTATGACCCGAGCTGAAATCAAGAGTTGGGTGCTTAACTGACTGAGCCTCCCAGGCACCCCTCTCCAGGGCTTTCTAAGTATACATTACCTGTAAATAGAGAGAGTTTTACTTATTCTTTTCCAATTTTTATCCCTCTAATCACTTTCTCTTGTCTAATTGCATTTTCTTTCTTTTTTTAATATATTTTATTTATTTTTGAGAGAGAGAGAGAGAGAGACAGCGTGAGCAGGGGAGGATCAGAGAGAGAGGGAGACACAGAATCTGAAGACAGGCTCCAGGCTCTGAGCTAGCCATCAGCACAGAGTCTGATGCGGGGCTTGAACCCATGAACCGCGAGATCATGACCTGAGCTGAAGTCGGACGTTCAACTGACTGAGCCACCCAGGTGCCCCTCTAATTGCATTTTCTAATACTTCCAGTACGATATTGAATAGTAGTGGAGATGGTAGGCATCCCTACGTTGTTCCTAATATTAGTGGAGGTACCTCTAGTAAGTTTCCCCCTTAAGAAAATGCTAACTTTAGGGGCGCCTGCGTGGCTCAGTCGGTTAAGCCTCAGACTTCAGCTCAGGTCATGACCTCTCAGTTTGTGAGTTCAAGGCCCGCATTGGGCTCTCCGCTCTCAGCACAGAGCCTGCTTTGGATCCTCTGTCTCTCTCTCCGTCCCTCCCCTGCTCTCGTTCTCTCTCTCAAAAAATAAACATTGAAAAAAAGAAAAAAAGAAAATTCTAGGTTTAGGACTTTATTTAACAATGTATCCATTGAAACTTCTGTTTTCTTAAGTGTTTATTTGTCACAGGCTTTTAAAGTACCTATGGAGAGGGGTGCCTGGGTGGCTCAGTTGGTTAAGTGTCTGACTTCGGCTCAGGTCATAATCTCATGGGTCATGGGTTCAAGTCCTGCCATTGAGCTCTGTGCTGACAGCTTGGAGCCTGCTTTGGATTCTGTGCCTCTCTCTGCCCTTCCCCTGCTCATGTTCTGTCTCTCTTTCTCTCAAAAAAAAAAAAAAAAACTTATGGAGATAATCAGATGTTTTTTCTCTTAGATCTATTAACATGGTATATTTTATTAATTGAATTCCTTGTATTCCTTTAATAAATCTCACCTGGCCATGGCATATCATTATTTTTTAAACTATGGTATTGTTTGGTTCTATTGGTTAGCATGCTTTCTAGAGCTTTTACATTGATGGAAGAGATGTTGGTCTATAATTTTTTTCATACTGTCTTTATCAAGTCTGAAGTAAGTTATACTTGCTTCATAAGAAGAATATTGATATTTTCTTTCATTTTCCATAATCTGGAACAAGTTTTGGTATATTGAGGCTATCTGGTTATTTCCTTCTGCAATCATTTGGACATGATGTTTTTGGTGGGATAGTTCTCTAGAAGTTGTTTTCTTTTTTTTTTTTACAGGAATTGGTCTGTTTAAGCCTTGTATTCCCAATTTGGGGTCAGTTTTGGCATACTTTCTTTCTCTAAAAAATCATCCATGTTTTCTAGGTTTTAAAATGTATTTCCATAGAATTTTGCAAAGTGGTATCTTATGATTTAACTTTTTTTTCTGTTTCAATGTTGACTTCCCCTTATCACCTCTTTTTTTTCTTTTCAAATTTTATTTAAATTCTAGTTAGTTAACATACTGTCACTTCTTATTGTGTAGAGTTATGCTCTCTCCCTTTCTTTGCTTTATTGAGTTACTTAGTGATTTGTTTGGTGTGTTAATTTTTTAAAAAATAGGCATTAGATTTATTAACTTGACTGTTTTCCATATCTACCTCATTAATTTCTACTTTTATTATTTCCTTTCTTGTGCCTCCTTTTGGCTTGTATTTTGTTATGTTTATAATGTGTGTGTGTGTGCGCGCGTGCATGTACTAGGAATTTAACTCACTTATTTACATTCTTACTAATAAATGTATTTAAGGCTAACGAACTTTCTTCTGATAACTGCTTAAAAAATAGTCCACAGATTCTGATATGTAGTATTTAACTTTTTTTTAATTCCAAAAATTTGGTTTGTATTTCTCATTTCATTAGAGAGTTGTTTAGGGGTACCTAGGTGGCTCAGTCCGACTTTGGCTCAGGTCATGATCTGCGGTTCGTGGGTTTAAGCCTGGCTTTCTGCTGTCAGCACAGAGTCCAATTCAGATCCTCTGTCCCTCTCTCTGCCCCTGTCCCTGCCCCTGCCCTGCTCCCTCTCCCTCTTTCAAGAATAAATAAACATTAAAAAAAGAGAATTGTTTAATGTCAGGTTTCACAATTTTCCATGTGGAAAGGACTTGTTAAAATTTGTTGTTAATAATTTTTACTTTTATTACATTGAGATCAGGGAGTGTTATTTATAATATTTCTACTCTACAGAACTTGCTCATGTTTTCTCTGTGACCTAATATATAGTCAGTTTTTTGCTGAATGTTCCATTTGCACGTGAGAAGAGGTGTATCCCTATGGTTAGGGTATAAGAGTTTTTTTTTTTTTAATTTTTAAACATTACAGTTTATTGTCAGGTTGGTTTCCATATAACACCCAGTGCTCTTCCCCACAAGTGACCTCCACCAAGACCATCACCCCCC